>OX438933.1:2312500-3060000 GCA_949316025.1 Lapara coniferarum
CCCAACAATAAAAAAAAAACAAAAGTAAGAATTTTTTACGGTGATTACGTTGTATATAGGGTCATATTCACATTGCGTTAGTAAACGAATAACGAATACTTTCGCCAAAAATCCCGGTTTTTTATTATTTTGTAGTAGTGCGAATATGGTGTGTGCAAAGTGTATTTCTGACTGAAAGTGTAATGTTGTTCGAATTCTCCTAGAGCAGTCATAGTGACATTAGGGCGTGTAAACTTAAAGCTACATTTTATTGATGTTTATTTTGTTCGAAACTTACACTTTTATATTTTACACCTATGATTAAAATAACTTAATGAAAAGTGTTATTTTCAACGAGATAAGTATGTGGTTTCATTTATTAACGCAATGTCTAAATAACCCTGTTTATATAAACTTACATGTTTCATTGGAGTTTGGAATAGGAAATGCTAATAAATCACATCACACATCACACTAAAAATATAAATGCAATGTTTATGTTGTTTGTTACTTCGTCTCGGTAAAACGGCTTGGTGGGTTTGGCTCATATATGGCACACAGGCAATTCATAATCTGGATTAACACCTAAGATAGTTTTTATTCCGGTATTCCCGTGGAAACGGGAAAATGGGATTAAAACCTATTTCCTACCTAAAAAAAATATTTGAATAAAAAATAATATAAAAAAGAACCGCCTGCATCAATATCTGCCATATTTATTAAATTCATTGAAAAACTGAAAAGATAGAAACAAGATATTAATTTGATTATTTTATTTTGGTTTTGAATACTCTTGGTTGACAGTGTTTACAAACGCTGTCGGAGGCAAACATTTCTTATAATTTGGTTGGTGATATAGGTAGAGCAACAAAATCTCGGAGTGAGCAGATGCCTCCTCCGACTGCCTTTATGAACACTGTCAACTAAGATTATTCAAAATCAAAATAAAATATTCAAATTGAAATCTTGTTTCTCTTTTTTCAGTTCTTCAAAATTTAATGACACGTTACTTTTCGTATACAAACATCATTTAATGTACAACAACGCTCAGATTCAGCAACATTGCCAGATGAAGCGAAAATGAAATTAATTACCTTGCGCATTGTGTTATGTTGAAAGTTGCGCGTCACATGTTGCGCATAAATGTCACCTTTTGAACGTGAGGGTTTTTAGAAACGAATGAATTCACTGCCATTGTCACAAAACATATCAACTAGGTACAGTTTTTATCGGGTTTTACACCGGCGCCTTCCTGCATACAACAATAGTTACTGCTGCATAAATGATACGCTATTGTTGCTATGGCATTTTTAACGCAGAATTAGTATATAAAAGACAGAATTTATTAACGTATTTAATAAAGTTTTGCACCCATTTCCACTTCACTTTCAACAGAACTTGCAGCGCAACCAATATGATAATTTGTTATAATTTTGTATATTTCTATAAGTAATTATAAAACGAATTGCAGTTCAGAATAAAGGTATTTTAAATTTGACATGTTTAATTAACTGTTGCTTATGTAAAATTTAGCAAATAAAATATGTTTGCGTTGTCTGCAAGCTCTGAAGATACTCGTTTTTTACTTTCATACTACTCGTTAACTAGTCTTTATCTATTTTATACTAGGTGCAAAACTTTGTCAATTCATATGTACCTAAGTACAATTAATTTCATAATTGATTTAGGTGTAATTATTGATATTTATATGCCACGTATGAATGAAATAAAATATATCGAGTATATAATTTTTGATACTTTGTGTTTCAATGTAATGTACATAAATGCCCTTATAAATATTAGTAATGATATTTTTTATATTTCGAACAGTGTATTTCAAATCATCTGGGTGGAACGCGGATGGTAGATGGGTTAAGGTTAGTAGGTTTTTTGTGGAATATTTGGTGGCGGGTAGAATAAGTCAATGTAAGACCGTCCAACAATGGAGTAGTGTTCATAGTGATAAACGTAAACGCCTTTCATAAAATGTAAATATTAAATGAGTGAACCTTAAGGTACCTCTATTTTCTGTCAAGCAACCTGATGAAGCCCCGCTTTAATGTATTATCCACTATAGGGTCTCGAAATAGCGACCGCGTCAGAATCATGTGTGATTTAGAGGCGTCAACAATGTTGTGTGGACCATGACAACTCCTCGTAAAACAATGTACTAAACACATAATACCCTAGTACTGTTTTTCTTTTGTAGAACACTATTACACGCCGGCGTATTGATAGCAATTTTAGCAGCAGCTTTGTGATATTATCTTCATAAATACACCGATTTCAGATAATTAGGTATCGGGCATGCATCTAGCGCGATAATACATACATCTTTGCGATTACTATCTTGTAAGCATGTACTATTTGTACTAACAGATAGATTTACAAAGAATTATTGTATCCATAATCTAATCATAATTATAATAGGACATTTTATTTATCAATGCATGATCTTACGGGGTGACTAGCTTTGTTATCAATCGTGCCGAGATGATTCCAAATTCTCCATTCGACCGCGCCAAATGGAGACGGCCCCGTTCCGTATTAACCGATCCAGAGGACGAAATCACTCTGGCCATCCGCCGTAAGAACGAGTTCTTGAAACTCCAACACTCCACAAGACCGCAGTTCCGTCCTCGCCGTCGAGGACCTCGCCGCGTTTCCCGACGCCCCTAGCAGTTCCGGCCCGCGTGCCGATGACAACATAATCTAATAGGCTTAGGCCTAAAAACCAATCTTTCTCTAATCGTTGATGTCTCATCCTCTCTCAGTAGCCGTCCTGAGCCGAGGTTCGTAACCCGTTAGTGGGTTGCCCTCAGCATGGTCACTTAATTCAAAGGGTTGCGAGCGCCTTCTGCGTTCACCCTAAAGACCGGTGTGGCCAGAAAAGCCGACTCGTGTCAGGCTACTGGCAGTAGGGCCATTAACAAAAAAAAACTTCGAAATTGCTCATTATAAACACAAATATGTAAATCAATCAATATATCTAGTTCTACATACGTCCCTTTCATAGTTATAACTTCAAGAATTGATGCTGTATAATATGCATGTGCTAAAAATAATTAATATTATGTTTGAGCACCTTTAATTGAATGCTTAACACATGAATGTTGAGGCGACCCAAATTACGGTGGTGCCGCACAAACATTATTCTTATTATTGAAAAGGATCCCTTTATATAGAAGGGGTTAAAACAACTGTTAGATTTCCGCTGCTCTAGTGATTTCAAATCTATTTTCTTAAGTCATTGGACGTCGAATGCCGAAATTCAGTAGAATGAGGAAACGATTATATTCTTCATTCTTGTTTTAAAAAATCATATAGTGCAAGATCCCGCTGCAGAATGAGTGCACTCATGGAGTATTTGCTACAAACCAACATTTTTACACATATTTATGATTAGGAGAATATACGTCTACCACGTTGCCTATCATTAAGTTATTAGTTTTTTTAATAAAATTAGTATTTCTAATAAAAAAAAAATATATAATAAGTATTTTTAATTAAATTGTTGATTTTTCGGAAAAAAATCATTAACTTGTATTGTTCCACACACGTCCATATAAAAATAATAAATGTACGTTATGTATCAAAGTCATAATTGTTTAAACCTGGCTGCGTAAAGGTGCGGCCAAGTGCACAACGGCACCCGTGATTTTTCAGTCTTTAAATATTGACGTGAAGTGGCCGATATTTTATTTAAAAAACAAGTGAATGACTTTCCGAAAAATCAATTAACAAAAATTTAGTTAAAAATACTAGCGGCCAGATTTTGATAGGCAACCTGGTAGATGTATATTCTCCTAATCATAAATATGCGTAAAAATTTCGTTTGTGGCAAATACTCGATGAGTGCACTAATTCTGCAGCGGGATCTTAGACTATTAGTAGCTATACATGATAAGTGTGAAGCGAATGTATTTACATTTATTTTGTGCATGTTATTTCGTTGTGTTGACACAAGTGTCCGTTTATTTTATACAACCCATACAATTTCTTTAAAAGGAAATATCGAGGAAACTTGTGCAAATTGATATTTAAATATTTATATTCAAGATATATCAGTGTAAACTGTAAAACAGTTATTGACCAATGTCTTCAAATTGTAGAATAACTTTTTTGCGAGTGTTGTTCTCTAACCGACAAGGCTATGGCGACCCAACGCTTTCCCCCGAAAATAAGATTGTCAGCACACAATATTTAAAACTCATTAGTTTCAGGATTTAAACGAGCATCCGTGTAAATATATTTTAATTCCAAAACCACATCTCTTCAAAGTATTTTATTATATTTACCTATTGGAATTAATAATAAAGATTTTTTTATTGCTACTGAATGACGAATGTGACGCTGCGAAAATAGATTACCAAGGCACAAGAAGTGAGTCATAGCATCCGGTTAAGACGATTGTGATTGTTACGTACACGGTATATCCTACACAGCTGTCTAGATTAGAAGCAAAGCTACACGGGGTCGCACCAGCATCGGTTCTATACTAACATTTGTTGGACGGTTTCTAGATTATCTCGTTAAACTTTTGCATCAGGACCAAGGAGATTTTATGGGTAATGCTGTATTGTGTCGTCATAAGAGCTATTATTTAAATAGTTTGACATTACTTAGGCCAAGAGATTCAGAGTATATACTCTGATTCTGGTAAAAATATTTTTAACGTACCAATAGGTAAGTACGTTAAAAAATATTTTTTACGATAATTTATTATTGATTCTCTTGTAGGTACGTTTATTTTAAAATGTTATCTACTCTGGTTCTCTTGGCCTCTTTGAGGGTAATTTTGGGAAAGTTGGTACTTAAATCATTTGTAAAAAAAATCCTTGGGTCACTTAATCATGCAAACTTTTTTACATAATGTTGATTTTATGTGGACTAAAGTTATTTTGAAACGATCAACTACTAATAGAAACACGAATGCTTTGTAATGTCTTGCTAATGGGTGCGGTAAATATTTACTTTAGTCAGCATGAAATGTACGTTTCTGTTTTTCCCGCTGCACTTTGAGAAAATTCAATAACAGGAAAATATTTAAAAAATTGTGGTGCCTCCATCTGGTGAAGGAAATTTCCCCGCCCATAATTTCAATTTCAAATCAGTTATGGTTAACTCACACTTGACAAATGACTAAGGGCGGGTTGTTTCATCCGTGCTTACGTGAATTTAAAGCTCCTAACATATTGACGAATTCACAGCGAGGCGAAGGCAATGCGCGCTCGTCAAGTGTAATAAGACCATTAACTTTACTTGACCATGGATGAAACACTCGATTTGGCCGGCATGAAGTCAGTCACCTCAGCCAGTCAGCTAGTTGCATCAAGCATCCTATATAGGTTTGAGCCATTTGTTTCAGATAACAAGAGCAACGTCACACACTATCTTCAGCTAGACCGATAAGATTTGGGTAGCTGTACATCCACTAAGGGTTGCCAGGTCGTCAAATCTAATAGCCGGACAGACCAGCCAGTTTGGCTGGCCATTTGGGTAAAAAGGCCGGACACCCTAAATTATTAAGGATTTCGTGTCTTAGTATAAATACGATTTTTTAGCTCCCAGGTGTATTACCGTGGCCGTTTACTTTTATACATTTTGCAGCTTCTCTTAAGTCACTGGTTAAATATAAAAGACTAACAAAAGCCAGACAAGCCGTAGTTTGGCTGGACACGCATTCAAGAAGCCTATATTATGTCCGGCTTTATTCGGACGCCTGGCAACCCTACATCCACACAATTCTTCCGTCCTAAACATCAGCTTCATCTTGGAGAAAATTACAACTATAAAACACAGATACTTAATTTATAATTACGCGGGTACTTTTTGTAGAAGCCAAGGAGATTTTTCCAAGTGACGAAACAAACTTGCCATTTATATATAACATATATCTCGTACGTAAACAAATAGCACCATGTGACTGAAGATTGCCTACTGTAATTAAACCAATCACGGGCGTAGATATAGCTTTCAGATAGGGGGGAGGCACGGAGAATAGCTCATAGCGCCCCCCCCCCCCCCGTCACCACATTCAGTTATGTTCTTGCATTGGGTTTTGTTGGGTCTATTTCATCTTACTATAATTATGCGAGTTTGTGGAAAATGTTTGTATGTTTGTTAGAAGTGCATATAGGCATTATAATGTGCATGGGCGTATATAGGGGGGAGGGGAGTTCAGGGTGTCCAGACCCCCCCCCCCCCCCCCCCAGCTTACAATAAACCACGCTACGCCACTGATCGCTGACATTTTGGGGATCCGGAGCTCCCCTTAGCTTCTAAAATACGGTGTCATGCAAGGCAAGAACCCACGCCACTAAAATTTTTATATCGTAGGACCCTCCCCCCCAAATGTGAAAACTATAGTTACGCCCATGATAATGTGTACATGTTTTATGGCCCAGATGAGAACACTTTTAACTTTCCTAATTTGAATTAATATGCACAATATTTATTTTATTATTAAAATAGTAACGCAGAGGAATAACGTAACAAATTTCAGTCAGTAAAATAAAAGAACGTGCAAAGTCAATACTTAGAAAACGGTGTTGTCATATTTTTGCAATGCAACTATCCTTGCTCTATTTTTTTCTTTGTGGCCCTTACTAATGACTCTTTTATTCCAGGTACATGGGATAAGGTGGCAAACACACTGAGAACAAGAACAAGAATTCACTAAGGCTAAACTACAGAACTAGCCGTGTAATTTTGTTGAATTCCTACATGTACAATCAAGTAGTCGCCAGTATCTGTCGCATTGAGAGCACTGAGCAATGAAGTTATCTAAGTCAGGCATTATTATTGAAACATTTTTCGTTCTCTATTCTTTAAGTGGCCAAGCGAGTACCTTTATATTATATTATAGAACAAATTAGTCTTTCTATTTTAATTTCATACGTATCAATTTTTTTTCAATAGCTGTCAATTAATTTTATACTTCTCACGCTTGCATACCGACGCATACAGGGTGAACGAAGAATGCAAGTTCGCCTCGATGGCTTAGTAGCACTTTATACCTCTTTAAACCAACTAATTTCTGGTTTCGATCGCCAGATGAGACAATTCAATTATTATTTTTCGTTTTGAAAAATACTTCATTGCTCAGGATTTTAATTTGTGTCCGTAAACCGATAGGCTTCGAAGGAACCTGTCATGAGACGGGAAAAGTTGAAGCAAGCCCTTCGGGCTACAGGTCAGGGCTTATTGTTATAAATATTTTGAATTCTGAACTAAGAGCTCTTTATCGCTCGCAGTGTGATCGACCCCCTACCTCACGACAAAGTTAGACGGTATGAACTGTATTGTACACTAAGCCGTTATAATTAAGACACAACTCAGTCATGTTACATCACATTATGTTTATTTTACAAGTATCATTAAGTAGTTTTTATTGCGGATCTCATTCTAATACAAGCATGTGACGTCATTGTTATGAATTCATTGTGTCGTGAAATACTGAATAAATTATTATTCTGACCTTTATATATTTTTTAAATCAATCCTTTGTGCGACGTCTCTTCATACCTACTCATGACTCCTTAGAAATAACGGCAATTTTGATATCTCTCGCATATCAATAAAATAATCCGCAGTACCTATATTACAATAAAGACCCATAGGTTTGGCTGTTAATTTAAGTACAGTGCACGAAGAATTTGAGTCATTCTTGTGACTCGGGGATATACTGAATCGCGAGCATCTTGGTATTAAAATTATCCATCATATGGATTCCAGATTAGTTTGTATTTTGTACAATAATGTATTGACTTTGAGCTGTGAGGCTCGGCGAATCTGCGGCTGCATTTCCTACGTGCCGAAACCCGAGAATGTATCCTGCTTGACTAATCTATGTTGTCTTGACATATATAAACACTCACGCCCTTTATCCTCGAAGGGGTAAGCAGAGACGCAACAAGTGCACCCACTTTCGCCGTATGTATTTCGTGCCATGATGCGATAGGCGGCGAGTCTATCGCCATATCGGGCACAAATTGTAGATTCCGGGGTGACGTTGAATAAAAAATTACACTTGCTCGACCTGGGGTCGAACCCCGAGACCACTACGCCACCGAAGCATTGTGATATCTTTACAAAGGGTTCAACAACAACTGTATTCTGTTCTTACTATCACCCCAGCGCATCTGCTTCTGTGACAAATTTTTTATCACGTTTTTATCGAGGTCTGGGCGGACAAGTAACACATTACGTAACGATCTTACCTATGATCAGGAGAAGTACGATAAAGAAAACAACAATTCGTTTGACATTTTTAATGAATATACATTAATAAAAATCACATCATACACATACATTGTTGAAGAATTGCGAGCCACACAAAACAAATGTTAAATAATTGTGCCACTCTCATTGCAACAATATAAAGACAATGAGAAAGTTATTGCACCACACATATACTTAAATGAAACCGCCCACCTAATATCTCAAGTAGATCAGTATTTATTGAGTCGCAGATAACCCACGATTGTGGTATCTGCGGAGCTCGGCTGTCTATTGACGCTATACAAATGCACAGACAACGCGCGAACTCCACGCAATCGGATGGCAAATGGTAGTCACATACGATAAATAGGTTTAGAACACCATATGAAACGTCACACTTAACGAGCCACTTAGGACTAATAAAATAGACGTACAAAAATAATATCAAGCATTCTAGCTCTGTTAAATTAGATTTCTACGTCTATGTAATAGTAGCTAATTGAAAGAAAAATAAGAAAGATCTAATGGCACCGTAAGCCGATTTACGATAAATGAGGTAAATATGGTGGATAAATATAAAATGAAAAATATTATTTTCGTCTATAAGACCGTAAACACTGGAGATAAAGGTGTTCCTCTTTGTACCTGGCAGTTGTTTAAGTTTCATAAGAATACATTAAAGCGGACCGCTTTACCTCCAACCAGAGCATTATACAGAGCACCTACAATGCGTTATATATTGCCATAAACATACAAAACGAAAATGTCTCACGACAAGAGATTCAAAATAAAATTGTACACATGGAAATGGCTTAATATAATCGACACACACGGCAGAAGTTATTGTACAGCGCGACAAATATATTCAAACCATGTCGCGATGTTAAACTAATTCATGTGGTTCATGATACACTTCGTCTTAAACTAAAACAGGTAACTGTGTTACGTATATACATAGATGGTTGTATTTTCAATTAACTAGACGAGACCGAAATAGAAAAAAATGTACCTACACGTAAAAAATATCACTCAAATGACACGTTAATAAAACTTTTTAGAAAAGTGCACCAATAACGTGTACCAATGCATTAATTTACAATTTATTTTAGAATTTCTAAACTGCACTTTTTGAACACCAAATATTTTCTTTACCCTAACGACAGTTTAGCTAAATAAAAAAATATAGGTATATATTATAATTTGTATAACAGTCATTTGTAATTTTACTACCTTGGAAAAAAATGAAGGCGATTGGTCATAAATTGTATTACATAATTTATTTGTAACGTACTCTAGACAACATTTATTATTCGTCGCACTTTCACTACAAAAAACAACTATCAAACGTCGAATATAATTATGCTAAATGCAGTTTATTGCTCGGTATAAGGCTGCAAGCTCAGTTATATTTCATCCAATTTCAATGTGCGGGCGATCGAATACAATATATCGTATAAGACATAAGTGTCATGTGGCTGAAACATGAGCTCGCACAAGATTCCAAGTTCAATTTCAGCTTTTCTTCGCGAAAAGTCAATTAGCACGCTTTCATGACGTTTTCAAAAGTTATAACCATGATAAAACGTATCTACTTTAATTTTACCGTTTATTTTTATTTCCAAACATACAAACATATAAAGGAGAATGAACATTTAATCGAATATAGTCGCATAACTGACAGTCACATCTGGTTTATTGTAAGGAAGGCGGGGGTTCCTGAGTCACGTACATGCACATTGCACTGCTTTCATCGCGTCGATGAGAGGTGACTGACAGTTACTCGTGTATACCTAATCTCGTTGAAATAACGAAAACAATAAGAAACGATAGTTTTCATCGCTTTTGCACAGATCGATTAGTTCCGCCTATTGAGTATTACTTTAGCCGAGAAAATTCGTAAATGATTACGACTCTGTACGAAAATAATTATATTTCCTTACGACTACTACTACAGGGATTGTCAATGAAATTTAAAAATAGGGCATTTTACTAATTTTAAGATTATTTTACTCTATAACTTACGTTGCTAAAATACTACTCAAAATTATTTTATAAATTCGCTCAAAAAGAAACGAGATACAATCGTCCGAAAGACAGCAAAATGAGGTACTTATAAATAGTATCGTCACTATTATTCAAGTCAACATGTGCGAAGGGAATAGCTATATATTTTTACTGCGCTCCCACCTTAATCACTCCAATGTCGTAGTTATTAAACAATTAATTTCGATACTAATGATTAATTTTCCGTGATCTTTGTGTTACTCATAAAATATAATAAAATACCCCATTCTAAACATTGATACTATAACGACACAAGAACCGAAATAAATAAAACAAAACTTGCAATAAACCATATGGCACCATATTATGATGTGAGAAAAAAAGTTTAACAATATCGCCGGATTATGTTCACACACATACTGCCAATACCTAGATTTCCCAAACATTTGTTCCAAGCCCCGACACTCCTCGCGCATCATCAATCCTCTTACATTAGTCTTACACTGTATAAATTGTTGTATAATAAGTTGTACAAATTAACTTTGGTCCTGTTTGTAACTTTGGTGTTATTCCTTACATATTGTTATGTACTATTGAATTATTATTATTATTATATTAGTGAGATGCTCGAGTTTGCACGGGGAGCGGCGGGTATAAGGCCAAGTGTGCCACCGTGCGCTCATCGCAATCTATAAATGTTAGCAACACCCAAAAGAAACACTCATGTCGTGTCTGCGGCTGTAGCCAAGATATTTTCTACAAGCGTTAACGCCAATAGGATATTAACAAGTTAATGCGAATGACGTATCTTATTATTATTTTCCATTCTATTGGCATTAACGCTTGTAGAAAAGCATATTGGCAACGGCCCTTGGTATAGTCAATATTTAACGATAAGATGCGGAAAGAATTTCTCCTTACCGAATGTTCTACGCTCTAGTCAGGCGCGTCGCGATATTTAACTCCTGATTGAAATTGTCTAAAGCTGGCGCCACTCATAGCAAAAACGCAACAATATATGAACACTTGTTTGAGCACATATACCGGGTGGAAGGGAAACGCTCTCGGAAACGAATACAGGTGATAGTATTGGTGATTCCTGACGTGATGGCACTAAAAAAATCGCGATCACATTGTTACAATTTTAGTAGGATTTTTTCAAATTTCTGTACAGCTTCACGTATGGATAGATAAATCAAACTATTATTCTGAAAAACATAGTAAAAAAGGTAAATATTTCAAAAAAATCGTAATGAAACACGTACATCAGCTGACGGGTTAACGACCGCGTGGCCAGAGCCGGCGCAGCGCGGCGGCCGCCCAGTTTTTGTACGCTTTACATTGCGCGCGCATGAATTACGGAAATACTAAAATCGTAAGTATTATCGCTTAGCTTTGCAAATGAATATAGTTTTTCGTTAATGTTATGGTTCTTCTCTCTTGTCGTTCCGGTATAGAGAGCGTTTCCCTTCCACCCGGTATTATGTGGTACGGGTATTTGCGTATTTGTGCAAAGTTTGTTTACATATTTGCCTATTTGCCATTCGGTATCGGTTTTTAGTCCACACATCCAAGGCATTCAAAGTTAAAATGTGTGCGTAGCCTGCCACACTTGTGCAAAGTTGAGTTGTTTGTTTGAGTAATTAAAAAGAAAAGAAATACACCGTTAACAAAATACAGAGAATGTTTATAAAAATAAAGGAGCCGACAAAAACAGTTTACTTTATATTTTGCACATGTAATAAATAATTACATACACTTAATAATAGATGAATAACGCAGCCACAAAACCGCGGTCAATCGTGTTTGTTGTCTCTTTGAATACAGTGATCAAAGGTGTTTTGCAAAGCATGTGTGGCAGGTGCAGTAAAAACTTTGTTCAAGTGTGTGGCAAAGTGTTCAAATATTTGTCTGTGTCTGGCGCCGGCATAAAGCTATGGACACACACACAAAGCAACATTTAACCTGATAATGCATGTGAACACATCCCAAGCGAACCAACAAACAAAACATACGATAATGTTCCAAAAGTGGCACATGAATAAAAATAGTGTTAGTATATCTTAGTATAGGTTGTTAAATTTGTAATAAAAAAAATAAAAAATATAATTTGTTACAATATGTTACGAAAAAACATTAATATCCTGGTTTTTTATGCAGAATACAGCTTTTATAGTGCGCGAACAGCCTGGAAAAATATTTAACGTTACAGTGGTACATAGGATGTGGAATCAAGTAAATAGGGAGTGACATAAGACTAAAAATAAAAACTATTAAGTTATTTTGAATAATTCTGGTTATCATTTTTTTCCTCACACAATAGACCCATTTATGTTATGAAATAGGAAAGACAAAAATTAACGATACGGACCAGATTGTTCTAGTTAAAACTAGTTACCACTTCACTTATTCAGTTAAAGATAACAACAGATGTATTTACTGTGACATTTTAGATAAAGCTAACAAGCTAAATAGTGTACTAGTATTACATGACGATGCTGTAACACTCGCTAATTTCACATTAGTTGCTTTGCAAAAACAATTAAGTGCTTTTGAATTTCTACAAGCGATAGCAAATTGATGTTTGCATTAAACTTTTCTCGATACATTTTCTACGAAAGTATTTTTAAGTGCACCTATGAAAGTGATATGCTAGTCGAGAATTCCGTCTCTTTTTGATTACGCAATATTCTGTGAAATATTTTTAACAACTGTAGATAAGAGGGTATTTTGAGTTGTGCAATTAATTTAAATACAGAAAGCTCAAGTGATATATTTATGGTACGAATATGATTAGATAAATATTACATTATAATATTATTATAAACTAGCATTTGTTCGCAGATCCGTTTTGTTAAAGATCTAAATTTAGTGTTCTTCTGAAAGTGCTGTGCGTACTTTCGGGATGTAAACTAAGCCAGGATTTTATACTAATAATAATTATTATGAAACTTGATTAAAACTAACAATTAATAATTACACTTATATTAGACTTAATGTATAATGTGTGACGAGTTTAGTGGAGTTTCATGCAGTAATTTATACCGGGTGGAAGGGAAACGCTCTCGGAAACTAATACAGGTGATAGTATTGGTGATTCCTGACGTAATGGCACTCAAAAAATCGCGATCGCATTGTTACAATTTTAGTAGGGTTTTCTCAAATTTCTGTACAGCTTCACGTATGGATAGATAAATCAAACTATTATTCTAAAAAACATAGTAAAAAAGGTCAATATTTCAAAAAAATCGTAATGAAACACGTACATCAGCTGACGGGTAAACGACCGCATCGCCTGTGCCGGCGCGGCGCAGCGCGGCGGCCGCTGCCTTGTTGGCGTTTGCTTTGTAGTTTGTACCCTACCCAGTTTTTTGTACGCTTTACATTGCGCGCGCATGAATTACGGAAATACTAAAATCGTAAGTATTATCGCTTAGCTTTGCAAATGAATATAGTTTTTCGTTAATGTTATGGTTCTTCTCTCTTACCGTTCCGGTATAGAGAGCGTTTCCCTTCCACCCGGTATATAGAAAATGAAAGGCGGCGTTTGTAGGCAGGCGTATCATTTACCACCAGGCGAGTGACCTGCTCGTTACTTAGTTGTTTACTTAAATATTACGTATATGTGTAAAATGTGAGAGTTAAGTAATAAATGCGATGAACATGTAACACAAAATACAAAACATAACACAAACATTTACTTTTAGCCGAGACTCACGCAAACATTTTTTAGTAAAAAAATCTCAACATTTTTCCCAAAAAAGAGGGCGTGACCCATTATGTAATAAACGATGCAGTTAGGTATTTCTTTAAATCTAAGAATATTGTTAGATTTTTTCGCAGGAGACTCGGCCAAGACATAAAGGTCATTAGTCACAACAAAATGGCTATATAAGTTAAATGCTATCAAAATAGATATGGAAATTGAGACTAAAGTATATAAACATTTTACTCCATCAAAATAGTTTCCTTCCATATGTTCGATATTATGTGTAGCTATTAGCAAAGCCCCATACAAACCCCTAGAAACTGGCTTTTGATTCAGCATAGACAAATAACTTGACCTTTGGCTTTGAAGTAATCGCACGTCCGTCATAAAGCAGAGCGTGGTGCAACGACATGCTTAACTATTTTATCACTAATCCCGTTTGATTGCTTTTAATGTACTTCGCTATCGCTTTCCGTAACTATTCTGTGTGTTAGCCCGTGTTGTTTCCTCCGTGGCCAAGTTAACGGTCGTATTACACTGGACGAGCGCGCGGAATATTCGTCTCGCTGTCAATTCGCTTGAATTCGCCAGTATGAAAAGAGCCTTAACTTTACCTGAACACAGGTGAAACAAGCCGGTCTTAATCGGTGAAGTTACGTGCCTGATATCTGTCAACATCCCCTTTGTTAAGAATCATACAGTCTGTCATCTGTTGGACTGGGCATGCATGCGATGAGGGGTGCTGCACGATCACCTACAGCACCAGCACGCTAGGATGGCCGATTTGACGTTTGTCCGCTTGTCAAGCATTAATTCATAACTACACATTATTGTCAGTAATGTCGTGTAGTCTAATGTATAATTTTAAGACACAACTCAACATTTGTTTTACAAAATACGAAATTTTTAAAATGAGATTTCATTGACATTTCTAATCTGTAAAACGGCCATGATAGCCTGCCGGCACTATAATATTAGACGCGATGACACACTGTATGACGTTCTCATTTGTTTGTTAGCGTGATAAGTCAATAAGGTAGATGACTACCTATGTTGAATTTTGTACATTTTTTTATACGCAACCGTTAATACTAAACAGCATAAAATTTGGAAAAATCAGGTAGATATTCATGTCATGATGAGTATTATCAAAGGATATCGACACAATGAATAAAAACAAATGTCATCTACCCTATTAGCTCCTTAAAATGATACATTTACCTCAATGTGCAGCGAGTCGTTGTCTAGAAGTGTGGGACAGTTATCGTGCCTTTCGCGCGGAGTCGCCGCGGGCGGTCGGCGTCGGCGCCGCGGGCGGTCCCACCGCCGCCTGCCCGCCACCATGTTAGTGATGCGATGTTAGTGACGTGCGATTATAGCCCGTTCACGTTAGGAAAATAGTGACTCATGGACTGTCAGCCTAACAACGACCTCCAAATACACACACACGCACGCCTTTTATCCCAGAAGGGCAGAGGCAGAGGCGCAATTAGTAAACCCACTTTTCGCCGTTATTCCGTCCCATGATGTGATAGCGAGCCTATCGCTATATCGGGCACATATTCCAGACTGCGAGCTGATACTGAATAGAAAAACTCAATATCACTTTGCCCGACCCGGGGATCAAACCCGAGACCTCAGCATTGCAGTCGTACTGTAATACAACTACACCACTGAGGCAGTCCTCCAAATATTGTTGTATAAACCACCCGCACTAGGCCAGCGTGGTGGACTAAGGCCGAAACCCTCTCAGTAGTAGAGGAGACCCGTGTCCGGCAGTGGGACAGTTAATACAGGGCTGGTATTATTATTAAACTTATAAAGTCAAACGGTGGCAAGTTGAAGAAAGTATGGAACTTTATTGGCTAGGTCTGTCGGCTCAACAACAAAGATCACCATTTTCTGAACGCGAATGAACTATGGGTATAAACTGATTTTACATGACGCGCATTTGCCCGGGCCGGACGGAGCGTGAAATTCTCTAGGTTTTACTAATGATACATGCGAAAGTTTGGGAACTATTTGGACGTTAGACATTACTACAGAAACTGCTGACTAGCTTAACGCAAAATTTGATTTACAGATAGACGAGGTCTTACGCGGGCAGAGGCGTAAGGAGCAACCAGTATTTTTTTTAACGATTAATTAATCTCATTGACTTTTTATGACCTTGAAAACGATATAGATTAGTATTCTCGTCTTTACCGCTCGAAAAACTAGTCTAAACCGATACGTTAATGGATAACTATTAGCGTATCAGTCAATTATATATAACATATTGGTAATATCTGAAGGATATTAACAATAGATTATGACACAATAATTTCACCTATTATTAAGTCTGAACCCGTTTACTTGTCAATAACAATCTATTGTTTGAAATAAAGGCGCTCATTTACTTACCTTTATTCAGAAAACGTACATAATACTTCCTTGAAAAAACTATATTGGAGGATAATGACAATTTGATTAAAACTAGATACTCACAAGTAGGTAATACGTAAGTTGAAGTCATGTAGTTTAGGTATTTTCTATTGCAAGTGAGCAGTTAGGTGGACACATGAATGTAAAGCACTATCAAACTTTACTACTAAGAAGCCATAAATTCTTCAGAAAACTTAAAGGGAATTTAGAAAGAGACCCCGGCGATCTCAAGGTCTACATGAAACGCAAAATCATTAATTCCATCTGTCAAAAAAAGGAACACCCAGTCGCACCAGCCCATTTACACAAAACTGGCTACAGCGAAACTATTAAATCAGTTTATACCTTAAATTATTAACGAATAAAAGCACATATAAATGTTGTGCACATGAACAAAAACGGGTAAGCATGTGGACTTATTTCTAGAATGATTGAACATATTAGTAATTTAGCTTATAGTACACATTCATGCAAGTGATTGACAATGATTTTTTTTTATTGTATTGAATGACGAGACGAGCATGCCGTTCGCCTGATGGTAAGCGATACGACCACCCATAAACAGTAGAAACACCATCCAGCACCTTGAGTTACAAAGTACTGTGTGGCATTCCACTGCGCTCGTCATCCTGAGACATAAGATGTTAAGTCTCATTATGTCCAGTAGTTACACTGGCTACAATGTCCTTCAAACCGAAACACAACAGTGCATGCACACTGCTGCTTGGTGGTACAAATAAACATTGCGGTGGTACCCGCCCAGACGGACTCTTACATATGAGAGACCTACAACCAGTACATGGAAGACAGACACAAGTGCCGTCACAAAAGCGAAAAATATTTTTAAATAATCCAAGACAACGATTGTACAAAATACATCAAAGCTATAAAAATAATTTGAACTACAACAAAACAAAAAATAACAAAATATGGAAAAATACATATTTCTATGAAATATACAAAAATGCTTTTTTATTATGTAAAAATAGAAAACAAAACAAACAATAACAAAAAAATATTCTTTAAATTTTTTCGAACACAATTCCATTTAATTCTATCGTAAATAATCGATTTTATTTTAACAAAAACATGTCAATTACAGGTCCAGCAACTAAAGACTGTTTTAATTTTGAAATATACACAAGAAATTATTAGGCTGTTATAATTTTAAATCATGCATGAATTTGCTATTTCATTTACTTCGTTTTCATGTGTCATGAGAACGCCTTTAATCGATTCGTCATACGCCTGCGTTACTTCATTACCCCTGTTGTTACGTACATTACATCTCAAGGTTTTTATATAACATCGATTATACAATTGTAATAATCAGCTGTTTACTCTGTTCTGTGAGAATAATTATATAAACCGTTCTATATAGGTCAATTACCTAAGTTGGCACGTTCATAGTACACACTATTGCAATTTTACAGTGTGTTAAAAAATATTATTATTAATTAATAGATGCAAACAAAATATCACACTGTATACTTTGATTTTGTTGATGCATGTGCATTGCGTTGTCATGACGACTGACATATATTTCGCACCTTTAGGATGAAAACGACACAATTCCAAAAGACAGAAAATTGAGTTATCATCACAAAATTACTTAAAACGAAGTTCTCAGTACACTAATAGTTCAAACACAGCCAACCCTAATCGTTGATGTCTCATCCTCTCTCAGTGGCCGTCCTGAGCCGAGGTTCGTAACCCGTTAGTGGGTTCCCCTCAGCATGGTCACTTAATTCAAAGGGTTGCGAGCGCCTTCTGCGTTCACCCTAAAGACCGGTGTGGCCAGAAAAGCCGACTCGCGTCAGGCTACTGGCAGTAGGGCCATTAACAAAAAAAAAAAAAAAAAAACACAGCCATATTCAAGCAGGAAAAGGACAAAACTGTTATATCGGTCCCTTTTTTATAACATTTTTATAAATAAAGGACTAGTTTTTAGTCATTTAAAATTGACATCTCAATTTTCTATTTTTTGAATTGTGTCGTTTTCGTTCTAAAGATGCGGCTTATTCGCAGACACCACACACGTCTAATATATGAATGTTTTGTACGCGCCAGCTTATATAATCGTCCTATACACACGATTTAAACATATTAATAAAATTTGGTGACCATACGTGTACTCAAATATCGATTTTGAAATCCGAAAAATTAACCTCATTTTTATCAAGTAAAATTTCTGTAACTTGGAAATGACCGAGAAATCAAACATAATTTTAGTCTTCATTTCTACAAAAACTAAAGTTACGTGCTCAATGCTGGAATAATTAGCGCATGCAAAAAGTACATAAACATACAATATATAAGCGTTGTAGTTACTTAACAGAGTAAATAATGCTAGTCTACAGGTGACCTTATAACCTTAGATAACTTGCTTCTTAGAATATCTGCGTTATCACGTATAATAGGTAGTTTTGACAATGTGATTATATATTACTCAAATGATTGGGATGTTGAATGTTTTTAAATTATTTAAGATGGCGTAATATGATTTGTAATTAAACAGAGACAGTATAACATCGAAACTTCTAGATCTATCATCCATACTATTATAGAGGAAAGATTTATTTGTTTGTGATAGATAAACTCAAAAACTACGGGCTGGATTTTGAAAATTCTTTCACTAATAGGAACCTACATTACTCCTCAATGCTATAAGCTACTTTTTATCCCGGGAAAATATTTTTATCCCGGAAAAACTTTCACACGCGGGCGGAGCCACGAGTAGAAGTCTAGTAGTCAACAATATTATAACATAAATACATTTTATAAACATTTGATCCCTACCGAAGACTTAAAACGTTTATACGTGAAGTTAAGCTACAAATTCAAATCATTTCAGTGTCTGTATTATTTTTATCATCCATTAAATTAGAGAATTATATAAGTTCTACTTCAGCCAACATCCCAATCTTAGAGACTTAAGGGCGGTATTAATAAATCAATCTCAAGCTTGAGTTGACATCTCAAGAAGACATAATGTATTGAATTATGTCTACTTGAGATGTAACTCAAACTTGAGATTGATTTATTAATACCGCTCTAAGGGCCGTATTAATAAATCAATCTCAAGTTTGAGTTACATCTCAAGTAGACACAATGTATTGGGCTCTTCATACATTATGTCTACTTGAGATGTAACTAAAACTTGAGATTGATTTATTAATACCGCTCTAAGAATCTTACAAGCCTTTATAATTTCATAGAGCTCAAGCTCAAGCTCTAAATATACCGACCAAAGCAAGAAAGAAGAATCTAAATGTACAGCAGATTTTTACGCAATTGAATGACGAGACGAGCAAGTCGAGAAACGATGACGAGTGCAGTGCAGTGTGATGCAGTTGTTGGATTTTTAAGATTTGTTGCTATTGTTAAATTGACCGTTGCTTATGTGCAACTTGCAAGTCTCACTGTTCAAGAGCCACCTACTATTGGAAGCTGGTTAAAACGTGACCAAGTTAACTTAATTTAGGTCTGCCATCACCAAAATTGCCGACCCCGGATAAACACGGTAAAAATCCCGAACATTTGGGCGAAATAAGGGATTTTCCCCGGACACCTCTGAAAAACATTTTGCCGTGCCTCCGTGAATGCGGGTTATTATGAATAAATTTTTAACTAAGATTTATTTCAATTTATCGCGTATCTATAAAAAAATGGATTTCCCCTGACAACAAAAGTGTCCGGGTTAAACCCTTTTTAAAAACCCTGCCGGACGCCCCCGGACGCCCTTCAAACTAGGACAAATCCGGGGAATTCCGGACGGATGGCAGCCCTAACTTAATTGCATATTTGTTGCTCCCCTTTCGGTATAAAAAATCTAGCCAGTTTCTTCACTGACAGTGCCGGTGAAGTCTTGCGCACTGTTGTCAATACAATGTCGTTTGTGTTTTGGATCCTTATATTACCTGACTCAGTTCATGAAGAAACAGGCTGGAGGTACAGTCTAACGCATACGCGGTGCATTCATGTTCTGGTGTACCTTGGATATGTCCACGCCGGTAACACCCTTGACCAGTTCCGGGATACATTGCACGATGTTGAGCACCTCGCCCGTGAGCTTGGCGGCGCCCACCTCACCACCACCGCATGATACCATGGTCACCTTGCGGGCTTGAGACAATGGCGCCGCCACTTCCGCTGCCACCTGGAAGACAAATCTTACTTCATATATGCGAGTGACTGCCTCGGTGACGTAGTTGTATTACAGTACGAGTGCAAAGCTGAGGTCTCGGGTTCGATCCCCGGGTCGGGCAAAGTCTGGAATTTGTGCCCGATATGGCGATAGGCTCGCCCCCTATCACATCATGGGACGGAATAACGGCGAAAAGTGGGTGCACTAGTTGCGCCTCTGCCTACCCCTTCGGGGATAACAGGCGCGTGTGTGTGTGTGCATGCAAGTGGTAGACGTAATAGATGCCATTCAAAAGGACGGATGCTTGGTAAAGCTGACAACTGCTGGAGACCGCAATGAGAACAGGGAATCCTACAGCAAGATGAACTGACAAAAGATAATATAAATTGCGATTACAGAATTTTTCGGAGCCTAAGATCAAACCAATGCATTCACAGACTCCGGAGAGGGAGTAGGAATTAGGCAATACGAGGCAATATGAGTTGGTGTTTTATGATTCGTACCTTAGGCAGTGTCTCGAGCATCATGTCGACCATAGCGGCGGATCCGTACTCCTTCCACGCTTCCGCCTTCTTCGCCATCTGTTCCGCATCCGCAACCGCTTTCGCCTTGATCGCGTAGGCTTCCGCCTATTGAACAACAATTAAGAGCTTTGAAATAAAAGTACTTGACGGATTTTTTTGCGATTTTATTTCAATTGCGGACCTTCTGCTTCAAGAGCCTGGCGGCTGTTGTCTGCGAAATGTCAGGAGTCAAAATTAAACCAATTTATCGCGGAATCCGTTGAGTAGTTTTATTTCATTGTCGAACATTCGCGTAAACAGATGAAATTATTATGGTTAACAGCTTTCTCAATACTAGAGCTTGGCTTCTTTATATTTAGTTTACATTGATTTTGCTCCCTTTAAATGTGTCTTTAGTTATATAAGTGACTATTTGTAATAATTATTATTAATTGAATGTATCTTGACATATCATAAGTGCAACTATGTTCGCCTACGTGATGAATAAAGTATTTTATTTTATTTATTTTATTTAGATTTAGGTCATGTTTACGAGAAAGGTTTTTGCAGGTGTCAGCCTGATTGGTTGACACTGATTGGTCGTCCAAATAGGACGAAATAACGTACTTAACTCTACAGTCGCCATTTATACAGACCTCAAACTAGAGTAGTGGTACATGACAGGCTCGCCTTGTCTAGAACTTGTCATGAGATACAAGGACAGCGAAATATAAGTGCAATATTTGCGCCTCTACCTAACCCTTCAGGATAGTCGTGATGTAAATAAAGTGCTACTCACTTCACCGCGAACTTTCACGGCTTCTGCCTCAGCCTCCGCTTCGAGCACAGTTTTCAACCTCTGTGCCTCTGCCAATTTCTCCAATTTGAATTTTTCAGCTTCAGCAGGCCTGAGAAAGGAACCATTTTATAAGCGAATGTAGCCGAAGCTGCCACCAGGGCACCCACTTTTCACCATGTGTATTTCTAACCATGATATGATAGAGAGCGCGCCTATCGTCATATCGGGCACAAATTCCAGACTCTGGACTGCTACTGAGCATAAAAACACAATATAACTTTACACGACACGTAATGGTATTGAGTTATTATAGCCCCTCCAACCATTTATTTAACTTTTGACATATGCACGCCTATGAAATTGTATAATTCTTGACAACGAATCGAAACAAAATAATTGAATACTTTATGGACGCCAGTTTTTGTTTTCCATAGTGAAGGGACTTGTTGTTCAGCTCCGATATTAATTATCAATTGATATTCGTTAAGCTCACTGATTGTGTAACAAAAATAATTCAAAACTTATACAGTGAAAAATAAAATGTCGCAGTGCTAATTAAAAAAAACTTTTTATATGTGCGTAAGTATATAACCGATAAAATAAACTATTCAAGTTAAATTTTGACAAAATGATATTGTATATAGAGTATATACCTACAAAAACAAAATTATGAACAGAAAATATACACATTTAAACGCTTAGGCATGTTTATAAAACAATACAAAATATTAAGCAAAAATAACAATTCAATGTGTTTAATCGATCAAAACTTCTGCATAAGTTAAATCGATTGCTACAAGAAATCGAATCGGTAACACATTAGTACATCCCCAATTGATTAGAAACCGAACTGTCAAAAGTTAAATAAATGGTTGGACGGACTATACGTGGCAGTACTGCGCGCATTCATATACAGATGTTATTTTATGACTATAAGTGCAATCATCCCTGTATTATACTCCGTCCCACTGCTGAGCACGGACCTCCTCTACTACTGAGAGGGGTTCGGCCTTAGTCCACCACGCTGGCCTAGTGCGGGTTGGTGGACTTCACATACGTACGAAATTCTTGTAAAGAACTTCTTAGGTATGCAAGGTTAGGCCTTAGTCCTCCACGCTGGCCTAGTGCGGGTTGGCAGACTTCACACACCCTCGAAATTCTTATGAAGAATTCTCAGGTATGTAGGTTTCCTCACGATGTTTTTCTTCACCGTTAAAGTGAACGATAACTGATAAACAATACACACGTAACTTCGAAAAATCAGCGTTGTGTGCCTTGGGTTTTGAACCTCCGGACATTGTCCTGAAGAGTTTGTTTGTTTGTTTGTTTGAACGCGCTAATCTCAGGAACTACTGCTTCGAATTGAAAAATTCTTTTTGTGTTTTATTTGTTTTATCGAGGAAGGCTTTAGGCTATATAACATCACGATGCAATTATTAGGAGCGAAGAAATAATGGAAAATGTGAAAAAAACGGGGAAAATTATTCATCCTTGAGGGCTTCCATTGCGTGCGCTGCGAAAACGGTTCAAGATACCAAAAATATATGTATGAAAGAATTATTCCTCTTGAAATGATCTAAAAATATGTCAGCGACAGTATATATAAGATAATATACTATCTTTTAAGATGAACTCACTAGAATTGTTTTTATGGTAATGAAATTTGCTCGAAATTAATGCAATATTTGTTAAGAGTTGTATCAACGTCATAATATTAATCTCTATCCAAATAAAAGTGTTGGATAGAGTGATTCAACGGGAAGGTTTTTATGTACTTTCAGCCCGGAAAACTTATCAACGCGGGTGAAGCCGTGGGCAAAAGCTAGTATTTGATAAACGTAAATGAGTCAAATACCCTATTGGATTACCTTCGCACTGTGGCCTCTAATTCCTTCTCCCTCCTCTGTACCTCCCACTTCTGCACGTTGATCTCCTGCGTGCGCTCCACCACGGCTATCTGCATCTGTTCCTCCTTGATGCGTTGTTTCGTCTTCGCTGCTTGTAGTTCGTAGGCCATTTCTGCTTCAGCCTGCACGAAGAGAATATTTATAAGAATCATTGGTACATCTTCCCTTAGTATCTTTCCCTTGCTGGTCTCGCGTGATCGTCTCTATGCAAGTGCATAGTGGATCGGGGATAAATAAAGTAAGAAAATCGAATTCGGTCTCTGTGTGTGCCAAATTCCATTTCAATGTTTTATGTTTATTTTTAACACATTTTTTTTCAAAACACCATTCAACTTCACAATATTTTCACTAGCTTGCATTACGGATCGTGGGAGTTCGATTCCCACACCAAACAGCTTACAGTTAGTACAACATAAATAACATTTTCGTAACCTGTGCATAATCTATAACTTTATTTCATTACCTCTTATAAACGAATCCTTATCCGAAACAAATAAAACATTCACCTTTTTAGTGTGTACTTCGACGTCATAAGCAGCCTTTTTGAGTTCGAAATCTCGTTGAGACTTAGCAATCTCGGTGTCGTTGAGGAACCTGGCGGCCATGCGTTGTTCCTCCGCCATCGCCTCTTTTATTTTCGCCTCGGCCTGTGCCTCTGCTTCGCCGATGCGCGCGTCTCGTTTCACCTCCGCAGTACGCGCCATACCCAACGCTTTCAAGTACCCCTGGACGATTAACGGTAGTCGATTATAAAGAGTTTTTATTCAATAAAATCTCTCCACAATACTGATCTATCATCATGATCCTAGTAATAGGGAACCCTGGCAAAATTTTGTGACGGAAGAAAATCCCTGTCTTGTTCTGAGTTATAAGAGATGATGATCTAATGAATTGATATAATACGGGCTGTTATATACCTTTGACTACCCAAAACAATTTAATATCACCATTATAGCAAGAGATGATTAATATATCGCACCTTTAGAACGAAAACGACACAATTAAAATAATAGAAAATTTAGTTGTCATTTTTAAATGACTAAAAACTAGTCCCTTATTTATAAAAATATAATAAAAAAGGGACCGATATAACAGCTTTGTCCTTTTTCTGCTCGAATATGGCTGTGTTTGAACTATTATTGTATTGAGAACTTCGTTTCAAGTAATTTTATGCTGATAACTCAATTTTCTGGCTTTTTGAATTGTGTCGTTTTCATCCTAAAGGTGCGATATATTGCACTGCCCGTCACCGAGAGTACGTAACTAAAGTATTTTAATATCCATGATTAAACTGCTTACTTTGGAAAATCTGCTTGCATGGCTTGGCGGCACACTTAGACTATGAAGCGGTTAGATAATTATGGCGATACTGATGGGCATAAATATTTTTAATATGCCGGCAGATGAAAAAATTATTGACCACATAAGCCATTGCTGACCATAAAACGATTTCGTTTCGTGAGCACGTTACCGATATTGAAATGAGTAACATAGGCACTGGGTAAATCGTATTCGAAAGCATGGACTAATAAGAGTATAGACTGACGATCCCCATACATTGAAGCGTTCACCTGAAAAAGTGCAAAATCCCGGCTTATTGCTAGATGGCGCTGATAATTAGCCTGGAAACTTCAACATCTGCCGGGTTTCAAAAATGTCCCGTTAGGTGGCATTGTACCGTAAAACAAAATAGTTTAGCATTAGAATAAACATACAACAGATGGCAGTAAGGCGCTTCACACACTGCCCCGCACCACGCGCGCGGGTGCCGGGCGAGACGCTAGGTATGGGCACAGCGAGTTCTGCTGTGCGTGATTTCTTCTAATTTGAATATACAAAAACCAAACAGATAAAATCACAGTGGGTAAAATTTCGCATGGTCAATATCTCGGAACCTATTGAGGAGGCTCAGATACTTTTTCACCTAAGTCAGGGACGATGTCAGAGCCACAAGCTATTTTATCAAGGTTCACTTGTTTAGCGACAACCGGGGATCAACGTGATTTTGTTGATTTTTTACCAAATATTTTGCATGTGCAGTGCATCAGCTTACAAAAGTCAGTTGGTTATGTTAAGTTTACATGATTATTATAGTATTTTTTTAGGCTTTTAGGCTTAAAGGGCAGATCCAATGTTAGAATTGAAAGAAGTGGCCGCCATTTAGAATTTCTTTGTTTTAAGGCCAATTGACCTCAAAATCGTTAGCTGGGAATATCTTTGCTTACGAGAGACGGATCCAAGGCTAGAATTGATAAAAGTGGCCGCCATTTTGAATTTCTTTATTTTAAGGCCAATCGACCGCAAAATCAATATCTGCGCATATCTTTAGTTACAAAAGATGGATCCAATGTCGGAATAGTAAAAAGAGGCCGCCATTATGAATTTCTTTGTTTTGAGGCCAATTGACCTCAAAATCGATAGCTCGGTATATCTTTGATTATAAAAGACAGATCCAATGTCGGAATCGAAAAAGTGGCCGGCATTTTGAATTTCTTCGTTTTAAGGCCAATTGACCTCAAAATCGATATCAAGTAATTTTTTAGCTTTTATCTATAAAAGGCACATCCAATGTTAGAATTGAGAAGGCACCGCTATTTTGAACTTGTTTTAGGACCCATTAGCTTTAAAATCGATATTTGGGCATGCCTTTAACCACAATATAATGATTTGTTTTAATTATGATAAAAATGAGCACCATGTTGGATTAATTATTTGTTTTCAAAGTCTTCCATCAACCATACAGCCTGTAAAGTGTAGAAGTTTCATAGAAGATTGACTTCCAGAAACAGATTTGTTTGAAATAGCAACGGTAGCTTACTATTCAATATTTTCAAGTTAGTTGAGACCACAACTGTGAGCTGTTAACACTTCTTCATGTGCATTTTAATAATTTATTATAATCACCCGTTGCAGAAACCAGTGTTATTGTAAAATCAAGCAAACTTCT
Organism: Lapara coniferarum; assembly: GCA_949316025.1. NCBI lineage: Eukaryota > Metazoa > Arthropoda > Insecta > Lepidoptera > Sphingidae > Lapara > Lapara coniferarum. The sequence goes on from OX438933.1 coordinate 2,339,143, forward strand.
GACTTTCAGAAGTGTGGGATATTGAAAATTAAAAAAAAAATCTTTCTTGCTTGGCTCACTTCTGTTCATCCCACATTATGTTAATAATTTCAAAGTTATGTCAATAGTTTGACTTTATTCAACTACATTTTACACTATTTTAATGGCTTAGTTTTTAAAAATTAAATGAGAATGAATAATTAGAATAGCTATAGATGGTGTAATAACAGATGCTACATAGCAGTGACACCAAACTGTATCCCCTGAATTTATAACATAAATTTTTTGGATTGCCTTCCATTATAGAAAAAATTGAAATATATTTTCACATCAAAATTAAATACTTTTAAAAATTAATAAGGTAATCAACCTAAGTAGCCTTTTAAGTCTGGTGAAAAGGGGTGAGTTAAAAGGGATACAATAATTAAATGGTCACCTAACAAGGCAAAACGATATGGGGGACGATAAGAAAATATGGTAAGATCATTACTACTACGCGGTTACTTATGCTTATAGCAATATTTCAAATGAAGGTTAACGACTCCCTAATTTTGTTACCAATTTTGATGCTTTCACAGAACCATTTCCTTTATTTCCTGTTTGCTGCCACAGGCCACGAAGACTTCGAACTTCGTCTTCTAAAATTCGAAGACAATTTATTTATTTTGCGATATAGCAAAGCTGTGATATCGTTATTGAAGAGAATTGAACAAGCTCTGATGGTGGCCATATTACCTACTATAGTTTATAGTCATGTCCAGCGTATTTTGATTTTAAAACCAATAGCCCTTAAACAAAAAAAAAATTACAAGAAATGCAATTTTTAAAATTCCAACCTCGATTAATTATTCTATTTGGCTAAAGACAACCCCAATTACCTATCTAAATCCAATCAGTCTTAAAACAATGAAGTTCAAAATGGCGACCACTTTTCTTATGCTCATGTATCGATTTTGACGTTAATTGGCCTAAAAATAAAGAAGCCTAAATATTGGCCACTTTTTTCAATTATAATATAGGATATGCCCTTTGTGCCCAAAGCCATTCCCAGAGGTCGATTATGAGGTCGATTGGTCTTAAAACAAATAAATTCAAAATGGCGGCCTCATATTTCAGTTCTGACATCGGATCCATCTTTTTTAACTAAAGATATGCCCAGATACCGATTTTGAGGTCAATTGGCCTTAAAACAAAGAAATTCAAAATAGCGGCCACTTTTTCAATACACACACACACACACACACACACACACACTCACGCCTGTTATCCCCGAAGGGGTAGGCAGAGGCGCAACTAGTGCACCCACTTTTCGCCGTTATCCCATGGTGTGATAGGGGGCGAGCCTATCACCATGTCGGGCACAAATTCCAGACTCCGAGCTGATATTGAATAGAAAAACTCAATATCACTTTGCCCGACCCGGGAATCGAACCCGAGACCTCAGCATTGCAGTCGTACCATAATACAACTACGCCACCGAGGCAGTCAACATTTTCAATACATACTTTTTTTTAAATATCTAGTATCCTTTTTGGTGTAAAAAGATATCTAGACACGCGGTAGCGTGTCAAGCCAAGATCAAGCAAAATAACTGGCTAGCCAGCGCCGAGTGTAATATTACACGAACGGAACGTAATTGTGCGTAACCGTAGGAAAAAATCTAAAAATAAAAAAAAGTTTAAAAATAGGGGGAGTCCCCATACAAAAAAAAAACATTTTGTTGTAGCGTTGGAACCGTTACAAGCAGATATTTGAAACTATCCCAATATATTATGTATTATTATATTAGCTATATAACAAAAATATAAAAATAAAGTTCAGTCAAAAAAGAAGTGGTGTCCCCATATAAAAAACTTGTAATACGCGCTAAACAAACGGCCAACGATGTGTCGTCGGCGGCGGCGCGTGGCACCACATAACTTAATACCTGCCTAGTTTTCTTTACAAAAAGTAATGATATATTTAAGTGCCAATGCAGTCCATAAATACTCAAAATAATTGTAGTATTCTGTGAGCTAAAAAGTTTATAGCGCCATCTAGGCGTAATAATAACTATCGGATAAACCGATAGTTGCTTATTTTATCCATCCTCTTATTTGCGCCATTGAAATAACCATTTCAAATGATTTTATGGATCTTAGTGCCATCTAGTTGAATTCAATGTACTAAACAGCGAAGTACGCTTCAATGTATGGGGATCGTTAGTCTATACTCTTATTAGTCCATGTCGAAAGTATCTTAGCGTTACTGTCTTGCAATCCTATCGCATATTTTACAAACATTGAATATAAATGTACAAGTTTTAAATAAAGACTATATTTTAAAAACCTGTAATAATGATTCGGAACATTTTATGGTCCTACGAAATTTAAAGTTGTGTCAATAGACAATATATAATTTTAATAAGTAGGTACTCGGCCTTTTAGCTATATCCTTCATAAAGGAACACAGACAATTGCCGATGTAGTGTAATATAGACCTAAACAGCAATACTATATTGCTCTTTCTACTTTATTAAATACTGCACCTTATAGAAGAAAATTTTGCATTAAGTTAATATAACTTTATAAACATATATTATGATAAACGAATCTTATAATTTTGCTAAATGCTTACATAAATAATTGTAATGAATTGACAACATTTTTATTTACCAAGCTGCTTCCAAGACGTCATAAAGTGTACGAATTTCTGAAGGTCTAATAGTTAATGTCCCATCATATCAAGTACGGATTCATTTCGTCTCTAATTTTTGCTTTGTAATAGACATAAATTATCTTTCACGAATTAAAGTCCGATTAAAATCGGTCCAACCGATTTTGAGATTAACCAGATTAACTGAAGTACAAAAAAATGTAAAAACGCGTAATTTTGCCAATAGCCTTTTCAGAAGCCTGTCAATTTGACATTACAAATTATGAAATATGAAGTCGGTTAATTAAAAAATGCAGTGCCTCAAAGTTACACACTCCAACGTAATCACAGCACACAAACCTCGCTAAGTGTACGTTTCTGTGCATTTTCACACATGTATATACATTTTATACGCAATGCGATGTTAATCAAAGCGAAGCACACACTGATCTATTTTTGTTTTATTTATAATAAGCATGACCAATGCAGTTTGTCAAAGCTGCCCCGGTATGCAACGGCTTGGTTGTGCTTCTGGCATTGCTTTAGTCCATGGGCGGCGGATACCGCTTACCATCAGGCGGACCGCTTGCTCGTTTGCCTACTAAGGCAATAAAAAAAAACTGCAACACGTTTCATAACATGAATCCATAAAAACATGTCATTAGATTTTTTTGAAATAGCGCTTTTGAGAAACATAATATTAAATGATACTTATTACTTATTGTAATAATCGCCAAGAACAATAATATACCTACAGGTATTTGCTAACCCAGCACAAGTCCATATGTATCATAGTGTGGAGAGAATATTTTAGCTCATATTATCTGTTTTGCATTGCGTATCAAATAATGATAATACAAAAACGCCTTCGACGCGAGAGAAAATATCTATAAAATAGAATATGAACATAAATGATAACACTCTCTCCGATAGTTACAGAGACTATCACGCCCTCACACTCACCACTGCAACTCCTGTAAGCCAGGATCGGCAGTGGCGCGCATTTTATGACACCGAACTGTGAAGCACGGCGAATCTCAGGGAACATTAATGTCTTTAAAGCGCAACGAAATTCAAAAGAAACGCGAGGAGTTGGAAATGTTAACTGTCCACTTCCCTCCATAGCAAAGCGGAAGTCAAAAATAATGAACTAAGAAGGTATTTTAGCCTCAAGTACTGGGACGTTTCAATTAGAAAAGCCAGTTGTAAAGCACCACGGATTAAAATTAAATTAGAGAATAGGTACACTCCATCGTAATATGAACTCCGGGATGTGCAGGTTTTATAATACACTCATTTGCAAAAAAACGGGCGGTTTGGATTTTAATTATTTTTTAAAAAAATACGGTACCAAAATGATTTCAATCATTTGTACATGTTACTGGCCGGTTTTAAAAATGCCGTGGTGTTTAAAACAGTACGTTCTAAATTAAAATTTTCGTTTGATGCTCGTTTTTACAGAAAACCACTTTTTATCCTACATTTTTGGTGCGAAGTTCCAAAAGATAATATCGGTTTTCATAACTTTTAGTCAATTTTTATGAATTTATTTCATATTATTAATTGTCAGAGCTTCATTTATTGCTGTTTAGCTGTCTGAATAATGTTAGAGAAAGTGGTAAAAGCTACCAAAATTATTGCGCTGCTCGAAGAGGGCTGCAGCCAATGCTTCGTGGCTCAGAGGCTAAGTGTGAGTCGCTCGACGGTTCAAAGGACCTGGCAGCGGTATCAAGACACCGGTTCCGTCGAGAGAAGGCCTGGTTCTGGAAGAAAACCATGTACCCAACCACGGGATGATCGTTTTCTTGTGAGTCGCGCATTGAGAAATCGCCAGTCTTCGTATGTGGACCTTAAGAACAACCTCGAAGAAGTAAGAAATGTGCATATTAGTCTATGGACGGTCAGGAGGAGGCTGCTCGCGGCCAATATACGCAGTCATCGCCCGGCCCGCGGCCCTAAGTTACTCCGTGAGCACAGAGTTGCCAGGCTTAGGTTTGCTCGAAATTGTGAGTCATGGACTCAAGAAGACTGGAATAGGGTATTGTTCTCCGATGAAGCCAGGATATCTCTGTTCGGTGAAGATCGACGTCGGCGAGTGCTACGAAGACGAGGAGAACGCTTTGCAGAGGCTTGTTTTGAAGAAATCACACCTTATGGTGGGGGCTCTATTATGTTTTGGGCAGGAATAAATTCAATGGATCGTACAGAGTTAGTCTTCATTGAAAACGGCTCACTGACTGGACATCGATACATAACGGAAGTTCTTATTCCTCATGCACAACCCGCATTGGCCGCTTTAGGCGAAGACTCAATTTTTATGGACGACAACGCTCGCGCCCACCGGTCTGGCGATGTGGAAGCGTATGTGCAAGAGGTCGGCATTCGTCGTTTGGATTGGCCAGCTCGAAGTCCCGACCTCAATCCTATAGAGCATGTCTGGGACGTTCTGAAACGACGCGTGAGATCAGTACAACCGGCTCCGCAAACCATCAGAGAGCTGAAGAATGTGATTACCGCGGAGTGGGAACGTATTCCGCAAGCAAGTATCCGGGATATCCTCGCTAGCATACCCAGACGAATTCAAGCTATGATTTCAGCTAGAGGGGGTCACACTCGATACTAAACATTTATCTGCTTTTACTTTATTAAAGAAAAAACAAACAAAAATCTTTGTTAACTTTTACTTCACGAGCATATGCACTACTAGCGAGCATACACTACTAGTGAACTTTAGCATTAAAACCCATAAATTTTATCAAAATTTTATGATATTACTGACGAAAACGATTATTTGCTTATTAATTTACAAAATTGTGAAAGTAAAACTACCTATAATTATCAAACAAACCAATAGTAACATTTGAAATGGTTCATTGCTTAGGTGCCCGTTTTTTTTGCAAATGAGTTTATTTTCGTTTATTGATAAATTAAAAAAATATTGTTCCGCACGAAATTTTTTAATTTACACATTTTACACTCGCCAACGTATGTTTAACTTAAGTTGATCTCTAGCGACCGACATGTATTCTAAAAAAGCGGTATTACGGCCTTTTTTTACTTACTCTTTGTGTGTCTTACACCGCTTTGCCAAGTTCATCGTTAGGGATCAACTTATTAAGTAAGGATTGGTGAAAACGTGGGGTAATTTTTAATAATCGTTTTACCGTTATTTTCAACCACATGACGTCCATTGCTAAACATATGCCTCACTAAGATTTCCAGACGAACCTGTACAAAGCGGCTTACTTCCAGCATGTTCCTGCTACCTTTATGAACTCGTTTTGCCATAGACAAAGCCAAAAACGACATAGAAAAGCAAAAAAATGATTGTAGTTTTGCGCCACTTATAAAAACAACCAATTTCGAAACACAAACGTACCTTAGCTCCCTGTGGTCATGTTAAAAAAATATCATGTATTTTTACATAATTTCCATATCATATAACAATATGTGCAAAAATTAAATTATATGCTTCGTATATAGTGAGCAGAGCTTAGCCTTTTAAACAGACGAACCAATTGTTTGTGATACATGGAGATTAAGGAAACATTCAAATTGTTAATTAAAATATGTCTATACAAATAACTACGAATTATTAACTAAACGAGACGTTTGCGTGGCGACAATTGTTTAATCTTTGAATTTAATGTAAAACTTTTCATTAGTAAACATTGTTTTTATGGCCCAGTAAAGCAATGGTTTTTTCACCAATTTGATCTAGTAGCAGTATACGAAAGCTGTGGGCATAATCTTAAGTTTTCTAAAGCCATTACTCAAGATTTGATCCCTCAGAGGTTATATGGGTCGTAAATCATTTGTATAACGTGCTCAATGCTCAAGAAAGTTTTTTTGCGCAACCTCACTTGAGCGGCTTGAGGTGTGTTTTAAACAAAATGAGGAGAGCAACTCAGAAGTAAGTGAATCATTAACACAATAATTTACCAACTGCTTTAATCCTCACTAGATTTTTCTCACATGTTACTGCTTCACAAAAATTAGCATCGTTGGCAAATACAATAACATAGCATCACGCATTATATTTTTTCAGGGGTAGGCACAGGCATCACACTCACATTTCATCAGCTATGCTAGTTCGCATGTAACAGTTATAAAAAAAAATATCAGAGTATATACCACCACAAAAGAGTCGTTTAGCTAACATTGGTATGTTTTAAGAAGGAATAGAACTCACCTCCTCATCCCTAATGTCTTTGAGTGTATAAGAGACTACTGTGATGCCCATGTTAATTAGATCGCTTGAGGCCACTTCGAATACCTGGAATGTAAAAAAATATTATAGATAACGGTTAGCATCGGTTCTAAACTTTGATGTAGCGACAATACTCTTCGGAACAGAATTGATATAATTAGAACATGAAACTATTTCCATAAATGGCCACACCTTAAGGAAAGATCTCTTTTAGTTTATCATTAATGGAACACCTGTACAGTTTCATAAGAAGTAGTGAGTAAATGTAATAAGTACATAGTTCAGTAGATGACATTTTGCCACGAAAAATAAAGTAAAAACATCAGTCAATAGTGGCGAGTGTATGTATATAGTAATTAAAAAGTACACTAACATAAATTACAGAATATACTATCGAACGCTCAGTTAACATTGCTTACCCCCTCGGAGATACACCCGTGAGGCTATATACAATCACTCATTTGGTGCTAATACACTATCTCAAGATAAAATGCTCATTTTTCATATTATAGAAGCAAGTGCGATCGTTTAGGAGAATGTAGCTGAACAAATTCAAAATTTCAACTTGCCTACATACTTTTGTGTTCTTACTAGTCTTTTTTTTCTCTTTACAAAAATAAAATAAAAGAGATTTGCTTTACTTCACACGAAGAAAAAAAAATTCAGTTTAACTTAAGGCGTATATAGGCGATTTGAAATTTTGATTTTGTACAGATATTTATGCTGCTCACTGTACAAAGGAACTCTTATTATTTTCTTTATTTGTAAGTTGCATGTTGCTCACAGACGACACACATGCCACTTATTCAGAACCTTCAGGTGGTCGAGCATACACTTTTCTGATAGTACATAACTACCAATTTCCCTAAATGGATAGTTTGTTCTGCTATTAACCTAATTAAGTTATTTCTGAATAGTCAGCGTTTAGCCTTGAATACTCAGGAGTGGTCTAAACATGGCGACTAGGTTTCCAGTCTATTATTCAGATAGATTAAAAGATATAAAATTCTAGTGCACAAAATTTTCTAAATTACACTCGTAGGTGTCTCGTATGTTAATGCGTCTAAGTACATGCAGCTCTGACTATTCCCTTTCGCTAAGCAGTATAGTTTATTCTCACATTAACGTGCATTAGATTTAGCATATACTTATATTAATATTATAAAGAGGGAAAGTTTATTTGTAGGTGCTAATAACTACTGAAGCGACCACCAGCAATGAAATCCAAACTCTGGAGTCGGTTTGAAGAAACTCCGACACAAGCTACTTATTGAGTATTTTTTTATCCAGAATAAAATTTTAATTATTGCGAATATATTAATTTCGTTTACAATATGCCAATAGCTTAAAGATTGTTTATTAATTAGTTCTAATGAGTTTTTATATTGCTACGCAGCGCCGTAGGCCCAGTTTGTTTAACTTTAAGCGAAGAATAATGAATAATACTACTAATATAAGGTCTAAGCTCGTAGCGCAAGCCATAGTTGACAACAAAAAAATATCATCAGCCATATGACGCCCACTGCTGTACAAAGGCCTCCCGAGACGTAGCCGACTAAACACTAACAAGACGTCAAGGCGAAGTAAAGTCCTCGCCTTAACGTCTTGTTAGTGACTGCGTTAATCAGACTGTTGGATTAATTGATTGAATGACGAAAATGTCTAAAGGAAAAGAAATATCTACTGCGTGATATGGCCGCGTCAACCGGGTAACTCTTGCACTGAGTTGTGCTTCTCATCCTAATGCTCGGTATGATCATCAGATCCGCATAATTGTGCAGACTCCTTGCAATAACCATCACACGCCAATCGATACTCTATTGCAACTCCACTTACCAGGAGACAGTGGGGTTACTTCAAACATAAAAAATAAAATTAACTATAACAAACCTTCTTCGAGAATATCTTCCTGTCCTTGTATATCTCCTCGACAGTCATGGAGCCCATGATGGCGCGCTGGTGGCCCTCGAGGGTGACTAGCGCGATGTGTTGGATCTCTTGCTCGGTCTTGCCGAGGAACTGCTCGCAAGCCGAGAGCAGCATCTCAGCGTTCTGACCTTGAATCTTCACCTGGAATTGATATTAATGCATACATACATATACATATATAGTCACGCCTGTTATCCCCGAAGGGGTAGGCAGAGGCGCAATAGTGCACCCACTTTTCGCCATTATTCCGTCCCATGATGTGATAGGGGGCGAGTCTATCGCCATATCGGGCACAAATTCCAGACTCCGAGCTGATACTGAATAGAAAAACTCAATTTCACTTTGCCCGACCCGGGGAGCGAATCCCAGACCTCAGCTTTGCAGTCGTACTGTAATACAACTACGTCACCGAGGCAGTATTAATGCATATTACTTCAAAATATGTTTTTATAGAGTTATAACTACTACTATAACAAATGTAAAAGTTTAGACGTCAACGTTGGTACAAACCACTAAATGGATTGGATGATATTTGTTAAAGAGAAAAGTATCCTAAATTAACGTATTTAGTTATACCGGCAAAGCGCAGTGGTATTCCGTTAACTAGTTACGCCTCTGCCTACCCCTCAGCAGATAAAGGGCGTGAGTGTGTGTATGTGTGTAATTTTCATTTGTTCACGCCTAAATCTAATAGATATAAATTCAAACTTCTTCGATGAATCAATGGTAGGTTTTTCATGTCGTACCTTCCATGAATCCTATTAATATTATAAACGCGAAAATATGTAATAATGTATGGATGTATATTTGTTACGTTTTTCACGCAAAATCTACTGAACGGACTTCTATGAAATTTGGCACACGAGTAGATCATGTCCTGGATAGACACATAGGCTGCTTTTTGTCTCGCGAAAATATAGCGGCCTCGTCCTGTGTAGTTACAATTTGTGCCGAAGTGTAATGAAATTTATATAATTCGGAAAATTATGATACTGTTGTTGTACACAAATTAAATAATGTGATTCTGTAGCAAAGGAATGCTCAAATTTTTTATAAAAAACTTTTTAACCAACTAAACAAACACATTGTGATCACGTTCGTGATGTACAAGCTTAAATCCTTTAGTATTCTTAACACGGAGACTTCATTTATCGAATTTCCACCTTAAGCGACAGCTTTAAATATAAATAATGATTACTGCAAGAGGTTGGAATTTGTGGTCGATATACCGATAAAGTCGCTTGGACCGTGGACGAGACGACATAGTTGTTTCCATAAAATTATCTTAAATCTTATTACTATTACATTGCGTTCATATTTGATTGAACTTCCGGACATTGTCTCGGCAGACCGTTCCATTCCCAACTAGGCTATCGTCCGCTTTAGGCACACACCTCTGACTTTTCGAAGTTATGTGTGTATCGTTTATCAATTATCGTTCGCTTTAACGGTGAAGGAAAACATCGTGAGGAAACCTACATGCCTGAGAATTCTCCATAAGAATTTCGAGGGTTTGTGAAGTCTGCCAATCCCCACTAGGTCAACGTGGTAGACTAAGGCCCGTGCTCAGAAGTGGGCAGTATACAATACTGGGCTGGTATTACTATATTATTTATATTTGATTGATAATGCGCTGGTATATTTCGATCGATTGCTTATGTTATGAATTATTTTTATAGCAACCATGGCATGGCCTCCAATGAACATGAACGTCACAGGAATAGTGAATGCATATAATTTTAAAATGGTAGTGACGCTGTAGTATTTGACTGCAGCATGAATGAGCCAGCCCGACTGAGGTAATACCAGTATCTCAGAAAACCAGCATTGAGCAACAGATTTCTGGAGGACCGAAAAGCACTCCCTGCCCTAGTTTTTCTGTCCTTTCTTTCGGGTGTTCATGGCTCATGGAGATCTAACTGATGTTTACGTTACTGACGGTAACTTAATGGTTACCGTTGCTCATGGGCCGACGTATGCCAAGAGAAATTTAACAAAAGGGAAACAGTTATTCGTCAGTCTCAATAACCGCATGAAACCCAATACAGCTGTCTTTCCACTTCGGTAAAGGTACATACACTTCTTCCAAGTACCATCCGCATAAGCCGGCCCATTCATACTGTAAGCTAGATTAGCTATAGTCTTGTCTTATAACTTAAATGCATTGAAAAACTGAAGACAGAAACAAGATTTCATTTTGAATATTTATATATTATATGTGCGGAATAGCGCACACCATGTAATGCTGCCCCCATACCTCGCGGACGGGAATGATGGCATCTCTTTCCGACAGGTAAGCTTCAACAATGCGGCGGAGATAGATTGGCAATCCATGAAATTGAAATGCTTCCCTTATACAACTCCAAGGCAACGAGTTAAAAGCGTTAGCGATATCAAGAGATATCGCTAACATTACGTCTCCCTGCGATATAGCTTCCTCCGTCAGGACCTTCACATTTCTGACCGCTTGAATAGTGGAGCGCCCTTGGCGAAAACCAAATTGGTTCTCTGATAAATCTGGCCCCACCCCCATCAAATGTTGGACAAGGCGTTTGGCAATAACTCGTTCGAATAGCTTGCCAACCTTGTCCAACAAAACTATCTGGCGATAGGCTGACGGAGAATCAACAGGCTGTCCCTCTTTCTTCAGCCTTGCCATAGGCGGAAGCATTGAGGGTGGCGTAAACTCAGCTTTCAAGGAGAACAAAGAGCCTATTACTTCCTATAACAGCTGAGGCTGGAGAAACTTGGTTACGCGTGGAACTCATAGGCGAAGTTTCTTACGAACCATGAGGAGCGCCCCACGGATCAAAATCTATCGTCTTCAGCAATTCCTCTCATGCCTATGATTTTGCTCTGGCAATGGCTACTTGAAATGAGGAGATCCGTAGAAGAACGAAAGTCACTGACATAGCCCAACGGATAAGCAGGCTGAAGTGGCAATGGGCAGGGCAAATACTTCGAAGAACTGACGGCAGATGGGGCAAAAAGTTTTCGAGTGGAGACCACGTACTGGCAAGCGTAGCGTCGGCCGTCCACCTGCAAAGTGGACCGATGACTTCATAAATGCCGCAGGAACGCGCTGGATGCGGGCCACTTTTGACAGGTCCATCTGGAAATCTTTGGCGGAGGCCTATGTTCAGCAGTGGACGTCATGTGGCTGATGATGATGATGAATGGCTACTTCAAGTTTTTTTAGCCTCGCAGAGTTCCTCTTCTCTATCTGGTGCGTTTTGCGCATGACGATGCCTCCGCCGGTGTCTAGTGTACAAACGACCCGACGTGCTGAAACGCACAGGTGACGCAGTCGTGCTATGTTTTCAATCCACCAGTACACCTGACGCTTTATAGGCAAACATCTTACTAGAGGCATAGCCGCATCCCAAACGCGCGACAACCCCTCCCTAAATTGTTCAATTCAAATACGATAAGAGTGATTATTTTTGTATTGAACACACGCCTGACACCTTTATCCCGGAAGCAGGAGAGAGGTGCAACCGGGGCATTCACTTTTCGCCATATTCCGGTCCCTTGATGTAGTATGGGATAAGTCTATCGCCATATCGGGCATAAATTCCAGACTCCGGGGCGATACTAAGCAGAAAAGTCCAACATCACTTTACCCGACTCGGGACTCGAGCCCGGGACCTATGAGCGGTATCGTACCGCGCATATAATACAACTGTGGCGCATTTACGTCCAAGCAGTCAAAATCTAAGAAAAGACTAGGTTAAAGTGAATTTAGGTTAAATTTACAATTATTTCTAAGCAAGTTTCAAATATTAACCTAACGAAATTCAAATTATATACGATGCGGCCAGCATTATTGATCTCAATGATCGATATTCACTGATCAAAAGTAAAACTTAATTAAATAAATAGCAGGTGTTATAAAGTTAACTATAACGCACACAATACTTCAGAGATTTATTAAAATTAAATTACAACGTGACCGTGACAATTACTGGGGCCCCATCCAATGAATTTGCCACGTGCCTCAGATGATATAGTTACGCCACTGAGCATAAGAGAAGTAAACAACTGATAAAACTGAATAAATAAGATAAATGCTGATATTTGCGTCATTATTTTTTAGCTTAAAAGAGTGAGATGTGATTTTGATAGAGTTGTTAGTACACATTTTTTTTATTGCATAATCGATCGTGTTATACTCTTCTCTCTTTCTCACTTGTCCATGAAGTCTTCAGACCCGGGCGATAATGCTCGCAGTATTAATGGCCGTTTTTTTATTGCTTACGCCAGCAAACGGGTCTGACGTCAAGTGATCTTTACTGCCCAGTAACGCCCACATTACCTACAAAAGTATTATTGATGCATTGTCAACCTTAAGGGAAAGGAATAGGGATTAGGGAATGGTGCGGGTTTTCATATAGCTTTCCAGATTACGCGTTTAAAACTGGACGGCCTCGCTATCTATCTTTATTCTATTCATTTCCAATTATTCAATTTGCATAATGTGGCTAAGTCAATAAACTCAGCTTCAAGAGTTTTTTTTTTACATAACACAGAGGAGAAAATACACAAAATACATTTATCCCCGCCGGAGTAGGCAGAGAGGTAACCAGGGTACCCACTTTTGCCAAGTGTGAAACAAATTCGAGGCTCTGGGCTGATACTGAGCGAAAAAATCCTATATCACTATGCAGACGACCAATAAGAAAGTGTCTAGAAAATTCATACCTTGTACCAAAATCCAAATGGGTACGCGAATTAGTAATTACGGAGTTATTAATATAGTTTCATCGAAACAGGAAGACAATTTCCATTTATCTAGCGCGGTAGTTGAACCTGGCTCCTCGGGATGACTGCCACCCGAAGTAGCTCTGAAAACGGCCACCCACGCTTTACACGATCAAAGCCTGATAAGCGGTTCTTAATAAGTTCACGTAGTATCTTGCGGTAAATATATACTCTATATAAGTACATTAATCTTATGCGAGTTTATCTATAAGCTTGTGAAAATAGTACTGTCTGTTGAAGTCGTCGAGCGGAGTGTTAGCGCTATTGCTGTTTAAAGGCATTGAAAGTAAGTAGTAACTCTTAAGAGTTAAGAGATCGTGTAATACTCATAGGGGCGCAGTACAGTATAATTCCAAACTTTCCAGGTTCTTGTTGGTTTTTTTGCTGTTTATTAGCTGTCTTGCTCTCTCTTGAGTATTGATAGAAATCCTTATTGGTAGAATATAACGGCTGAGCAACAGTTGAGATTTAGAAACTGCCAGGGGATTTAATTTGGGTGGGATATAACATTAGCTTTAGCGTTAAATAGTTACAAATCTTCACTGATTTGCACTGCCTATCCCTTCGGGAATAAAGGTGTTGCTATTCTCTGACAATAACGTGCATTATTAAATTCCCCTGTAGGTATTCCAGGGATTACTATCGTGCCATTGCTATCCTGGAAACGTTTATTTACTTTCCATACGACGCGCGTCTAAATATATTAAACCCGGTATTCCCCCTCGTTTCAGAAATCTGTAAATAAATTCCCCATATTTTAAGTTGACAGGTTCGCGAATGGCTCAATAAAAAGAAATACGGATTATCCCATTCGAGTTTGCCAACATTAAGCTACAGCCTTATTGATTGTGCCACACAGGTAACATTGCCAGCTTTCAGTTCGTTTTCGAAGAATTTTTTATGATAAAATAAAGTGTGAAAGGCCCTGCTATTAAAGTATCGGTGGGTAGACCAAAATGGAAATTTTAAACTAAGAAAATGATGTACTTAGTTATCACTGACGAACTAGTATTATCCTTTACCCCTGTTTTTAAAATAGGGGATAAGATTTGTTTAAATCAAAACAAAGGACGTCTTGAACTTGAACATAAAGGACATTTGGGAACTTTGCAAATCATATTGCAACGTAGCGAGCTAGTCAAAAACGTAAATGCTATCTATCATGTCTATCGTGACATTTTGTTAGTCAGACGCATATAATATTATGTACATCCATTGATTACTCAGACGTCTGGTTATTAAGAGGGCATTGAAGGCCAGATGCCGGGCCTCTCGACTCATATACACGACGGATAAGGCGCCGAGCATATTGTAAAAATATTCCGGGCACGCGTGACATCGCGCGATGCGGACATTTGGAGCATTGGCATACAAATTTACAGTTGATTTGGTCACCAATGCCACTATAACATGTTAAATGCTAGAATTATTATGTGTTAATAGACGTACGGTATTGCGGTGTTCTGAGTTCGATCCATGATTTTTTTCTCTCAAATATATGCTCTGTTTAATAAAAAAAATAAGATACAGATTAGAATTTAACAGAGGTATATAATATCTTTATTGGATATAAAACGTAAATTACTCCATTATAACCAGCGTTAATACACAGATAGATAGTGTAAAAATGTACTATTAAAATAAATTTAAAACATATTATGCCTCAACTGGGGACTGTTTTAACGAAAATTATAAAAGTTCCATGTTTGTTCCAAGGATTTGTCTCGGCCTGAACCTCCTCTAAGTCTGGACAAGGTTTGGCTGCGATCCAAAACTTGTACGTGATTTGTATCGAGTATAATTGATGCAATGTGAAAGAACTCATTGAACTGGTTTCTAGACGTTTTCTTGAAATTGGCGAACTGAGAATTAATGGCAGCTAGCAAGTAGAAACACAACAGCAAGGAGTTAAAACTGCGATGCTCATATTTTTCGTATGCGTCTTAGTCGTGAGAGTGACACTGGGTACATCAGAATAAAAAATAAAAAAAAACAAAATTATGGGCTCTTGGCGGCAAAAAGTAGGTAATCTCAATAAAAATAAAAGTTTTCAAAATACATCGAGTGTGGATCAAAATAAAGACTTTTTTTACGGTGATGATGAATATAGCGGAGACATCTGCTCACTCCGAGATTTTGTTGCTCTACATATATCACCAACCAAATTATGAGAAGTGAGCGTGTTATGCCTCCGACAGCGTTTGTGAACACTGTCAGTTAAAATTATTCAAAACCAAAATAAAATATCCACATTAAAATCTGGTTTCTATCTTTCAGTTATTTGATTAATTTAATAAAGATATTGACGTAGTTGGGATTTTGATTCTTTTTTTTATATTTTTTTAAGCTGGTATCATCTGATGGAAGGATATTATATTCCTGACTGTGGCAATCAGCAATCTCATAATGCCTCAAACCGCCTGATCATTCAATATAGAAACCGGCAATATTTTAGCGTACATCAAGGGAGATAAAGCCTCAAGTTAGTCGTCATTTTATTTGGACTTCCTCTCATCATCAGGGCCAGTACAGTTTATACGCTAGAATAAAAATAATTCATAAATAATGTTTCCTTACCTGTGCAATACCGGTCACCGATATAGGCACACCCTGGCTGGTGTAGACAGTGGGCGACTCCACCTGGAGCGTCATGGTGTTGAGAGATATCCGCTGGACATTCTGGACGGCAGGCCAGACGAACGCGCGGCCACCCGGCACCAACAGCGGTTTCGAGTAACAGCATCCTGGCATCACACACATGTGGTAGAAATAATATCAGTACTGGATAAAAGTCCGATCTCGTGTGACTATAATAGAAATAGACGTTTAGGACAAAAAGAAGACGGCTATTCAATTATTGTCTTTATTACCTGACTTAATTAAACATGTTCACAGTATTGTTGAAATTTTTGGCACAGGGGACCCGGCTGAAACTTTTCGCGTTACAGTTCGCTGCAGCTACAAATAATATCGCTTAGCTACATGAGCTATTTGACAAAACAATACAATCGCTAAACACCGCTCGCATTCCACAAATCGCAAAGCAGTATTTAAAAGAGATTGCGCATTAAAAGGAGTACCATTAATCATGCTAAAGAAAAAAAAAATGCTTATTTTCTTTTGACCTCGTTATATAGTGGTTAACAGATACGAATGGACATTGAACACGTTTATATAGCTATGTTTATAAATAATTGCCGGCGAGCCATTCCCACCTTAAGTATAGGCTACGTAGAACAATGAAATGTCAGTGGGAAAGAATAGGGCGCGCCTGTAGATAGCTCTGACCAAAGTGAAAAACCTAATGGAAGTGACATTTGGACACATCCCGACTTGCATACGTAGAGTTGCACCCTATTCGGTTTCATATGTACTATTGCAAAGTCGATACGACTTTAACATTGCAAATGTACTTTTGCGATCTCTATGTGACCAAATTTTATTGAATCTCTATATATAAAAGAAAGTCGTGTTAGTTATACTATTTATAACTCAAGCACGGCTGAACCGATTTTGCTAAATTGATGGGGAGGTAGCTTAGAACCAGGAGACGGACATAGGCTACTTTTATCCCGGAAAAACATACACCGGGAATTTTATCACGGATTTTTTTTTTAAAGATATGTCCTCACATCTCTATCTTAACATAGTATAAACCAAAGTCGATTCCCGCTGTCCGTCCCGATGTATGCTTATATTTTTAAAACTACGCAACGGATTTTGATGCGGTTTTTTTTAATAGATAGGTTCAACAGAGAGGTTTTATTTATTTTTAGCCTGGAAAAACTTATTAACGCGCGCGTAGCCACAGGCAAAAGGTAGTATCAAAAAATTTAAAGTCAGTTTTGTAACATTTAAAGTATTTTGTTAGGTAATATCGCCAGATCGAACTAGACTTTTAATATCCTCAATCCTCATGTAATGTATTTTGAGATGACGAAGATAATTGGGAGCCTCTCACTGGTCATCGTATAACAGAATGGCACTTCTCCTGTCTCTTGCTCTGTGTCGGTAACTATATACAGCGCACATTACGTCAACCGACAATTAGGCCAATTATAGCGTGTGACTCACTCTAAATAATTAGGTCTTGTTTTTAATAACAATGTATTTCGCTTGTACTCGTTGCGCCGTTTAAATGGAATGCATTTAACTTATTATGGTATAGTAAAGTGTTACCTAACTACAGAGAGACAATTCCCCTGGCCATGCCTATTTCCCTGCCATGTCTATGCTATTTTTATTAATGGCAGACTTTTTGATTGCCTGATAATTATCGTACGCTTGATTTATTATATCCCATGTAATTACTCAGCATTAAGAGAGAATATTTAATATCTTAGGGTGATAAGCGAAGTAATGCCACCCAACTGTGGTAACGTTTACTATCAGCCAAGTGACATGTCGTTAGAAACACACACACATCTCTGTACAAAAAAATTGTTAGGACTACCATAGAATAGTTATATATGTGACAACTATGGTCATTCAATGTAACTTATGTGACGAAGGAAAAAAATCTCTTGTATTTATGAAGCACTAGTAATGCTGAAAAAGTTTTTCCGGGACAAAAATATTTTCCCAGGATAAAAAGTAGCCTATAGCACTCAGGATTATGTAGCTTCCTATTAGTGAAAGAATTTTCAAAATCGGTTCAAACAAACAAACTCTTCAGCTTTGTAATATTAGTATAGATTAGGTAGATGTACAGCTAGCAGCTACGGTTCGCCGAGTTTATTCACGTTCAATGGTCAAGGACAGGCTCATCGCCATATTATTGTTCATTTTGTCACACTTTGATCTCCCAACATGGGTATGAAAAACAGGATTTTCAAGCTTCTAAATACGCCCAGATAATGGAAAAACTGTACATTATAATGTACAAATAATATAATTAATATACTTTGTAAATCATTATGAAAACTGTTTTGGCATTGAAACAAAACCCTTGTATCCAGCGCATGCTCTTTTCATATAAAACAGACTAATGTATTTGGAATTGGTTTTATATTAATAGCTCAGTGGGGAATGGAACATGATTATTATAACTTTGATTTTAGATTCCAAGCTTGTATTAATGTGTTAAATGATTTTCGTTATCATCAAATTTCATATAAATTATCATTCATATAAAGCAGAATGAAAATGTCTATAGTGTACAAAAAAATTTTTAGGATTTAGTTATCAAAAATTTACATATTATTCAAATTAATATTGACTCGTCAAGCCCCGCAACGGACCTTGGTGTCCATATATATAGGGTTTCCCCATAGATCTACATATATAAGTGGGGCTAATGTGAATATTGAATATGATAAAAACATGAAATTTGATATTTGAAGTTTTTGTTGTTATTTTGTTGCATGTTTCTATTATATTAGTAACTAGCTTTTGCCAGCGGCTCCGCCCGCGTGAAAGAGTTTTTCCGGGATAAACGTCCCGTTTTATATTTCACAGGGATAAAAAGTAGCCTATGTCCTTTTTCAGGCTCTAAAATATCTGTGTACCAAATTTCATTAAAATTGTTTCTGTAGTTTTGGCGTGAAAGCGCGACAGACAGAGTTACTTTTGCATTTATAATATTAATTAATTTCGACCAAATTTGATTACCATAAAAACGGTTCTAGTGAGTTAATCTTAAAAGATAGATATATACTGTCGCAGACATTTTTTTAGATCATTTCAAGAGGAATAATTCTTTCATACATATATTTTTGTTATCTTGAACCATTTTTGCAGCGCACGCAATGGAAGCCCTCAAGGATGAATAATTTTCCCCGTTTTTTTCACATTTTCCATTATTTCTTCGCTCCTAATAGTTGCGTCGTGATGTTATATAGCCTAAAGCCTTCCTCGATAAATGGACTATTCAACACAAAAATTATTTTTCAATTCGAACCAGTAGTTCCTGAGATTAGCGCGTTCAAACAAACAAACAAACTCTTCAGCTTATAATATTAGTATACATATATAATTTAATTATGACAAAACAATTTTATTAAATTAATATATGAAAGCCTGTTACACCAATATAACACTATCAAGTCCTTGCTCAGCAGTATAATAGAAGAGTTAATAATAAAAATTAATAAAATGCTAGTGTTCTGGCTTTTCATAAAGTAAGCCAAGTTTTATAAATATTTTAAAAACTATTATGACAAAGTTTACAATAGTAGTGGCATCCATTCATAAACACTTTACTAATAATAGTAAATTAAAATAAATTTTGTATGCATTAGTTGTTTAGCTCGAATAAACAACGTAAAACTAACATGATACAACAGGTATTTAAATTATAAATGAACCTAAAGAGGCACCATGACAAGTTAAAAATACTCAACACGATGTGCCTCTTCTAAACGCAATAAAATTAATTTGCTAGGTCGTATCACACACAATACATTGATAAAAAAAATATATTTAATGGCACTACGAGGCATTTTAAGAACTTCTTGTGATACATTACATTGACTTTAACACAAAAACACGTAAATCTTATAAATTCATTACAAACGAACAAGGAAAAATAATCAGATCGAAATTACTCACCGGACACCACAAGTGCTTCGTTAGGTCCGCAAGTAACAAAACCCCAAGTCATTTTCCGAAATGCGAAAGCAAAGAAATTCCGAACAAAATAAAACTGTTCTCGTAAAGCAATAAAACCATAAAATATGTAATATTTATCTTATCAAAATACTACACATTACACAACAACTTATAGAAATGGGCGAACGCCGAGTGTCTGATGTTGCCAGACTCAAAAATATACTGTTACCACAGATCACTTAGCGAAGCTACTGTCACAAACGACTTACCACCAAGAAGTTTATAATATATGGGTATAAAATTCTTGCTTACCACAGTCATTGATGTAAAAAACCCCACATTGCAACAAATGATCCTTGCAAATAATACAATCAATATTACCATGTGAATTATTGTGAACATTAAATACTACCTACCTCATGGCGGCTGTACACTCCCGCGCGAGTGCTTTCGCGAGCAGTGTTGCCAGGTGGTTGAAGTCGCCCAAAATTCATTGGGAAGTAGCCTAAAGTCGCCTCATCGTATATGGAGAGGTGAACGAGCAAAAAAACGTCCCTAACTTGAAGTAAATGCTGCATAAAGTCGCCCAATTGTGTAGCAGGGTAACCAACTCAAAAATGGCGAATCTGCCTGACACTGGCAAAAATCTGCCAAACCCGAATCCGGAGCAGTGCTGCCAATAAGATTTTAAAAAATCCGTCAAGTTAGCATATATTTCCCTTAAAAATCCGTTAAATGAACAATAGACACGGGTGTAGCCATAGTTTTTCGCATGGGGGGTGCAAGCGTGTGTTCTTGCCACCCTATGAAGACCTCCTTTCACATGTACACCCCCCCCCTCACATAGATATGAAATTTTTGTCCCGTTAAGCATCCCGTCAGACGTTACATGGATTATTTCCCATTTCACACGTATCCAAATCCATTAGAAGTTATGGAAAATCCGTTAACTTGGCAACACTGCTCCGAAGTATGCCTAAAATATGCTGTCATACTATAGCATCCACGAAGATGCGAAATACTACGTGTTCCAAGGAATTCCTTTATTCCACTTACATTTTTAACTATTTTTTTCATTTTCTAAGCTATTTTTAACCGACCTCGAAAAGAAGGTATATGTGTGTATATACGTAAGTTTGTATATCCGCGATTTTCTCAAAAACTACTGAACCGATTTGGATGGGGTTTTCGTTATTCAAATATTGTATATTTTTCGAGGAAGGTTTTAGTATATAATTTATTAGTATTTGATGAAGATCTTCGGAGATAGATAATTAATCTCTTCAATTACTTACAACAGATAACCCGCGAAAGCGGCAATGTATTGTTTAGACCATTCCATAACAAAAAAGCAATAAATTAAAACTTTTTACCAAAAAATAAAACCGACTTCAAAACCACTACACACCCAAAAATAACTTACCTTTTTATACGTATATTGGGAGTCGGTGACCAATTTATTTATTTATTTATTTATTACTTCTTATACAACAATGTATAAAGGCGGACTTAATGCCGAAGGCTTTCTCTACCAGTCAACCTTAGGGTGATGCAGAGATAAACAATATAGGTAGGCGTAATAAATAATGATACAACATAAAAGGAGCAAGGAAAAAAAAGTATAAATATAAAAAGTACACAATACGAATACACTACTAAACATGGTAACGAATACAATGTAAATCTAAATAATAATACCTAGCTTAGCTGGCAATTTAAATTGCCAGCTAAGCTAGGCAAATACACAAACAACATACAAAAACAAATTTTTAAATTAGGCACCGGCTCCAAATATACATATTATTATATAAAGTTAAACGATAATTCGGTTTGTAGTGGTTTTTTGTTTTCTAATATAATATTTGCATAAAATTCGAAATTTTGGTCATTTTCATTATACATTGATTTTAATGATATCCTTTTATTCATTTCTTTCGTGGGCTTAAATGAGATACAGTCTCCTTTATACCTTCTTTTGTTGTGATCAATGCGGATACATGTTTGTTTAGGAGCCTGTTCGTCATTTTTGTTTTATTCAAGTTTACTTGGGAGAATATCCATCGGCAAACATAAGCCAACTTGCAATATTAGGATATTTTAGAGTTCCATTTGCATCACGTATTTTACCAATCACTCCCCAGAATTTGTCTACGCTTAAAATTCTACTTGTACTACTTTCACCAGATTCCAAAAAGATGCTTACATTATTGTCCAATCTACTTTCGAAATTCATTGTCAACTTTTTGAAGAATATTTTTTCATTTTTATGGAAACATTGAAAAAGAACAGTCGAAAGCAGGACTTGAACCTGCGACCTTCAGCGTACCGTGCCAGTGTTCTCCTAACTGAGTTATTTCGACCTACTTTCGCCTATTCAGTTTCAAGTTCCCTATTTAGCTCTTTAAGGAGATGCCTAGTGAGATCTCTTGTAGGCTATATAGGCCATGTAGTGCACGTGGCCCTTAACATGTATAAAAATCATAATATATGATTAAGAATATATTTTCATCTACTATATTGGGAAATTATTTTGCAATGTATCTTTGTAAACAACATTTTGTTAGTCTAAAAGTAAATACTAAAACATAGAAAACTATAAGTAGGTATTTTACTTGTATTTTCAAAATAATAAAGATAATCTTGAAATCTGCCAAAATCTGACACTTTTTTAAATCGTCAGCGTAATCTGCCATTATTAAAATTTAGGTGCCAAATCTGCCCAAATGGCAGAAATCTGCCACAAATGGTCACACTGTTGTGTAGGGACGCTAAGAGCCAGCGATCTCAAATCTACCGATTTTTCGGTATTTATACCGATATTGGGACTGGCTTACCGAAATATCGAAGTGAAATGATTTTTCAACGACAAAGCTAAAAGATTCTCCTGATTATTTTACCGATTTTCAGCAATTCGAAGTTAAAATCCTCATTTTCTTATATATTTTGCGTTTCCTTGATTAAATACGTCACTATTTGGGCGGTGCGGCGGGGGGCAGTACTCTTAAAGAAGCGGCAAAATTTGTTTAAAACTCTCGTTTGATGGAATCACTTTCTTTTGGTGAAATAATAGTCCCTGGAGTTTAAAATTAAGGGGTTATGATTGAACATTGCTTGTTTTTTTTTTGCATATACCGATTTTTGCTCCAAATATACCGATTTTACTTGGCAACTCTACCGGTTTCACATTTTGTCAGTGCTGCCAGATTAGGCGACTTTTCGCCATTTAGGCTATCTTAAAGAGTGTCGGGGCGACCAAAATTGCGAATGGCGACTGGTCGCCGTTTAGGCTACGCTAATGGTGATTAGTCACCAATTTAGGCTACTTCGGAAAGTTCGTGTTTAATGCATAGTTTTTGTCGATTTTGAGGATGTTTAAGATCCCCCTTACACACAATTATTGAAAACTGGGGACCTTTTTTTTTTTTTGCTCTCCGCGTCCCCACACATGTGGGCGACTTTAGGCTACTTCGAATTTTCTCGACTTTAGGCGACTTCAACCGTCAAACATCTGGCAACACTGCATTTTGTCGTCCGAGACCACTGCCAAGAGCTTAAAAAAGGCTCTCAGTTTTCCGACTATTGTGTGTAAGGTAATCTGAGTACATGTTTTGTACCCTCAAAGCTAAAAGTATCCTCAATTTCGACGAAAACAAGCTTTATAACACGAACTCTCTTAGGTATCCTAAATTGGCGACTAATCTCCATTCGCATAGCCTAAACAGCGACCGGTCGCCATTCGCAATTTTTGGTCACGCCGAAGAGGTACGCCTTCTGAGGTAGCCTAAATGGCGAAAAGTCACCTAATCTGGCACCACTGCTCGCGATGTCTCGGCGAGAACTGTCGTGCGAGAGGTCAAGAGACGTGGGCAACCCTGTACACTCTTGTTTATTCAGAATTCAGTACGCTTTGAGAACGCTAAGAAGATGCGGCAGCTGTCACCCTCAAGAGCGTCGCCAAGGAGGGGACAGGGAGGGGCAGTAGACAACCCCCCCAAGATTCAAAATTCAAACGCCCAAATTATTTTATTCAATTTTTCTAAACAATGTATTGTACTACAGTCAAGAAGCCGTGAAGCTTTACGCGTTGGACACTATACCTATGTTACTCTATCTATGTTATTATTACAATCACTATAGATGTAAAGCTTGTACCACAAGTGTAAAGCTTCATGTGCTCTCGACTTTACCTACACTCCATAACTTTCTCATTCTCCATATTAACTTGCCCCCTCGGGCCGTCGGCTGGCGACGCACTTGGTTACCCTATACGCTATCGTTTATTATAATTACGAGCACATATATCATGCGAAAAAATTAAAGGAAATGAAATGGCGGAAATGGTGGATGATCACTATGCATCGAAATAAAACGTCCGGTACATACATCATGTATAGATGATCATGTTGGCACTCTTGTCTGACTAGATCGTAATAGGTTCAGTGGCGCAATTCTCGCGCACTCGAATTCGAAAAATATCTCGAATTCAAGATTTCTTTCGAATGAAATTTAAGTTGGTCTATTCTGAAAATATCGGGCACAACATATCTCGTACGTTGACTGCTCGAATTACTTCGACTGGTAGAGAGCCTTCGAAACACATAATATGTCGAATTCAAATGGAATATACCAAACGTCAAACAAACGTATGTCTAATCATGATACGTGCTTTTTTCAAAGATTTAGTAAAACATAAAGACGGTGATCCCTCCACTGCAGTATGTAAAAGAAAGTCATGGAGGACAGATATTCTGTTTTTCTTTGTCCCTGACTAAAATCTTGCTAGCCTGGCGAGGGTCGGCTTATGCAAGAACACCGGTCTTTTGGGTGAGTGCAGAAGGCGCTCGCAACCCTTAAAATTTAAGCAACCACGCTGAGGGTGACCCACTAACGGGTCACGAACCTCGGCTCAGGACGGCCACTGAGAGGATAAGACATCATCGTTTGGGGAAGATGGTTTTAAACCTAATCCTATTCATTATGTTCGTAGTCTTCGGTACGCGTGCCGGAACTGCTAAGAGAGGTCAGGGTGACGGGGAACGCGACGAGATCCTCGACGGCGAGGACGGTACTGCGGTCTTGTGGAGTGTATGAGCTTTTGATGCTCAATCTTCCTGCGAATGGCCAGAGTGATTTCGTCCTCTGGATCTGACAATACTGAACGCGGTCGTCTCCATTTGGTGCGATCAAATGGATGATATATAGACGCTTTACGGATAAGCGTGTTTGGGATGTTTACCGCCCTATCGAAATAGCGTCTGCTTGTGCACAAGGGCGGATCCAGCTTTGGCGCCAGGGGGGGGTCACATAGTCGTGGTCAAGTCACAAGAAGTTATAATTTAATTTTGAAAAGTAAAAAGTAGGTATTCTATTAATAAATGTAATTACTGTAGGTACTTAAAAATACCTACCTATATTTAAATAACAATTTTTTTTAAGTCTTCTCCCGAAACGCGTTAATGTTTCCGTATTATTATAATGCTCTTTGTTTTAATGCGTTCGTTCTTTTAAACGTTCCATTAGAGGTTAGTTCTAGTTAGACATTACGCGTTAGTCGAAAAAAAGCGCGCACAAGTGTCACACGAAATTTGACATATGTAATATGAATGGTGGCGGTGGCGCGACAAAATTCTTTTCGATGCGTTCGTTCCCGAATAATACGTTTGCTATCAAAGTATTATATTAAACTAGCTTTTGGTCGCAGCACCGCCCGCGTGAAAAAGATTTTCCGGTATAAAAGTCCCGCTTTATATTTTCAGGGAATAAAAAATAGCCTATGTATTAATCCAGGACATGATCTACCCACGTGCCAAATTTTATTGAAATGCGTTCAGTAATTTAGGAGATGTGCAGTTAGAAAAAAACAGAAAAACACACAGACAGACAGAAAATAATTACAATAATCACTGATTTGTGTTCCATTACTCTTCTGTAGTCACTGCCTTTCTTTTTTATCACATTTCTTTAAATGTACGGACACACTGATTCTACTGCTTTATTAAATACACTTAGTATAGTACTATACAATCTTAGCTGGCTGGTATGACAATTCAAATTTTTCGCGACGCGAAAGCTTTGTGAGAACGTCTAACCAAAAATTCTAAAGTCGGCTACATAATTACAAATATTTATCACGTTTTCTATACATTATAAAAAATAGTATCATACTTATTTAGCATATTTGATTTAACATTGTATAAATATACTGAAATAAAGAATAACATCTTGACTCCTATATCAACGTTTTTACAGTGTTGTATTTTTCAGTTTATGAGCCTAATGTTTCGAAAGTTTTAAATCGCTTGGTAACGAAACGTAAACGATTACTTTAAAAAACCTAAACTTTGGATGCAAATAAAACACAGCTGTATATTTAAAAATTATGTTGTAAGTATGTTTTACAAACATATTTGAACAATGAGTGAGATATTTAAATTTATATAGAAGACTGAAAATGAAGATCTCCAAAGTAAATAATTTACCGTACCACTAAATTTGTGATTTAAGTTTCAGTACCTACACACATTATTTCTTTGTAATGTCCAATAACCAATTTAAATGTTATGAAAGGGTAATCTTGAAATTCTATTGATAAATCAAAATGAACGACTAACCAACTAACCTATTATAATAAAAAAACCTCTTGATTGTACTGTGTAAGATTTGATAATAATCTAACTCTATTTACATACGATAACAAAATTCTTGAATATAAAATCAATTGCATTCAAAAATCGATTATTTGTTGCAACCGATTTTTTGTTAGGGCTTAAAAATATGAGCGATGGCTCATTCGATTCGTAATCACCTCTAGAAAAATGTTTTTGAAGGATTTTGGTGCAGGTTAAAAATTGCAATTGTTATTAACAAAATACGATGAAAAAAAAGATATTTCGTTTTTTGTCAATAACTCGAAAAATATTAACATTTAAGCAATTTTGAAAAAAGCTCGTTAAAGAGGAGGAAATTTCCAATAAAAAATGCTTAACTGCTGGAATTCTATCTCCATTATTTATAATTTTAAATAGACGTTGAAAATAGGGCTCCGCGCGGCAGTTACGGCATGCGCGCGCTGCCTTCCGGGAGTTAGGACTTTTTTATTGGAAAAATTCCTCCTCTTTAACGAGCTTTTTTCAAAATTGCTTAAATGTTAATATTTTTCGAGTTATTAACAAAAACGAAATATCATTTCTTTTTCATCTTTTTTTGTTAATAACAATTAAAATTTTTAACCTGCACCAAAATCCTTCAAAAACATTTTTCTAGAGGTGATTACGAATCGAATGAGCCATCCCTCATATTTTTAGGCCCTTTATCTCTATTTTTCACATACATACATAGTATCACGCCTCTATCCCATAGGGGTAGGCAGAGACTATGGATCGCCACTTTGCTCGATTCTGGCACACTACTTTCGCTTCCTCTACCTTCATCAATCTTTTCATGCACTCCCGCCGGTTCAGGGTACTTTTGACCTGGCCTCTACTTAGAATGTCAGATATGAACCTTCGAATGTCAGAACATTCGAAGGTTCGGTGCGGTCGACCCCTGCCGGCCCTTCCATCCACACTCGCCTTATAAATCCTCTTTGTCAGTCTCCTATCATCCATCCTTTCCAAATGCCCAAACCACCTTAGCATACCCTTCTCAATTTTGGTCACTACATCCTCTGTCACTCCACACATGTCCATCACCCTAGTATTCCGCACTCTATCACACACAGTCACTCCACACATGCTTCTTAAGGCTCTCATTTCTACTGCTTTAATCTTACTTTCATGCTTTTTCTGCCATATATTTTTCACGTTTTTGAATTTATTGATTAGACTATTTAACCCCATTAGGGAAGAAATTTCAATAAAATACGAAACATGTCTTCCATCAATGGTGTTAAAAAAGTTTACGCTAAATTTGAATTAGATTGGACCAAGGAATCGCGTTGCCCCATACAAACTTTGCCCCCCTTTTTCATCTCCTTAGGAGTAGAATTTCGGAAAATCCTTTCTTATCGGAAGCCTACGTCATACAAGGAACACACCCTCCAAGTTTCAGGTCTCTACGATCAGCGGTTTAGGCTGTGCGTTGATCCGTCAGTCAGTCAGGACTAAGCCATTTATATGAATAGATTAATTAAATATTTAAAGTACTTAAATAAAATCTATATTGTGACAAACAATATGTAAAAACATAATGTTTAATAATTTTAATTAGTGGTCCACCTAGGTTCTGGCCTCCGTCCAGGGGGGGGTCATGACCCCCATGACCCCCCCCTTGGATCCGCCCTTGCTTGTGCACTGCATAAAGTGCGCTTATTGGTGTCCACGTGGAGGTTGCGATTGCGAACGTACCACGGAGCACCAAGTGCATGTCTGAGGAATCGATTTTGCAACACCTGCATTCGCTGAAGAGGTGGTAAATGGGTGAATAGGAGCGACGCGTATGTCATTATCGGACGGATGCATATTTAAAGATCCTAATCTAGTTGCGGATTGACATTTTACTATTTTTGTTAAGGAGCCAATGGAGTTGGTTTATCGCGAATGCTGCTAGCGCGCGTACCGCATTTACGTGTGGGATGAAGGTCAACCTCTGATCAAGGGTGACTCCTAAATATTTGGCTTTGTCCTTCCAGGTGATGACCTGGTGGGACATGCGAACAAAGGTGCGGGGCTTGTGGGTTTGTCTCTTACGAGAAAACATGATTGCCTGACTTTTGGTGGGATTGACTGTGATTCGCCATCTGCGGAACCACTCGCCGAGTTCGTCGGCGGTGGTTTGCAGAACGCGAACCACTTTTTCGGGGTCTCTACGCGAAGCGTAGATTGCGGTGTTATCCGTGAAAAGTGCCAGATGGGCGTTTTGTGGTCTGGGAATGTCGCTGGTGTACAGCGAGAATAGAAAAGGGGAGAGGGCGGAGCCTTGCGGAACTCCGGCCGTAATGGTGTGTCGGGAAGAAAGAGTTCCCTCCACGCGATATCTGAAGCCGTGATTCGACAGGAAATCTCGTAGTTGAGTGGGCACGTTAAGTGTGTACAGCTTGAAAAGCAAGCCGTTGTGCCACACTCTACCGAATGCTTTTTCGATATCGAAGAAAATAGCACCGATAGGCATGCCGTTGTGGTATTGATGGTGGACGTGCTCCGTGATACAGAGTAATTCCTACGTACTTACGGCAGAATTCAAAGATTTTAATAATAAATTATTTGAAAAGTGGGTACAAATTTTAGATTTTTATTTTAAATTTTGATTTGAAAATATTAGTGTTTTATTACTACACAAAACACGTTCCCATTACAAAAAAAAAATCCTTTATTTCAAGGTAACACATTTTGTATGGTGTAGCAGCATTGCATATACATTGATGCCAACATCACGCCATCGGTATTAAAAGTTGAAACACTTAACGTACGTCGCACTGTTTACTATGTAGTACAATAAACATATTTGTTATCTACATGGAGTAAAAAAGAAATAGCGACATATCGCTACGCACTATTTTCAATCAAAGAGCATTATAATGCTATTTACTTAGAATAATAACATTAACAATAATTATATTGCTGGAATAGCAATTTTTAAGATAAACTAGGAATTGATGTCGTATATTTCAACCACGCCCATTATTTTATTATTATTATTAGCCTTTATTGCTGATACTAAACAATGATTTTACACACAGTAGCAAAATGCTTTAACTTAAATCTAGTACATCGGCTTTCCCGGTTCAGTGGTCAGCGTGTCCAGTGACACATAGGCCTCTTCCAGCTGCTTCCATTCTTCTCTATTGGTAGCTTTTCTAGACCAGATTGTCCCTCCAATCATCTTGATATCATCTATCCATCTTTAAGCTTGTCTGCCTCTTCTTCTTTTGCCATCGCGTGGCTGTCATTCTGTTATAATTTTTGTCCATTTCATTCTGCTATCTCTTGTCATATGTCCTGTCCATCGCCGTTTTAACCGTCTTATCTTGTTTATTATGTCTTCCACCATTGTTGTAAATCTGATGTCTGTTGCCCTTTTGCGGTCTTTTAGCGTCATGCCCAACATACTCCTTTCCATTCCCCTTTGACACGATCTTAGTTTTAAAAGATGTTTTTGAGTCAATGCCAAAAACTTTATACACAATGTCAATGCCCATGTTTGGCAGCCCTACGTAAGACATGGCAAGATGCAAGAATTAAACACTTTTTTCTTGGCTGACATAGGAAAGTGTTTGTTTTTAAACACCTCTTTAAAGGACCAGTATCTTTTCCAAGAACAGGCCACTCTGCTTTCTATTTCTATGTCTGTCTGGTCTCTAAAAGATATTAATTGCCCTAAGTATCTATAACCATTAACATATTCAATAACTTCATTGTCTACTTTTATGAATATTTCTTCTCTGATTGTCATTACTTTTGTTTTTGATTTATTTATACTAAGACCAACTACTGTACTTGCCTCAATTAGCTGTTGTAGCATATGTTGAAGGGTATTCGCGTTGTCAGTTATTAGAACTAAGTCATCAGCGAATCTTAAGTGGCTAAGTTGTTTACCGTTGATATTAATGCCAAAATTGTCCCATTCAAGATCTCTGAATATGCTTTCCAAGCAGCGACTATATAACCCCTAGACTCCTAATAACAGACGATCGGCTTCGGGCAACACATCTGACAAATAGATCCAATGTAGCTGACCGTTCAAAATCTTCAAGTCAGTTGCGACCACAACTGTGATCTGTAAATACTTCCGTGTTTGCGAATAAGTAACTATTGTAATGGCCCCGTGCACAATAAAATGGTGTGGTATAAATAGCCATAATTCAAATTTTCAGAAAAATGGCATTACATTTCACAGGTAAGTCAATAACGACACATAATCACATTTTATTTAAAATTTTACGGAGTTCATCTTAGACTGGCCATTTGGGTGTTTACGCGCCATCTTGTTATATTTGCATCTCTTTCCGACGAAAGTACTTTTTACATTTTCTATTTCGTTTTGTTTTTTAACATGAAAAGTAAGTGATACACCAAAAGGATTTGTCGATAGTTCTATCGATAAAATTAAAAATAAGAGAAACTATCGCCCGAATACTCAACTAATCAATTTATCTGAGGCCTATTTAATTTTAACAGGCTTCTTATTTTAAATGGTTAGTTCATTAGTAATAGTTAATTCATTTTAAAAATGATTAGGATATATTTTTGACTAGCGGTATCAGAAATGTTATTAGGATAATTTTTTATTTTGTTTGTTGATTATAACGATTATTTTGAGTTATTCTTTGTGTTATTCCTACAAGTCAGCTCTAATATTCTTGTTAATGTCGATGAGACTTACTAAGCGCCATCTGTCATTTGATAACATAAATAGTTTCGTTACAATGTTAATATGTTTAATAAACAGTAATAATATTACTACAAACTGAGGGTTTTGTCTTTGCAATTATGGACGAAGTTATGAAGACAATTATAGGAAATACATCATGAAGGACGGTACGGTCGACATCTGTCGGGCATGCCACCGTCCTGGTGAGTCAATCAGGCATGTGATTTCCGGTTGTTCGTATCTTGCTAACGGCGAGTATTTGCATAGACATAACCTAGTAGCCAAGATCATACACCAGCAAGTTGCTCTTCGGTATGGTCTTGTGACTCCTAAAGTGCCATATTACCAGTATATGCCTCAACCAGTTCTCGAAAATGATCATGCAACGCTGTACTGGGATTGATCTATTATTACGGGCAGGACTATTGTTGCCAATAAGCCTGATATTGTAATAGTAGATCGATTGGCGCGCCGCGCAATACTTGTTGACGTCACCATTCCACATGACGATAACCTTGTTAAGGCTGAAAAGGACAAAATGTCTAAATATTTAAATTTGGCACATGAAATTACTGACATGTGGGATGTGGACTCCACAATTATTGTTCCGATTGTCGTTTCTGCTCATGGGTTGATACCAAAGAGTTTCGACCAACACCTTGAGAGGCTCTCAATTGGTCGTTGGGTCAAGAGCCAGATGCAGAAAGCAGTACTTCTGGACACAGCACGCATTGTGAGGAGATTCCTCACTTTGAATCCCTGACCATCGGTGGCTTGGGTCTTGAGCCTCGCCATCGGAGGGTAATTCACTTTAATATTTTTATATGTATGATTTTCTTTTATGTATATAAAAATGTAAAAAAAAGAAAAAAATTAAAGAGAGATAATAATATTACTATAAAACTTTATTACATAAAAGTAATATCGATAAAAAATCGTGTTTTCATTTAACTCGTCCCATCCCTATGCCTATGTTTCCAAGGTTATATAATGCGATAAGGTGTTGGAAGAACCAATCATAATGCAGTACCCCGCTTCCTCAAACCTCAGGTAGTTGACAGAATTAATTTGAAGAGAAATATTGAACATTAGGAGTCTAGGGGTTATATAGTCGCTGTTTCCAAGACTGCTGAGAAAAGTTTTGGCGATAACGGATCTCCTTGCCTTACAGCTTTGGCTATTGGGAACTCTTCACCGGTTGATTCCAGTTTTATTTGCGCTGTGCTATTTGCATATATATTTTTAATTATACGTATGTATTTTTTTGGCACTCCCTGCTGGATTAGAGCCCTCCAAAGCGAATCGTGTTCTATAGAATCAAATGCTTTACTGTAGTCCACAAATGCGATGTACAACGCTTTACCGTATTCTTGACATTTTTCTATTAGCTGTTTGATGACATCCATGTGATCAGTAGGTGAAAACCCCGCTCTGAAACCAGCTTGTTCTATAGGTTGTTGTTTATCCATTATTCCTGTTATTCTGTTCAATATCAATGTGGAGAACACTTTATAAATATTCGACATAAGGCTTATAGGCCTGTAGTTTTCTATGATGTCCCTATCCCCTTTTATGTGTAATGGTATAATTGTGCTCTTGGTCCATTGCGGTGGTATACATTCTGAGTTTAAAATAGAATTGTATATTTCCGTGAGTTTTCTTAGCTTTTCCGGTAATTGAGATTTTGATCATTTCATTTGAAATCTGATCTGGGTCAGGAGATTTGTTGTTCTTTTGACTGTTGACAGCTTTTAATATCTCTGATTGTAGGAAAACTGGTATGTCTTCGTCCATGTCGTCACTATCGAGATTTGTAGTTAAGTCTCTAATGTTTCGTTCTACTGCATAAAGTTGTCTATAGAAGTCAGTTGCTGTCTGTATTATAGCTTTTCTTGTCGTTTGCTGTTTTCCTGCTTTATTTTTAATGTTTGGGATGTATTTTTTCGCCTCTATCAATTCTTTCAAAGCTTTTTTAACTCCTCCTGTCTTGTTTATATGGTAATTAAGTACATTCGTTCATTTCTTAGTTCTGTTTTTTTTTGATGCTGTTACTTATTTTTTTACTTAATTCTGATATTGCCCTTATATTTTTTTTGTCTTTTCCGAGTTTTAAAAGTTTTCTTCTTTCTTCTATTAATGTTTTTGTGTCATTTTCGGTATGGGTTGTCTTAGGCTTTGCGAATTTGTTGAATAGTGGGCCATATATTTCTTTTATCTCATGGTTTTATTTATCTTCTATTTCATTTCCAGGTTTATTTATGAAATATTTTTGTTGTGTATTTATAAAGCTAGCTTTTGCATTGTATTTTTTTCTACTCTTTTTAGGTTCGGTGATATTTATTATTGCTCTCACTATCCGGTGGTTGGTATTAAAGTTAAATTGGTTTAAAATGTTTATATCAAGAAAAAACATTTTTTTGTTTGTTGCTATGTAATCTATTTCGTTTCTGTATGATCCATCTGGAGATAACCAGGTCCACTTTTTCTTCGGATCTTTTAAAAAAAAAACTGTTCATGTAGGTATGCAAGACTGTTTTCCAGTGCCATTTTAATCATTCTTTCCCCATTTTTACTTCTTCTACCGTAGCCAAATTTACCGATTATATTTTCTTCACCAGTTCGTTGAGACCCTATTCTACCATTAAAATCTCCTATAACCATAACGTTTTTGTGTGCATCTTGTAAGACTGATGATAGTTGAACATAGAAGATGACTTTAATCCGGTCGTCTTGTTGTTCAGTGGGAGCATATACTTGAATAATCGACCATTTGTGTCTGTAGCC
This sequence comes from Lapara coniferarum, assembly GCA_949316025.1. Taxonomy (NCBI): domain Eukaryota; kingdom Metazoa; phylum Arthropoda; class Insecta; order Lepidoptera; family Sphingidae; genus Lapara; species Lapara coniferarum. The sequence goes on from OX438933.1 coordinate 2,373,296, forward strand.
CGGCAGATGCATATTGAGTACAGCTATTCTCTCTGATATACCTATAAATTCTTCGATATTTTTTTCTAAGCTTTTTAAACGATGAAGCCGACACCGTAACTTCCTTTTCCTTCCCCTTTATAGTATAGGACGTATTCCTTTCGATCTTCAATGCTTTCACCTAATCTAAGAAGATTCACTTCACTTAAACCTATTATGTCCCATTTTATCTTTCAAAGAGCTAACTCAAAGAGAATATAATCACTACGTTAAAGCTAACTCTAATTCGGTAAGTCTCTCTTGTGTTCTCAGTGTTAAGCAGTTTAATGTACAAATGTATAATTTCCTGTTTTCTTGTATTTTTAGTGTTTTGGTGTTATTGGTATTTTCATTTATTGGAGCTGGAAGGAATTACTACCTACTTAAATATACACGGGAGGACTTTTTTACGTGCTATGTGCTATTATAAGCAGAATGATGCTTCTATTTACTCAAAAAAATAGTACTTTTAAGTATTACAAATTTGATCGACAAAAATATTATATTTTATTGCTTTATACTTCACTTTTGAATAACTATTTATATACATCGGTACCAACAGCGATCATACAACCCCTATATAGTCAGTAGTATAATATACTTCATTTTGTCGTTGACGCACTATCGAAAAGTTATTTTTACTAACTTTTGAGCTTATATAGTTATTTGTATTTAATAATAATTATTTAATCCTAGCCGATGTTTATGGTTTATCCAAAGTTGAGAATGGAATTTAAAGGGCTCAAATGAAGTGAATCGAAATAACTGTACCAATCAAGTGTTTTTTGTTCCCGCCAAAACTCGGTAAAGTCTTGGTAAGGTAGCCACTGCTTAAGACAATCAAAAATATCACTTACGACGAGGCTGTATGGGCTCGACCCCTTTGCCTTCCCAGTATAAGAGGAAAATAAAAAAAAATGTGATTGTTACTTCCAAGGAGATTATATTATTCCTTCGTCCGGGACGTCCTTCCCAATTTTTGGTTGCCGTCGCCTATGCGAATGGAGATCAGTTACCAATTTAGGCTATCTCGAAAAGTTCGTGTTTTCTTCGAATTTGAGGATATTTTTAGCTTTGAGGATACAACACATGTACTCAGATTAACTTACACAATATCTATACTAATATTATAAAGCTGAAGAGTTTGTTTGTTTGAACGCGCTAATCTTAGGAACTACTGAACCGATTTTGAAAATTTTATCACTAATAGGAAGCTACATAACTCCTGAGTGCTATAGGCTACTTTTTACCCCGGGAAAATATTTTTGTCCCGGAAAAACTTTTTCACGCGGGCGGAGCCGCGAGCACTACTATATTATGATAATCGGAAAACTAGGGACCTTTTTTTTAGCTTTTCGCGTCCCTACACAATTGAGCAACTTTAGGCTACTTCGAATTTTTAGCGAGTTAGGCCAGCATTCACTTGAAATCAGGGACGTTTTTTTTTTTTCAAAAACAAAAGCTACTTCCCAATGAATTTTGGGCGACTAACTTCAACCATTATATATCTGGTAACACTGGTGTTGGGTGAAGACTGCCGAAGAGTTGCAGAGAATGGCGCTGTTCGTATATTTAAATTTTATCAGTGCATTTGCTGAATAATACCTTATACATATACGGTGAGTTAATGATTTATAGTTACATATGTAGTATTTCATTGTCGAAGGCAAATATTTTTCTTATTTTCTGTGCGTCATTTATGCGTAAGTACCGTTACGTACTATATTTTTTTATTTATTTAAATATTTACACTTACCTAATTTTTTTACCATGTTATAAATCGGGTTTGATAGTTTTTGTTTATTTTTGTGTATAAATGATGTTTACAAATAAACTATAGTGAATTATATTTTGCTGAATATTGAAACTGAATATTGAATATTTACACAAAAAATCTCAAAATTTCAGTTTATCAAAATGTTTAATTATAAATCGATATTATTAAGTATCTGTCGTGGAAAGAGTTATTAAAAGAATAAGGACCTAATTCTTTTAGTTGCTGCTTACAAAAACATAATACTAGCCAACATGATTTAATATTTCTGTAGGTATATACTATACTAGCTTTTGCCCGCGGCTCCGCACGCGTGAGGTTTTCCTGGATAAAAGTCCCGCTTTATATTTTCCTGGGATAAAAAGTAGCCTATGTGTTAATCCAGGACATGAACTACATGTGTGCCAAATTTCATCGAAATCCGTGAAGCAGTTTTTGTGTGAAAGAGGAATAAACATCCATATATTCTTACAAACTGTCGCGTCTATAATATTAGTAGGATATACCAACCTAGGGTAACTGTTTTCTATTTTAAAACTCACAAAGTTTAGGCAGAGTGAACAATTGCAGTGTCTCCAAATTTCAATATTCTAGACTATTCTCCACTATTTATGTGTGAATGTTTGATGACTGCCTCTGTGGCATAGTTGTATTTAGGTATAAATGGTCTCAGGCTCGATCCCTGGGTCGGGCAGTGATGTTGGATTTTTCTATCAGCCTGTAATCTGGAATTTGTGTTCAATATGGTGATAGGCTCGTGCCTTATGATATGGGATGGAATTAGCTCTGCGAAAGTGGGTGCAATATTTGTGCCTCTGCCTACCCTTTCGGGAACAAAAGGCCTGAGTGTATGTATGTATGTTAATGATAGTTTGTATCAGTATTAGTTAATAATATTAGTAGGATTCAAAGATGCTATCTGTAAATATTTACACTTTTGTCAGTTAATTTTCAATTTGAAACTTCCATTTCGGTTGCTGCACTTTGCTTACAAATCCTGAAATTCAAACAACAGATTACAATAAATGCAAATGCATTTTTAATAACAGTACTCAGATTTTAGAAGGTGAAATAATATAAAATTGACACTAATAAAGAAAACAAGAATTTTAATCAGTTTTATCAATTCATAATATATATATAATATATATGTATAATATACTTATGTACATATATGTATGTATATATGTTAGATGTGTATTAATTTCTATATTATTGGTTACTAGACTTCTGCTCGTGGCTTCGCCCGCGTGAATGAGTTTTTCCGGGATAAAAGTCCCGCTTTATATTTCCCCGGGATAAATTATACATATAAACTCTCCTCTTGAAACACTCTATCTATTAAAAAAAACCGCATCAAAATCCGTTGCGTAGTTTTAAAGATTTAAGCATACATAGGGACAGACAGAGGGAAGCGACTTTGTTTTATACTATGTAGTGATTAATTGAAACTATTTTATTTATTATTATGCTTCACTTTTAGTAACCCAAATTATTGTCTATCCACTAGGCTGCCCTCTCTATCTCCTCTTCTTATATCCATGCCATGGTTGTCTGGAAGATATTGCCTACAGCTATAAGACCACCATTTGTTCTTTTTTTTATTCTATTATTCTTTGAAAATTGTGATACTCGTAATGCAAAAAAGAGTGAAGTAATAAAAAAAAGTATAATAGAGTTCTATAGACAATAATCTATAGGTCATGAACCTTAATGATCATATGTCAGTGATGTTTTGAAACAAATATTAAATATACAAACATGAAAAAATAAAACAAATCAGAAGGGCCTTTTAAACTTGCAGCATTACTATTTTAATACATTTGTATATTATAAAAAAAGGCGATAGCCTCGTTGGGAGTGGAATGGACTGCCAAGACTAATGTCCGCAGGTTCAAAACCCAAGGGCACACACCTCTGACTTTTCTATAAATTTATGTGTGTATTCTTTGTGAATTATCGCCTTTAACGGTGAAGGAAAACATCGTGACGAATACCCTGCATACCTGAGAAGTTCTCTAAATTTCGAAGATATATGAAGTCTGCCAACCCGCACTAAGCCAGCGTGGTGGAGGCCTTAACCCTCTCAGTTGTAGAGGAGGCCCGTGCTCAGCAGTGGGCAGTATATAATACAGGGCTGGTGAGGTATGGTATTATACCAACCATACAATAACTGTCTCACTTCTGGTCGTGAATCTCTTCTATTACTGATCTAGGGTTAGGTAACGGTCATAAAAAAAAAACTTAATACAGTGGAATCTGTACTTATTGACCAAGAGCTTAATATGATGTAATGATTTTTATATGAAATTATATACAATTAACCGACTAAAAAAAGAGGAGTTTCTCAACTCATGTGTTTGTATTTGTTTTTAATGTATATACACTGATTTATTTATTGAATGAAGTGCACCCAAAAGACAATACAAACGCAATGTCTCAAAGCATTTAGCATTGAGAAGAAAGGTGCAATTATATCCAGACTCAAAAATGAGAAATTAATTTGTAATTTTTCCCTATTAAATGAAATACCCAAAAAAATAAAAAGTTGATTATTTTATATGATTATGCTTTGAATGACGTCTGCTTTGTATGACGTATTGGTCTCTCTCCTTCGATGTTATTATTATAAACTGAATCTACTGTAGGTATAATTATCTTTTTGCATTATATGTTTAAAATGTTTTTATTTTTGTTACTTAAAAAGGGATGGAATTTATTTATTAGAATTGACTCAAATACAAAATGTAATATTTTTGATTTTGAGGTTTTCCCTGCAGCTTCTTTGTAGTCAAGGTCATACAACATTTAGTTAATATGGTAGCATGTTGAAGCTATACTGAACCCAATACAAAAAGGAATCGTCAAAATCTTTTTTAATTTTGCGCCATTCCCTCCTGCATCTTCGTAGTTCAACATCAAACAACAACATTGTTAATGTGACCTAGCATGTTTAAGCTATGCTATAAAGTCAGCACAAACGAATCATCACGATCCTTTTTGATTTGACAAGTTCCGTTTTCCATATTCGAAGTCCATGGTCTCATCCCAATGAAATTGTAATGGAACGAATCCGAAGCTAAAAAATTTAATGCGAAAATAATCATTTAAATTGAGCATCATTGATGATCATTTAATTTGACTGCCTCGATGGCGTAGTTGTATTACAGTACGACTGCAAAGCTGAGGTCTCGGGTTCGATCCCCGGGTCGGGCAATGTGATATTGAGTTTTTCTATTCAGTATCAGCTCGGAGTTTGGAATTTGTGCCCGATATGGCGATAGGCTCGCCCCCTATCACATCATGGGACGGAATAATGGCGAAAAGTGGGTGCACTAGTTGTGCCTCTGCCTACCCCTTCGGGGATAACAGGCGTGAGTGTATATGTGTATATATATATAAATTGAGCACGAGTAAATATATTCGCTGAGCAAACAAAAAGAAAAGAAATTAAGATGGATTAAGCATAATTAAGTACGACGAACTCCTTCGGTTGAAGTCAAAATGTTTGCAATATTACGTATATCATATATGCACATATGTATAAATATTATATATTTTCTCAAAAGTGTCTAGGTGTATGGTCTATAGAAAAGATTGTAATAATACTTAAGTAGCTAATAGAAAATTTACGATTCCAGAATTCCTGAATGGCGTGCCTGCAAAAAAAAGAAGTTTTCAGGTAAGTTCACAATGTTCTTTCTTTTTTACAAATAATATTATCTTAATATCATACACCCAAGCATAGTATACGGATAGCCTAGTTGGGAATGGAACGGTCTGCCGAGACAATGTCCGAAGGTTCAAAACCCAAGGCTGTGTGCCTCTGACTTTTGGAAGTTATGTGTGTATTGTTATTAATTATTTATCGTTCGCTTTAACGGTGAAAGAAAAATCGTGAGGAAACCCCGAGAAAGCCTGAGAATTCTCCATAAGAATTTCAAGTGTATGTGAAGTCTGCCAACCCGCACTAGGCCAGCATGGTAGACTTAGGCCTAGGCCTAAAACCCTCTCAGTAGTGGAGGAGGCCCGTGCTCAGCAGTGGGCAGTATATAATACAGGGCTGGTATTGTTATTATTATACCCAAGCATAAAAAAATATTGTCATAGGAAAACATAATAATTAAACTTCATTTTTAAATAAATTATTGCTATATCTTTGGATTTTTTATATATTTGAACTCAATATTGGTAGAACAATATTTGTGTTGTTATTATTAGAATTAATAACGGTTATTTCAGTTGGAATTAAACATTAAATAATTTCAATTCAAACCACTCATATCTTTTGGTTCACGTCAAATTCGATAAACTAGTTAAATTCGTATTATATTTTATAACAGTAAGTTCCCTGTTATTTTTACATTCGACTTTATACGTTAGTTTTGACTGTGTTATGACTGATAAACCATTCTCTCTTTAAGACGACTTACATGAGAAAAGACTTACATGGAGTTTTTTGGTGGAATTCTAAGGAATTCCACATGTTACAAAAATAATGACGCGCATGTGTTTCTTAATAATATAGAGCTATATTTTGTAGAATAGCATTAAGTATTCAGCCTAATTTCTATTTCAATATTCTGGAAAGATTGAGCGGCTTTTGACAGATTTTGTTAATTGGAATATAGTAAATAGTAAGCTCTCTCTTCCAATTGATTAGTTATAGTCCGTCCAACCATTTATTTAACTTTTGACAGTTCGGTTTCTAATCAATTGGGGATGTACTAATGCGTTACCGTTTCGATTTCTTGTAGGAATCGATTTAATTTATGCAGAAGCTTTGATCGATTAAACACATTGAAATTTTATTATTTTCTCAACATTTTGTATTGTTTTATAAACATGCCTAAATGTTAATGTTTATATATAAATTTATTAAATGTTATATTAAATGTTTATATATTCTGTTTATAAATATATTCTGTAGGTAGGTATATATTCTATATCCAATATCATTTAGTCAAAATTTAACACACACAATCACGCCTTTTATCCCCGAAGGGGTAGGCAGAGGCGCAGCTAGTGCACCCACTTTTCGCCGTTATTCCGTCCCATGATGTGATAGGGGGCGAGCCTATCGCCATATCGGGCACAAATTCCAGACTCCGAGCTGATACTGAATAGAGAAACTCAATATCACTTTACCCGACCCGGGAATCGAACCCGAGACCTCAGCATTGCAGTCGTACCATAGTACAAATACGCCACCAAGGCAGTCAGAATCATTACGTATCAAAATTTTACTTGAATAGATTATTTTATCGTTTATTATATACTTACGCATATATAAAAAGATTTTTTTAAATTTACATTACGACATTTTATTTTTCGATGTAAAAGTTTTGAATCATTTTTGTTACACGATCAGTGGGCTTAACGAATATCGATTGATAATTAATATCGGAGCTGAACAGCAAGTCCCTTCACTATGGAAAACAAAAACTGGCGTCCATAAAGTATTCAATTATTTTGTTTCGATTCATTGTCAAGAATTTTAAAATTTCATAGGTGTGCATATGTCAATAGTTAAATAAATGGTTGGACGGACTATAGTAATGGAACCTCGCTAAATTCGTCGTTGTATCTACTTTTGCTTTCTTAATCTTCGAAGTAATAAAGCAAACAATAATGTTTCCTCGTTGGAATCCATTCTGTTAGCCACTATCCAAGGCGTGCTGCGCATCCGCAGCGTGTTCGCGGCGAGCTCGCTACGCCTCCGCCTCCCTATGAATTCGCCAATGCCAGTAGTCATTTTTTTAATCTAATTAGATTCATATTATGCTAAAAAAACACATATAGAACTTGGGCCCTGTGTAACATCATTATGAGTCTTAAAAAAACTATATTTCTAAGCCCTTAATTAAATATACTTGGTAGCTTCGTAGTCATAACAAACAAGTAATAAAGTCCCACATACCAAACATTCCACTCTGTTAGCATAAACGCAACCACCCCTGTCCAGTTAGCATGTTTTATAATATCATAATATTAGTTTACATAGGAAGATGGGGATGACATTGCAAATTAATTGCATCGCACTGAGCAGTCTAGCGTTAGGTTTCATCGTTATTAAAAGTTATGTCTGAGCTGTAATATGTCCATAATTCCAGTGTTGAGCGAGCCTGTTCGTATCTCACTTTATCTCTTTACTTATATGACATCCCTCTATTTCCGGTGGGGATTAATATTATAAAGAAATTTATATTCACGAATATATTTTAAAAAATCTAGTACATATTTATTTGTATTTTGTATATTTAAACTGTCTCCCTACAAATTTTCATTGAAATCGATTTAGTAGTCAGACCGTGAAGACTCCACACGCGAGAAAAAAAAATCCGGAATAAAAGGCTCAGTTTGAACTTTTCCGCGATAAAAAGAAGCCTATAGCAATCAGTAGTATTGTAGCTTCCTATTAGTGAAAGAATTTTCGAAATCGGTGTAGCAGTTTTTGAGTTTATCCATTACAAACAATCAAATCTTTCCTCTTTATGATATTAGTATAGATAATATAATCAATATCTTTGTCCCGTTTTAATTTCAAACGTATGGTTACGGGTTTCATGGCACTAGACGGGGAGTAAAAACTATTGAACTAATTAACAAACTTCGCATTAGATAAAGAGCGTGGATGCAACTACTTGATCTGCGTAGGTGTTAGATAGTCGTGAAACATAGGAGTATGAACTTTTATTAGTTACCGTTTGTTGATACGATAACGAGTAAACTTTAACGGTACATGTAGATTAAAACTTTGGTACATTTCAGAATTTGTTACATTTGAAATAATTGCACAAGTTTCGAAACATGTATTTAGCCCATTTTGCTTACGCTAATACGTATTTCCTTGATTAATAATACACCGTATGTTATATTTTTAATCAGTAAATACGTTTTGAGATATGAGTGTGAGAAACTAACGGGACCATTTGCTCTACTGTTAAATTATCAATGAAGTTATAAAATCGTATACAGCGAAGAAACATATACATACGTCGCGAAAACCAATTTCGATTTCCGTGCGGCCATTTTGACAGTAACTGGCGGTGACGGAAGTAGCGGAATAAAACGAAAATGCAGTTAAAATTGGGGTCCATTTTCATGTAAATCGAGTGTAGGTGTCCCAGTGACATGATTACATTAAGTGATTGTTGCGCGATAACTAAAGTGCTGCGATGGACACTGTGGGGAGAAATATGTCTCATAATACCTAAAGTAATATCTACAATGTGCTGTTTCGTGTGATTATAAAATGCCCAACACTCCTTAAGTATGCCTGCAGTATTGGACAGCTACTGTCTAACATAACGAGGGTATTCAGAAACTAGGGGTGCCATGACATTAAGAAATGGTTGATTTCAATTCCTCACAGCTCCTCGGTTATACGGTGGATCAGTTCTCGCCCTCTTTTGTATTTTTGTTAGGTATCCGAGATTCATCTTAAAGACATTTGACCTGATCGTTCATTGGTACTCGAGTGCCATTGGTGATGCACTTAATGCGGTAATTGGTTATTTGCATCCATTTATAACGCGTTATGCATGCACGAGACGTTGTGTTTACAAATGGCAACATTTTCCATATAATATGTTTTAATAAACTTCTGTTGTATCTACAAATGTGAGAATGTTACGGTATGAAATAAATACGGTGTACGCCGGATGGTAAAATCTATTACTATTATCAGTAGCGACACTGGAATTTTGAACTACGATTTACAAAGGACTGCTTGACATACCAACCTGATACATAAGTTTCGTCCTTGTATAAATTATATTGGCTACGATGTTCCTCATAGCCTAAATTTGTAATAATCAGCTATATTACAAGATTGCTAATGAAGGACAATTTGTTGCAGAATAATTAATCGTTAACAGCTCGTAGTTGTCTTGTACGATTGAGAATTCCGTCTTGCATTAAACAATACTCATATGTTAAATAAGTGCCGCTAAGCATTGGCATCTCACGTGTGCACAGACAATCGAATTATATTAACTAAGTCTGATTATAATTATTGGCACTTAATGTCTAGAACCAGAAGCGTTTTGTAGTATTCGGAGCGAACACTTGATGTCGATACCATTTAATATAAGAGCGATAATTAGTGGGAGATTTATCGACACAGTGGAAAACTGAACATTAATTAATTTACATATTTTTGTTATCACAGAATAAAGTGTAATTGTATGTAAGTTACACCATATTCTCCGCGTGCGAATGCGGAATTCTGTTTTTGATGTTAAATTCGCCTTCCATTAAATGACGAATGAATTTTGGTTTATAAATTATTTCCGATTTCTCAGCTGTGGATTACAATTTTCTTAACTCATTTCCTTTTAGCAATGTGTTACGAATTATTGTTTTCCATTTGAAGGGTATTTATTATAGTGAGTGTAATTACTTGGTATTGTGAGACTTCACATCTTACGTCGTTGGTTGGAGCGCACATTGTGCTCTATACAGTCACTCTTGTAATCCCCTTATACACGTTTTAACAGAAAATCTCCTTTGACGTGCATAAAATCCATATTTTAATATTAATTGAGAAATTGTGGTAACAGCGAGTCAATTTTGATTAGGTTCTTTTACCTCTTTGTGATGTTTCTTTACCGTAGTCGATAGTGGTATGAGATTGGGCAAATGAAGCAAATGAAGTAGACTACAGTTAAGGCGGCTTTCGTATCCGCGTTCATCCTATGCAGCATTCGTTCCATGTTGAAATATTATCTTAACCGTACCAAAACAGTATTCATGTCGCATAGATTCAATTATTGATCGACATGCAAAGAATAAATTTTATTTCTACATAACAATATTTGTACGTATTTGTGGAACACTTTGCGATATGAAACTGGAACTGCAATACGGAACGCATCTTGAAATTTGAAACATTCCAAGTTCATATCGTTTTGAAACTAGGGAACTGCAATACTTTTAGGTCTATACCTATGATTGTCGTTTAGTATACAAAAAGTTAGTCGTCTTTTTATAAATATCTTTTATTTCTATCAATCAAAATATGCACCCATGCTATCGATGCATCTCTGCCAGCGCAGTGGTCATTTTTCAATGCTCTTCTTGAAAAGGTCAGGTGTACAGGAGCCAATAAACTCTTCAAAGGCATTTTGTACTGTCTCTCGGATATTAGACCGTCAAGACCACGTGTTCTGGGGTCAACCGGTATCCACACAATAAAGCATACCGGCACAATGCCGGCGAGTGGCGACCTAAAGTAACGGAATCTCGTTAATCTCGTTGTGTGACTTTATATTTGAACTCTATTATATGTATGGTCACCGCCAGCGCAGTTAATGTCGAGCACAGGATTAAATTATTTTTGTATGACACCGGTGCACATGCAGCAACGGGCTCCGAGTGGACTTTGCACTCTACAATAGCAGCGTTTAAGCTACAAGGCCCATGAAACGTCTCAATGTTCCCGTTGAGCTGTTATTTAATCCTAGACGCCACACTGGACGACAGAGACACAAAAGAGTGATACTCTTCCGCTGTTATCTTGGAGAAGTAATAATGTAATCTTGTTAAAGTCACTTTAACTGTTTACGTATTATTCCAGCCAACGGAGCTGGCTATACAACTCAGAACTCTTTAAAACTTCAGATGCAAGTCTTTATTTAGTCTCAAGTTCCATTCGAAAGTACATAGGAGTCTAGCAATTATTTTATAGGTGTGCGTTCTTTGTTAATTTACGTGGTGTTACCCTAGTTGGAGGTGGAACAGTTTTTCGAGACGGTGGTCCGCAGGTTCAAATCTCAAGGGCACGTACCTCGTAACTTCTCCAAAGGTTATGCGTGTCTTCTTTATGGGTTATGGCTTGTTTTATCGGTAAATTAAAACATCGTGAAGAGACCTGTATACAGGGAAGAAGTTCTGCATAAAAATTTCGAAGGTATGTGAAGTGCACCACCCGATCAGCGTGGTGGACTAAGGCCTAAAAACCCTCTCAGAACGAAAGGGTATAAACAGCTCAGCTTGGGCAATGCCCAGGCCGTGTGGTAATCCTAAGCGACGTTATAGTAGTGTAAAGTGACTAACACAGTCAAGTGCCAGTCAGTACTGTCTAGTTCTTTTTAAGGCTATTCTTTATATGATCTGGTATTTACCATCAAGCGGGGGAATGCTTAAGAAAGCGAAGCGTGTGTCTTCGAAGCACCGGCGCTTGTCAGTGGTTTGCTTGACTGACCAAATAACGCGTGCTGAATGCACGGCTCGGGACTTTTTTTTAAATGGCCATCTTCGGCTCATTAGGGACGGCTGCGGGCTTCCTCCGACTCACGTCTAAGTTGTCGTCCGCAACCGCCCCTGCGCGTACCGCGTTTTTGCGGTCCTTTTCCTGTTGCGGGGGCTCAGAAGCCCCCGAAACACCGTGCCGTGTCCACCTTTTGGTGTCCGAGGCAGCGTGAGACACGCTGCCTCGGACATGTCCATCACGGGGGCCACAGAAGTTGGCTAGACTAATGGGTGGGCGGCACGTCCCGCCCACCCGTGACCCCCGGAGGCCCCTAATAGTCGCCTTTTACGACAGGCAGGGGATGATACCGTGGTGGAATTCTCCAAACGCCCCCAATCCACAGGGCGGGAGACGTCGGTCAGTCGTCCACCCGACGCCTCCTACGTCTCGTCTGGCGGCGGGAGGGATCACCACTGCGCTGGCGATCCCTCTCGGCACTCTCCTTCCGCGAGAGGACCGCCTCGCAGAAGTGGGCCACCGCCTGCCAGGCCTCCCGACCGCCGACCATGGAAGCGACCACGGCCGGCAGCGAGAGGTCTTCTCCGACGACTGTTCTGAGAGCGCTGCGCTCCTCATCCCAGGCTGGACAACACTCCAACGTATGTTGGGCCGTGTCCATTGGGCAGTTGTCACAATAGTGACACACGGCCGACTCCTCTACACCTACCACCCGAAACAGGAACTCACCGAAGCAGCCATGCCCGGTGAGCACCTGCGTCAGGCGGTATGTTGCCGCTCCGTGGCGCCTGTCCAGCCATTCGGCAAAGACAGGACGCACTGCCTCTACGACCCGGTGCCCCCACGACGGGGCCTCCAGCCTGAGACGCCACTCCTCCACGGCGGCTCGCCGTAAGGCGGCCCTCTTGGTCTCCACCTCCTTCAGGGCCGGACGCTCCCCGCGACTGAACGCCTCCTCCCGCCAATGGAATACATCGGCAAGGGATTTGGCGTCCAGGTCCCAGGGCAGAAATCCGGCCAATAGGCAAGCCGCCTCGAAAGAGACCGTGCGGTACGCCCTGACCGCCCGCTGCGCTAAAGCTCTCTGCGGGGCGCGCAGAAGGGCGACGCAGGGGCGGCCCAGGGAGTCACGGCTCGGGACTGGTATTAGAAATATACGAATGTACTAGTTCCCGACATTTTTATTAAAAGCTCGCTTGGAGCGGTTTGAATGGCGGGTGTTATTTATTGTTGATTCGAATGTTTTTATATCAAGCTCCTCAGGGTAAAGCATCGTAAGCAAAGGTTACAAGAACATATATTCGCTTGTCATAGTTGCACTGACCTAATTCAGGTTGGTTAATTTTTTATCCAAACAGTAGAGATATCATTCAATATAATTATTGATCAAAAAGAATTTCATGATTTCTACTCTTCACTATTAGAAAATTGTTACTAAGAAAGTAAATAAAAAAAAAAAAAAAAAAAAAAAAAAATACTTTATTCATCACGTAGGTGTATTCATAAAGTAGTTTATTATTGTAACAATACTGCATACAGGAAACAAAAACACAAATGATAAGTGAATGACGAAAAAAAAGTACGCCTAATAACCGATAGGCTAGTGGACAAGTCTTACGTAATATCCATTACCGAAGCTACACCGTCCTTACAGTCTTCGGCCACAACTGAATAACTAATAATTATCGATTTTTGTTAAACCAATGGCGAAAACGGAAGCTAATTTTATTACAGTCAATAACGTCGACTCGTTCTACGAATACATAATAGATGGTGTTCCACTTGCTTGTACCACTTCTTTGACAATTACAAGCATGCCATATTATAAACGAAAGATTATGTGCAAGGATTTTTTTGTTTTCGTCTAGTTTCTTGGTTACTTATTTTAAAAATGTATGTTCCTTTGTAAGAAATAAAGATAAAGGAGGGAATCTTAAACCAGGATTTTTTTGTTATAGTATGATGTATATATTAATTGACGGTATGTGTTCACTGTCCCCCGTAACCATCCAGAATACATTTCAATACATTTATAATTAGCTGCACTGATATCCTACTCTTTGTTCTAATATGTTTGAGGCTTGACTGAGTTGTAAAACGAACTTAACTGTAAGTGAAGTTCGGTGGTAATTATGTTCGACACTGTGTAGTCCTAAGACGTTGAGGTCTATAAACGATGAGATGCTGTATTACTTTCTCTCATATTAGAATTAAAAACAGTAATTATTTCTTGTGTATGGTGTTAACGTTGTTTTAAAAAAAAACGTTAGTTTTATGATAGGCAATAGTTGATATAAACTATAATTTGTGGGTTTCAGAAACTTATAACCGTATCATTCTTCTTCTTGAAGTGCCTCTGACTGTGAAGGTAAATTAGGTTAGCTTGTGTAATCCTACTAATATTATAATCCTACTAATATTTGTAAGTGTGTTTGGATGTCTCGATGTATGGATGTTTGTTACTGTTTCGCGCAAAAACTGCTGAACGGATTTCAATGAAATTTGGCACACGGGTAGATCATGTCTTGGATTAACACATAAGCTACATTTTATCCCGGGAAAATAAATAGTGCGACTTTTATCCCGGAAAAACTTTTAACGCGGGCGGAGCCGCGGGCAAGATCTAGTAAATTTATACTTTAGTAGCGAGTTGACTTGCAGAATTTTATTTATACTTTAGTAGCGCGAGTTGACTTGCAGATCACCGACCAGCGCAGTTGGCTGTCCCAAATCAGCTACCACAAGCGCCTGGATCGTAAAGACAATGCCAAGCTTAGATGTTCAATTCCATAAAGAGTTGTCCTTCCATTGAAGGACACTTTGGTACATGTGCTAGTGAAGGAAGAACATATCTGCTTATAGTTCGACTGATAACAGATTATATTATCAAAGAACAAAATATCACAATAAATCTAAAGCAATTCTTGTCTACTTCTGGATGTTCCGTGTGTGTAAACTAACATATTGTCAATGTTGATCAATATCCATAGAACTTACATGCAATATAATATAAACAAATTAATGTGCGGTATAGAATAAAAATTATCAAATACAAATGGATCGACCACAAGTAGGTAGATTAAAAAAGGTTTGATTAGGTTTCTTTACATTTTATTTTACTTAAATAAATATATTTCTTGCGAATGCTTTCAGTTTTTTAATTAGTAGTCAATTCAATTTTTTTAATTGAATTGCTCATCTTGGTGTTTTCTAGAATCTAGAGCAATAGCGTATTTTTTAAAAGTCAAGAGATTGTCGTATTTCTACGTCGTAAGTAAGGAAGGTACTAACGTAAATAACAAGAGCGTTATTCTATATTTAATTTTAGTTTTAGTTTGCAGACGTGATCTTCCGTTAATTAAGTGCATCACGCGGCTCCTGTAAAGATATATATAGCATAATATATTTCAATACATCGCTATGGGTACATGTTTCCAAAGGAATCTATTGAGACCACACACGACAGCTATAATGTATATATTTTTCCATCTTCGTATCTTAAGATACATTTATATCTCTATACAATTGCGGTATACCATAAAATGAAGAGAAATACAAATGACATGCTGTATATGTGATACTTTAAGATAATTTAAGGCTATACATCATAATATACAATATAGCTGCCCTGTGTGATGCTCCTTACATAAAAGCCACGACAGACATGGCGGATTGATGCGCGTGTTCGATACTTGCATCGGATATGATTGAAGCTTGGTGCATATATTTAAAGTTGAAAATTATCACTTATATTATTATAGAGAATGCTTGCAACGACAGTAGGCTCCAATACCCTGCTTCAATTGAAATTTTATATTCACGGTATTTTAGGAAGAAGAAAAATGCTTGGCTTTGGCTATTCATGGCAGAGTGTAGGTATGTTAGCGTGGACATGTTCTCGGACGCTCTCCGATTGCTGAAGTTAAAATTCCCATATTACTATTTGATACTGTGTTTAAATTGAACTGAATACTTTATATTATTACCTATGCGTGCGCCTAGACTAACATGCGTGCGCCCGTAATTTGCCGCCCATACTGCATTAACAGTTGGACACTAGATTTCCATACATTCAAATACATTATCTGTTATAAATTTGTAGCCGAGTATTCACAACACGGCACAGGCGGTTAATTTATGATCAATACTCCGAAACGCCAACAAAGTCGTCGCTTGTAATTCACAGAAAAGGATGAAATAGGTCATACAATTCTCAAACGTTATATTTAAATAATAAAGTGAAAACATGAATTCACGTTCATTCTATAATTTTGTTGGAGCAATAATCATTGAGCTTAATAAGCTCTCTCACATTATTCTACACACATAATAGACAATAATACATAATAAATCATATAACACAAAATTCCCACGCTAGTGAATCCTTTGTTGCGAAATCTGTCCTCAACGTGGTAAGATGATAAATTTTCGCAACTAGCTCTTAATAATTATAAGCGCGCGAATCGATGTGAATAGTCGCAGAGGGGCTCGAAGACATGGGGGGGGGGGGGGGGGGGTGACTCCGTATTGCGGCGCGGGGCGGCGAGGGACGCCGCGGTACCGCGCAAGTCGACGCCCGTATCGACCGCCCCGGATGTGCATTGCAATGCCGGAGAGATCAGCCGGCCCACCTACTCGGAACCACCACATACACGGTCTCTGACAATTGTATGCACCAGCGTGTCCAATGTGGTTGGTAGACGAATAGCGCTGCATCCGTTCGCTACGTTCCTATAGCACACGCTGCACATTGTCCGCGCATGTGGGTCACTCCGTTAAAAGTGATAACCGTCGCCCATGAGCGCCCAGAAACAAATTGCGTGGGTGTTGTCGATTTGTCGGTAGGGAGACTGAGGTACCTCGCCAACCGCATGTAACCCTACATAGTTACCACATTTCGGTTTTGAGATTGTAGCGTCGCGTCGCTTTCCGGGTTCGTGCGGTGTACACTGAGCATGCAACACACGGGCTTTCTGACTTTTGCCTCCTGTTCCAGATTTATGCTCTCGCGAAATCTCACGACCGATGTTCTCGCCTAAGGATGTCACTTTCAGTTATTCTTTTCATACGATACGTTTTGTTATCGTTTTTTTTTAAATGATTTTAATACTTACTGTATTCCTTTTTAAAAACTCGTAAGAAACTAAGCACTCGTGAACAATATTACGTAATATTATGTCCTATAGGGGCCGCCGCTTTCGTTGTTAAAGAAATATTTTTACCGGCATTTTCAAAGTATTTTAGAATCTTCCTCATTGTTCTAGCGGAGTTTTCTCTGTAAAAAGAACGATTCAAGTTAAAAAGCTTATGAAAGCTTACTTTCGAGGAATTGACGCGGTGTTTTCATTTTGATATGGTGAGAAAAGTTACCGGTGTCGTTTTTATTCTCGTGTTTCATTTGATACAGTCCGTCATGTATTTACACCATCATTTTAGTATAAAGTATTTGTGAACTACACAAATTGAAAAGTATTTTGTTTTGAGTTAATAAGTTTGGAGTTTGGTATAATATGGAGAATTGACATATATTGGAGTTAAAATATTGTTATTTATTATAAATCTGATAAATATATACATAAATACAAATTTATGCACACATATAAAAAACAGCAGACCCCTTTGTGTCTGTATATTGAAAGAAAAGTAATAAAAAAGAAAGGGGGTAAAGAAGATTAATAGAAAACAAATCAGCGACTTTTAGTATTATTTTCTGTATGTTAGCGCACACCTCCGAAATTATTCAGTGGTTTTTCAGATAGTTATATCATATAATATTTTTAAATCGAAAGTTTGTCAGTCTTTAGGATATAAGAATTAAATCGCACTTAATAGATTTTGCCCACCGACACTCCAAGTCCTGCATTAAAATGTAAGCTACCTTTGATCCCGGAAAACTCCGCAGTAGAAATTTATTCTGTGAAAGGACGTAAACGCGGATAGCTAGCAATTCCTAGAAGTAAATAGTAAAAACGCAGAATACAGAAAGTGGTTATAGTGTTTACTTTCCTCGTCAAGATTATCACCCACTAGTAGTGCTCGCGGCTCCGCCCGCGTAAAAAAGTTTTTCCGGGACAAAAATATTTTCCCGGGATAAAAAGTAGCCTATAGCACTCAGGAATTATGTAACTTCCTATTAGTGAAAGAATTTTCAAAATCAGTTCAGTAGTTTCTGAGATTAGCGCGTTCAAATAAACAAACTCTTCAGCTTTATAATATTAGTATAGATTGCCGCCGGAATGTAGCCAATTAGCAAGTGCGTCACGTGATGGCAAGTGATCCCACCTGCCCGTCAATACTCACACCAGAGAGAATATTCACTGACCTCTAGGGATATTGTAGACATTGTAAGTTCCATTAAAAAATATCTTAGTACTTGAATGTTGGTTTTGCTGATTGTAAAAGGAAGTGAAGCGATACCGCTGCAATAAATAACTTTTACAATCAGTAAAGACGACGTTGAACGCTAAGATATTTTTCAATAGACCTTCGATGTGTAAACAAGTTCTCTTTTTTCTTTTCTTCCTCTTCATTTTAAAATCAGGTTAGTGGCATTACCGTCGGCAAGTTGCCGTGCCCTGCAGGGTCCACAATTATGTACTTTTATGCATTTTTGTAAACCTATTTAACAATTGTGGAGAGCAATAAATTGATTTGATTTGATTTAATTCAAATTCAGTGGCGGTTTAGCTGTTACGTTTCAGTTACCGACATGCTCGGACCGTGAAAATTAGCTTACCCTTTCCTAGTTCCCTTTTAGAGATAGTCAAGGTGTTTAAAATTCTACAGTGTTTATGGTTGCTGGTGACCACTTACAAATGGATGACACCGCCTTCAAATATGCCGTGCTGCAGCCGCGCTGTTTGTGAAACCATAAAAGAAAACGCGCGATCACAGCGCGGGTGCAGCTCTGCAGTCGCGCGTGGCTAATTTAAAGGCGCCTCAACGGTATTACTATTTACGCCGAGTTTACATTTTCAAAGATATGATCCCGTGGGACACTGGGAGTATGTACTTGTTATATGCATACTGCCTACGCATGCATCACTTGACACGCGTGATTATACCAAGAATGATGATGCCAGAAATTTTGTCGTAGTTGCAGCTTATCTTATTACACCTAACGTTCCCATAGTAATAAGTAAATAACTTTGTTTATTATTTATTTAGAAAACTCTAATATCTAAAAGTTTGGAAATTTTTAGGAGAGGCCTATGTTCAGCAGTGGACTTCATGTGGATAATCATCATCATCATCATCAGCCTTTATAATGATGATGATTATTTATTTAAGATCAGTCAGTTAACTTCACCAGCAAATTACTTATATTGCAGAGGTAATCTGTACTTACATGAAATAAAACGGTGAAGTAATTATGATACTCCTATTGCGCATCAAGTAAAACCATTAAACGCATTTTAACGGCTATAAAAAATTTAATACAAATATATACCTGTACCATATATACCTGTCGTCGAGCACAGCGTAAATGAATAGTGTTTTTTTTTTGCATTGAATGACGAGACGAGCATGCCGTTCGCCTGATGGTAAACAATACGATCACCCATAAACAGTAGCTACACCATACAGCACCTTGAGTTACAAAGTACTGTGTGGCATTCCACTGCTCTCGTCATCCTGAGACATAAGATGCTAAGTCTCATTATGTCCTGTAGTTACACTGGCTACAATGCCCTTCAAACCGAAACACAAAAGTGCATACACACTGCTGCTTGGCAGTAGAAATAGACATTAATAATGTTAATAGTGTTAATAATGTTTAGATCTATAAAGGTAACATTAAATTCGAGCTAAAATACAAACCAAATATACAAAATAACAATATAAAAATTAGAAACATTAGTCGTCATTGTTCTCTGTAACTAGGATTTTACGTGTGCTTCAGCGGATTCATTTGTTAGATAACTTCAGTGCTTCGCTCAGTGTGTTTGGATGAAAATCATAATTGTGTCTGACACAGCGAAACCATAACCATGTGGGCACCCTCATACCTTGCGACGATGATAAGTTGCCAACACTGGCTTCTGATCACTTTCCTCGTTACTCTTTAAATCCATTCACGTGGAACATAACCAATAGCCGTGTACAGTCAGCCACATAAATTCAAAGCTTTCAAAACGGCTATACACTCTTGTGTTCTTGCTTATTAATTGTCTTTCCCTCTTTACGGAAAATAAAAAGGTATATTTTTCAAAATGAAAAATTGAATTTTTTCGGCTCCCCATGTGGCTAACTATTCCTGTGTAGGTAATACAATATCCGATGTGCATTTAGTTTTTTTTTATTACACCATAAAGAGATAATAATACAATATTAGGCTTAAAACTATGATAAAAACGTACATGTGGGAAAGACTCTGTGAAAATATTCGAGTTCTGGTTAAAGAATGCTAATAAAAAATCAAAATGACGATGGACTTTCTGTCGAACGCAACACAAAACATTTTCAGTCCCCTGCAGTGCCTTTAGCTATCGGAAACATAAAATGTTTTACACCAAAATGTAAGCTTTTTGATTTTTGTTTTCAAATGATGAGTTTTAAGGAATGAAAGTGAAAAATAATATTGCAACTTTAAGAGAATTTTCCATTTAGTTCTTGTATCTTTTGTGAATTACCTTTAGATTTTAATTTAGAAGATATTTGAAGAGTCATGTAAATCGAGTGACCTTTAAAGCTACCATCAAGATGAGCGTAATATGTACGATTATTAGAACAAAATTCAATATAAATGAATATTGATTTGCCTCGCCATTCTCTTCCCTCCTCTAAATCCTCTGGCTAAAAGGTGCGATCACAAAAGAAAATAAACTGCGTAATTTGAAAATGCTAATTGGCGGTATCACGTGAGTTGTTTTTATAACCATATCTTTTCCCTCCTTGACGTTACAATATTGTCGTAGCAAAATTTTATCAGTAACAAATAAATGTAAAGTTTCTGTAAATATTGAAGAATTTGAAACGCTTGGATTACTACACTTGAATCATTGAAACCAGAAATTCTATAAATCACTCAATTTCAGTCCATACAGCGTATAGTTCGTCAGTTTCAATTCATAGAGATGCGTCAATTCCATAGATTTGTTTATATAGTTACGGTTATGTAATTGCAGTAATTCAAGAATCGCGGCGTCACCCTCTTATCAGCTTATCTCAAATGGCGTGTAATATAGATTGCTTTTTACTACTGTATTTACGTTTACTACGCAGTAGTAAATCAAATGATTTCATTAATAAGGCCGCTCGCTGACTACAAAGTCGACGCACATTTGAAAGGGAAGTGAGTGACTAGTGACATACAGAAATAAGATGTTCTGTAATGGCATACCTCTTCGATAGTTATACCGACATTAAAACAAACAATTAGTATGGAAAAGTCATAACTTTACTGTATTTTATAACTGCTACTTTAATAAATCCGCAAAAAAAAACACACATAAAAGCGGAGTTGAATTAAAAACACGTTTGATATAAAATCTTCCATGATATTCCATTACAGTTATAAACATCAAACCCTCATCTCAATATTAACAGCAGATTATGGTGTAATATTTATATCTTTGACTGCCTCGGTGGCGTAGTTGTATTACAGTACGACTGCCAAGCTGAGGTCTCGGGTTCGATCCCCGGGTCGGGCAAAGTGATATTGAGTTTTTCTATTCAGTATCAGCTCGGAGTCTGGAATTTGTGCACGATATGGCGATAGGCTCGCCCCCTATCACATCATGGGACGGAATAATGGCGAGAAGTGGGTGCACTATTTGCGCCTCTGCCTACCCCTTCGGGGATAACAGGCGTGAGTGTATATGTATATGTATATATGTATTTATATCTTTTTATCAAAGTTGCTTATGTGTTACCATAATATAGCTACATAATTAAAGGTCAAAACACGCGGACTGATGTACGCCATTTGAGCGTCCGCGGGTCAACTGAGCTTCGCCTTTCCATCTGTCAGCGGCCTATGATTTTAATGAATAGAGCACGCGTAGGTATAAGTCTAAACTACAGTCTTACGTAATGTCTAGTGTTCATCAGTTTTTAAATGTATACATACAACCCCACCGGAAGTGCACTAAGGATTATCTATTTCCGACGGCCGTCGGTCAATGACACCGGAACCATAATCGAGCTATTAGGTGGGGTGCCTTGACAATTAGCACTCATCTTTGGGCAAACGCGTCGCGTACGATAACGCCGAGCGCGCGCGTTCAAGTCACGTTACGGTTTTGGGGCGTAATCAATTGCGGTGTTTGCTCGGTTTAACATTTTAACCGGGGACAGCCACAGGTTTATGGGTATGTTGATATAATTGGTTGTGATTTTAATATCGGTAGCAGTAACGGTTTGATTTAATATACTGCGCGACTATGTATTGCCGACTTATGCAGGAAGGAAACATTAAATGCCGTTTATTTCCTTAATAAAACAAAATTTATCTTATAGGAATTAGAAAATTTGTAATGAGGTACTACAATAAAATAAATTACATGTGTAAAAAAGTGTCAATTGCCTATATTTTAATAACCTCGAGTACCGACATACCAGTGACAGAGTGTAAGAAACATATTAATAAAATAATAGGGAAATGATTGGATGCTGGAACAGTAATATCATGTTTAAAAAAATTAAACAACATAGACGTCTTATATTATGTTTTTACATAAGTAATATTTTATGATTTAAATGAATACGAGGTGAAAAAATAAAAAAAATTGACATTTGCATCTTCCATTCCTCACAATCGGCCGATTTCACAGCACTGAGTTAAAGCATTGCATTGTTATGAACTCCTGTGAAAGTGACCATGGGTATAGAGAGCACAGGCTTTAGGTATAGGTCCTCATATGACGTAGGCATCCTTTACAACACAATATTATGGTGTCTACATACCAGAGTCGCCGGGTTAGTTCCGGTGGGATAGCCCGTCGACAGTACACTGCAAGCCGGAACAAACAAGCAAGCAAGTAAAAACCTTGATCGTTACCGTGTACTACAGTATTAACGAAAAAAAGAGTTTAATTACATATACTTACTATTAACTACGTTGCCTTCACTTCACAATCCTATAAATATTTAAATAATTGTATATTTAAATAGTAAGGTTATAATTTTACAATTACTCCCACATAATATTATCATAAAAAAATAATTTAAAATGTATGCAAACTCATTTCCTTGATGGTACAAATTGTCTCTACAAAATAGCATATGAGCCATTTTGCCTCGAAACTCTTTAAATTATAATATTTACTGTTCAGTTCTGAGTGCTATAATGTGTTCATTGACTATTTTTACCAACTTATCAATATTTGCATGTGATTTTAAAATATAAGTTGTGTAAACACTTTTCTAGTCCCGTTATTTATATAAATTACCGCTTGATATTTCTTTTTGGATTATCATGAGTGGTTTATGGCATTACGGAGTTCTTTTAAAATAAAAAGTAAAAGAGATGTCCGCTTTTTGTATGGGTGCTGGCCTTCAAAATCTAACCGGGCTCAAACTTAAGGGATATTAAAGGGAACATATGGAACTTAGATCCATTAAAAAATATTTCAAGACCACTCCATTCATAACCAACTTTTTTAAAAACATTCATATTAAGTGAAGTTTTCAAGCCAAACAAAATTACATGCATCTCATAATCGGAGGTCTTTAAAATTAAACGATTTATTGCCAAAGGCTAGCAGTTTTCAGTTCTATCCAAATATATGTATAAACTGTCTAGCTTAGATTTTCAGGCCCATTTTTGGATATGTCCTTTCCATTAACTTTAAAAAATATTGACTCAGAATTTACGAGTATTTATTTCGGCATTTTGTTTGATTTGTCCCTTTAAAAACTATCTCTATTAAGCAACACTTATTTTCATTATGAAAAACTATTACCACAATCTAACGAGGATTTTATCGGACACCGCATGTAAGGGGGTCACCGGGACCTTGCGCGCGCCGCGAGTAATAAATAAATCAAATAACAAATGTTTAGTGCCACCCTTGGCAGGTGATCCAGATTTGCGCATGACGAGTGAGACACCGCGCAGTCGAATCGGTTCTTCCTTGTAATAAGATTTTAGTGCGTAAAAGCTGGCCAGTTTTCTGAGAAGACCGGCGCGGCGGTCGAAAAGGGCTTCCCAGAAGAGGTGGCTAGTAGCGCCGCGGCGTGACCTCGCGTGTTCGGGGGTTGCTGCATACGTGACGTGATTTATTCTGTGCCGTACGGGACGGGCCAGTCTGACGTCGTTACAAATGTAATAACCAAATACGACAGGCCTCGAAGATTAGACGATGGTAATGGAAGAAACAAGGTTGATATAAAATTTCATAAAAAATGTAATCAGTATTAACATTAGACATTATATTCACGTTGCAGAGCTTTATTTTATTTGAGTAGCCTTTTCACCAGCTCGAGTATAGTCACGAGTGACGTGACATCTATTATCTCCAGAAACTAAAAGAAGATGTACCCTCGGCCCTGTTCATGTCCTGCCCTTTAGGTGTGCAACGACTAACTACTGAATGTATGATGCAATCCTATGTGAGTTCACGCGATGTCCATCGTCTCGAGCTTTCCCGATACTACACTGGCAAAAGACTTGAGTCAAGATTTTTTTACCAGTCATTATAGATACAAGAGAGGAGGCCCGTGCTCAGCAGTGGGCAGTATAATAATACAGTGCTGGTATTGTTGTTGTTGTTGTTATAGATACAAGTTATACTTTTATTGTTCTATTTATGAAGTAAATTTGATTCTAGGAATGTTTTCCTACATGTGATCATAAGAAAATCATAACTTTGAGCATTAAAATTAAAACTCGAAAATGGTGGACAGTTGGACATACACCATAGCCTGTTTTGTATTGCGGTGGCGTTTCTTTCTAATTTAAGCGGCTTTAGTTTCGATAAGGGAAATAGCTCTCATCAAGATCAATTTTCCCATAATTTTAGGCTGTACTTGATCACTTTCTATGAGGATTCGCATAATTATATGTATTATTTTCCTGTTTCTATTGAAAATATATTCTTTTTCAAGACTCCTACGTAGAAACAACGGCAACATAAGATTCAAGTTCAATTCAATAATAAAAGATACTTTACGTAAGTACATGGCTCGTACCGAATACAGACAAACGCATTATACCTGACTGTAGGGGTTACTGCGTAGTATTTAAGCACAAAACCGTGAATTCGGCGCTCGGAGTGTAGTAGATAATTAATACCGATTTACAATGCCCGTGTTAAGTGTTGCCAGACGTCAGGATAAATATGAACTTCATTAGGGAAAATTACCCGGTATCGAGTGCATAGAGCTTTTTGCTCGCTTATTATGTTATACAGGCTTACGTGACAAGTGATTCAACTAAAATTAGTCGTACGAGTTATGATGTTTATAGTACAGGCGTTAGTTTTAGTGTCCAACCTTCCCTAAACGTAGGGCTAATTTGTCCGTCCAATTCGCCCTTCTGTAAGAGCTGGCGGCGCGGGCGTGAGTAGCTGAGGCCGCGCGTTGTTTAGTAGTCGCGAGGCGCACACCGCAGTGCGCGGGCAACGCGGCCGCCGCCGCCCGTTTCTTTTTTGTCCCCCGCGGATTCCATTGCCCCATGTCCAACCTGTAAGTCCGGCAGTTTGCCGTGCGTTGACCGCGCGACTTGCCACTGAGCGCAAAGTCGTTGGACAACCTATGGTGGACGCTTTCCATGGCTCCCGTAAACCTTTAATGATAAAATGTATGTGTTGTGGATCATTTCGTCCTTGCGTTCACGGTGAGAAGCGGCCCTCGTGCTGCACGATGGAATTTATTTTAGTTTCGAATGTTTTGCAATAGAATTATCATTACATACATATTTTACGTTATTTTGCAGTGTTGCATCAATAGGTAGGATTATGTAGTTCGTAATTTACGCTGTTTGTAATTTGTATGGTAAAACATAAGAACATCCCTTTGTCTTGTGCACATCATTTGTGCTGTTTATAAACTGAGTATATATTTTTTGTAACGTTTTGACAGAGATAAAAGACACACATGCTTAGTAAATACGGGCATAAAAATGAGATAGGATAAAGCAGCCATAGACGGAAAAGAGACATGTAGAGGCCGCACAATCGCTTTCTTGCTCTCTACGTACCGGTGAGTTCTATGAGAAGATCGGTTGCCTTATTCTTTGTATACGTCTTATGTGTCTGTTATATTGAACGGTTTGTCATCTTATCGGCTTGAGTCGCTGAATAGCGGAAACAAAACAAACTATTATTTAACACACACACACTCACGCCACTCATCCCCGAAGGGGTAGGCAGAGGCGCCACTAGTGCACCCACCCTTCGCTGTTACTCCGTCCCATAATGTGATAGGGGGCGAGCCCATCGCTATATCGGGCACAAATTCCAGATTCCGAGCTGATACTGAATAGAAAAACTCAATATCACTTTGCCCGACCCGGGATCGAAATCGAGACCTCAGCATTGCAGTCGTACCATAATACAACCACGCCACCGAGGCAAGGAGAGTGCCGAGAGGGATCGCCAGCGCAGTGGTGATACCTCCCGCCGCCAGACGAGACGTAGGAGGCGTCGGGTGGACGACTGACCGACGTCTCCCGCCCTGTGGATTGGGGGCGTTTGGAGAATTCCACCACGGTATCCCCTGCCTGTCGTAAAAGGCGACTAATAGGGGCCTCCGGGGGTCACGGGTGGGCGGGACGTGCCGCCCACCCATTAGTCTAGCCAACTTCTGTGACCCCCGTCATGGACATGTCCGAGGCAGCGTGTCTCACGCTGCCTCGGACACCAAAAGGCGGGCACGGTACCGTGTTTCGGGGGCTTCTGAGCCCCCGTAACAGGAAAAGGACCGCAACAGCGGTACGTGCAGGGGCGGTTGCGGACGACAACTTATGGTCCGTGGGCCAGTGACAGATTTCGATGACCAATTTCCTCCCAAACGATAATTGGTGAGACGCATCAGAGACATGTATCATAAAGCCTCGTGAACGTCAGCTTCGGCTCCGTTGGGGCCATGAGCGGTGGTAGCCTCCCAAACATGTAGAAAAAAAATTAATATTCAGTCATTTCCTCCCAACTAAGAATCATCTTAAATTGTAGCTAACCCGATACCTTGAAGAAAAAAAATAATCAACTGACTATAACTTGGGGCATTATGCATCAGCTGGTCAATCAAACATGTAAAAAATATATACAATTTCAGTGATTTCCTCTCAACTACAAATTTTACCTGATGATAGCTTATACGCAACTATGAATAAATATATATGTCAGCTGGCTGTATGCCGGGGCAAAAACCGTCAGCTGATGCCTTGAAAGTTATAACGCAGGTGTTAGGCGAGAGCTTCTATTACATAATTACATGCATCAGCTGACAATGTTTCCCTCGAATTGATGATAGTAGATTCTCTTTATTAATTACAGCATTGTATTATCAATCTATACATGTAAAATGCTTTGTCCAGGAATGACTGACTGACGGTTAAACGCACAGCCCAAACCTCTGACCGTAGAGACCTGAGACTTGCAGGGTGTGTTCTTTGTATGACGCGATGTAGGCATGCAACACGTTTCTAACCCTTAGATTAGAAACGTGTTGCAAAGGTGGTACCTGCAGTAGGTTGTGTTAATCTGAAAAGTCTTCTGCTGACCACTTTATCGTACTCCGGAGAGTACATTAAACTATAAATTCACAATCACTTTTCTTAATATTTCTTCAGTTATTTAATTATATACGTATTAGTCGTAAAGTATTTATACATTTCATCGGAAAACTCATATCTGAGCGTACAGTCAAACATTTAAGATACATTACCGGGTGGAAGGGAAACGCTCTCTATACCGGAACGGTAACAGAGAAGAACCATAACATTAACGAAAAACTATATTCATTTGCAAAGCTAAGCGATAATACTTACGATTTTAGTATTTCCGTAATTCATGCGCGCGCAATGTAAAGCGTACAAAAAACTGGGCGGCCGCCGCGCTGCGCCGGCACCGGCCCGCGGTCGTTAATCCGTCAGCTGATGTACGTGTTTCATTACGATTTTTTTTGAAATATTGACCTTTTTTACTATGTTTTTCAGAATAATAGTTTGATTTATCTATCCATACGTGAAGCTGTACAGAAATTTGAGAAAATCCTACTAAAATTGTAACAATGCGATCGCGATTTTTTTAGTGCCATCACGTCAGGAATCACCAATACTATCACCTGTATTCGTTTCCGAGAGCGTTTCCCTTCCACCCGGTATATCTTCCCAGATGAAAATTTATAACCTGACTAGCTTTTGCCCGCAGCCTCGGTCGTACGAAAGAGTTTTTTTTGGATAAAGGTCCCACTTATACATTTTCACGGGATAAGAAGTAGACTAAAACTTTCCAGTTTCCCAGATGCTCGAATTATCTCCATAACAAATTTAATCAAAATCCGTTTGATAGTTTTTGAGTTTATCGCGTACAATCTTTTTACCCCATTAGGGGTTGAATTTCGCAAAATCCCGTCTTAGTGAGCTCCAACATCCTAAAAGGAACCTCCACAAAATTTGAGACTCCTAGCACATGTAGTTTCTCAGACTTCGTGATGAGTGAGTTAAAGACCTTTTGTTTTTATACATATTATATATTACGGGATGAATTTCAATAAAACATGAAACACGTCTTCTATCAGTTCTGTTAAAAATAAGTTTAAGCAATATTTGAAGTAGGTTGAACCAAGGAATCACGTTGGCCCATACAAACTTTGCCCCTCTTTTTCACCCTCTTAGGGATAGACTTTCGGAAAATTCAATCTCATTAGATGCCTATGGCATACAAAGAACACACCCAGCAAGTTTCAGGTCTCTACGGTTAGAGGTTTAGGCTGTGCGTTTAACCGTCAGTCAGTCATTCAGGACAAAGCATTTTATATGTATAGATTGATAATACAATGCTGTAATTAATAAAGAGAATCTACTATCATTAATTCGAGGGAAACATTGTCAGCTGATGCATGTAATTATGTAATAGAAGCTCTCGCCTAACACCTGCGTTATAACTTTCAAGGTATCAGCTGACGGTTTTTGCCCCGCAATACAGCCAGCTGACATATATATTTATTCATAGTTGCGTATAAGCTATCATCACGTAAATTTGTAGTTCAGAGGAAGTCACAGAAATGATATTTTTTTTTACATATTTGATTGACCAGCTGACGCATAATGCCCCAAGTTATAGTCAGTTGATTATTTTTTTTCTTCAAGGTATCGGGTTAGCTACAATTTAAAATGATTCTTAGTTGGGAGGAAATGACTGAATATTAATTTTTTTTCTACATGTTTAGGAGGCTACCACCGCTCATGGCCCCCACGGAGCCGAAGCTGACGTTCACGAGGCTTTATGATACACGTCTCTGATGCATCTCACCAATTATCGTTCGGGAGGAAATGGCTGACGAAATTTTGAACTGGCCCAAGGTCTATTAGACGTGAGTCGGAGGAAGCCCGCAGCCGTCCCTAATACGCCGAAGATGGCCGTTTAAAAAAAAAAAAAAAAAAAAAACGCCACCGAGGCAGTCTACTATTAAATGTTGCTGTTATGATGTATTATGAATATTGTACTAACTATATAAAATTTGTTGCATTACATCAGTATTAGGAAAACATGCCTTTAAACAAAAAAGAATGCATTTAGCATTTCATAAAATACCCGGATATATAACAACATCGCGCCGCTCAATGTAAAGAGAAATCAATTTCAAAGCGCATACTTAATTGTTTTGTTTTTGTTCCTTTTGCACGGCTCGAAATGTCGCTGACCCTTCACTATTAAGGTTATATGTACACAAAACATAAAGAAACGACCTTGGTGTCACAAAGGAATCATTTGTTATGGGTCATTTTGCCAGGGGATGTACAACTCGACCGCTTTGAAGTTCACGATGCTTCTGTTTATGAGCGGTCGACTCTATAATTTTTTTTTTTCTTTTTTTTGTCCCTGACTATACTCTTGTTAGCCTGACGAGAGTCGGCTTATACAAGCACACCGGTCTTGTGGATGAGCGCAGAAGGCGTTCGCAACCCTTAAAGTGGACTCTAAGAGTCTGTTCTGATGAGGCGATATGCGCGCGAGTCCACTCGCGCGCTTCAATTTATGTTGCGTCCAGATTAGAGATGGGTAAATGCCCGGGCATTTTGGGCAGATTGAATAACTGCCCAATAGCCGCCCGTATATTCCTGCCCTCGGGCATTTATGTGGGCATCTATATTTTATTCACATAAAAAGCTATATTATGTATAAATTGTATGAAATCAATATTAATAATTCTATCTATTACTTGTTTATCGCATAATCCTGTATTTTTAAGCAATTTTTACACAAAATATGTTCACAAAGCTATATTTGTCAATTTTAATGTCTAGTAGTTGCCTCGGCGGCATAGTTGTATTACCGTACGACTGCAATGCTGAGGTCTCGGGTTCGATTCCGGGTCGGACAGAGTGATATTGGGTTGAATAAAATTCAATATCAGCTCGGAGTCTGGAATTTGTGCCTGATATGGCGATAGGAATGAAGTGGACGATAGCCTAGTTCGGAATGGATCGGTCTGCTGAAACAATGTCCGGAGGTTCAAAAACCCAAGGCACATACCTCTGACTTTTCAAAGTTACGTGCGTATTGTTTATCAATTATCGTTCACTTTAACGGTGAAGGAGAACATCGTGAGGAAACCTGCATACCTGATCTCTGAATTTCGAAGGAATGTGAAGTCTGCCAACCCGCACTAGGCCAGCGTGGTGGACTAAGGCCTAAACCCTCTCAGTAGTAGAGGAGGCCCGTGCCCAGCAGTGGGACAGTATTCAGTACAGGGCTGGTATTATTATGTTGTATTTTTTCTGCGGGAAATCACGGCACGATGACCGGTCCTTTTGGAAGGCTTGCGTGGGGATATGGATCCAACACGTTGAGGCCCCTTTAAAATACATTACTCTAGTTTGGATGTGTACACCTTAAAGGTACTCTCTCTGTCTATACTTAAGGAGGAAATACAGATAAAGATAGCGCCCGTAAGGCGTAAGTACTATTGCAGAGAAGATGGGAATTATACTGGATGGGATCTAGCTGGACTGGTTGTTGGGCTATTGATTGAGACAACGGGACGCCTGCCAAGTAAAATGTCTCAATCATTTGTATTCAAAGCAGACGGTGACTTGCCCTCCACTAGATGGACATCCCAAAAAGTGGCGTATGCCAAGGACGCAACATCGGTGTGGGTGGCTAAAGGGTGTCGAGAGGTGTGCACCGATTTCACCATCGTAGGTTGCTGACGCGTCCCGGAGTGTGTTTCCTCGCTATTACGCAGCTTGAGCACTCCCACCCTGGAGCTCAGGTTCTTAGCTCTTGCGATTTCCACCTAGCCAGCCAGTTAAGGCAAGCCAAGGGTCAGGGGGTCTCATTTAGCCCCCACGGAATCGGGGTACGCGGTGTCGCCACTCACCGTCGGCTCGCCACAAAGCCGCCCCTGCGGGCTTATTATTATTATTATTGTTATGGCGATAGGCTCGCCTCCTATCACATCATGATTCATGGGACTGAATACGCACGGCGCAAAGTGGGTGCACTAGTTGCTCCTTTGCCTACCTCTCCTCTCTTCTTCGTGGCGTCGAAGAAATACTTGCTCGTCTTTTATGGTATATCTATTGCAGTTTCTTTTGTTATAAATGCTGTCAAATGTTTTTTACTGAATACCGCGCGGTGTTTTAAGCTTGCGCATGTACATTTAGGTTCGTGCAAAAATGTTTTATTATTTATTGCTTAAAGCTTATTGTGTATATTAGAGTACATAAGTGAGTGAATATTATTCTATCTAATAATTTATGTTTACTGAATGTGGCAGAAAAAAATCTCAGAAAAAATTATATCTCTTTTAAATATTGAAAACAATACTGTGCAGCATAGAAAATAGTGTTTTTATTTTGTAATAGTTTATTGTATTTGTTATTAAAAATTTTTATAGTTATAGGTCATAGGTTTAAAACATTGTACATAGTATATAAGGTTTTTTTACATAATAAAGTACATAAGGGTTTTGTCACTGGATAGGGATCTCCCTCGGGTATAGCCGCGGCTTACCTCAGGACACACCCAAACAGGGGCTCTCCTGCGGGTATAGCCGCGGTCCACCTCAGGGCACAGAAATTGAATAGCGCGTTCTCTTTCGCACACCTTCCGTCCCTCTCCCGCTCTGACAGAGAGGTCCGATGCGTGAGAGCGGGACGGAGGTCAAAACAGTATATAAAGAGCGCCGATTAGCCCGATCGGCGCGGCAGTTCCACTACGGTTCCCATACGAGTAAGAAGAAGTGACAAGATCCTGAACAGTTGAAAAATAGTAAAAGAAGATTTTTATTTCACAAGATCCCACAGTACCGCATAGTACACAATCCTGTTTCACTATTGTTTCTTTTCCAGCGTTTCTGTCGAAACGTTGGATCGACAAAAAAGTGCACGGGTTGTTTCTTTCGAAACGGTCCACACATTTGGTACGTCCGGTACAAATACCTCCATTATTATTTCTACTGCAGATAGCAACTTTATCCTACTAATGTTATAAAGGCGAAAGTTTGTAAGAATGTGTGGATGTTTGGATGTATGGATGTTTGTTACTCTTTCACGCAAAAACTACTACTACTGAACGGATTTCGATGAAATTTTGCACACGGGTAGATCATGTCCTGGATTAACACATAGGCTACTTTTTATCCCGGGAAAATATAAAACGGGACTTTTATCCCGGAAAAACTCATTCACGCGGGCGGAGCCGCGGGCAAAAGCTAGTAGTTAATAATAAGAAATTAGCCAGCGCAACTAACAACATGATTTTTTACTGATGGTAGGTCTCTCATATAGAAGAGTTCGTCTGGACTCTGGGTGGGTACCACCGCAATGTCTATTTCTACAGCCAAGCAGCAGTGTGCACGCACTGTTGTGTTTCGGTTTCGAGGACATTGTAGCCAGTGTAACTACTGGACATAATGAGTCTTAACATGTCATGTCATAATGGTGACAAACAGTAGAGAACTTGCCTACAATCCGACATAGATAGTAGCAGCCATGTCCGAATCTATCGGTCTGCAATCGCGATTACTTGAGAACGGTGCTTTGTAAGAAAAAAGTACTAATTACAAATTTACATACATACATACAAACATACACACATGCGGATCGAATACAGAACCTCCTTTTTGAAGTCGGTTAAAAACAACGCACAAGCAGAATCGGTGGGGACTTTTGACATAACATTTGTAATATCGTATTTAAGGTCTGTACAAAAATCCAGCTTTTTAGTAATGTGATTGATGGTTTTGTTGTTTTAGTATACCACAATTAACGCCTCTATAACTGTTTTGTGGAATCGTATAACTAGCCGGTTCCATGTCCCCACATATCATTCCTTGAATTCTGCTGTTAGCCTCGAATATGCATCAGGCAGTGGGCATGTTTTTTCTTACGCCAACACATGAATATTTACGCCATTCTAGGAGGAGTAATTGGTGCAGAGGCTGCTTCAGAAGCGCTATGTAATATTTTACTTGCGCAACTTAATAATGCAGATTTGATGGTTCATAAAAGAACCAAAACAAATCAGAATTTGGAATAACAAAGCATTAGCTAAAAGATTAGCTGCTTAGTAAACAAAAGACACGACTATCGATGGCCACAACAGTGCGTGCACGATATCCGGTGGCAGAAATTAATAACACAGGGGTTACGGACCCAAACGGGCTCCCAAATAAACGTTTTTTTATGTCATTCAATAACCAGACCAGCATGCCGTTCGACTGATGGTAAGCGATACGATCACTCATAAACAGTAGTAGTACCATCCAGCACCTTGAATTACAAAGAAAAGAGTGTGGCAGCAAGAAACAGTGTGCCATCCCACTGCGCTCGTCATCCTGAGACATAAGATGTTAAGCCTCATTATGTCTAGTAGTTTCACTGGTTATAATGTCCTTCAAACAGAAACAAACAGTGTATGCACACTGCTGCTTGCCGGTAGAAATAGACATTACGGTGGTACCTACCCAGGCGGACTCTTACATATCAGAGACCACATGTTAAACTAATTAAAAACTTGCTGTGATCCGTTACGTCCGATGCAATGAAACAAAATGGTACCAAAAGAATAATATTTGCCGGCACTGCTGAGATAAAGGTAAAATTTTAATCACAACTGTGACTGAATTTTGTCATAATAAGTTGGATATTGAAAATGTAATATCGTGGAAATTGGTATCGACGATGTTTTAATCAAAAATTGTCTGCGTAGCTAGCCAGCAATAGCGAAATGTTACCGTTCCAATGGCTACTATTCAATTTAAATTTTACAGACTTTTATAATTATTTTTCCTGGGATTAGCGTTGTTTGTTTTAAACTATGAGGTGTATTAATTTCGATATGATTTTCGATATATTTGTTATTATTTACAGCATATCTGAATACGTTACCATTGGGTAGTATGTATGAAACTTGCACATTCTAAGGAGAAAAAAAAGTAAAACGTCTCGTGACGAAATAATAAAAGCGTGCTAAAATATCGATTGATCATACATGGATTGTTTCTGGAAAATTGACGGTCACTTTTTAATTTTGTGTGCGGTATTTTATACATTTTTTATTGTTTAATACATTTACGGTTAATTTATTGCATTGGGTGCTGTTTTTGCGCGGCAACATTTAAAGGCCCTTCACTATATAAATGTTAATTATTGCCTTTTGCTGTAATTATGTTGTTTATCTATAGAATTAACATATAATATAATTAAAGTATTTCCTCGTCTACTGTCCGTAAATAATATGTATTTTTTAATTTAACTGGAAAACTCCAGGAATAAAGTAACGGAACGTAAAAACTTCTGATTTTTTTTTTATATTTGCTCAATGTTGGTCGGCGTATCACGCTAATATCATTCATTGGAATTTAAAATTTAATCAGGTAGTAATTAATAAAAATGTATACAAAAATATTTTAACTAACGTGTCTAACGTTAATTGCTTTGTTTACATATTCCGGACTTTCTCTTCAATTTTTATTTGTTTTTTCATTGATTTGTTGTGTTTTATTATTGCATATTATCGAACGTCTCATGTTCTCGTCTTTTCTAGATTAATGATCACTTTTTCTGATTTTTATATGTGGATTTTTTTACTTTTGGTTTAATGTTGCAGAATTTTATGAACTAGTTCAAAGTAAATTAGTTAAGCACCCTAAATCTAATAGAAAGAATAATTATCATGACTTTGTCATGGATGGGATGAGTCATGAGTGTCGGTATAGATAGATATTATAATAGTGTGCGCGTGCGATGGAGAGAGTGACATGCTTCACTCTGCTTCAGTCGTTCCCACATGCGTTTGTGCGTATATCAAATATTATTTCATTCAGTTATATGTATTACATACATTGAAACTAATTTGCATGCTGTTTTCGATCAATTGTTTATATTTCACGCTTTTTTGTTTTCGTATATTATAGAAGATGTAATTAAACGAAATACCCGTCATAATGTAATCTCCTAGCAGAAGTCCGAGTTAGGAACTTGAACATATTTGTAGAGTTCCCTGACTTGGGATGCCAAGTCAAGGGCAATCTTTTTCAGTAATACGCAAAATCCAATTATACGGAGTATAAAGTTTCCAACGATAGATTTATTCAAACGAGACGCTACTGCGCCTCAGGACATCGCTCGTGATGAATCAAATCAATCACATTTATGTCATACACATTTGGTTCTTATTTGTCACGTTTTGTAATCAATATCTGCAAAAAACGCTTTTAATAATGATTATGGGTATTTGTATTGTGCTCTTATAAAAATACAATTTAATATAGGTTTTATATGTATGTTAAGTCTCGTATTTGCTAGATGGTTTATTTGATGCGAACGCGATGATGCTCGAAATGCTTGGCAACGTGACGTAACAGCGCGCAACATTGTTAGACGAAGCAGAATAAGAGGCGATGGACCGTCGCGTACAACTTGTACCGTACTTTGTATACTCAACATGACGGATCGGTTGTGCAACGTGTTGCTCGGCATGAGCTGCGTATTATTTGTTACCTGCTGAATATGACACTTAATACAGCTCGCCTTTTGTCTCCACGTTCATATTGTTATAAGGAAATGAGCTTATAGGACTGTAACTGTCACTTCACGGCGCGACATCCTGGTTCGCCACATTACACGGCACATTATACCACGCGGAACACTCTACAATCTCAAGAGTGTGTTATTTTCTGCGGTAAACTTAACGTGTATTGTGAAAGTGAAATAACGTTATAGTTATTATCACGATCTCCTTTTTGTTTGGCTGGCGGCGACGCGATGCGATGCGACTCGAACCAACGTAAGAAAAACGAAATATCGTGTCTAATTGATAGCCGTTTGTTCTATTAATGTGGGAACAATATGCGTTTTTCAACACAATTAACAAGTTGGTGAAATTGAGAGAAGTAGTGATTTTCAAGGATTAGAAAGAGGATGATCTGTGTGTCGCGGGAATGAGACAGGAGGAGTGGGCGCGGGTGTTGCGAGTGCGCCGTTCATTGATGCGCAGGCGCCGCGGAGGCGCGAGGGGCGCGGGAGAGGAATGCGGTCGCGGCGAGCAATGACCGCGCCAGGGTCGCTTCCTTTACGAGAAACGCGGGCCGTCGTACCGTCGTACTACAGCCGATCCCCCCACCTGCCGCGACGCGCTACCCCGGCCCCCGGCCCCCTAACCCGCGGCCTCGTACTGCCCGTACTACATGCTCCTCCGCGACGACGCGCGCTTTTCGACCTGTAGTCCGTTACAAAAATTAAGTGCGCCGCATTCCGCGACCGTTTTCTTATCTCTATCTCGCTTCTGCGACGAGGGCGACGCATCTTCTGCTCTCTTAGCGGGTGGCAAGTGTGGTAACTCCCGCGCCGTGCTGGCGTTGCCGTTGTTCGCTTGAGTTTCACTGAAGTTGAATGCAGACCGATATGCGACTCCGGCTCACCGCTGACGTCTGAGATCTCACGCCTCACCCCTAACGGTAGGATGATATGGTATATGCTTGTATATTGGGCGGTAACAATGGTGCTTCAATGAAGATTGTAACATGTCCCCTCATGTAGCAGACTTTATTTATCTATTTTGAGCGTAAATAATGCGCAATATCTATTACTGTGTGTCTGACTGACACAATTATTTACGATGATACGATGGAATATGGGTGATTGTGTTTGTAGGTTCTGTTGGTCTCGAAGTGTTCGATATCAGAGTTTTACGAGGGCAGATGACCTTACGCGTACGATAGGTACAAGTGTTATGTAGAGTACAAATAGGTCTATGACAAGTGAACTGCTATTTACCTTCTTTTACAAATGTCCGATCCGCTCTATAAAGATTTCATTTGTGTACACGATACACACCACAATCTTAAAGAAAACATCATAAAGTAATAGCTTATTGTTGCATTTGCAAGCCTCATATAGACGGATCTGGAACTGGTGGTAGGTCTCTCATAATATGTAACAGTCCGTCTGTGTGGGTACCACCGCAATGTCTATTTCTACCGCCAAGCAGCAGTGTGTATGCACTATTGTGTTTCGATTTGAAGGGCATTGAAGCCAGTGTAACTACTGGACATATTATGAGACTTAACATCTTATGTCTCAGGATGACGCCCGCAGTGGAGCGCCACACAGTACTAACTCAAGGTGCTGGATGGTGTTGCTACTGTTTATGGGCGGTCGTATCGCTTACTATCAGGCGAACGGCATGCTCGTTTCGTCCTCCAATTCAATAAAGAAAAAACTAATTATTTCTAGGAATTATCGGTCGCAATTATTGCTTAAATAGTTCCCCGTCTGAACATGCGCATTGCCGAAGCAATTCTCGCCAGCATCGTATACGAACCTTTTAACGGATATTTAAAAGACTATTATTGCTAAGTCTCGAATCTCGATAATGGGGTAAGATGATTGAGTCTAAATTAGTTTTTATGGTGGGTGAGATTCCCGAAGGGCCAACCCTCACCATTCTGCCTTGACTCCTTAACTTTAAGGTTGGCAGTGTATCCACGATTCTTCTCGTATTGTGGTGACTATGGGTGATCGAGGTCACTTAAAATAACATGACCTATATATTCCTTTGCCGGTCCATGCAATAAATCAACGAACGCTTTGAACAACCACTCGTCTACAATTATTATAGCTTCAAAAAGGCAATAAACCGTTGTTTTTTGTGACATAAAACGTGTGAGATAAAATGAACGCTTAGCTCCAAATAGTTCTAATGACTTTTAACTATCGTATTGTAAGCTTGCTATTCCAATTCGTGGTCTTACCCAATATGGATCCAGACATTTCCAAATTCAACTCCATTGTCACCACTCCATTGTCAATGTCCCGTCACGCAGCACCACACATCAAATTGTTTCACACCAACGCGCAACGGTTTGCTTGTCACATGAAAAATTTACAGTTAACTTTCTCCGTAAAATGTTTTAATCAAATTTCACACGTGGACAGCGAACATCATAACACCTGCTGGCGGTGTTTGATCGGTTGCAACAAAATGTGACCGTCGCGTCGCTCAAATTGTGGCCAGTTTGTAAATAGATTTAAAACAGATTTTATCTGGTGTTTTTTTAATAGAGAGTCAAAACAAATTGACTGGTTCTATAATTTGTATTTTTGTGTAAATCAGTATCAGTCCCCTTATTCTCTAAGACAGTGTTAATTCGTTACGCTCCCGCGTTACGTTAACTTCGTGTAATAAGCGTTAAATAGTATTCTGTATGCTACTTTCCATAGCGATAAACGTGATGACGTTACGCGCTTGTTACGAGCGGTGAAAATAACGTGTGTCATAGATAATAAAGGAGCTTGTGTGTTGGGCTTGATTAAGTGAATTTTATTAGAAGGTTTATTTTATAGACATTTTACCTGCAAGATCTATTTGAAACTAACGTAGAAGAAGAGGTTTTACGAGGAACTGATCTATAACTTAGCAAATTCCATGTCTGCAAGTTGTTTACCTATATTAATATCAATCATCCTGTCGCCGTCCACTGCTGAACGTAGGCCTCCACAAGGGAGCGCCAGTGCTCAGTTTACCTATAAGTTATCAATAAATTTAAACCTACTTAACTACCTAATTAACCACCCTAATTTGCAGAGGTCTGCCAAGCACTGGCTTAATGTGTATATTTGTGGAAAATATGGCCATTAAAATATGCTTCATAAAATCTTTAAAATAACTAAAGGCCTCCATGTAGGCACGGTTGGTTCTTAAGCTCTTCATTCTTGTGCTTGTACTCAGCTCGGGAGTAACCCATTTTTATAAATACAGCTCTCGTTGCGGCCTCAATGCGCACTCAAAACGATTCCTCGTGTTCTTTTTCCTTTCGTAGCAAAAATGTTTATTGTACCTTCAACAAAATTGCTATGCCGACGGTACTTCTTCTTACCATAGTAAATGTATGGATTATGTTACGTAAGTTGAGTGTAAAGGTGCTTAATGTTAACCACAGGCATTTGGAGTGGAGCATGGATTTTCTAAATGTACTTATAGTACCTCAACCTTACTAATATTATAAATGCGAAAGTAACTCTGTCTAGTCTGTCTGTCGCGCTTTCACGCCAAAACCACTGAGCCGATTTAAATGAAATTTGGTGCACCGATAGCCTCGAGCCTGAGAAAGAACATAGGCTACTTTTTATCTCGGGAAAATATAAAGCGGGACTTTTATCTCGGAAAAACTTTATCACGCGGGCGGAATCTCATAAATGAAACGAAAAATATGTGCAGTTCGCTCAGATGCACATGATTTTGACATTTCATCAGCTTGACATGTACGGAGGACATGATATATCCAGCACCAACGAGAAAGAGAGCTAGTATTTTTCATTAACGAGTAGTGTATCAGTTGGGATAATTTAGAGTCTTCAGATTGTGCGTGCTACTGGAAGTTTTTAAAAATCATTCGAGTGGAGAGAGAATTTTGTCTAAAATATAATTGTAAGTTTTCGGCTAAAAGTTTTTTATTTTTGCTTCAACAGAAAATTGTATAATTTGGAATGCCCTTACAGATGTCCAAATAAAAATGCGTGTTGGGTGTAATATTGTAAAGTTTATCTAGTATTCCCGGGATAAAAAGTAGCCTATAGCACTCAGGAGTTATTTAGCTTCCTATTAGTGAAAGAATTTTTAAAATCGGTTCAGTAGTTCCTGAGATTAGCGCGTTCAAACAAACAAACAAACTCTTCAGCTTTATAATATTAGTATAGATTTATTTTGTTTTTTGTTTTTTAATTAGGGATTCCACAGATCAATTAATCACTAAGCAGGTCGATAAGGCATCGTTATATTCATTGATTTAAATCGTATATTGGCATATCTAATGTGCTAGAAGTCATTGTATTTTTAAGGCTAATCCAAATACAATTAAATTGTCAAGTCTAGTCTATGATGAGGCTATCCTGTCAGCCTATACCTTCACCAACCAGCAGTACGCCAATAACTTCAAGTTCGAACACCCAGTTCGTAATTTCAGTAGTAAATCAATCGTGTACGAAGAAAATTAAATCTATGGCTACCATATTCGGTCAGTTACCTTTGTCATTTGCGTGACTTCCGCATGGTGGAGTATGAATCTCGATCTGCCATGGCGCGGCGGCCCGACACACTGCTGACACGGACGATCGTGTACGATCCTACTGTATTTAGTGAAGTTTTTATCGTCGTTTCGGCGAGAAAGTCCTTTACGTCTTATTGTTTCCCCCTATACTAACATTAAACTCTTATTTACTCCTAAAGGTCAAATTTTGAAATATCCGTCCATATTACTGTATAAAAATTATTTACTTTTAAGTTATCATTACCGCAGATGGTCGTGGCCGTGTTCTACAGACGACCTCGAATGATATCATTGGCAATATGAAAATTTAAATGCAACAACGTGATTATTCTAGTGGAGCCCGCCTATCGAGGTTGTACATTTTTATTAACAGCATCATAAATGGCTTAAAAGTTCAATTTTAAGTACTCTCATGACAGGGGCTTTTCAAAGCGTGCTAGCTCAAAAAAGCTGTTGCTGTTGTATTCCTTGTTTGATTCGAACCATAGCTTGTGACGGCTTTATCAAACGTGTTTTGTGAGAATTTTTGCACTTAATTTGGGTGGAATTTGAACGTAACAAGCACAAATGTACTATAATGTTGGGTGTTTCGCAATGGAACGTGGTTGGAACAGCTGAGTGACACGGTCGCAGGCACGGGAGCAGGCACGGGCGCGGGCACTCGGGAATGGTGTGAGGTTGTTTCAGCATCGCTAATGTTTGTTATTGGATCGAACTTGTGTAGCAATTTATTCTAGCGACATTTGTAAAATAGTGAAACCTTTGAAAGTGCTTGTTTAAACTCATATTTTGCATTTCTGCTATAGAAATATTAATATTAACTTCAAATTGCACTTGAGCCACTCCCATATGGTCAGGTCACGTCAGGGTGACTGGTTGCCCTCGCGACAGCTTGCCTCTCGGGGTCCAGTCTCGGGCAAATCGTGTTACAAGAGCTCCATATATTAATAGACCATATTATATTGTACTCAATTATCACAAAGGCCCAAAGAGGGGCACTCTTTAGGCCCTTGTGATAATTGTCAGACGTAGTTTCGTTGTTGATTACATCGTTTGCCCGGCCGATAATACCTTTGATGCGGGTTGGACTTTACATGTCTTCACAGTTCTGTTTAAGAAATCTTATGTTACAAGTTTCCTCGCAATATTCTCCTTTAAAAAATGATGTTTGGACAATCGTACGGCGCAGTTCTTTTATATCTAACCCACTGATTTATTGGGAGTCTAGTTGAGTTTACCATGCGTTGTTAACCTACATTCGCGAATCTTGTTTGAGAAATGTGAAGATATTTTACTCCTTTATTCATTTGTCTTTTGTAGGTATTTCTTGGAATTCCGTGGGTTTGTTTCCACGTAAACCGCAACAGTGGGTGTATAAAAGATACCATACACATGTACGATTATCTTAGTTACGAGGGCAAAATTAAAACAAGAAATTATAATTTGAAACGCGTTAAGATGTTTTTTTTCTGTGAATAAAGTAGTGACTTAGGTTCATTGTTGTACGATAATTTTGATACGCAATCCATCCAAAATACAATTGAATCTCTCGAAGTCAATGCAGCAGGAAAACCACGTAGATTGTGGCTTCACAGCTTGGCATCTGACAATGGTTGTACTGAAAGTCGACGGACGCTGATCGATGACATGATGTTGGTGCATAACATTTCACGTGTTGCATTGTATTGAGTGTTAGGAGATATAACATTTATAATATATAATCCTGTAAAGGGGAAGTGAATATAAATGGGATGAAGAGCTCACCCTAGTGCTTCTACGAGCCGTATAGGTTTTTCCTTTTCGTGGTTTGATAGGAGCAGTGCCGGATTAAGCAAGCGCGGGGCCCGTAGCAAATTCTTTCAAAGAGCCCTTGATCTGCTATAGGTTCTAAGGTATAAAGTGGTAAAGATACAATTCAATACTCAATACGTTTATTTGCTATCTATAGGTTACACTTTTGTGGGTAATTAATAATGTAGTAAATTACTATAGGCGCTGTTAGGCTCTGACAAGTACAAAAAGCCTGAGATGAGATTTTCTGGCAATTTAGAATAATTTTGATAGGAAACTAACAATTGAAAACAGATGATACTACACAAAATATTTTTTTCAATACATATTTCAAAGTTTATATTTAATACAAAGTATATTATATTTTTGGAATAGCTAATGTTATATTTAATCAATTGTGTACTTTAAATAATGTTTATATTTATTTATCTGTTTCCTTATTATTATTAAAACTTTTACAAAGTAGCTTTTCTATATTTCATGTGGGCAAATCATATTCTATATTCGTCAAAGCGAGATAATTCAGACTTTTTGACTCATAGTGTTTGTCATGTCATGTGTTGTCATGACTTAAGGAATTAAGTCATTTGTCGAAAATGAACGTTAGCCACTGCAGTTAGTGATCATGAGAATCTCTCTTGAAGTAATAAAATATTTTTTTTAGTTATAACTTCTATAACTCAATCTACATACATATACACTCACGCCTTTTATCCCCGAAGGGGTAGGCAGAGGTGCAACCAGTGCACCCACTTTTCGCCATTATTCTGTCCCATGATGTGATAGGGGGCGAGCCTATCGCCATATCGGGCACAAATTCCAGACTCCGAGCTGATACTGAATAGAAAAACTCAATATCACTTTGCCCGACCCGGGGATCGTACCATAATATAACTACGCCACCGAGGCAGTCTCAATCTATATACTAACTAGCTGACCCGGCAAACGTTGTTTTGCCATATAAATAATTTCCTAGCAATTTCTAGCTATTAAAAAATAAGGGTTGATCGTAGAGGGGTGAAAATTTAGGGTTGTAGGTATTTTTGTATGCTGTATCATAAAAAAATTAAAACAAAAAATTTTGTCTGAAAAATAAAAAAAAAAATTTAGGGGTGGTCCACCCTTAACATTTGGGGGGATGAAAAATAGATGTTGGCCGATTCTCATAGATACCGGATAAGCACAAAAAGTTTCATCAAAATCGGTCAAGCCGTTTCGGAGGAGTATGGCAACGAAAACTGTGACACGAGAATTTTATATATATAGAGATATAATAAAGTGGAAAGATTTGTATTTTTGTATGTTTGACAAGGATAAACTCAAAACGTACTGGACCGATATCAAAAATTATTTCACCATTAGAATACTCCTGTATCCCGTACTTTATATCCCGGGAAAATTCAAACCGGGACTTTTATCCCGGATTTTTTATTCTCGCGAGTCGTTACGGCCAAACCGATTTCGATGAAATTTGTAAGGGATACAGTTTAAGACCCTGGGAAAGACACAGGCTACGACTTATCCCGGAAAAATATAAACCGGAACTTTTATCCCGGTTTTATTCCC
The DNA here is from genome assembly GCA_949316025.1 of Lapara coniferarum. NCBI lineage: Eukaryota > Metazoa > Arthropoda > Insecta > Lepidoptera > Sphingidae > Lapara > Lapara coniferarum. Next base: position 2,417,323 of record OX438933.1, read on the forward strand.
GCGAGTGGGGTGGCCAAACCACTTAACCGATTTCTATGAAATTGGGTAAGGAGATAGTTTAAAATCTTGGGAAGAACCAAGGCTAATTCTGATCCCGGGAAAAAATAAACCGGGATTTTATCCCGGAAAATATTCTTGCGGGTGGTACCGCAAACAAATAAGTATGGAAATAGTTTGAGACCGAGGGAAAAACATAGACTACTTTTATCCCGCAAAAACATAAACCGGGAATTTTAACCCGGATTTTTTCTCTCGTGAGTGGAGCCGTCACGCCCAAACCACTGAACCGATTTCGATGAAATTTGGAAGGGACATAGTTTAAGACCCTGGAAAGGATCTACGATATTTCTTATCCCGAGAATAAATAAACCGGGACTTTAATCCCGGAAACTATTTTCTTGCGGATGGAACCGCAAAGAAATAAGTATGGAGATAGTTTGAGACCCAGGGTAGGACACAGGGTACCTACTATCCATCCCGGAAAAATATAAACCGGATATTTTATCCCGATTTTATTTTCTGACAAGTGGGACCGATTTTAACGAAATTTGGTAGGGAGGTAGTTCGAAACCGTTCGAACCGCAAAAAAACAAATATGGAGATAGTTTGAGACCGAAGGAAGGCTACTGCTTATCCGGAAAAAATAGAAACCGGGACTTTTATCCCAAAGTTTTTTTACCTCGCGGTTGTAGCCGTCACTCTCAGCCGATTTCCATGAAATTTCGTAGGAAGATAATTTAAGAGCTTGAGGAGCACCTAGGCTATTGCTTATCCCAGAGAAATATAAACCGGTACTTTTATCCCGGAAAATATTTTCTTGCGGGTGGAACCATGAGAGAAAAAATATGGAGATAGTTTGAGATCCAAGGAAGGACAGGTTACTTTTATCTTGTTATTTTTAAGGATATGTCCTTACATCATTAAATATTATAAAACAAAGTCCCCCCATCGCATCTGTTTGTCTGAACGCGATAAACTCAAAAACTACCGAACGGATTTTCATATGTTTTTCACCAATGGACGCAGTGATTCAAGAGGAAGGGTTATGTGTATAATTCATTAGTATTTTGTACGACAGAAAATTAAATGCGCAAATATTATGCTTTGCTACCTGTGCGAAGCCAGGGCGGGCCGCTAGTATACTTATATTCTAGAAAATAGATTTTTGGTATACGGTTACTAAATTATATAAAAAATAATGTAGACTGTTAATCTTATAAATAAATAGAAAATTTTAACACTTTAAATCGAGCTATTTCAATTCTGCTACACATCCACGCTAAGTGTTGGGTCAGAGAGCTTGCATATACAAGCAACTTTTTGTAGAACTTGTGTGTTTACCGTATGAAATTATTTGAATTATTTACGCCAAGGAAATAGTCGGGTATCGAGTGTCTGACATGGATTGTCTTAGTAGGAAAAGTTGTAACGTTTTACGTTTTTGTGATATCAAAAAAATTTAACATACAACATCTTAAAAAGTTTTACTCAAAAAATTACGCTCAGGCAGAGATGAGTGTGTTTAAATATGCGGGGCCCCCTTTCGCGCGGGGCCCGTAGCAATTGCTACTCTTGCTACGTGGTTAATCCGGCACTGGATAGGAGCGAGTATATTGCCGGTATTACAAACAACAATATAATGTATGTGTGAATCAAACGATTGTCTTGATTCCGGTTGCACCATGCGCATTTACAATTAGTCCCAATTAGTGAGAGCCTTATAACCAGGATCAATGAAATAATAGCATATAAAATTTTTACTCAAGTTAACATTACTAGGGATTAAATTCGCATGTTATTATTCGCCAAGATTGAAGAAAACTGCTTATTAAAGTTCGATAGGTATCCCTAAAGTCATAAAATGATTACTAAGATGTTCTTCAAACATTGCATTAGATTTTCATTAAAATTTAAAAAAGGATATCGACTGAAATTGCAACGTAGTTTTAGAATGAACGTAAAATATCTTGCCATGGTGCATCCTATTTACGGGCATCTCGTCCACCTTAAAATGTCTACGTATATGGAGCTTCTTACCACGCCCTTTAATTTAAAGTTTTGAACTTAAAATTAGATTATACAGAGAGACCTGGATATTACCCGTGAAGTTTCACGGGTAGTCCCTTGATAAATTCGTACCCTTGCAAAATAATTTCAGTATTTGCTGGTGAATTTAATGCTGTACAATATGACACGCCAGAAGAGCGTGCATCCATTGCCGTGTAATTATGACTGATTTACTGGATTTAAACAGGCTGAATACGGAACGAGCCGCCATTTTTATTGTATAGGTCGACAAACGAGTAGGTGCGTCATCTGTAAGTGATGTCTACCGACTACAGTCCAGTTCCACGGACGCTCCCATAAGAATCATGAATTCGTTGCGGGCTTATAGCAAGGAAACAGGGATTAAGAAGGAAAATAAAATAGGGAGTTACGGGGGATGGAGGCTTTTGGAAATCTCGCTTACCATACATAACAGCAACCCATTATTGATCTGCACAGTGGTACTATTATTATACCGACTAAGCCTGCTTATTCATGCTGTAGAGAATTGTGTCTACAGGACAACTCTACCACGCTATACCTAGTGTTTCTTCATATTATGTTCGGTGGCCTCTATCTATTCGAATACTTTGTAATATCGGAGAGTGCCCCTGTCATCAAAACAGGGATTTTAATAAACTTAAATTTATTTGTGTCGGGTTTTATGTTATCCCTTGACATTCCTTAGATGTAACACGAACATGTATTAAATTCCTTGTCCTTTCCGTGGTTCACAGTATTGCGGTATTTAATATCGCTCATTTTAAATTTTATTAGAAACATCGTACAGCAGTCGTGGCATATTGCCTGCACTCGGATGCTGCGATGAAATGCGATTTGTTTTCTTGTTGCTTTTATCAATATTGGCTAGTTTTTTTAATAAACTTCCACTCCCTGAGATGTCTGCTTTTTAGTGCATGTCTAACTTCAGAGATTTTAAGCTCTCTTTGGATTTCATATTTCGTGATTAAATTGGTATTTGTTTTTCATGTACGTAAGTATATTTTCAATTAAAAACCTGAATGACTTCGATTTTCATAGGCAGTGGATGGTACTGGTAGGTACTATCTAGCTATGTTCAAGTAATGTGCGAACACTCTGTATTATGTGTCGGAACCCGGAGGACATTAAGTTGGTGTACTTCCTTGGCATTATGATATCTAGCATTCAATGTCTCAGGGTAATACGCGCACGGCGCAATCCACTGTCATACTCTCTTTGTAATACAAATTTTCGAGTAGTTTTGTTATTTCTTAGTAACTTTATTTCGTCAGACGTATTTATGTTCATGTCATTATTTGACTACACACATTCACGCTGCTCCTGCGTAAAAAAGTTTTTCCAGATAAAAGACCCTCCAAATATTTCCACGGGATAAAAGGTAGCCTATCTATGTGAGAATCCGGACTGTAATCTACCTCTGTGCCAAATTTCATCTAATTTCGATCTGGAGTGATTGAGTAACAATCACACGCAAGCATTCGCATTTATAATATTAGTGTAGATTAGATTTAAACACATGATATCTAAAGACATTTTAAACTATCACGAGTGTAAGCAATCGTTGATCGATCTGGCAGGTGGCGCGCAAAGCAAGGGTCGCGGGCGAGCGCGCGCGCACCCTACACCCCGCCACACCGTGGCCGCGTGGGGTTGCGCCCGACCGTCATTATTATTATTGAAGTCAAGTTCGACGGCCCTGCCAGGCATGCGATCTGCTGCGACGTTGCCCGGTAAGATTTCCTCATGTTATATTATTTGTTTCCTATGATGTTTTTCATATTAAATGTCCACCAATGAAGATCCTTTGACGGTCACCAGAATTATGCCAATTTCATTCAATGCTGAATAATACACCAGCTGACCCGGAATGCTACTAGTAGGTACGAGTGTTCGAGGTGTAACGGGATTTTACTATGTGTGCCATGGTGGCATGCAGTCGGATACACAATATTCATATCCTGTACCATCTCACCCACAACATTCAATAGTTGAGCATGCGGTTTTTAACAGTGTAAGATTTGTAAAATTATGCTTTTATACGGTCATAAAACTTATAAATTTGAACATGTTCTCTTTATTAAAAAACTATATTCATAGAATTGTTATATGATCTTTATGGTGTTTGACTAGGGTCACCATCCGTATGAATTTCTTCGGATTTGTCCTAGTTCGTGAGGCGTTCAGGAGTGGCAGTAATGAGAAAAGGTGATTCACCGTAAATTCTGATTGACGCATACGATTTACATACGGCTAATTCATAAATCGTCTGCGATAATATGTTAATATTGTATTGTTTGATTTGATATCGACAACAATGTCGATTTAAGTACAAACTTAAACAAATTTGTTTACACCCACGCCTTTTATTCGTAGATTTGTGATATTGGGTTTTAAATCTGGAATTTGTGGCCGATATGGCGATAGGCTCGTATCATGCACAAACATCATGGGACGGAATACCCACGGCAAAAAGTGGATGCTCTAGTTGCGCCTTTGCCTACCCCTTGGGGGATAAAAGGCGCGAGTGTGTGTTGTTTATAAAGGAAAGACGTAACACGTTTTGAATTGTATGAACAATAAAGACAAGTTGTACACACATATCCATTTTCCCTACAGAAATTATAATGCCTAACAAGGAGCTAAAAATAACCTATAACTGTTTGTTAATAGATAAATAGGTATTCGGTATACCAAACTATAAGAAAACTTGAGAAACTATCCCTAAATTCCATTCGGATAACATTTATTTCACATTGAAGCGGGACTAAATAAATACGGAAACTGATGGATGTTATGCACAAAACATAATTTTAAGTGTTTCTCTACTTGACATAGCACAATTATATTAAAATATATCTTTATTCTCTAAAGTTACTCTAGGCTACCTGAAACTAGTTACCAGGAACAGAAAAGGTTACCCTAACAAGGGTTCCACCAAGGACTTTTGGCTTAGGTTAAAAACCCTACGATAATATGTGTTATCCTGTTTACTATAGGGTTCTTAAATGAAATCGATTTTTGCGTCAAATGTTACTCTTCTATTATTCATTCGGATTAGTTAATAGGTCACTTAACGATTAAACTCTATTGGTAAGGGGTAAACTCATAAATGGGCCAACCAATTGGTAAAGTTATTGAGATTACCGGTTAACCTTTCAACCCGGTAATGGTTCCTGCTAATGTCTTATAGAATCAACAACAATAATTATACGTGTGGAGATACTAGGTAGAGACTAGCGAGATACCGAGACGCCATATTGAATAAAGTAAGAAAATAGAGGCATAAATGCGTAAAGAACATTTATTTAAATGCGTAAAGTATTTAAAAAGTTAAAACCGTACCATAATTCAAAATTAATTATACGCTAGGTATCTATATTTTGAAATGCGATGCGTCCTGTCTAAACTATTAGAAGTTTACAAAACAATGCATCGAATTGGTTAAAAATATGTAGTCAATAAGATAGCTTGTTACGTACAACGGTTGCGAGCGCAACGTGTGCCTATAGGGTTCACAATGGGCCCGGCGAGAGTTCAGTGCCATCCACCATCGGAACGCGACGCGCCTAACCGGACACACACAACTCGGCGTCCTGCATACTCGAACTACTATGTAGATAGAGTAGAACCGCGTTATGCGGCACGTATGTATGTTGTTTGTGTCTCAGCGCGGCGCTGCGCGGCGCGGTGCGGTGCAACGAGCGGCCCTGACGCGCCCGCGACCGATGTAAACACCAACAAGGTCAACCGCCTCGCGATCATCGCATCCTAGTACTTTTTAGCTTTTTATTAATGGTACTGCAAGCTTGTGCTGAATTTACACAATGCACTTGCGTCGGGCGGTGCAGCTCTCGCCGCATGCACACGTTAGATTCAATCGCTTCTATTCCTATAGTATGAACGATATTTACTATGTATATAAAAATGTGTCGCGACATGTTTGCACTATTTATGATTGAGTACGTTATATTTTTTTTGAGATATTAAATACATTTTTATAACGTGATCTGACTCACACATACTCGTACATACGAGTCAATGATCTGATGTTTTTTTTTTTGTGTTATAACGGTTTTTTGGTGTTTTTGCTTGTTATTTTTTCCTGATCATGTCAGTATAATTTTAGTAACATAATTTAGTTTAGGAAGAGCGTTTCTAATTTATATAAGAAGTCAAAATTGTCACGACAATCACTCCAACACTATTTATTAATTATTTTGTATTCTGCAAAACACATGTTATCCCATAACATTCCATTGCAAACAAAATGTTTTCTAATGTGTATAAAGCAAGCATATTCAACTGTGTTTTTGTAGAAGCGGGTATCTCAATAAGTAAATGTCATTAACGATAGCATTTGAAAACCTAAACATTATCTGCTCGGGCAGTAGGCATGTGTACGACAGAATGTATGTATTAATAAAAAAAAAATGAGAGATAGGTGTGTAGGGCTGCCAGACGTTCAGATTAAGTCGAACATACATAGACTTCGTCTGGATTTTATTCTTTTAAGCAGGTCTATTTTCTCACTAATATTATCGAGTAGAGTTTTGGGCTACTCATCGTTGAGTTACTCCCTTAAGAACCTGGTCCAATGAACCGTCAATAATTAACATTGCATAGTTGATTGATGAAATTTTACTCTAATATCGACAGTTTTCGGGTTCTACCTTTCACTAAAATGCCGCGCTCGATCGGCTAACGAATCTGACTGTCGATTTTACGACTCTGCACCCTTAATCCGCTGATTACGTCAAATATTTGAGTGAAATCTCATCAATTGAAAAACTGAAAGCGTTCACGCTGTCTGTCCAAATTGAATACCTCTAGTTGCACGTTTCAATTTGCATTTTATTGATTGTACCAGGTATTTGTGCCACGCAACAGGTATCAGGCGCTTTAATGCGTATGCAATTAAACGGATAAAGTGTAGGGTAGTTCAATGGATGAATGAAGTGAGGGATATCATTTTACATTACACCGCGCTTATTGCGATATAAATATGTTTATCGCTTGTGATGTTTGGTTTTACTGGTTTCACTCAGTTTATCGTATATTTGTTTTGCTCATAATGTAGGCTTATTATTGATGCTTTATGTCATTTATATATATACTTTATCATTAATTATAATAAAAGACCGAGAAGTTAATTCAAATAAATTTGTTTTCTGATAGAATGAATTAAATATGACAAAAAAATGTTGAGGTTCCTGTTCGGCACCTCCCTGATATTTGTGCCGGGTAATATTTAAAAAACTTTAATAGAGAAAACATTGTGGCACTTTCTTTTCAAGACTACCTTTAAGATGTCGCTGGGAGTAGGTCTGTCGTATGTGAGGATGGGTTAGCACCCACTAACAAACATTGTGGTAGCCCGCAATGTATGTTACCGCCACCAAGCAACAGTGTGCAGGTACGTCCTTTTACGAGGACATTGTAGCCGTAGCGTAATAATTAGGCGTTATAAGACTTAACATGACGTCTCAGGGTGACTAGTGCAGTGGAGTGCCGCGCATGACGCAGTACCTACTTTGGAATTCAATGTTCTGTATTGTTTTGCTGCTTTTTTTTGGGTGGTCCTATCGCTTACCATCAGCTCTCGTTAGTGAAATTTAAGAACAGGGTGTCCATCTTTTATACGCATATGAAAGATATTTTCTAGTACCGTTTTGGAAATCTAGACAAATCCGTGAAATCTTAAACGGGTGGCAATCCTAATCCTGCAGTACTGTGATAATACGCAATATCCTAGGGTCACCCTAGTGTAAACACAACTTAACACTAAGTCGCATTAAGTTAGTGCGGTAGATTAGGGCCCAGACCCTTCGCTATGAGCACTAGGGGAGTAAACTGGATGTGATAATAAACTGTACGTAATGTATAAAGGACCTGTATTAAAGTGGCCTCTTTGATGCCTTTCATGTGCCTTTTGGTTGTGTTGAAAGAATACTGACGATTTTATTTTATTACTCTTTGTACAAGCCCTGATATGCCATCAAATACTTTACCGATTACCTTAACCACAGACCAATAAACCAGTTGACTAGTCATGCAGCTTCTCATCAAGCGCCAAATAGTAGTTGAATTACACTAGTAGCCGTTGCCTAGCACTCAGTTTGACGAAGTCATTCTGCGGTGACAGTACAGAGCAAAAATCGAAATAAAAGAGAAAATATGAGCTAGTGCAGTGAAGTTGTGTGGGAAGAACAGTATAACATCTAGATTTACAAAGGGCGGCATATCATTCCACAAGTTAAATTTTTGCAATAATTAGTAAAAACGTTGAAACATCCATTTATGAAATTAAATAGGAATATAATATAAAAAAAAGCGGGAACCTGTTGATGTTTTTCTGTTTATATTTTTCTATTTTATAGAGAATCGTATGACTCTCGTTCTATCCAATACACGCGGAACATAGTGCGGTTATTACATCATAACAGGAATAGTTTATCGATATAATATTATTAAATTGGTCTATGAGCTTTGGTTTTGTAACAATTCTTTTGTCTTTTGTTTCCTTTTAGATTTCCAGACTGTCCAAATATTAAAGAAAAGTGGTTAGAAGCTACTAGGAGAGAAAACTGAATTCCTACAAAATAAAGCCTTGTCTGTTCAAATGCGTTATTAAAAATATGTAGATGCTCGGTTATCATTCTCTACAAGAAAAAGGCAAGATCTAAAACCTTTCATCTGTAAAACTTACACGAAATTAATTCATTTCAAAGATCAATTACGTTTTCACTGTTATGACAACTAATTTATTTAGGATATCAGACTATCGACTGAACCAAAAACTGTAATATACGTTATGTACGTTCCATATTATAGTACATGGTAATTTCCTAAATCGACAGTCAGAATTGATCTAAAAAATACTAAGAGGTTCATTTAAAATTAAAATGTAAAATTTACAAAGAAACTTGTCTCATTTTTTTTGAATACCCGTTTATGTAGGTGGTCATCATTTTATACAAGTTTTGTGACACATTTGGAGAACACAAACATTCTAACTTAATATTATGTATATGAAGCTATTAAAAATGATGCTATCTGTTAGGAACGATGAAGTTTCTCGAGATAAAAAGTATCCGATACTATGCTATGTTAATACAGCGTGTAAGCTACTTCTATACCATATTTCGTCCAAAGCCCTATACCTTTTTGCGTTATGGAGTAACAGCCTTCCAAATATAACTGTAATCATCAAAGTTTACGCGTTTATAATATTAGGAGGATGCTTATGGATTCTATAAAACTCCTTCTTTGGGCAGTCGTATAAAAAGCATTAATATAAATTTTAATTTTTTGATTTAATATTCTATAGTTACGTAATAGAAATTAGTTATATCGATATTTTTTTCCAAGACATTTGTTGTAAGACATCACTAGTTTGCTAGACGGATTTACGTCAGCCTTGCGTCTGCAGTATGAAGGACCAATCACAGACCAATATTGTTTCCTCGTCTCCTGCCCGCTGTGGTGAGGTGTGTTTCTGGAAGAAACTAACTTCATCGGCCATCAACAGGCTTTATGATCTATGAGCTTAACGGTCAAATTGACTTGCCCAAGTAAAGCGCCGTATTAAATTTGAATAATATGGTATAGTGGTGCCTTTTATATGTATACGGGAATTAAGACCATAGAGTAGGCTAAGATTTATGACTACTATAGAAATTAACCCCTGTTTGTAACTTTGTAAATGTCCAACATGGTCGGAATTATCGAAAAATTCCAGCAATTTAACGAAGTCACTCATATAGAGTATTTTTCTGTGTTTAATTTTGTACAGTACCTATTCTAGATTATGAAACAGTAAACAGCACGAAAAAATGTGAAAACTTCATTTAAATTGGTTAGGAAATGAGGCAGTTATTTAAATTCCAAATATTGCAATGTGAAGAAATGGGCACGTAGTGTTCTTCGCGTCGCTTCTTGTCTCCCTCTCGCACACATCTTAATTATCGAAGACGTCACGTCCGCGTATTGCCGATTGCGCCTCTTTTGTCATTTCTTGGCATTTAGGTACTTCTCCCGAGCGGCTATTGTAGAGGGACACGGCTGAGATGCGAACCATGGGTCGCTTACTCTGATACGCTACGCTACCTATTAGATAGACTTTTTTTTATGTTACATGTTTATTTTCTGGATTGTTTACTCTTGAAGTATTCAAGAATCCTCCATCTACAGAGGTTTTTTGTCTTGGGCCCGTTTCTTATATTTTGGGGATAATTCTGACGAAGATGGCATCGTCAATGATAATGGTTACCGGGGCGATGCATTGGTTCTGGTCGATGATTGAATGATAATGATGGTGATGAAAGGAGATGGATTATCGTAAGTATATAGCACAGACAAAGTGTGATTCTAGTCTAGATAATGTTTTGGGTTGTTGCGGGTCCAGTCGTTTCATGTACATACCTATATACACTTGTATCTTAGTGTTGAGGCGGAAGGATTACTGCTACTATTGATTGTGTTTATTTTTGCTCGTAGCTAGTCTATAACCGGAATAAAAGGCGCAGTAGAGCATTTTCCGTTGCATCTATGGCAATCTCTTGCGCGTGAGCTATTTCTGTACAAAACGTCTATCCATATTTCGATGCTGTAACTCAAAACTAACCAACAAACTATCGCAATTTTATCCGACTACGGCGAAGCCAGGAAGGGTAATGAGTTTAGCAACCTATGTATGTATGTATGTATGTATGTATGTTTGTATGTATCCATTTTATGTTCCACTCTAGCGTCGCTCCTATTGAACCGATTTTGACAAGTGAGGTATCTATCAATTCGTATTTATTGTGCGATGGTTATGGGCTACTGTTAGAGCAAAAATATTTTATGTGAGGGTATTAATGACATGATCTACAATTTTTGCTATAAAAGCATAGAACGTTTGACAGTTCGAGTCAGTTGATCATTGACTTTCGTGCCGGTCGTTAGCTTGGTGATATTTTTTGTGAAAATATTTCTGTAAAGTCAGTGGTACATATTTTTATTTAAATCAAAACCGTTGCAGTTTCTAATACTTCGAAATTTTCCAATATCTTTGTTTGTTTTCTAATTATACGTAAAAGAAGAATGGTTTTTGCATTTAAGCTAAATATTCAAAGTGTGATTCAATGAAATAATATACATTGTATAGAACAATTAAAGCAGTATATATTCTTATCTACATTTTTTTTCTTAGCCAAACATTTCTTATTTATTTAATTTAATAAAGAAATTCATAACAACATAATGGTTTGCTTAATCTGAAATATACATAGCAAAAACCAAACAATAAATATTGACACTACAGTTATACGTACCTTACTCGATTGTAATAAATTCTTTATTAGGTATAACAAGAGTATTGACAGAACGGATAATAACTCCATTTTTTTCTAAACACATTAATTTTATCTGTCACGACTGTTGAGTTACAGTTGTATTATTTCGTTATTTACATTTACATATTTAATTATAATTATTACTTATTTTTTCAAGTTAGGACTAGCATACGCACACAGCTACATAGCCATGGTTTATAGAATGAAGTATTACGAGATAATCTAGCTGAACAGACCTAAGCCTACCTTAGGGAGAAAGGAATTTTATTTCAGACAATTCCTCATATATTAAGAAAGAAATATTGATAAATAATTAGAAAGTTCTGTAGGCTTTATTCAATAAATTATGTACTTAACTGCAGCTGGCAAATATAAAGGCATGCGACTGCGATTTAGTTATATCCTAGACATCACCATACTTGTTTTAGACTATGATTTCAAATAGGAATATTTTCTTGTTTAATATTTTTCGGTTATTCTTTCCGTGGTCGGGTTTTAGTTTTTATAACTTATTTTTTATTAAATCATGTAAAACTTCTCATTCAAACCAGCGGTGCATTACGTTTTAACAAAACCATATTGTTTTACCATCGGGATGATGTACGTATAGGCGCGGTTTGGGTTGGCTCTGAGCCCATAACCCGCCTATAATCAAATTAAAGAACTAGCGCGTCATAATACCGTTATCCGTGGTTATTTTGTGCGTATTTTGGACTATTTGTGTCAATATTTCGTAATGCAGAGTCTAGTCTAGTCACTATTTCCCCTTCTCGTCAAATTATAAGTTGAGAAAGAGAGAATATTAATAAGGTTTTATCACTCAACTTTTATATTAAACCTTTAAGGTCGCGTTGATCTAGATTCTAGACCATAGCGGGTTTTCAATGTTCTGTGACTAGACGTTAGTAAGGCGCTATCGTATACATAATTTGACATTGCGTCTTCGCACTGCCGTCCGTCTACTAAGTTAAAGCAATTATTAATGATTATTGACTAACATAATTTAGTATTACTATTATGGGTAAACTAAACCAGACGGGTGAGTCCTTAGAATATTGTTTTTTTTATTAAAGCTATAGAGTTTCTGTAGCGAGCTGACACTTGTTTACTAGTCAGTAAGAATAACAATTACGCAATAACATATTTGAAGTTTATTTTATTCATATTAGCGGAGTACAAGTCGATTTCAAGCTTCTAAAAATAACGCCACGTTGTGTTTACGGAAAATTGTACGAGTGTGACGCGCTTTTGGGATATAATCCAATATTTGCTTTACAGTAACGCGTTTTGCGTAAGGGGCCCGCTGTGGTGCTCGAATGTATGGACAGTTTTAAGATACACACGTCACAATACATTTTTATTACCACGCTACAGTACGTATATAGGTACTGTTTAAAAATTATCTAAATAGACGGTCATTATTATAAGGAGGAAAACTTTGACTTTGTTTGTAATGGATAAACTCAAAAAATTGTCTTTTGAAAATTCCTAAGTGGTACCTATAGGCTATATTAGATAAAACGGCGCCTATATTTTAAGCTAGACCTCTAATACATCGGTAAAAACTGCATTCAATTCCTGCAGTCGTTTTTGGGTGATGGGTGTACAAATAAACAGACCGACGAAAATTCTAAAAAACTATTGTTTTGGCTTCTGTTGGTCTAATAAAGACCTCCCATATTGGATTTTCTTCAATATCTATAATGTAAAGTCGGTGTGATACCCCCGTGCCTCGGAAAGCACGTGAAGCCGTTGATCCTGCGCCTGATCTCTCTCTGGTTAGTAGTTGGTTGCCGTCTCACCGGACTATGGGCGGTATTAATAAATCAATCTCAAGTTTGAGTTACATCTCAAGTAGACATAATGTATGAAAAGTCCAATACATTGTGTCTACTTGAGATGTAACTCAAACTTGAGATTGATTTATTAATACGGCCCTATGAGAGTGAAGGAATAGCGAGTGCACCTGAGTATTGCGCACGCGCATACACTTGTGCACTATAATTTCTTCTGTGTACCTGACTGATCTCTATTGAGATTGGTCGCCGAAATTGGCTAGGAGGATTTCATTTGTACAGACATAGGCTTGTTCGAATTTTATTATAAAATACAAATGTCAGGTGTGTAAACGTCTATTTTAAGCCAATATCCGAATTCTATGTCGAGACGCCTTGACTATTTCATATTAGTAGTTTTCAGGAATCTGTTGAATGTGGACGGAATTTATCAATCTCGCCTCACCACTCGCCGTTTGTGAGAAGGCGCGCGGGGGGGGGGGGGGGGACACAGCAATATTGGCATAGCGTAGCCGTTTTAGTACCTTCAATAAAGATTTTATTTCGTACTAACCATTGCTCGCTACTCCAGGCGCGTGAAAGCCCTCCCCGGCCTACAAGTAATAATGTCGACTGCTATTATGTTCAGTCCTTGTCGAAGTTGAAAAACGCATACATACTTACGCCAATTTTCGCCATGTGTATTCTGTCCTCTTTGATACGGCGAAGCTATCACCGTATCGTTCACAAATTCCAGACCGCGGGCTGACAGTAAAAAGAAAATCTTTATATCGTTTTGCCAGATCCAGGATTCGAACCCGAGACTTTAGAGCGCAAGTCGTACTGCGCACGCACTACGACTATACCGAGGCAGTGGAGCCATGAAAATAGAAAAAAAACATATTTTCGTTGTAGCCTGTCATGTGATCCTGAAGCTAATAATTTTTGTTAATACGGCCACCGCTAAATGACCCAGCACCTGATGGTAAGTGCAGTGGGATTCAAATAGAGTGTTTGACGAGAGACGGTTATCCCTCGTCAGTGGATATAATTATGCCGGCCTGTTTGGGACCGAATATACAGAAGCTGATCCCGGGACTCAACACAGTTAACACCGTTTATACGGTGATCGCTATACGGACGGATACAAGTATCCTACCATCACCAAAATAAATAAAATAACCGTTTCATTATTCGGACATCTAAACAATGTTGATGACTGCTGCTTATGGTAGAGCTATACAAAAAATTATAAAGCAAGGAGAGTAATATTTTTATCGCCATAACACATTCAACCCCTCTAATTCAACCAATGCATTCAAGTGATGTGAACTTGAATATTACTATGTGTTACCTGAACCTCCGCCCGTTTGCAATAACCTGACTCCCTATGAAAGTCTCTTTCATCATCATCATCAGCCTTTATCAGTCCACTGCTGGACATAGGCCTCCCCTAATGAGCGCCATAGCGCCCTGTCTTCAGCTTGCCGCATCCAGCATCTGCCTGCAGTCTTTCGCAGATCGTGATCCCACCTGGCCGGAGGGCGTCCTACACTACGTTTGCCCAGTCGCGGTCTCCACTCAAGAACACGTTTACCCCAGCGGTTGTCGGTTCTTCGTGAGTACTTGTAACTATTTCCAAACTTTCACATTTATAGAAAGGACTCTTCATATTCCTATAACAGCTATTATAACCGGATAACATAGTCGGATTCTCCCCGTCTGTTTTGTAACGGGTGGGGTGAGCCTGGAGGCTAAACGGAATCAAATTCATTTGATTACACGTAAAGGCTAGTCTAATTGAGCTCGCTTTGGATTGGACTCGATTCAAACCCGGGATGGGATATCGGACAGACGGGTACGATGTGTGCTTGCGGGTTTGGCGGGTATTGAGTCCGGTGGAGTGTGTCAGGAGCGCTGTATGGCTTACTCGGTTTTGTCTTAATGGAAATACACTTAGGTACCAGGGAATAAGGTGTACAATGTACATGTACTTATTACCTATATCGAGGGGTGCAAATTAAATAAAGTCTTCTAAAAATTCAGGAAATTTTTGGTGTCTTTTATTTCAAAATTATGTGGAATTTTATTGCTGAATTACTTTCTCCTCAATTCATTACATAAAAATCAAATCTCGATATTAAAAGTATATAGCACTTAGTAATGATGTATCTTCCTATTGTTGAAATATTTTTCAATATTGGAACAACCACGAAGAAAAGAAGAACAACCGTTTAATTTATTAGCGCGTTCAGACTTAATACAATCTACAAAGCAGAAACTTCATCTATAATATCGGTATACATGCTCATTCAATGTCAATAGAATTCACAATGTACATTATGGCACGCCGCGTGTCTCCCGTAATTCCAGAATCTCTTTGTTACGCTAGTGTCTCCATTTACACACACACACACACACGCCTGTTATCCCCGAAGGGGTAGGCAGAGGCGCAACTAGTGCACCCACTTTTCGCCGTTATTCCGTCCCCTGATGTGATAGGGGGCGAGCCTGTCTCCATTTAATTTGCTTTTATTTAAGTCTAAGCGAAATTTCGCATTCAGCAAAACTTACCATTCCTTTATGTTACGTTGTGAAATTCTTGACACCCTTTAAGGGCTTCGTTTTGTGTTATACGTCCACTTTAAACAATGCTTAAATGGAAATGTTTTTTTCATATTTCGTTATAATACAATTTCAAGGTCTTGTGACGCAATCCAAATAAATATAAATTCGTGTATTTTTATGATGTGATTGAAACAATTTTGCGTAACCGCACATCAATTAAAATGAAAATATTTGCAAAATTAATGTAAATATTATTTTCGGTAAAGCCGGGAGTAAACTGTTAGCACTATCAATCAAGTGTTTCATGTTTGTTATCCGGACACGGGTAATTAATTGGAAGTGTAGGAACACGTTCCTCAAGGGATGGTTAGTTATGTTTACATCAACCGGATTTAAAATCCTGCTAATATTATAAACGCGAAAGTTTGTAGTAATGTATGTTTGTTACTTTTTCACGCAAAAGCTACTAACGGATTTCAATGAAATTTGGCACACGGGTAGATTATGTTTAACACATACATACTTTGTATCCCGGGATAATATAAGGCTGGACTTCTATCCTGGAAAAACTTTTTAACGCTGGCGGAGCCGCGGGAGAAAGCTTGTTGAAAATATTGTTTAGAAAATAGTCTTTCAGTTTAGGCATTCGTTACATTGTAAATAGCCTTGTCAAATATTTTCGTCTACTCCGTGTCGTTGTGTTTTGCTATATTTTCTGAATGGTACATACGTTCTCCGTGGTTTATAAAGCAATTGATAACAACTAAGGATGCATAATCCTGTACCCAATTCAATGTGACTATTTTTATGACGATGTTTTATATGATAAATTGATAACGTAAAAAAGTTTGGGCATAACACCCTTCATGTGGAATCATAACCGTGAACTCGCGGCTTGCAGGTCCGTTAGGGCGCGGGCACGGAGAAACAACTTTTTCCAGCAACTTGTCTGTATCGCTCCGAGTTCAAGTGCAGCTATAGATGTGGTTAAGGATCGTTCCCACGGCCAACTTGCTTGTCCCTTTCGCACTGATAGCTTACTCTCGCGTATACATTACGTGAACATTGTACTCGGACGGTGGCGCGTCACGTTCGATACCGAAGGATATTGATGAATATCTTTTGGCAGTGCCATGTCGGTGCTAACTTTGTTACTTACCGGCAAATGAACTCCGATTAATATATAAGTTATTTGATGAATGAATGAGGTGAAGTAATGTTTTGTTATAATTGTGATTAATAATGTTGATGGTTCAGGATTTTTGTTTATGTAACGCGGTCATTTGGATCATCATAAGCTATGTTAAAGGAAAGTTGTGACGAAATCTACATATCTGATTTACATATCATATATGGTGATATTCAAAAAACATAAATGTAAAAAATTTACACACGGTTGAGATTTAAATAGACACAGCGAATTTTAACGTCCGATGTTCCCGACACAACAAAGATATTATCTATCTCGTAAAAAATCTTTAAAATGGGAACGAGTCGGATTAATGTTAGTAGATTATGTTGTTAGTGCATGTAGTTTGCATGTAAAGTTGGCTCCCTGCCAGTGTTGGTCTCTCTGCATCACTGTTCGCAGTTAAAAATCCGCCACTGTGTACCGCGCCCGCGGAGTACTCTTTCTATCCGCTAAACAAATACACTATTAACTGCGGCGATTTGATTGGTGTGTTTGTGAAAAGGGTTTGAACTAATGAGATGAGCAGGTTCCTCGGCAGTTACAAACGCGTGGACTACTGCGGACCTGTGGAACTAGTACGTGATTGTCGGGCAGCGAAGATGTCACCGTTACGCTTCGAGCATGCTATTAAAGCTCGGTAGCTTTAAACATTTTCAAATCGTAGTGATTGTTTGAATCAAGTATTTACAAAGTCTACTTATTTATGAACGCGAACAAATTAATGTTTGAAATGGTTAAATCTAACAGTTGTTCATAAATTGTTTAGTAAAATTGTAGCACTTGTTGAACTCCGAATTTTTAGGGCCAATGAACTACAAGGTAAGTTAATTGTGTATCTTTCATTATTTATGCTTCGATAATGTACCAGACACATAAAAATACCGCCAACGGGCGGCACAGTCCTTCGCCCAGAGCCCACCAGCAGCCCGATAGCGTGATGGTATTCCATATTTTTTGTTTTAATTAACGTCCACGTCTAAGGCCTCGTACACAATCTAGAATTATCCTGAACTATGGTCGTTTTGAGTTCTGTGTATGGTCAGAGCCATTGGGGTGGCGTTCGAGAATGCCGTTGAACGGGTCCGCCCGATGCTCGGTGCAAAAATATTCACAGGCCATTCCGGTAACTGCTCGGACGCATTTGTAGTTTGTACGCGACGCAGTTTCACTTGCGACACTGCGCGCTGTGGGTACGCTTTGCAACTGCGCACTAACTTGCGCAGCCTTGTTAATGCTATTTATAATGTATTGCTCTTTGTTATGGATTAAATTATAATAAGCTTGTTTTCGTATGGGTTTGGTGGGGTTTGTCGAATGTCGTATAAACTCGTATAGTTAGTTGTAAGTTCACACACATAACTGTAGTTTTCCTAACTGCATTAACTTCAAAACTTGATTTATGGAGGGCGCTTAGTCCTCTTCGAAGTGTGAAATTGATTTGCAATTAGCCGAAATCTTGAGGGGATTTTGTATGTTTGTTTTCTGCGATGGTTATCACGTATGCCATAAAACACAAAAAGCGGCTGGTTTAGGTTATAATTAATGAAATGATCTAAATATAGGGAGAAAATCACTTTTTCTGGCAACCATAGTAGACACGATTTGTATTAATCAGAATTATAATATTTCAAACTCAAATAATAGCAGGTGTTGTAATGTACTTTGAGAGATAAAAAGCGTGCTTTTCATTCTACAACATAAAATATACAATTTTTTCAAATGCGTACAATTTACATCCAAATATTGCGTCTCATCAAACATTTCTTCACAATAGTGGGCACGTAAACACCATGTCTAATAGGGTAGCTGACTACTTTCTTTAAATACAATTATGAAAAATGTATGCTGTCCAAAATATAATGGAAAAAGAATTTTCAAAGTTGGCGCAATAGTAAATAAGTTATTAAGTTTTGAAATTTGGTGGAAGGGGTAGCTGTCAAATAACTGCAATACTAGGCTGTGACGTCACCAAGCGCCGTCGGTCATAGCGCTGCCTGCGTGCGAAAGAGATAAAACGATATCCCCGCTACCCCAGTTTTGCTCACAAAAATATTTCAAAATTGAATAACTACTTTATGTTTCAATAGATTTTGATGCTGATTTCACAGAAGAATTTCTTTTTCGTATTGTTTTCAAATAATGTACAAAATCAAACAAAGGAAACTATCCTATTCAGATTCGCCAGATGAAAGTTTGTCGATCTGATCCTCAGTTACAATGCCTCCCCGACCGGTTTAATAGTTTCTTCTTATCTTGCGGGCACAACGGTTAGTGCTTGAACGCTCTAAATAAAATGCCGTGTCTTATGAGCCGTTTCCTAAGAAATTGATATTGGCTGAGATAGAGTCGGCCATTCTTGCGGCCGTGATTATAGAATCTCAATTTTATAGACAATGTCTATGTTCAATGGTTCTTAAATTTTCTGGAAAGGTTGGCTTATGGCGCGCGATTTGATAGACAATTATGTAAACCCGCGCAATGCAAGTTAACGTAGCAAAAGTTCCGTATCAATACTTTTGCCAAAATAACAAAATATGCGAAAATTTCAGTTCTCTATCTCACATAATACAGAAACTCACAGAAATATAGAAGCAACAAAGAATGGCGTAACTGTTCCGTCAGTACTCTCAGTAATGAAACCGTGAAAAAAATCGGAAGGGTTAGCAGCTGACGGAATGGTAATTTACATTATCTGGAGTTATAAAGGATTTTTAACATTGTTGCAACCAAAACAAAAACCGCCATAAGAATCGGATACATTCTTTAAGAATTTGCAGATGAATACGTGAATAATAATAGCGATCGATTTACGATCCATTACCGACGGGCCCAAGCGCCGTACTGTTGTAACGTTTACTTGTGCATGTTGAATACAACTTGCAGATAATGTAAGAATATTATATTTTACTATGTTACAGCTCTTACATAGTATAACTTATATAGGCACCGACTCCAAATATACGTTACCAATTTACATTTTTAATGTTGCTATGTGCATGAGTCGCCGTGTAGCGGGGTTTAGCTATCTCTCTTTCACGATATCATCGTAATGCCAGTGACGTCACGGTGGGGGTGTTGCATATCTTATGTGACTTGACACATAAACCTTTTACCAAATTTCTACGGCTATAATGTTTTGAGTGGATATTGAGTATTATTATGTTCTGAATTTTGGAGCAGGCAATGTTGTGCTATTATTTAAAAAAGGTAGTAATTAAAGCTTGAAATGCCATCCTTTGTCACTATCTGCCAGTTCCATTAACGGTTGTTATATTTATCGTGCCACTAGAGTCAAATATAGTATCGGCAACTCACGACCTGTTGAAACTTCAATACTTCCAAGAGCCCAGACCGTTACCAACTGGCGTTGCTCAGGCAGCCGTCGCGCCATTCTAAAGTGCCGTACGGAAATTAATATGTCCCAGGCGTAATGATTAGCATCGCATTAGTATGTGCCGGGCATGTTTGCCTACCACTCGACTGGACAAATATTTGACTAACTGCATTTTGGCTAGCTGAAATACCATCGAGTCGGATACGCATCAATCGGAGACGACTTAGACTCAACACGATTGAATGTGACTGTTGTTGTGTAGTTTCGTTCTTGTGTATTTTGTTTGAATGTTGTTACTTGATGGGTCAGTCAGAAATTGCTTTTAAACCCTTTGATAAGTGAATGCAATCAGACTGATGCAAATGAAAAATATAAAAAATCAATCTGAACGTGATCGATCGGATTTTGTTGTACTCTGATGATAGTATCAGCAAAATGTAGTTTACCGATTATATGTATTGAAACACGTTGTAAGAGTAGCTTCGGGGTGATAAAAATAATCTAATTTTTTATAAGCGGTTACGCGTGTCTAACTCTACGCTGACCTTGTGTTAAACGGTACAGATTAGGTATCAGAGGTTACAAACACCATTCGGAATCAAGTTGTGAGGTGTCATTATTTCCATATAAATGAGTTGGCTGAGTCAGACCGGTCCTTGTTTATTAAAACCACGATTCCCACAAAATGTCTATCCGTGTTGGACTATTGTGTGATTTTATATATCAAAAATGTAGACGTGCAAGTTTTTACTCAGGTTTAAGGTATTTATTTTCGAAACAAAAATTATGTGTATTAACTTAAATTTATAGAAACATTGAAAAAGAAACAGTCGAAAGCAGGATTTGAACCCACGACCTCCAGCGTACCGTGCCGGTGCTCGAAAAGATTTTTTAAAATGTACACTGCGACATTTTATTTTTAACCCCCGACAAAAAAGAGATGAGTTATAAGTTTAGGATGTGTATCTGTGTATCTGTATGTCTGTCTGTGGCATCGTAGCTCTCAAACGAGTGGACCGATTTGGACGCGGTTTTTTTTTGTTTGAAAGCTGATGTGACTGCGATGGTTCTTAGCTATAATTTATGAAGATCTGTTCAGGCGTTTGAAGATTATCAGCTCATTTCCAACTTAAAAAATTCGGATGATTTTAAATTTGGTGTGCTGTGAGTTTGGAAATATTTTTAAACATGAGCTGATGCTGCGGCATCAAATAGTCTGCGGGATACCCAACTCCTTAGGAACTTATAGCAGATATAGTGTGTTTGAGCTCATAAGGATGGGCTCAACGAGTAGGTGATAGATAGTTGATTATCAAAGCCCTATGATGGAGAATAAAGTAATTTAAAAAGTTGAAAATAAAAATTATATTAAAATTTAAATAACCCCCGACACAAAAAATCTCTAAAAAGTAAAATAATACTTCTTTAGCGGTCCGGAGGACCGCTAAAGAAGAATTTTCATCTCCCTGGTCCGGAGTTCGGTCCCCCGACGTGAGGACGCTTGGGTCAAAATATTACTAGGTACTTAAACGACAGACACTATTATTATTTTACTTTTTAGAGATTTTTTGTGTCAAGGGTTATTTAAATTTTAATTTAATTTTTTCATTGTAAAAGTTTTGAATTATTTTTGTTACACAATCAGTTGTCAGTGGGCTTAACGAATATCGATTGATAATTAATATCGGAGCTGAATAGCAAGTCCCTTCACTATGGAAAACAAAAACTGACGTCCAGAAAGTATTCAATTAGTTTGTTTCGATTCCTTGTCAAGAATTATAAAATTTCATAGGCGTGCATATGTCAAGTTAAATAAATGGTTGGACGGACTATAGCATGAAAAATAGGAATCCTTTTAAATTTACACAAGTATTTCTTCCTTTCATATTTCTCTGCAATGGTACCACTACGGATACAGCATTCACACAGTGAAAATTGGATAACTAGGATCTCAAGGGACCTCGGATTTTGATCGCCTAAACATGATTTTTATTTACCCATTTTTTAAAATGGGCGGGTGAAATGACCTTTCACTTATTTCTAGAGAGACTTGATAAGAAATGTCTCTAACAAATAAAGAGTTGTAGAAATCAAATCTCAATTAACAAATTCTATAAATTCCTAGTAACAGATACATACCCTTTTCAATGCAAAGGAGCTGGGACATTCATGTAATGACATCATTGTAATTTTCAGTACCAAAGGCTTCTCACATATCCAGGGCTGACTTAACTAGGTGTCACGGTAATAATTTGTTTCCATGTGTAGAGATTTAAAATAAAAATATAGCATTTGACGGTATAAGCTTTTCACCGTGATTTTGCATCTTGTCACTCGTATAAATAGCTACGTTCCGTTGCAGTGTCCCTGCAGGATTATCCGAAAACTACTGCTTAGGCCCTTACATTATACATTACTGCGGGATCAGGAGTGCTCGTGATTATTGTTTTATTTCATTTAAAATTATTTATTTTTCTTTATTAACCGGAAATTGTTTTGTGATTGCCGAGTGCCAAAAACGTTCCTACCAATCTTCATTATGTTTCTTAAAGGTTTGCGACGCACATCGACGTCTATGGTAATGTGGATACACATTCACTGATTAATGGTGATTGTTTCACATCAGATGAACTTTCTCTCGTTCATCTATAAAGAAATAAAGTCTATACATTTAGGAAAGGTATTTTCAACTTAATTTAGCTCTTCATAACTCGTCATAGTTCACAGAATCATTAGGGCATGATGAAAGTACGCAGCTTAGATGGATGGTAGTTATTTTGATTAACTGAGATAATGCAATCCGAATGGCCAAGTCGTTCGGGTAAAGTGTAATTTCTCCGGACACATTTAACTTTACTTTTTATTTTACTCTGATGGTAATGTATAGGAATAAACTATCAAATCTGCCTCATTTTTTTTTTTTTGCAATTTGCGGAAAATATGATTTTAACCGGATATATCAAAGTTTTCATAACACGGCTTGCAAAGTAGTACAAATCCATCAAATCAGTAGGACGGAGTACGGCCCTAAATGTGCAGTATGTAGTATGTACAAGCGGACGGTGCGGCGGTGCGGCCGCGTGACGTGTTGATGTTAGCGAAAGCTGTCGCAAGCGGGGACACCAGGTCCATTGTCTGCCGTGAGTCAGAGGCGGCGCGCGCGCAGTTATTTCTGTGAGCCCTGCGTAGGCGGCGCGCCGTCAGCCGCGTGCGATTCCTATCTGCCGCGCTCAGACCACACAGAGACGCTCCCAAACGTTGCTCAAAATGTCTAATCACTGTTCGCAAAATGTATGACCGCCAGCGGCGCGTACTACTGAACAATATTTGCGATTCGGTAGTAAATATAAATCAAAAGGCTACTCACCTGTGCACTTTTGATTTCGTACCGGTCCTATTGCACCGGCGCGGTGCGGTGGCGGCGCGTCACGCGGCGACTTGCTACAGATCACCGTCCGTTAGAGCCGACATCGAGCGTTTTATTCATACTTGCTTGTACTTACTCAAGCGTCATTGTGAGTAAAAAAACTAGTTCATTGAATACTATCGAAAAACGTTTCAACGCGATTGATGATAGATATCCGGTTTACTGTGGCCACTACGATTTGTATTTTTTTAATTATGATAGAATTAAACATTTCTAATATTCGAAAATATCATATGAATATAGTAGCGTAAATGAATTAGAGTTTTATAGTAACCACAATCTTTTTAGAAATGCGCCAAGAATATTAATAAGTCAGTTGACTAGTTTCAAACACTCGTAACAGGATCGATCATTCGTAAAGTGTGTGCGGCATTCGAAGAATGTCGGAGGTAAACGTTATCTGCGCTTTCAGCGTCATTTAGAAACTTGTTTAAGGCGTAACGTGTGTCGATGTCAGACAGGCAGAGGTAGTGGAGGAGGTCGGAGGCTGGCGCGCTCGCGTGCTCGTCGACACGTAGCTCGGCCCGTTACCGTGCCGGCCCCGGGTCGCCGAGCCTCGGCAGCTCGGGCGCGGTGCCTGCGCCCCGGGCCTCTACCCGCTCGCTCCTCATTTTTTTGACACCCCGTGAATCATGACGCGCTATCGATTGTAATGGGAACGGCCGTCACTGGGGTCATGCAACTTAATGAACTGGAGACGTTTCACATGTGGTCGGTTTGCCGTTATATCTGCGTATATTAGTCCTAATATATTTGCCGTGTGGCCCGCTCGGGACCACGTTACTGTTACGAGTTTGTATACATATCAGTACTTTTATTCCAAATGAACGGCTCCGCCATGGCTTGGAATGACATTGCGTTCATAGTGAAGACGTGCCTGCAGAGTGAGTTCCCACGTTTACGGTCACGGTGGAAACGTGTGGTAGGTCAACTGTGAAATGGCCACGGCGCGAGTGTGTCTGTGTGTGAACATGTGCATGCATGTGTTAATTGACACGGATAATGCGGGCTACAGCAGCAGGATGTTCCAGGGAGGCGGACGAGCCGCGAGACAAGCGTCGTGTTGCGGTACAGTGAGAGTGGCGTAGCAGCAACATCGCAACGCGGCGAGGGCGAGCGCGGTCGATGAGCCCGATGCAGAGGGCAGCACCGAGCCACCGCGGGGGGCGCCACCGCGTCCCCCTGCCCGCCCCCCCCCCCCCCCCGCACCCCCGCCCGGCTGAGTGCGCACTCAGTACAACTGCTCCGCGCGTTCACTAATGCGTCATATCGCCCTCAAAGCTGACGTGCCGCCCGCCGCGCCGTGCGCTCTCGCCGCTGCGACACAACAGTTCGCGCGCGCCATGTGACCTCCCGTGTTCACTTATGTATGGACTGGCGAGCCTCCGCGGTTCCATCCACCGATTCCACAGTGGCGTTCAATACATGACAAACATGATCAGTGACTTTGGTGCCTGTGACGGGAGAATCCAGGACATTGTTCGAGTGGGGCGCACGTGCTCGCGTTTCTTTCCATAACTGAGTAAGTTTGAATCAGTTTATTTTAAAGTGTGACTGGATCAGTGACGTCGGTCGGTTGGTACCGTGTTATTTTCGCAGCGCACGGCGGGCCACGGCGCCGGCCGTCCGGAATGCGGCCTCCGCCCCGCCGCACGCTGCCGGCACCGTCCGCCGAGCGCGCCGCGGCCCGCGCGTAGCGTAATAAATAAAGGCGGGGCGCGGCTGCGTGCGCGCGCACCCTCCCGCGCCCTCCGCGCCCTCAGGTCATTGACTCGCGCAACTCCGTTGCCGCCACCGCTGCCGCTATCGCCATCGTCGATTGCGCTTGTGGCACGAGCGTCAGCGGACTTGGCACTGAAGCAGCCGCGCCGTTTCACCGCTTGTCCAATGTCAATGTCGACTATTAGGCATTGGCAATGGCAGCTAAAGTGAGCATTAAGATGAGACACGCGGGGCGGTCGCCGCGGGTGCAGTCGTCGCCGGACGCAGTGGCACGGCTGTTGACCCCGGCCGTGCACCTGGGCGCTGGCCTCACTACTGCATTACCCTTTGCCATTAGAATGATTACGCACACACAAAATACTCACGAATTCTTATTTTCAGATGATGCGATTCAAAAATAGTTCCATTACTCGTAAAATCTGAGACAGTGGACTGAGCGTTTGTTCACATAAAGATACCGAACGGTTTTATATATTATTTTTTGAGATGTTCGCGTCGTACACGTACGAATTTACGTAGTTGGTGGTTGTTGTTTGACGCGCCCACGCAGCCACGCTTCATTACATCTATTTGTTATCTTATCACCGCAGCCAGCTAACTCGTCCTGGGACCAGTTCTTGTTTAATTATAGCGTTACGATAAGGATAACAAACTGTTTGGGAACGAGCGGCGAGCACGGTGGTATATCAGGGCGGTGCGGCGATGCGGCGGCAATCAAGTGTCTGCACCCGGCGCGGCGCGGCGGTGCGCGGCATGCGGCGGGCGGCGGCGGCGGCGGCGGCGGCAGGCGCGTCCACGCTCCCAGCACTTGTCTTCTATTGGCGTACACCGTATGCGGCTCGTTTTTAAATTTAACGGTCGCCTCGTCATGCGTGGATATGTAACGGCATCGAACGGACGCCTCGTGGCTCCATCGGCTCCGTTGGCGGATCCCACAAAAGCGGCCGCACGCCATTTCCGTAAATTACGGACGTGTTTGGAACACGCGTCAAATGGTTCGCAATGTCATTTTATTATATTGTAATTAATGTTTTCGTGGAGTACTAAAAATAGATCGTGAACTTCCCGGTTGAATGGCGTCGCCGGCGCGGCGCAGAGCGGGGAGTGGCAGGCAGCCATTGCCCTCGCTCGGTTTGTTTACAAGTATGGTTTGGGGAACGGCGCGACCGTATTGGCACCCTGTGCTTTTTACTTTAGGGTGCACAATGACGTCGCAGAGAATACTCTGCCCCTGCGCATCAGCCGCGCCATCTGCGCGCGCACTGTCTATTAAAATAAACTGGCGTCGGGCACCGATAGCTAGGTAACAAAAACGATTGTCGGCGCACGGGTGCGGCCGCCAGGTGCAGCGTGACACTGATGGCTGGGCAGCAGGCGCTAGTCACTGCACCCTAGGCGAGCCATTGGCCCGCTAAACGTGTACGCATTTAGTGCTTGGTTAGTTACTGGGGTGGCCGGAGAACTCATGGCATGTCGACTCCGCGCCTCCGGGGCCTCTCAGTTTGTTCAATGAATACGTCATATTATTATCGATCGGTATGATGCTGTAGGTATAGACTAAAGAGAAACCGCGAAATGTCCGTTCATCGACTACTTCTAAAACACTTAGATCAAATACGAACTTACTCCGGTAACTAGCGAAGAAACGTTCAAGTCGAACATAATACTTATTTTGTACGTAAATAGCCTAACTGGGTACATGTAATAAGTTGACACTTGCCATTGGTAAAGAAACGTTAGTATATTTTATTGTTAATTGGATTACTTGTTTGTACAACTATTCGAAAAGAGATACGTATTATAATAATATTAATATTTCGCATTCGCTTAATATTACCTGTGCCTCTGTCTACAAAGGTTCACAGATTTAAAAGCTAAATTGTATTCGCAATAATAAAAAAAGGATAAGCTTTAATCATTCCTGAAACGATGTGTACGATCTCGCGGTATTTGATATTGCACGAGATAGCCAAAATACTTTAATAGTGCTGCGTGTGATTACTAAGCAAAACTGGAAAAAAATTTAACTTAACATTTCAATGATCGATCAACCTAGAAAATGCGTATCTAAAAAAAGTCTTACATAAATCTACATCGTAACATACATGCGTAAATGCAAGGCATTGAGTACCGAATTTCAAAATCAATATTGCAGGCGATATTGACGATAAACACTGTTAAGATTATTTTTAGTCATGATAGTCCAAAGAGAACGACTATCCTTTAGATTCTCGATATACAACCTATGACTACAGCTATCGCTTTTATAAGTCTCGGTCCGTGAAACTTGCGCGCGCAATTTCATCGCGAGAAAAGGGGGACTTAAGTCGACTTTCTTTGCGTCGCGCCAGTCGCGCGGTATTACAAGGGATAAGATGCCTCGAAGTTGAGTATTGAATGTAGATGTCTATTGAACGAAGTACGAATTCTGGTCGGTTCCTTAAATATTTCATACCGTTTGACGTTTAGCACGATGAAAACAATGTTTAAAAAAATACATATAATTTTATTATGTAGATATAATCACTAAGGTTTCAAAGTCAGTGAAAGCACTAAATTGGTATACGACATAGAAATACCAAAGAATATTATTGAGAGCCTAATTGTCATCTGTGTTTGTCGTAAAATCAGATCTCGTCTCGTGATACAAAAGCACATAGTACGGTCCACAAAGTAAGTGGAACGAGAGTGAAGCCGGATCCGCCACCATATTCGTGTTAGATGTATACGATAACATGTTATTTTAACGAAAACAAAGGCGATTAATCGCTTGTCAGCATTGTTAATAAATATTAATTTAAGGAACAGTGAATAATTTTTGAGGAATCACTTTTACCTTGGAGTACAAATGACTTTGATTAATTATATACCTAGATAGACTGACTGCAATGAAACTAAAACAAACAGGGCAACTTTTCTTAAGCTAGTATGCGTGAAAGCCGTGTCATGCACTATCGCTGCATCATTCTGCGTATCCTTATGTGCATGCATAATGATACCAGCTATTACATCCACGACTAACTATTATATCCATGAAATCAACAAAAAATAATTCACTTGAACTCATTATTTTTTGGTCTTTTAGTCGTTTTTGAAGGCGGTAATTTTTTTGTTAAAAATGTTTTATTTTTTGCTCTTTTGTGTTAGTAAGAAATAAAAAATGAATCGATGGCGTAGTTGTATTGCGCACGCGGGACGACTATCGCGCTGACGTGTTACGCCTCTGCCTACCCCTGAAAACGTAAAACGCGTGATGTTATTTTTACATGCAAGAACAAGACCGAACAAATTCAACGCGAAAGACCAAAGAAAGTCACAGAAAAGCAAAATTTGTATACTTGGACGACATACTTTTACAAGTTACTTTGGTTTTAAAACCAAACTACTCAACCGATACTGATAAAATTCTATGGGACCAATCTGGAAGCATGTTCTTTATAAAAAAAAAAATCCAAATCGGTCAATAAACGACTGAGTTCTGAGGAAACAAACATAAAAAAATACACGTCGAAGTAAAAACCTCCTCCTTTTTTAAAGTCGGTTGAAAGGGATTGGATTTTCAGAAAAATAGCATTAAATGTCATATTTATGTCAATAACTTGACTGAATCAATAAATTTTTAAAAATTATCGAAATTCATATTAGCCACATTACCTATATATTTAAAATTTTAGCATTGAGGCCCGTTAGTCCTTATTGTCAAATTATATCAAGTGCATTTTACGTTATCTCTATTGCTTAGTTGTTTAGCATTACATGACAAGTACGCACCAATAAAAATAGTGTTTATATGGCTACCTAAAACGTAGTGATGCTGGCATGGCCAATCTCAATGCAGTATCTCGCTTCCTCAAACCTCAAGTAGTTAACAGAATTCATAATCATCATCATCATCTTCCTGACCTGGTCCTAAATTACTTGCGGTCGCCGCAGCATGTTTTTCTCTTCCATTCCGCTCTATCTTTCATCATCAAGTCATTCACGCTCTTTTCTTTCATATCATCTCTTACACAATCCATCCACCTCTTCCTTGGTCTTCCTCGTCCTCGCCATCCATCAACACTCAAATTTATCACTCGTTGGGTTACACGCCTTTCATCCTTTCTCCTCACATGTCCATACAAATATAGATGATTTCTTTTCAACTTTTCTGTCACTTTTCTGTAGTTGACAGAATTCATTTGAGGAAAACTATTGCGTATTAGGTGTATAGGGCATGTTTGTATAGTCGCTGCCTACAATATAATTAGATATTTTTGTAAGTTTTTATGGCCGCGTTTTTCTCAAAAACTACTGATCCGTTTTGGATGGGGTTTTCTTTATTCGAATTTGTATGTATTTTTCAGGGATGGTTTTAGTACAAAATTTATTAGGATCTGATGATGATCTTCGGACATAGTCAATGGTCTCTTCAATGGCTAACAGCAGATGACCCGCGAATGCTGCAATCGTATATTTATGATGTATTGTTTATGTTTACACTTTACACCATTCCACAATTAACCAAAAAAATAACTATAAGTACAAACTTTTTAACAAAAATACTAACACACGAATTGAGAACCTCCTCCTTTTTTGAAAGTCGGTTAAAAATAAAACCGACTTCAAAACACTACAAATAAAAAATAATTTAATTCTATATTATATACGTATATTTGCATTCGATGCCTAACTTTAATTGAACATTGTTTTCGTATATTTGTTCATGTATTTGCTTAGCTTCTCTGGCAATTTAAATTAGGCATCGATTCCAAATTTACATATATTATAGAGTTAAATTATTTTTTTGAATTGAATTGAATTGCTTTATTTTTGTTAAAAAGTTTTTTGATCACCTACTGGCAATGGTATGTTCGATTGGTATTGCGAGTGTGCGCAGTGCGCAGGCCTCGCGCGAAGTGGAGTGCGACGGAACGGGCGTTGCGCCGGCGCATCGGACGCTACACGCAACGCCGCGCGGTATGCGAGAAAGCTTATTATATCTCTCGCATTGCATCTCTATTGGAAACACATACATTAATCAAACTTTGTATATGAATCCAATGAGCGGAACTGTTAGTCACCAAGCCACAATTGATCGTATACGAGTAGGGAAATCTTTGGTGTTAATGCTATTGCCTTAATTTTTTTAAACTTAGTCATTTTATACCCCTTAATATCCATCTATCTACGAATATTAGCAATCAATAATAAAAACTACCTTGGGAGCAAAATAATTTTCTCATTACCCTAGGTTCAGTTTTAACACTTTAATTAGTTTGAGGGTGACAGTACAATATTGAAACTAAATTAAGCTGTCCCGTATCATTGTAGGATTGACTAGCGGCCCGCCCTGGCTTCACACAGGTAGCAAAGCATAATATTATATGCCAACATTTATTTTTTGTACTAAATATTTATGAATTATACAAATAAACCTTCCTCTTGAATCACTAAGTCCTTAGGTAAAAGACGTATGAAAATCCGTTCGGTAGTTTTTGAGTTTATCGTGTTCATACAATCAGATGCTATAGGGGACTTCGTTTTATATAATTTACCTAATAATGAAAGGACATCATCATCATCATCTTCCTGCCCTGGTTCCAAATTACTTGGGGTCGGCGCAACATGTTTTTCTCATCCATTCTCCTCTATCTTTCGTCATCAAGTCATTCACGCCCTTTTCTTTCATATCATCTCTTACACAATCCATCCACCTCATACATATCCTTAAAAATAAAAAGATAAAAAATAGCCAGTCCTTCCCTGGATCTCGAACTCTCTCTCCATACTTATTCTCTCGCAACTCTAGCAGCAAGAAAATATTTACGAGGACAAAAGTCCTGCGTTATGTTTTTCCGAGATAAAGAGTAGCCTACGCCCTTATTTGTTTGTGGTTCCACCGGCAGAAAATATTTTCCGGGATAAATGTCTACTTCTTAACCTACCTAGGTCCTTCCCAGTGTATTATCTACGTCGCTCCCAAATTACATCGCAATCAGTTCAGTAGTTTGGCCGGGACGGCTCCACTCGCGAGAAAAAAAATCTGTCATAAAATCCGATTTATGTTCTTCCAGGATAAAAGTAGCCTTTGTCCTCCTCTGCGTATCAAACTGTGTCCATACTTATTTTTTTTGAAGTTTCACTCGTAGAAAACGATTTTCCGGGATAAAAGACCCGGATTATATTTTTCCGGGATAAAAAGTACCCTAGGTCCTTCCATGGATTTTAAACTACCTCCCTACCTAATTTCATAGAAATCGGTTTAGTGGCCTGGTTGAAAAAAGCTCCGTTCGCGAGAAAAAAAAATCCGGGATAAAGGTCCCGATTTGAACTTTTCCGGAATATAAAGTAAAATTTTTGAAATCGGTCCAGTTGTTTCGGAGCCTATGCATTACAAACAAACAATGAAATCTTTCCTCTTCATAACAGTATAGATAGGGCATCAGATTTCCACCATTCAATAATTTTAAATCATAATTGGACAACATTAACTGCGCAAACACTTAATTACTATTTGACGTAATGTTGTATGAAAAGCATAGGCTCAATTAACTTGTAATTGTGTCTAACTTGTCTATTAAAGCTCAAGTATCAAGTTATACGTGCAACAGGAAATTTGTTTCACATAGCGTATAATTTTGCTACTATGACTCGTTTGTAGTGGTTGACAGCGATTGAAATGAAATGTTATCAAGTACGGTTGAATTGTGCCGAGGAATAAAAGTGATTACACGGTTCGCTTCACGTAGGACACTATACGATATTACCCAGCGGTACACGCTGCCCGTCCTGCCTTACCCTGTATGGTTATATTGAAAATTTGATCTGTGAAAGGTGCGAACAGAGATGTTCTATATAGCTATTAGCTAGGTCTATACGATTTGTGAGTTTGCCGCATATTTTTCTGCGTTTCTAGTACATGAAAGTTGTTCTCACATTAAACTAATGTCTATGCATAGCGTCTCAATGGTTATGGCTTTTTTTATAATACCTATACAATTTTTTACGTTCAAATATGTTTCCAAACTTCGTTTCAGCTTTTCGGCAACAATCATTCTATACCCACAGCATTTTTTCACTTAAACAAAATTTTTTCACACATTTCTACTTAATTCGAGTAGTGAATGCACTTCTTGTGCAGCACCTACATTCTACTTCGCCGCCACTTTGCCAGTTAAATTTATCAAATGTCACGCCGTAGAAGTTGCGAATAAACCGTCACCGAACGTTTCATGATCGCCTACATCGCATTAGTTTCACTTTCGGAACAGCTCGTTAGCTCGCCATTATTTGCCTGCTATTATTACAATTACATGACATTGTAGATATTATTACGATGAGTGCATAATGTATATAGCGATATCGACAAACCGGCCCATCAGCGTACCCGCTGCGGCGCGACGCCCGTGCATAGACTAGTCGGCAGGAGGATGTGACGTCACCTTTTTGTCTATTAACTGCCTACGTAATGGGCTACTTGAAAATGAATTCAGCATTCGCTTTTACGACGGCAAAGTTTATTTTAAATTACATAAAATTACAGTGATCCGGAGCATGGTTGCGCGAGCGCACATGGATTCGTGTTTTCCGTACTGTTCGCTTTGTGCGCCAGCAACTGACACTACTTGTGAACTTGGAGTGTTAAGTTACGTGACTTGGAATCTTACGATCGAATTTAAATGAATAGCTTTGCATGCGGTGCCCGTCGCCGTCATTGTATCTCCTAATTTGCAGCCGATTGGGACGTGGCGACTGATTTGACATTCAAATATTTAAGGATCGGGATATCGGCCCGTGAGCAGCACATTGCTACAGAACATCGGCACTAATCATTAGCGTGTTGAAACCTACATCGCCTGACATCACTGCCGGCTCTGACTCACACAAATTGTCGTTGGCTCGTTGGAATTCTTCCTGTTTATGAATACATATATTCTTTGCCCACTGTTTTAAATTGTAATTTGTCATAACAATAACACGAACGTCTAGTTTTGTTGGGATTCGGACGCAAGTTGTCAAAAAAACAGGTATTTACAATGGGCACGCGAGGCGGAGCGGTGCGGCGACGTGCGCTCCTCGTCCCGTTACACCAAGTAGAGCGTCGCTGCACGCATTAACATTAACAATGCTAACATGGCTGTGAATGCGCCTTCGATACACAACTAATCCTACTTTTTCCACTACTATCCTAATTAAAAATGTTGCTTTTTAAACGCAAGTCCATTCCGCTGTACGCGTAAACTGTATCATTCGCCAAACAATTTGCGGTATATTTTAGAATACATAAAACTGAAATGAAACGGAATGCGCAGAGTAATTTAGGCGCATTTCGTGCTAACGATGTTTCGTGGATTATTTGTAATGTTAAATGTCAGGGTGCTTGATGAACTAATTTTGTCAATTGAGGCGACTGCATCGAGGTCGGCGTCATCCGCTTTATTAGTTAGTTTAATTGTGCAAATGCTCATGCCAAATTTCACACTCGGATATCGCAGACTATGAGTCGTTTTTAAGGTTCCGTACCTCGAAAGGAAAAAACGGAACCTTATAGGATCACTTCGTTGTCCGTCCGTCTATCAAGACCCTTTTTCTCATGAACGACCCATGCTGATAAACCTAAACGGTGAATCTCATCACCATCCAAAACAGTTAGCTACCATGTGCAAATCTTTGTTTCATGAGCACAAGGAATCTGTGACTACAAAGAAACACCAGTGTCATGGATGATTCGCGAGATAATTGAAATAAAAAAAAAACCCAATTTCTATAGAGAAGATGGTTGGAATCTTGGACAAGCCTGAGACCCGGTAATACATCTCATTAAATCAGGCCCCAAAAGACCTGCTGCCAGACCTCAAGACCAATGTCTTGAGGTCTGGCAGCTTTATTACAAAACTCTGTGGAATTTGTTTGCATAGATAGACGCTGTTATACGTTTTCGTACCTTGAGTAGGTATATCGGAATTCTTGTAAAAAGGCAAGTTTTTTATTCCCCATCCGCCGTGTATTTCTTTCTTGAAAAACATTAAGTCGCCACATGAGTGTAATATCGCTTAACTCCGGGAACTTGGGTAGAGAGACGCGTGTTTTTATGTAGCATGCAGGTAGTCTGCACCCAAAACTATTCAACTGAAGTCATCCCCCGGCAACACATAAAAAGCGGGTTGAAATTTGTGCAACACGCTCATTCCCTTTGTGTTGCTTTCGAAGTGTTGAAGCGCAGTTAATAATATTAATGACTCACAAAGAAATAATCTGATTTCTTTGTGTCAAGGGCCGTGAAATGCCGAACGGAGTCTCCCTCGGCGGGAAAAGCACTGGATGTTTCAAAACGTGATACTGTTCTCACGGAGTCAGCATGTTTGGCTAGCATAATAATAACGTTGCATTGAAATTTTAGCATTTACAAATGACTATTTAAAACAATCCACATTCAATTAAAAAATGTGACGTCACGATCGCTGTAAGTTTTGGTATCGGAAGGCTACATTTTTATTCACTTTGTTCACAGATAATATGGTGCCGGACGTGACATGAATGAAGACGACAAGATTCAAGCATGAAGCCGGGGGAGCGACAGCCGTGATGCACATGTCTTCTGGCATGAACGTAAGTATTTCGCATTCACAACTGATTTACTTTTTATAATTACATATTTAACATATATTGTAATAAGAAACGACGCGACGAGAAAGTCCTAAAAGGTAAGAACGGAAAGGTTTCGTAAAATCGTTGTAGGAGGTAAAAGAAAAGCGTCTTCCTTTCCATTTTATAAACTTTTGTTTCCAAAATTTATCAATCAATTTAGGTAGTTTCGATATATCAGCTCTACAAAATATAGTCTTTTTTTATGATAACTTATAAAACGAATTCAACATCCGACGCAGTTCTCGTGTGTTGTTTAGTATTCTCGATCACTGTAAACATTTCCTCTTTGAAACGTATCAAGCAAGTAAAACGCCGGTGCCGCATCCGCAGCGGGACCTGAACGTTAAGCGTTGGCGCATCATTGTCGCGACTCTATATAATTTTTGGGAATGTGCCAACTAGTCACTGAGCAGAGTACAGCGAACCACATTCAGACACCAGACGTGTTTTATTCACTTGTACATTGCTCGTTAGTGGATCTTTCACGTACGAGGCTCGGTTTTGATACAGCAATGGATATCAAGTATAGCGATAAACGTGAGCGTTGGTTGTAACTCCACCCGTTGTTTATGACACGGCCCGCGCGTCGACCAGTATTTCTCGCGGTGCGCCCGACGTGCTAACATTTGTTCCTATTTAAATGTTCTTAGAACGTACAATGTTTATTATGACAATTTACAATGCGAGATTTTGAGAGATGGCCGGTGCCCGAGCACGATGCGCTTGCGCCGCTCGGCGTTGCAGTTGCTTTGGGTCTTGTATATATACACTGCGCGGCAATTGCTGAATAATATTTTTAACTAGCTTTCACCCGCGGCTCCGTCGTTGTAACAAAGTTTTTCGGAAAAAAGTATCGCTTTATATTTTCCCGGGATAGAATTTGTAATTCACTACATGTACCGCCTCAGCTGAGTAAAATGGGTGTTCTGAAAATTCAATGAGTATTGCTAGAAAAGTGTAAATACATATTAATCTATACTAATATTATAAAATCACGGTAGGGTTGGTCCACCAGTTTAAAGTCGCTCAGCGGACTATGGAGAGAGCTATGCTCGGAGTTTCTCTGAAGGATAGGATTCGCAACGAATACATCCGACAGAGAACCAAAGTTATCGACATAGCTCAAAGAATTAGCAAGCTGAAGCAGTAGGCTGGCCATATCTCACGAAGAACCGACAACCGCTGGGATAAACGTGTTCTTGAGTGGAGACCGCGACTGGGCAAACGTAGTGTAGGATGCCCTCCGGCCAGGTGGGATGACGATCTGCGAAAGACTGCAGGCAGATGCTGGATGCGGCAAGCTGAAGACATCGCGCGATGGCGTTCATTAGGGGAGGCCTATGTCCAGCAGTGGACTGATAAAGGCTGATGATGATGATGATGATGAATATTATAAAGCTGAAGAGTTTTGTTTGAATTTTGTTCAAATTTTTGTTTGAACGCGCTAATCTCAGGAACTACTGAACGGATTTTGAAAATTCTTTCACTAATGGGAAGTTACATAACTCCTGACTGCAATAGGCTACTTTTTATCCCGGGAAAATATTTTTGTCCCGGAAAAACTTTTTCACGCGGGCGGAGCCGCGAGCACTATTATATTTAATGAGAGGGATCGCCGGAATAATCAATCATGTGATAAAATATCGTTTGTAAACTATTACTGCGTATCGTAATACGTAACATCGATCTGGTGAATTAATATTCATCTATCCCGAACTCGAATTAGCGATGCCTTATCTCGAAACCGCGTGGAATCCGCGCAGTTTGTCACATACTTATCGGTAGGTCACTGGTCACTGGCCGTCAAGTTTATCGTACTTTATTGATGTTTAATAAATTACATTACCATTACCGTAGAGTAGGTACTAACACAGTGTTTACCACACTAAATAAATTTGATATTATGTATTTTGTGATTGCTGAGCATTGCATACATAATAGTATGATGTTTCGGTGATGATTATTGTGTAGTGGCATGAAGTCCAGTTTGTTTGATGTTTTAAGATCCAGTCGGTGTATTTAATTTTGATTTAAAAAGGTTAGGTTAAGTTGAAAATAATTAAAAACAGGCTTGCACTAATATTAACTATTTACAATAGACAATAAATGCAAATACATAGATCATATACGCCCTAAATATAAAACTTAAAAGAGGTACCTATGGTTTCATAATGGAATATTATTTACACAATGTAAGCTCAGTCGTTGCTAATACTGCAGTTCTTCTGAAATTACAATCAAATCGACCTGCGTGTATTTATGTATATTACAGGAAAACTGAATATCCTCTACGATTGCTTCATCTTCATGATGTTATTACGGATTGTATTATTATTGAAATGTAAGCACTAAGGTTTGCAGAACCGGTTGGAATTTTAAGAACCGGGATTTCCGGTACTCTGCACTCGTAGAACCGGGATTTTTTTTTTTCGGTACTTTCGAGACCTTTGTTTTTTTTTCTTCGTGGCAAGCCCGTTTTAGTATATTTTCACTTTAGAATTTTGTTCATGGTATAGACACGCTAACTTTCAACGGCGTTATCATTCTCAAGTGGAATCTATTGGACATAAACACACAAAATACCAAAATAATGTTTGTGTTGTCGCCATGATGGAATTGAATAGCGATATGGGAAGGGTAAATGTGTTTTGTTTCGAGAAATTGCAAAATTAAAAAAAAAGGAATATTTTAGTAAAATTATAAGTTCAAAAGCTTCAGTATTTTTCGGGGTTTAGATGTTTGTTAGACGTTAACACTAGAATCGATGAAAAGATTGAGATAAAATTATCACATAATATAAATCCATTTACTATATTACTCCAGGATATGTTTGGTCGTGGTGCCAAATTATATTCCAATACTTTCGGTCGGTAGGTACTATAAATTATATACTATAACTTTCCCTGAGAAATATACATTTGAATATCGAAAACCACGTCCAAATAGGATCAGTAGTTTTTGAGATACTCGCGGCCATACAAATTTACATACATACAAACATACATACGGATCGAATACAGAACCTCCTTTTTGAAGTCGGTTAAAAATAAAATAATGTTTATCGCCTTTGTTGACATCGGTGTAACCGCATTACGCCATCGCATTATAAATACACCGTCACTATTTAGTTGGTACGCATGTAGCTGACTAAACGCCTGTACATTGTCGGTGTGCGCTGATGGCCCCGCGATAAAGTGTACTAACGTTAATTAAAAGTGAGAGTGCGTGATAAATGCAGTGAATGGAGTCTGCGCTCCAATCCGACTGATAAGGGCCGGAGCCAATGTCAAAGCTACGACCGATCGGACGGTTCGCGCGTCAACGATTCACGACCTTGTTACAATCATGCTGGATTCAATTTGTTACGCACCTACGTGATCGTATGTAATAATAAGTTAATGTATCAGATGTGCATTGTCAGAGGTCAGTTGGGGGTAAAAATTATAATTTTTGTGTTAGTTGCAGCGCTAGTGGTCGCTGCCGCCCCGTGCGATCCTGTTAGGCGGGTCTTGCGTAACTGATAAGGGTATTTATATTGTTTAGTTATAATGCAGCATCTAATATAGATACGCTACGCAGTTTGGGTATGATTGATAGACCTGTTACCGTGCGAACATGTTGCTCTTATATGAATAAATTCGAGCATGTATTGGACGTGCGCAGTCAGTCACACTCAATGCGCTGACTGCTTGCCGAGTGCATTTTAGTTCCATGACATTATAAGGACGAGCTAATTACCATAACATTATCCACCAAAAATTCCAATCCACAAATTGCGTTTTATCGAAAAATCGTTGTTAATAAATGTAGACGATAAACGTATTTACATAATTATTTAAACCTCAAAATGTAAATACACCAGCGTACAGCGCCATCTATCCGCGGGCAATTAACTAGCAAACGTTGCATTATGAGTGCAAAACATCGAGGTTGAATGGCGTCGATTGTAAAAGTTTGCTAAAAACACGTGCCGTTGAACCGAGCACGGCGAATGCACCGGCCCGTTAGCTGTGGCCGAGGTCAGGTTGTGTGGTTATTGTGCGCCGAGCGGCTGTGTACTCTTGTAAAAATATGCAGTCCGTCTCAGCTGACTCCGCTTAGGGTTGCCCACTTGTTTCAAAAATCATAACGGTCGAAATATTTTGACAGGGCGTTTAATGTTTATCAATGGATAAATATTAGTCGAATTTATCATTGTTACCCATATTAAAAAAAATCTACCTTGTTTTACCGCAACATGTGTGTGCCAGAAGTAGTTTTTTTATCAATTCGAACTGAAATAATGGCTAACCGTTACAACTACCTACAATGTAAGTTGTAGTTTTACAGATTCTGAGCGTGTGTGTGGAGACATTTTAATATTTTTAAATTGTTGGCCAACCTTGGTTTCTGTTGAGTGAGATTAATTTCAGTACGATCACAATATTTTAACGTGTTTTTTTCACGTCTATAAGTAAACAGTGGGGCTAGGATGTGAAAAAAAAAACACTATGCGTCTCCGCTTCGTTTTATTGTGATTGGTTGAGAGACTGACGTGTCGGTCACTTGATCAATCACAAACATCAAAATACCGATACGTCAGTCACTCAACCAATCACAATTAAACGAAGCGGAGACGCATCGTATTTTTTTTCGCATCCTAGCCCCACATCGTAACTTGCCCTGACCGTGTTGAAAACATGTTTAGAACGATTCCATGAGTTTTTATTTTCATGCGACACGTTGTACCAATTTGTACTGTAAAATGACAATACATTTTCGACTTATTCACAGCAAAACGTTGGCGGCGACAGTTGGTGTGCATTTCGTAAATCGTTTTTATTTTCGGAAGCACTGCGCAGTTTAAATTACAACGTGTGTACGTAAAGCGCATCATAATTATTGAAATTTGTTGGTTGGTTTTATATCCGAGCCGATGCTATTTGCGGTTGGCTCCCAACCAGCACTAATTGAATTCAGTCCTCGTTTTTTGTGTAACTTGTGGCTTTGTCAATACTACGCAATTTGTTTACCTTTTAAAAAAAATTAAAGGCACCGTTTGAGGTTTTGACATCTAATATTTAGTTCATAAGCATATGGGTTGATTTGCATTGTTTGAGATATTGTTAGCTTAGAAATACATATTTTCATTTAGATGGCACAATACGTGTATTGAAGCCACCGGAAAACATATTGTAAATTTGTAACAGCTGTCGTATAGGCCATAGACGAAAAGTTTAAAGAAATTATCTTTTTACAGTCTTTGGAAGCCCACTGCTGAACACAGGCCTCCCGTAAAGATTTCCAGACTAGACCATGGAAATAGTACTAAATTTTGATTACCACATTCGAAAAATTACTCGTAAAATGAATCAAATTCTAATCGAATTGAAAACCGAAACATTTGTTAGAAACACAAAACGTCGGATTCAGATTTATCGTGTCGGTATCGGATACGTCACAGGCCTATTTGTAATCAATAATAATATTATCGCGACAGATGACACGAGGCAGTCGGACCGAGCTAGTCCGGCTGTAGGAAGCAGACTGAGTCTCGGTTTATCACTGTTTTCGATCACCTCTTGGCGGCACCGCTGCACGCGGAAGTCTGTCCGATGGCGCCCTTCAATTAGTTTAAAAGGGATATGCAGTAACAGTAAACATAATTCTATTAGCGTTTTATGGATTTCGAAGGCGTACTGATGACGCACAGTACCTAATAGATCAACGTCGCCGCTGACCATCTGCAATGCAGTATGGTCGTTTTGCCCGAGGAATTAATTTCTAGCGGTTTGCTTTTGAGGGTATTTTTGTGGCTGTTATTTTGTGAGGTTTTTCGTTTTAACGGTCTTTTTTGTAGTACACTATTCTGAGGATTATCATTACACTTTGCACAACATAAAGCTCCGCAACTGTTTCATATAAACAATTGTATGCAATTAATTACATAGCTTTTGTATTTATTTAACGGAATAATGCTGAGAACTCTTTAGATTATTTCATATCCTAAGACATTATAAAAGGTCTCTCAAAGGGGGCCCAACCGCAGCCCGCATGTTCCGCGGTTCTTCGGTTCATTATCCACATTAAAGTGAATACACCAGTCCTCCATTACATTGATTTCATACAATACTCTTACGACCTTATACATAAACATTTTATAAACGTGATTTAGTTATCGAATGTTTTGTCTTCTTTGAACTGAGTTTGAAAGAAGAAGACAAAACATTCGATAGCAAAAATAGGTTTATAAAGTGTGTGAAAAAGGCCGTAAGTTATTATTATCAGGTATATATGTATATAATGTTTTTTATAACTAATATAAAATATGTTTTTTATAAAATATTCTTTATAATTCCTATTAAAGTTTACACTTAGGAATGGTTTACAAGTGGCAAACACGCATGCGCCGTGCGATCGATCTGTAAAAACACCAGCCTCCGCCGATATCCGCTAAAATCCGCTATTTGTCAATGTTTACCTATGGCTCACAAGTGGTGGTACTGTCGCACAGTGGGACTGTTCAGACATTTAAAAAAAATATGCCTTGACGGTTACGCGCAGTTACGTACGCCAACACTACGCGAGAGTGCCGTTCGGCGGCTTGGCGCTGCTGTTTTCGCAGTTTGAAAAAACGTTAGTTTTACACTAAAATAGGTCGTAGCGCAGTGATTTGTCTACACTCTACACCATGGGTCAAACGCACGTGTAAGCGCGTTTAACAAGTTAATGCTAACAGAGTTGCGGCCGAGTATTTGGTACATTTACGGTATCCTCGGTACGAACGCCAGTCATGCTTTCTAAAAGAATTCAAATATATCCATGTTTTAAATACGGAATGTTTGCATTCACTTGTGCGTTGCCACGCAATACTCGTATGCGCGGATGACTGAACGTTTACGTCGCTATGTGTGAACTATTAAATGGCGTGTGAAAAAAAACTAAAATGAAAATTTTGTTGCCTTTGCAATTAAGATAACCTGACGTTTTGTTTCTAAGTCCGTACAATTTTCTTTGATAAGGCCTCGCTGTACATCGCGTCTGACGTCGTAGTATTCCATCGCGTGACGACGTTTAAATAATTTCATACAATTACACCTAACGGGATATTCGCCGCGCATATTTGTGGGTATCGATATTGACAAGTAATAAACATGACGTTGGTACAGTGTATAAAACCGTCGTCGCTCCTGTCTATTAGAGTGCAGAGTAGCGGTCTCGCATATAAGTAATACAATTTGAAACACAATTACGCGTCGGGTGTCGCGGACCGGCGCGAAATTAGTGTAAAATCACCCCCTTGTTCTTAATAGCTTCGGAGAGTCAATACTGCCGGACCGGCGTTTTATTGAGTTAAAAATCCCTTGTGCGCTTTAATGTTGGACAATGTGATTGTGAGGCTGTGATGACACAGCGTGTCGGCTGAGACA
This sequence comes from Lapara coniferarum, assembly GCA_949316025.1. NCBI lineage: Eukaryota > Metazoa > Arthropoda > Insecta > Lepidoptera > Sphingidae > Lapara > Lapara coniferarum. The sequence goes on from OX438933.1 coordinate 2,459,764, forward strand.
AGGCATTTCTAGTAGAGTGTGGTCCCGGAACACACGCTTCGTGTTATATTTTGATTTATGACGTGTTCAATTAATTTATATCTGTGGCCTAGTTAGCCTAGTTGTATTAAATATTACTTAGAAATTAAATTCAAGAAAGGATCACGTGACACATATTACTCTTAAATTTTATATGGAATTCTAAGTTGATAAACTCTCACCATAAATTACTGAAATATCGTTGTGAATGTTGTTCTTATCCATGCAATTATTTTATTACAAAGTTTTCGTTAGAAACCCCTCGTGTTGTATAAAATGATCTAGAAGATATTTTAAAACGCCGGTATAAATAAACGTCAGTAAAATGTTTACAAAACTAAATGTGGAGTGTTAAAGCAAAGCTACGGTGCATGTAGCAGACTAACAGACCACTCGTCGGAGTTTCGGTTAATTTTTTATATGGTTTTAACGTACTGAGAGTTCTAGAGAGTGCGGGGAGTACTTTCAAGATATGGAATTCAATTTATGCGAGCCTTTAAAATGTTTCGATAGGGTTTATGTTTTCTTTTAAATGAGCAAGTGGCTCACCAGAATGGTAACACACCGAAAAAATAAACAAACTCGGCGACACCAAAAAACTAACTCGTGCTACTTTATGTCTTGTTTCGCTGGTCCATTCTTGTCGAAACACTGTGTCGCGTCGTGGCTTATTGAAATTGTACGATATCTCACGAACGTATTTCTTCAACAGGTATACACGCTGGTTGGTAACGGCCCGGTTCATCCGAGGGGGCAGGACGACAGCCGGTAAGTGTGTTACATTAACAGTAGAGATAGTAACGCCGTCGCTGTAGTTAGAATATTATCTTGCTCTCGGCGAATTGTTAATATCCTTGCGAATAATATGTTTTGCTGTGCCGCTACGCAATGTGTATGATTAGAAATCGATGCTCAATGAATTTGGTATCAAGAACAGTTTTCTTTTGTTACAGGATTAATGGGGATCGAGATCCACTATCTACTTGAACACTTTACAAACGAAAATCAGCGTTTATATCAGGTAAATATTGATTCATATCGTTTATATTTTTATTTACTTTTATTATAAGATAATTTTATATACAATGCAATGCGAATGCTCATCATAAGCGAATGTGTCAATCGTGCGATTTACGTTGTCCACGGCGAAGGAATTATATTTTGTTGTGGGTAAAGTTGAGAAAAACCTTCGGCGGTAAGTGTGTATGTTTAAAATGTGATAAACACAAAGTTAATTATGTTTTATACATTATAAGTCAGTTTTTTATTGTACTAGTTAATATGCAACTAACACTATTATACATACAAACATTTCAATAAATATAACTTTGATTTTATGTGATTTTGAATATTTGTTTTAACAGTTACTTTTATAACCTGTGAGCCAAATTATATATATAATAATAACATGACGATCATCGGATTATGCGTCAACATTATTGGACGGCGCTTACCAAGTATTTTACCGTGTCAGGATAAAATGCAGTATGCAGTTATATTATTAACCAGGTTAAAGTTTTTTTTTAATAATGAGTTGTTTAAATAGAAGTGCGTATTTCATAATGTCAAAGATCCGTCATATTTTTACTCAGGAATATTTCTGAACGTTTCTTAACAACATAATTACACTGTTATTAACTGTCACAGTGCTTATTATAGTATCATAAAGGCAAAGTATAACGAGAAATCAATAAGTGTATTTAAACTACACCCAGTATTACGTACATTCAGTATAAACAGCCCAATACGAAAAGTTTCCAACAATTCATTGTATAATTAAAATTTAGAGTTCGATGTAAAACTTTACTTCCAACATAAACAAACTTGAGACTAGGACCTCGTACTATACAGCCAAAGATACAGAATACGATTACCAAAGTGCAGTAACCGTTGAATGGAAAAGCTCCAAGAAACTATTGAAACTCGTTCTAACTTCCCAATGGCGTTTATTGATAGATGTTATTCTGGAGTATCACTCGTTTGACGAGATTCAGGCGCGTCACGTTACGTTTTCTTTACGATATTTTGTTTATTGTGATGCTAAATACAGTATTTTATAAGGCATATCATTTAAACAATTGCTAAGGCTGTTAGTGGTGCGTTTGACTAGGATAGTTATATAAATAAGTATGGTAAGGTAAAATTGGTTTGCGATTCGAAACGTACAAGATTAGAATACGTAGCGTTAGACTCGCGTTCCGTTTGGAACGGAAATACACTCGGCGAACTGAAAACGCAGAAGCACGCCTGTCTACCCATTGAGAATCAGTTCGTATATATAATTTAAGCTAATATTTAAGTTTTAATGAAGAACACTATCCCGGCCGAGGGTTTTTCAACTAACGTATACTAGACTTAACTGGATACCATGTACAAATGTTTTGAACGGATTTTATGATGCGTTTTGACAGCTTGCCTCTTCACGGAGTAGTGCCGGTTCGAGTCCGTGGCGCAGACTGGCCGACCGTCCACATCTGCCTCCCCAGGTAGGTGCCAACAAGTTGTACATAACAATATCATACTTAGATCGTTCGGAATACGTTTCCTGCCCGTTTTCGCAAACTTTTGCTTATCTTAAGGCGACCTCTAACTTAGAACTTGTGGTGCAACATTGTAACGCAAGATAGGTCTTTGTCGCACTACATGTGTGGTAAAGTCAATTTAAGGTCTTCAATAGTTAGTGAAAATGGATCATCTCCTTAAATGCATATCACTTTCCTACTATCCACTCATTATAAGACCCCAGTGCAACATCATTCCGTTTTCATTTCTTACATGAGTCGCCAGATTCTTTTCATTTTTATTAATATATGTAAACAGTCGTATGATACCGAACGGTTTAATCATTATTTTGTTTTCCCATTACCATTTCATTGTTTTATGCTTTTCTTAAAATTTGATGAGTTTAACTATTGGAAAAGCTAATTTAAGCTCTAGCGAATGTTTTTTTTTTATTCTAACAGCGCTCCACACGGTCAGTAACAGTAACCTGGAAATTAAATAAATTAAAGATATATATCAATTAAATATCACAATATGTTACAATTATGGATTTACTGAAAATTCCAATGACTGCGTAAAGCAGTTATAAAATTATTTATTTTTATCGTGTTGAATATATTTGTTTTTATTTTGCATGATTTTTGTTGCGTATTAGTTGTGTTATGTCTGTTATTTCATACAAAAAGTATTGGTTAATTTTGTTTTACCTTATGTACTTATAATTTGTAGCTGTGCTATTTTATGTAGTGTTAAAAGAAAACATAATATAAGAAATGTATAATATTTACTGTATTTTGTGTATCGAATATTTTGTATTAAGATGTATTCAGGTATAATGTATGTTATTGTGTTTGGTATTTTGCCTATGCTAGGCATCACCTGTTAAGGAGTAGGGGAGCACCCACGATAGCCTCCCCCGGCTCCCCACAGGAGATGGCGAGCATGTGTGGGCGCATTATGTCACAAGTCACCGAGTGCATCGACATGAGTGGTCACAATTCGCAGGATAATGTTCATGATATAATTCATAGAATATGTTGTTAGCCCTCCGGAATAATCATGGTTATATCGGCATAATTGAAACTGTTAGCGATAGACCTACCACGTTTGTTACTCAGCTAGGGTTGTCAACTTTCACTGTTTAATGAGACATAATACTAGAGTATACAATACATCTCAACTGGAATTTAGGTAGGACGGTACGGATAAGATCGGTAGGGATTTAAGGGACGTAAATATGCCCTTGATGTAAAGTGCACACTTGCATTTAAGAACAGTATATTTATTTGCGCCTCATCCAAATACAGCTGAATTTACAATATGAACCAAAGACCAAGAAACTATTTGGAGATGGCGGAAATAATTTGCAAATCTCCACACGGAATTAGTAGCTGGCAACGCCAGTAGTTATATTATGAAATAAGGTCTTTACTATTTGGTAAATATTTCAAAATAAAAACCGTAGAATGGTTGTCGGAAAGTTAACAAGCCGCCCATGTTAAGCTCTCGCAGACTCTCTATATCCAAGTGAGGAGACACCAATATTCCATAGACTAAGCTGTAATCCCAAATAAAAAATATATTTTCAATTACGATTTATTTTTCATCAAGTATTACCCATTATTGTACAAACAAAATATGTTTTTTAAATATTTTTTGTGACAAATCAATCACTTTTAAGAACAAAATTAAACGGAGTTTTCCAAAGTAAGTAGGGTCAAAAATTTACTAATCAGTCAACATTATTGTTACTTAAGTAATTCTAATTCAAGCTGGTATACATGTGTTTTTTTCCCTAAACCGTGTTATTATTGTCTTACTGACTAATATCTGGATTTGAGTTATTGTATTTACCTATTCAAAATTGTTCAAACTTAAATATTAGAATTAACCTATTAACATACATCCAACCAAGTACCTCATAATTTTCCTTTGGAGTAAGTTGTAAATACCTTTAAGAGGTAAGCACACGGCTCTATACCTAACTTAAGATTATTTAAGATAGTTGTACTATGTATTACCTAATGGTGTTTCGAAATAAAATAAATAAATAAAGAAACAAAAACCATCTGCACAATAGACAAATTACAAAACATAGTTGTACAACGGCGTTTGTGTTGCTGAACACGTTTTTACTAGTTGCATACCCTAGGCGGGCGACGTTCAGACACATCCTGTTTGCGAGTTCACTTATCAATGCGTCGAGTTAAGTTGCATTCATAATCTCTTTGTGTCGAGATAGTCGGGTATGTCGCGTTCCGTTGGAACGACGGACGTTCATAAAACGTGTTCGATTGTCCTCAGGCGAAGTGGGGACACGTTTTTACGCCTGTTGCTTAGATTTGGCTCAGTTTTACTACCGCCCTGAATCCTGATTTAATTCCGTTTGTTAGCTTAGTACGCATGCTGTAAAGTCTGAGTGTGAAGCGATTAGTTGATTCCATGCCTAGGTGTATGTCTAGTAGGTCAGGTATATTTGTGAACCTTGACTGTGGTGTAGTGATTCTCTCTTAACCATCAGATCTAGTTTAGTAGTGTTATGCTAGGAATAAGATATAAAAAGGTAGCTTACACGAGCCAAAGCGGTACACTTTCCAAAGGACATGTCCAATAACGGGCCTAAAATTCTGACCAAGACAGTGTATATATATTTGGATAGAATTCCTAAAAACCAGCCTTTCATAAATATATCATAAATCGTTTAATTTTAAAGACTTCCGATTTTGAGATATATGTAATTCTATTTTGCTTAAACATTATTAAAAATGCCAGTAATAAATAGAGGGGCCTAAAAATGATTTTTTTAAAGGATTAAAAAAAAAAATACTTTATTCATCACGTAGGCGAACATAGTTGCACTTATGATAAGTCGAGACATATTTAATAATTATTATTAGTCACTTATATAACTACAGACATTTTTATTAGGAGTAAAATAAATGTTGAAAAATAAAAAGTAAGAAGCCAGCTCGGGCTGGCAAGAAAAGCAATATAAAACGAGAGATAATTAACAAAAAAATATATAATAATAGTAATAATAATGGGAGGAACGCGTCGCGATCCTCACCGGTGAGGACACTACATGTCCTAGCCTAGCTAACCTACCAGCCTTTCACTAGCTACCTAAGCGATGACTACCCGAAGAAGAAAGGCAGAAAGAAACTCCGGGCTTACTTTTTTGTCATCATATTCAAGATCCATATTTTTTGCTTTTAATGTTCCTAAAGTTTAGATTTTAAGGCTTTCCCTGGTTAGATTTTAAGGCTCAGCACCCATAGAAAAGCACCTTCTTTATCAACTTTTATGCCCATTCATAATTTCACCGGCTTTCGGGCGTGCGATCGCAAACATCAAAACTTAATAGATTCATATAAAATTGGAAATGAATTACGCCCGTTTGGTTGTATCTAGCTAGGCATAAGCAACATTCACTAGCAGGATCGGGTAACAAAGTGTTTGTGCTGAAACATTTGTAATCTTATTTCAATAACGTCGACGTTCGAAATTTAATTGACTCAAAGTCTTATACCCTACACAGTCAAAGGTATATAAGCCTTTGACGGTATCAAAGAAATACCATTTCGCATTTCGATTGTAAAGTGTAAGTGTGCAACGGAATAAGTACGTCAAGGGAATTGAAATTGAATTTGGAATCATTGGGTACAAATTATCCTTTGTTCTGTTCTGATTTAGTACGTTTAGTCTATTTCGGCTGTGTTGTAATGAGATCTGTGTTGCATTGTCAATTTTTCTAGCAGAAGGAATTTGGCCGTTACTTTTTAACCAATTGTGCTGTTTCTGAACTTGATGCTGTATTGTTCGTCCTTACGCTGTTTTGCTGGTAATTTCAAATATAAAGTTGATAAAAAAATGTCTTACCCTGTTGTATAATGTGATAATTATTTTGTTTAAATATTCTATATATCCTGCCCTATTTTTGGACTGGGGCTCAGTCCGCATGAGTCTTTGTCCGGAATAAAACTAATGAAATCAATAAAATATGTTCCTACTTACCCAAGGAACATGAATAGGAATAGGAATGTAGCCTTCTATCCAGAAATTAAACCATAAACTAATAATTTAACTTACAAACCTTGCCTGTGATATTAGTTTTTTGTTGATAATGTCCGTTCCGATTGTGTCAATATTATATTTCAAGATTAGCCTTTTTATTAAAAATAAGGCCTTTTAATTTCAAAACCGAATAATTTACTGTTATTATATCGTATTCTTAGCAATGGTTGTATACCGAACAATTTAGCGCATACTCACGCCATAATCCGAAGTTTGCGCCACCTACGTTATACACCTACCGACTCCAGTTATCAGTGGAATCCGGTGCGCCGAGCTTATATCCTTCCCATGCGGCATGACAGTTGAATCTATAGCTATAAAGACAAATTTAGACTACGGCACTATACACAGTACACTCATACTCTAGTAAACAAGTTAAAAAACGTGAAAAATAGAGATAAAGAGCCTAAAAATATGAGCGATGGCTCATTCGATTCGTAATCACCTCTAGAAAAATGTTTTTGAAGGATTTTGGTGCAGGTTAAAAATTGCAATTGTTATTAACAAAATAAGATGAAAAAAGAAATGATATTTCGTTTTTTGTTTGTAACTCGAAAAATATTAACATTTAAGCAATTTTGTAAAAAGCTCGTTAAAGAGGAGGAAAATTCCAATAAAAAAAGCCCTAACTCTCGGAATTCTATCTCCATTATTTATCATTTTAATTAGACGTTGAAAATAGGGCTCCGCGCGGCAAGAACGGCATGCGCGCGCTGCCGCCAAAAGTGAGTTCAGCAATAAAAATAATTTATTTATAACATAAAATGTGATTTTAAAAATTTGTAAAAAATCTAGTATCTTCTTAACACTTGAAAGAATCGAGCCCTGAAAAAAAAAGTTTAATCACTATTTTTCAAAAAGTTATTCAGTTGTTAACTAACCAATTTTTTTCCAATCTCCATTGGCATAAACAAGGTGATGAAAGGTATAAATAATAGGCCTATAAATTTTAAAATTCGTGGAGCCCTTCTGATACATGTACTTTATAAGATCCTGCGGTAAATTTTATTAATTTGTTAATTATGATTTTTTAAAACTACTTAATTTTATAAATTTTTCAATTTTTCAATAGCTATAAACAATAATTAGTGGCATAAATATTTAAATTGGAATCTCAAAATGGACCCAAATCTTGCACGAGCCGATAACAGTAACCTCCCTAGGACAAACGCATTTATGGTTGCAATTTAAGAGAAACGCGAATTACTTTGCTGCAGAAATTAAAAATGTAAAAACAGCAATGTAATTACCTACTACATGAGAATTATTATTTGCAAACTAATATGTATCATCATTCAGATGTTTTATATAATCTCAATTTAGGTTATGTTGATAAATAAGATAAGATTCTTTGCTTGTGTTATAGATGTTATTTCATTTTTTGAAAACCGATATACTTGTCAAATATTATCTAGTATATTTTAAAGCAAAATATTTCTTACATCAAAGTGATCTTCACACATAAAAACGTTTAAATGTGATAGAATGCTCTTTAGGTCTCTTCAAGGTAATTGTAACCACATTTTTCGTCTTTTGAGATTCTTAAGAACAGAAACAAACAGTTTGTGCGAACTTTTCATAGACGTGTTTGTACACTGAGACACTACATGCCATTTAATACAAAAAAGTTGATGAAAACTGATTAAAATTACCTTAATTGCACTGAATATAGCTAAATCTAACCTGTTTACTTGCATATGACGTCACGACTAGCGCCATTATAAAAACAGCGTTTATGACGCAGTTGTAGAAATTTTAACTTTGACATTGTTTTTTTATTCACAAAACCGTAAAAATATCGAAAATATCGTTACGAGTAGGTATGTTTATTATTATGCAATAGAGGATAATATAAAACGGTTTTCCAAAATAAGTCGTATAGCCTATTGCGCAGGGAGAAATCGGGTGCGTTGCGTTGTCCATCTGGCATGGAAAACAAAATTTTTTTTTTCATCAACATGAAACTAAGTTTCATTAACAGATTTGTATAGTATATAGCAGATTTTGTGTTGAGTTTTTTGTGTAGTGTTCACGTTCAAACATTAATAAGAGACCCTTTATGATGCTCGGATGTTTAAAAAATGACAATGGTTCTGCCTGGTCTAAACTGAGCTCATTTTACTGTAACTACAGGATAGAAAAAAATCAAATACCAGTTTTCCGTAAAGTCTTTTCATCTGTCTTTTATAAATAGCTGGAGACGACATAAACTTTATGGTGAGCACAAAAATACTATCAATAAATTTAGATAACAGCAAGCTACCATTACTGCGAAATAGATAGATATGCGATACATCTTATTTCAAAGATTATAATAATTCAACAAAGAAACGAAAACTTGACGTGTGTAATCCCTACCTCTTCATTTGTGTTGACCTATTCCACAAATAGGGCAGTTGACTACTTTTTGTTAATACATTTATGAAAAATGTATGCTATCCAAAATATAATGGAAAAATAATTTTAAAAATTAGCCCAACAGTAAGTAAGTTATAAAGCTTTGAAATTTGGTGGAAGGGGTAGCTGCCAAATAAGAACAATACTCGGCTGTGACGTCACCAAGCGCCGTCGGCCATACGGCTGCGTGCGTGCGAAAGAGATAGCGCCATATCCCCGCCACGCCCCCACTTTTGCTCACAAGATTATTTCAAAATGGAATAACTGCTTTATTTTTCAATCGATTTTAATGCGGATTTTACAGAAGAATTTCTTTTTATATTACTTTCTGTTACATCTAAAATAATGTACAAAATCAAACATAGGCAAATACCCTATGACGAGGTTCTCAATTTCACGTGTACAGGTTTTTGTTTATTTTATGTTACATTATTACGAGATTTTTGCGCTCATTTGGTAAAAAACAATTACAGTCGGGCCTAGATTATCAGAACGCCTAATATTTATACCCTGTTTGGATGTACGCAACGTTCGGATTATAGTATGCACAGTAATTTTAAGAAATTAACTAAAAATTGATTATGGAAACCATGTTTTAATCATTAGAAAATGTTACAATATATTTAAAGGATGATGCTATTATGAGGTATGATACGTATAGCTTCTATAAAGTTTAATTCGGCACTAAAATACGAGTGTGGCATAGCGAGTTACTTGGAAACGGCAGACGCGCGGGGGCAGGGGGTCGTTCGAATTATAGAGGCATTCGGACTAGCTTTGGTTCGGATTATCGAGGCCCTACTGTATTTGGCAGAGGAAGCACTCGAGGTAGTCCCCTGGTGGTAAACAGTAGTAATTTTTTGATGTGAACGATATGTAGATTAAATCATTCCTTTATAGTTTATACTCTAAGTGGTAGGAAGTGGCAACTTGCTGCTTATTATTTTCACTCCACGATGAGTCATTTAATAGAGAAATAGTAAGGGTGTTGACGTATCAGGTGCATCTTCTAGTCGTACAACTATTTTTTGTTGCAAAAATGCCAATTTTTGTTATCATGATTATGTATGAGGTTTCATTATTCATTTTATTCTGTATCAATGAACGTTATCGCTTACTGTTTTGTTTGTACGGTGAATTTAATAACTTTGAGTGATAGACAGGAATTAGTTTAACGACATATGAAAAGTGTTAAATAAATTTGCAGGCTTCCATCATTGCCCACCATACAATACTCAAAGATTATCAGCGTATCGTCTGGAGATATGATCTACAAAAATGGAGAAACAATATATAGGAGAACAGCTTGTGTATATCATATTACAAACATAATTGTATCGATTTGCGATGATTGTACATCCTTTAATACTTGAATCATCCCACTTATCATCAGGTGCAATTGAATCACTCGGTCATGCCAGTAAAAAAAACAATGGTGACATTAATACAACCTAAAACGACAAGTCTAGAAACACTAGTATCTGTACACGAGTTCCTTGTGCAACTTGGGTGCAAGGACTTGTGAATCGATCCCCTAAGGATGTAACTAAATTATGGACGAGGCACACGTATATATACGCATAGTTATATAATACAATACCAATGAACTAACACTTTACAATACTTATGCACATTTAAATACCAAATGATTATCTAGACAAGACTGATAGTAATAAGATTCCGATACGTAATGAAACCATTGCTATGACCAATGTCTATTCCGTGAGCGTGCATTGTTGATATAACATCTGGCGAATGTTTTATTTCTACCGCCATTTATCAATGATAAAATTTGATAATAATTTTATTACTACCTACCTTTCTACTTTCGCTTGCTTGCCACTAATTCATTAATATGTAATAGTTTAAAATACCAAGTGTTTCTCTGTTTTAAGTGAATAATTGTATTCTTTAGAGAAATAAAATCTTTAACCGTTAGTTTGATTTTATTCAAAACACTCTGTCTGTTCGATATTGCTGTACATTGAATCGGAAGTTAATTAGCATGCGGTGTGCGAGTACTGTCGTTGTCAGGGGCTTTTGCTGTAAGATCAATCGCGTCGTGCACTTCACGTCGTGTGACATAGGGTGACTATAAGAATAGCTTCCATACTGCAATGAGTCATAAAATATGAAGACTTGTCTGTGTAATGCAGTTTTGATGCTAATTTTAATGAAGACATGTGAAGTTATCGCTATGGGTAAAATAATTATAAACAAAATATCGAAGTCTTGCACGACACACATAATGACTCATTTATGTGGATGTGTCTTTTATAGTTATAACTACTTAAATGCCAATATTTCAAAGTGTCAGCGATATCATACCATTCAAAAAATTGTTGCTGATTTACTACAAATGAATGAATATGTATTGTATTTATGTATTCATATGATATGTGTTGCCTGTATTTAGATTACGTATGAAAACCAATTTAATCATTGGCATTAAATTGCTTTTCATTTTTCAACATCCAGTACAACTTTGCCGTGGCGCTGTCGATGCGATTTTATTCGAAAATCAGTTTACTTATGCCCTTTGAACAGTGCCGCTGTCGCATTGGTCGTATTCGAATTGTGTACAAAGCTCATTAAAAAAAATCAGTACGTACATTCGAACGTTTCGTTGTAACATTTCCAATAAGTTTTCCCTTTTTTAAACTTCATTATCGGAAAATTGAAACGAATAAGAAGTAACCGTCTCTGGATTCGACTAGTGGAACAGCTCTTGGAGACGGAACATTCCAATAATCTCTTTATTTGGAAGTAACATTGGCAATGTTACATACGTATTGATGTATGGCGTATGGTTTTATTGGCAAAGTTGCATCGGTGATATTTCACAGCCGCTCCACGGACGTCGGTTGCCTTCTGCCTCGTGAAAGACATGGGTAGTGAGATGTCCCGTACATCAAAATTCTCACTACCTTGTCTTTCATGCGGATTGGGCACGTATCAACTGTCTGCGAGCCGTCGCGTCAAGACTCAAGCAATTATAACAACAGTATGTCCATTTTATTTGTAGTTGTTTAAGGTTTAAAATATTGTAATCAGTCAAATACATGCAGCCAAAATGCCGGACGGGGTGATGTATGGACCAGACTTTAACATTTGGCGTTGTATGTGTGACTCCGTGACGCATAGAACTGACCTTTTCGTTCGACTTATCAGCAGTGGTCGGAGTAGATGGCACTATAGGGATAAAATTCCAGTGAATTATGATTATCTGAGTAATGATAGGCGTACTATAAAAAAAAATAACAGTAATTTCGGCTTAACACACACATACACTCACGCCTGTTATCCCCGAAGGGGTAGGCAGAGGCGCAACTAGTGCACCCAGTTTTCGCCGTTATTCCGTGCCATGATGTGATAGGGGGCGAGCCTATCGCCATATCGGATACAAATTCCAGACTCCGAGCTGATACTGAATAGAAAACCTCAATATCACTTTGCCCGACCCGGGAATCGAACCCGAGACCTCAGCATTGTAGTCGTACCTTAATACAACTATGCCACCGAGGCAGTCTCGGCCTAAATAAAATGAGAATTTTAAAATGCATATTAAAAACGAAAATATCTTCGTAATTTAGCCCTTCGATTCAAAAATGGCACTCTTAAACTTTTAAAGCAGTCCATTACTTAATTTTACTAATCTATGTGCATATAAAACAATGGCGATCTCCGCTTTTTAAAATTAAGGGGTTTGGATTGTAAAATTTAAACCAACTGAGATCCAATTTCACTTTGCATTAACTTCTACAACCTCCTGCATAAGCAAACAAAGGCGTCGGGAAAACATCAACTATCACACGCCCGTAGTAATTATATACACAAAAGCTGCGGTGGCGAAATGATACCATTATGTAACTACCCGCATATTATCCGTGAGAGTTCGCTGACCGACGCAAAACACGTCGCATTAAACGTCTATTCGTCTTAACTAGTATCTGGTGTCAGCGTTCTAAGAACCTGGGACATATTTACACTTTGTAACAGTTCTTCGCACGAGAGATGTACTCACGTAATCCGCTTAACGCGTTGCCCTAGCTGAGGGAATTTCGGCGAATGTAACGTTCAGAGTAACGAACGGAGTAATAGTCGCATATTTTGTACCAGGATATATTCTTACGTTATTTGTCGCCATATTTCAATTCGGCGAAATTACCAGAGATATTGAAATTGTGTTACAGTTGCTAGTTGCGGAAGCCGACATCCATATGTCAATATGTCTTACTGCATGAACGGATTTTACTCGTAACTCCATTAATAAGTGACACATGGATGTCCACATGCGAAACCTCGTCTGCCAGAACAGCGCAATTTGATTAGGAATAGATAACTCCATCAAATATTGAAAACTGGAAGGCATCACTACCCAAATTCGCGCCTGGATGTCCTAAGGTATGACCAGGGTGACTATAATATGGTAATCTTAATCAATTAACGTCTGTTTACAAAGTTATGACTGCGAGAGCTGAAGGCTAAAAAGGCAATAATTAAGTTTATTTATTTAGAATAATATTGTATAGCTATCATTGATTCATTAAAAAAACCCATACTTATACATGATTTTTCGTGTCAGTAGGTATATTAAAAAGTTTTGAAATAAACAACTGGGGGTGAAGCGAGAAATAAGTGCCTAACGGAACGTAAAATTACCTTGAAATTTATGCCTGTTTGCTGGTCTGTTAGCTGTTACGCTTAAAACATTTACTGGATGCTGCTTTTCATTACTGAAAAAATGCTTTTAATAACTGAAAAATATTAAACTTTATTTTGTGTAAAATATAAGGTAAATGAGGGAAAAATAACCACATAGGAAGACGGGATACACGCGTCGCACATATTATGTGTTTAGAATGGCGTATTGGGAGAGGTATGAGATAGAATATGATAGACCCGAATCCGTGTACTCATTGTGGGCACAGCTATTTTATATATTCGTACTGAATTCCCGGAATGGATGTATAGAAATCCAACTGCTAGGTGATCGTCAACGGTATTTTGTTCTCAAGATGATGAGCCCGCGACATCAGGCATCCTATATCAATCCAAAACAAAAAAAAAAACATTTTTAGTGATTGTCTTAATGCCGCGTTAATCCTACTAATGTTATAAACGCGAAAGTTTGTAACAATGTATAGATGTTTGTTACTCTTTCGCGCAAAAAGTACTGACCGATTTCTATGAAATTTGATGGGGAGATAGTTTAAGACCCTAGGAAGGACCTAGGGTACTTTTTATCTCGGGGAAAAATAAACCGGGACTTTTATCCCGGAAAAACTTTTTAACACGGACGGAGCCGCGGGCAAAAGCTAGTTTAGTTATAATTTTCGCACCGTCGAAATTTACATCATTGTGTCAATCGATGCCCTCCGCAGCAACGTTTGATACCAATTAGTGCATAATTTGAGGTTTAAACATGACCCAATTAATTGGATGTAGTAGCGGGCGGAAACTGACAGTATCGGGAGACGTAAATTGGATTGCACATATTATGCTCTAGTGGCTAGGATTATTATTAAAATTATAGTCAGATAATTACTATAAAATGTATATGCTATATTTTTTTTTATTCTCTCAAATTATGAGAGTTGTTGGAATTTCGGTTCATCGCACAGACCCCAAGATGGTAAACTTCATACTGTAAAATTCATCCTCTCACTATCTTTTATTGCGGTGAACTTTTTAAAGGTGTCGCAAAAAAAAAAAAGCTTTACCTATCGCAAATCTCCAGACTCCTGAGTTCATAGTTCATATTATAAATCGATATGGGAGTTAGCAATAATGTTCAGAACGTAACAGATAGATTCAGTCATAGGAAATGTGTGTAATTCGACTGAGTTAATATGGCCATAGCTGACTAGCCAACCGGCATTGAAGCAATCATCCCAGGATTAGTAAACCAGCCAGTTACATTGGCCGAATGGGTGCGTGTACTGCACACGCGGTTTAAACGCTTTATTGCTTACCGTTGAGTAGATTCCTATGTAAATATATCGAATACTATGCTCTGTTCAGGACGATTTTTTTTATTGCATTGAATGACGAGACGAGATGCCGTTCGCCTGACAGTAAGCGATACGGCCACCCATAAACAGTAGCAACACAATCCAGCACATTGAGTTACAAACTACTGTTCGGTTTTCCACTGCGCTCGTCATCCTAAGATATAGGATATTAAGTCTCATTATGTCCAGTAGCTACACTGGCTACAATGTCCTTCACACAGAATCTGTTGTGATTCTGTGCATGCACACTGTTGCTTGGCGGTAGAAATATACATTGCGGTGGTACCCACCCAGATGGACTCTTACATATGAGAGACCTACCAGTTACTATGACACGATCTATGGCAAGAATGCCGCTAAATTGTTCATGCATCCTATTTTAAGATTTGAATGATCGGTATTAATTTTGTGTTATTACAAGAGAGGCTCCTCTATGATAAAAGATGTTCTTATTTCACCACGTTGACCTAATAAGGGTCCGACATCCGGTGGCATTCCGTTTCAATGCCTCTGAACTATCGTTGCCCTTTCAGGATCAACGGTAAAAGATAATGAATGAAATTGCAACTTGAAACATTTTATATTTTCACTAAATAAAACATTTAATTGATCAAAATTTAACGTTCATTCGGTGTTTATATTTCAATTTGCCAATTAACTTATTTCAAGTAATAGCTAAATGAGTTTTGCTGAAAGAGCAGCTTTTATTCTGTATTTTACTGGTGAAATTGATTTTCATGTTGTATTAAACGGTTTCGTAGTATTATAAATACCAATATTGTATATCGAAGTGTAAATCGGATTTTTCAACATCGAATTTTACGAGTCATGGGATATGTGCATGCGTAGGAGAGTTAAATGTCATATGTAATTAGTAAGGCATCAAAGAACTTTGAATTAATTCATATAAAATCCGGAATAAAATACGGCGTGAAAATTTGATTGTCAACAAATAAACATTACTACAGTGTTTTACAATTGACAAAGTCATTAATCATTCACATAAAAAAAAAATTGCTTTAGGATATATTTCACTAGATATCTGGGAATAGACTGGTTTCTCCCGAATATTATAGTCCAATAACTACAGAAGCAACAAAACTCAAAATAACTTCTAAAATATTTACAATCGAACGGCATTTTAGAACTTCTTCGTATAAACAAGTATATGAAAGAAATATAGGATCGCAATGAACATTTATTGACAAGTTAAAAGTATAAAGCCACCGTAACACTTGAACTGTAATTTTGCTAAATGGTTTTTCCATAACTGCAAATTGTAGAATCAAAGCTTTCCACTCATTCATTCATTCTGATCCCATCAAGTTCGATGAACTGGATTTCCAGTTCCATGCCAGATAACATCGATTCGTACTCAATTAAAGAAATTTAGGGTTCGTATTGTTAGTTATTGGCTATTCAGCGTTTTTTATGTAGTGGTGGGCTAACTGGTTTCGATTTTAGTAATTATATTTACTAGGATAATGTACAATATGATACAGTATTGGCAAAGTTGACCCAAACATAGTGGTAGGAAAATATGGTGACACGTGTGACATATCAAAGGGTTAAAACATTTGTTTGCTTTGAGATTATTACATAGTTGAATTATTTATTTAAATACTATTTGGAGCTTTATTATTGATTTGGAGCTCATATCGCTACACATATCTCTTTTCTTAGTTACGTAGGTATGTATTTTAATTATGACGCCTACACAAACAAGGAAGCCTACTGAAGATTCCTCCGTAAGAAGCTCTGAAGTAAGGTTTTTGGAATTGCTTTGAGTTAATTGAACGACAAGTGTAAAACGTAAGTAGGCCTAAGTCAAACCGTGGGACAGTATAGGGCTTTTAGTCACATACTTTATGAGTAACTGAATAGAAGTTTGAACACGCTGGATGTAGGCCGCTTTTGACAGTTTAGAAATCATTAGGGGAAGCCTATGTTCACTAGTGGACATATATGCATAATTCATACTCACGCCCTTATCCTATAGAGGTAGACAGACACTATTAAGCGCCACAGGCTACGATATTAACACACCTCTTTTGCCTCTTTCACATTCATAGTTCTTCTAATACATTTTCGCCGGTTAACGGTATTCCTGACCTGCCCTTTTTGGGAGAATTTCATTTATTTGATTAGAAAACTTTCTCCTCGGGCGTCCCCTTCCAGACGTACCATCCACATTCGCTCGATAAATACCTTTCGTGATCCGTCGTATCATCCATCCTCTCCACGTGCCTAAATCATCTCAGCATATTTCTTTCAATCTTAGTCACCACATCATCCTTGAACTTACAACGAACTCTTATCATAGTATTGCCCATGCGATCAGCAATAGTGACTCATACATACATATACTCCGTAAGAAGCGCATTTCCACCGTATTTATTAGACTTTCGTGCTTCTTTTGCGTTTCTTCTGCCAAACCCAGCATTCACTTCCATAAATAAGCGTCGGCACCAGTACACCATTGTGAATAGCCATTCTTGCCTTTTCAGACACCGTCTGGCTACTCACCATTATACGCATGGCATCAGTACCTATACCTCTTCTTTCAATATCCATGTCATATTTTCCATCTTTCGTAATCATACTTCCCAGGTACACAAAGTCATTTACTTGTTCCACTTGCTTACCATCTATACTAATGCTACATTCAGTAGCATTTTCTTCTCTTTCTATCACCATCATTTTCACTAAATTTAGCATGTCTTGCAGCTCCCTTGCCGAAGGTGCAAGTAAAACTTGATCGACGGCACAAAGAAAACACTTGACACGGCACTCATCTGTTCTCAATCCCCATTCTATCTCTTTCAGAGCTGACACGCAGTTGTCCATGTAGAGATTGAACAGCCATGGAGACGCAACACATTCCTGACACCCTTTGAGAGCGCTCTATTTACCCTGACCCATGCTTTGGAATTATCTTTTGTTGAGTTCCTTGGCTCACCAGGCGACCCTTAATCCCATATTAATGTTTACGACATCGTTGACCACAGCTCATTCCTCAGCATACGATCCCCTCCAAGTCTACGAAGGCACAAATTATTATTTTTTACTCATCTAAATGTTTTTCTGCTGTGTGAAAGATTTGCTATGTTTACTTTATGGATAAGACTGATGATCATTAAGATTTGATAGGTGTACCTATTTTATTTTATAAAACTACATTCCATCATGAATTTTTATGTAAGTATGCTAACGCAAAAAATTTACTGTGTCCGCCCTTTAATACCACATCGATGCGTATTTTACATGAGTCTTAAATTGTAAATTCGAAGTAAAGCCCACGCTTAACGCTGGTACAATTGTTGAATGATGAGTATCATTCAAGAAATCCGATTTAGAGAGTTCTAAATCGGATTAGTGAGATAGAAGCGCATGTTTTCCTATCCAATTACTATACACAAAGGGGATAACAATAAAACGTTATGCCAACTGATACAGGTACTCATATATCGTAAGATTGTACGAGCATACACGATATTCCGGCAAGGCAGATAATCAACGCGTCTCGATATTGCCGTAATACCTGAATGCACCTAGTTGATGCCGGCTGTCAATACACGATGTCTCGCCGTATTACATGATGAATGGCGGCTTTGTTCCTGAACGCTCAGTATGTCACGTGACCTTTGTGGACACGGAGGGCTTGTGGGTGTCCGGGTTGGACGCCTGTCGACCTCGTCCGAGAGTGATGGCTGTATAGGCGTTTCATACTGTATTGATTTATGCAGTCAATTCAAAATGTATTGTTACGTTGTGCTTAATGGCTGTTGCCAGTAATCATAACTTATGTAAATAATTAATTTTAGTAAAACATTGTTAGTAAATTTATTACTCAGGGGCAGTAGGTATAGCTTCCAGTTATCTGTTTTTTTAAACCTGTTGAATAGTACACGCATATACTTGACAAATTTACAAACATTGGCAATTTATTATTACAATATAAGCGCCAGTAACACAGTTTTATGTGAAACACGGGGAAGATGCACTTTTTAATAACTATTAATATCTTGAGAATTTCCTAACATATGTGTCGATTTATCTATACTGAACATAATGTTATTATCCTTAATTATGATAACTATTCTCTCTGACTTAACCGATATCAACTACGCTCTCATTTCATTTTGGACTACGAACACAGTAGTGCATTATCAACAGCCATCGGGCACAAGTTGTAAAAGTTTATTTAGAATAGTGCAAAAAACAAAATTAATGTATTATATGTTGCATATATTAAATAGGTCGGTCAAATTTCGACCAGTGGACGACTACTTTTTCTTTTAGTTCACAATATCGATACAGTGAAAGATGGCTCGCGCGTCATGCTAGATAATATTTCTGTATTCGGCTATCTAGACTCTAGAACAAATACCGTTGGCGGTGCAAGCGCCATCCGCCTTACCCACTGACATAGTTCGTTTTATCCCCCGCAAATCGGCTACAAACGTCTTAGACTATGCTCTAAAACAAGCGTACGTAACGCGATATCTGTGGTTGAATGACTAGCACGTGTTTTTATGCAATAGAATGTGACAGACGTCTGTTATCGGTCATTCGGAGATAATAATAAACTAATTGATACCGATGTATCTCATACTTGATTAAATGGCGTTCGATTTGTGTATTTAAATGTGTAAAATAGGCGTTGCTCAAGACGTCTGTGTGATAGACCTGTCAGGAAAAAAATGCCTGTCTGTCTGTGGAATAAAAAAATGCCTTTCTGTTAATAGTTCGAAATTCAACTATTAGATATGTGCCTTACAAATTATTGAGGTCGGAACTATATCTTTAATAAAAAATAACATTGTTTTGTAAAATATAAAATCCAGTACCCTAAGCACGATTAATAAAGAATTAATCCAAGTAATTGTTTTTTTTATTGCATTGAATGACGAGACGAGCTTTCCGTTCGCCTGATGGTAAGCGTTACGACCCCAACGATAAACAGTAGCAACATCATCCAACACCTTGACTTAAAGTATTGTGTGGTATTCCACTGCGCTCGAAGGATGACGAGCGCAGTGGAATACCACACGAGACATAAGATGTTTGGTCTTATTATGTCTAGTAGTTAAACTGGCTACAATGTCCTTCAGACCGAATCACAACAGTGCACGCACACTACTGCTTGGCGGTAGAAATAGACATTGCGGCGGTACCCACCCAGTCGGTCTCTCACATATAATGAGAGACCTATCACCACTAAACCAGTAAATCGTATGCAGTTCAATCGCCGGTTCCCATACAGTTTGCTTTTACTGTTATCATGGTTGTATACCCATATTCATACTACCGTATTTTACTTCCAAATGCGCTCACTGGGCGCTGATCAAATTCCCACACAAATCGAAACTACCCTATAACTTAACGTATACTGTAACCCAACAAATAGTGCTATCATCCATCATCCACAACCTGTTGATTCCCACTGCTGGGTATAGGTCTCCCTCATATTATTCCACCTTACCCGGTCTCGAGCCAATCGCATCCAGGTTCGACCCGCGATCCTTACAATGTCGTCGACCCATCTTGTCGCCGGACGACCAACGCTGCGCTTGCCTTGCCTTGGCCACCACTCAGTCAGCGTCTTACTCCACCTGTCGTCATTTCGTCTAGCTACATGGCCTGCCCAGCTCCATTTGAGTCCCATAACGAATTGTCCGATATCTCGAACTTTTGTTTGTCTACGGATTTCGCTGTTACGGACTCGATCTTGAAGTTTGATGCCGAGCATAGATCGCTCCATAGCCCTTTGTGTCACACCCAGTTTGTGTAAAACATCGCATGTGAGCGTCCATGTTTCGGCACCGTATGTCATGGCGGGCAGGACACATTGGTCAAAAAGACGAGTTTTTAGACATTGTGGAATCTGCCGCGACTGTAATATGTCTTTTAATCGTCCGAAAGCCGCCCAGCCAAGTTGTAAACGTCTGAAAATGTCCCTGGTTTGATGTTCCTTGCCAAAAGATAGTACATGACCAAGGTAAACATACTCCTTAACCATTTCCAACTTCTCACCTCCAACCGTAATAAATGGAGACGAGATGCCGGAAACATTAGTAAGGACCTTGGTTTTAGCCATGTTCATCTTTAGGCCTACCCTCAAGGATGCATCAAATAGGTCTTTGAGCATACATTGGAGACTCTCAAGGTTTGTTGCAAACAACACCAGGTCATCGGCAAATCTAAGATGAGACAAATAGGCACCATTGATGTTTATGCCAGAAGTATCCCATGTGAGCGTTTTTACGACGTCTTCCAAAACAGCCGTAAATAGCTTGGGTGAAATAGTGTCACCTTGTCTCACCCCCCGCTTAATCGGTATAGGTTCGGTTAAATTGTGTAGTTTGACCTGTATTGTAGCCGAACTGTAAAGCTCACGGAGAAGATCCACATAGCGGGCATCGATGAAACAGCGATGTAGGGAGTCAATTACGGCCCAGTGTTCGATACTGTCAAATGCCTTCTCATAATCGACGAAGGCCATACACAAAGGCTGGTTGAACTCCCCACTTTTCTCCATAAGTTGTTTTACCGCATGGATGTGGTCTATAGTTGAGAAACCACTCCGAAAGCCGGCTTGTTCGACGGGCTGGCATTCATCTAGTTGACGAGTAAGCCTATTACAGATAACTTTGGCAAAAAGTTTGTTAGTTTGTGGGAGAAGGCTTATAGGTCTGTAGTTGCCTAGAAGTGAACTGTCACCTTTCTTATGGATTATGGTGACTATGGCGTTTTTCCAAACTTTTGGAGTAGATCCACTAAACAAAACAGAATTAAAAAGCTTCACCAAAACACTAATTACTGACTGTCCGCCAGCACGAAGCAACTCAACGGTAATCCCGTCTTCACCAGGTGACTTTTCGGCTTTCATATGCATTAACGCCGTTTGTACCTCGCAAGGTAGTATTGGTGGTATTTCATCTGAGCTACGATGCTCTGCAGCCTCAGCTCGCGGATCGTCTCCTGATGATTGGGGTCCCGTTGGCTGGGAAGCATATAGCTTATAGTAAAACTCTTCAACTACTTTTATTATTTTTACTCTGTCTGTTACTATGCTTCCAGTTTCATCTCTTAATTTTACTATTTGTGGATTCCCTGTTTTAATTTTTCTTTGGAATACTTAGTGCTATAGGAGTCACTTATTTTAACCATGGTATCATAATCGTTACGGATCAAAGTTCAAACCTAATTATCATTAGCCAAATGAAGTGCACTGTTGAACATAGGCTTCCTTTAAAGAGTTCGAGGCGGAGCTGTCAAAAGCAGCCTGCATCCAGCGTGTTTTTCAGACCTTTATCTAGTCTTCTGTCCACCTTGCATTGTCCCAAGTTCGAACTGTACTACAAACTAAATATTTCTCGCTTGTATAATGTCGACAATGTTAATGTTATGAGGTCGTGTTGATTTTATTGGTATTGACCGTGAGCATTATTGTCTGCCGATTGAGATAGGCTCACGCAACGCAATCTCCATAATACACACACCAGTGTAAGGAAGATAGTGTTATTTACAAGGACAGCTTTTCCATCACAAGTTTAAGAATTCTATTAGACTTGTTCCAAGCGACTGCTTCGTACATGCCATATTCGGTCCGTTGTTTTTGTATTCAGATATTTAGAATAACAATATTTTTCGGATATTTAAATTGTAGCCTGTGTCTTTCGGCTTATCATTGACGATAATTATAACTAATGAAATTTGCCACGCGTTACTTTGGGTTCCGAAGTGTGTGTGGTGTTGCGACTGCTTATGGGGGTCCGGTCATCGCGCTCGCCATCAGGGCCGCGGCTTGTTAATTATAAAATATGTACTAGACTTCTGCTCGCGGAACCGTTCGCGTGAATGAGTTTTTCCGGGATAAAAGTCCCGCCTTATATGTCTCCGGGATAAAAAGTAGCCTATGTTACTCTGTGATAAATGTAGCTTTATATTGCTGAAAGAATTTTTCTAATCTGTCCAGTTCGGTCCACTCCAGTCGGTAGTAGTTTCGGAGCCTATTCAATACAAACAAACGATCAAATCTTTCCTCTTTTAACTGCGTTGTACAATCATATTTTGAATCATTTACCACATGGTGATTTCTTTATCAAAGTATTGTGTATCAAAATAAACTCGTACACATATTGGTAATTAATGGGACCGCGTATATTTGACACAAACACTAGCTTTTGGCGGCGGCTTTGCCCGCACGAAAGGTTTTTTCCTGGATAAAAGTCCCGCTATACATTTTCGCGGACCGAATTGTAAATCTAAACCGTTCTCGAATCCACCTGTCGACACACAAAAACTCATTAAAATCGACCAGCCGTTTAGAAGTTCAGCGACATACACACGCACAGATGAATTATATAAAGATGTGGATAATAGTATAACCAATCCAATTTATTAATTTTAGCAGTATCGTGTAGACAACATTGGTGCCAATCTTAAGTTTAGAGAGCACAAAGCATAAAAGTAACCCGGCTTCGAGTACATAGATTTGTATGGAAAAATTATCGCTTTTAGGCTAATCACATAGGTTCATTCAGTAGCGCCAGGCGATGATAAATTGTTCGCACACTTCAATTTAGTAAGGGATTTTCCCTCAGGCCAATTATTCGAGGCCCAGTGCGGTTACATATATGAGGGGGCGAGCAGAGATATTTACTATGTTTTCTTTTTAGCTATGTGTGCTAAGCGTAGTTCTTAATCTGCAGCTCACAGTATTGACGACTAGACAATGATAGGTTGGGACATAAGAGTCGGCAACTCTGCTACTTCCGCTGGTCCTAATGAAGAGCGTATAAGAGATGATGATTGTTGTCTAATTGCGTTACAATCAAGTGCATTGTTTCCCATTCGACCTTGCCCGCTGACCATTGCTGTACTCCGATTACATCTTTCTATATTACTTACGTTACAACTAAACCTACATTTCATTATATTTACATGATTTGAACGATTTTTCAGATTTTGTCTATTATACCTGCAGCCAATATAACGTAGCGACGAAAAACGAATAAACGGCGTGTTTCAAAATGCAATATCTGCCGAATATTATGTACACATACGATCCGGAAACTCCATTGCCATCAAATATTACCTGTCCATCTCGTAGCCTGAAACTATTAACCGGTTCAGATTGCATTCCAGGAATATTCGTATTGGATTTCATCCTGTAATCTGTTCGCCGCACGATGTCCCACAGTATCTATTAGACTCAGACTATTAGACGTTTCAGAGATTGTTTGTTTAACTACGCAAACGTTTCTACTAAATATTTTTATTTTTAATACTTTTCATATCCTTTGACGTCTAATGAAAGCCCCGCAAGCTTTATATTTAACTAGTGGATACAGCTTTCGGACTTTGACCTTTGCAAATAAAATGGATGTGTAACTGACAAACAGCTTTTATAAGTTGCAAGCTAATGAAAAAACATGTTTGTTTTAGAAGGGGCAATAACGACTGGACTTTATTCGTACAAACATTATGTATATGTTGATGCGTTACGTACTCACGCAAATGAATAGTATAAAAAAGGTCGCATCCCATTCCGATCGTGAGCGGAACATACATAATATCTCGATGGCATACAAATTTGTAGTTTACAATCAAAAACGATTGATAACATTTATAAAACAACCGATAACAAAGAAAGATATTATAAACATTGTATACTTCCGGTACCCTGCCGATAACAGTCCTTAATCTTGTATTTATGAACAGAAGCGCACAGTGTAAACAACCTATGATAAAATCCTTTGGCATATTCCTTTTGCTTGAATTCCACATTTAAAATTCACACAATGTATACCCGTTAAGAACCGTAAATACAGTCTGATGTTTCCTTGCAAACATACAAAGGTAATCCGAAACATATAGTGATGTCCTTTGACCAAACAAACTGTCTTTCATTTCTAAATCGGATTACTATTATTCCACGAGTTGTGGGAAAATAACACAAACGGTTCAGATGTTTGGCGCATACTTGTAGTCATACCACACTTTTTGAATGCAGTTAATCGCGTCTCAGACGTTTTTGTTCTCGTTCTCGCTCCATGATCTTTTTGTCTTGTGAGGGTTGAATATGTTTTATTACACCTATTATTTATTGAATATAACATTGACCAAGGTTTTCGTTTGTTTATGCTTGCAGAACTAATATTTAACTTAACCAAATTTTTTTGGTAATTATCTTATGAAAATTTGGGTCAATATAAGACAATATAGGCCACTGTAGACCTTTTTGAATAAATTAATATAATATGTAACGACACACGGCTTTTATCCCGGAAGGGGTAGGCAGAGGCGCAACAAATGCACCCCTTTTTTGCCGTGCGTATTCCGTCCCATGATGTGATTGGGGGCGAGCCTATCGCCATATCGGGCACAAAGTCCATACTCAGGGCTGATACTGAATAGAAAAACCCAATATCACTTTGCCCGACCCGGGGATCGAATGCGAATAGCCACAAAAAAAAAAAACGTAAACTTAAAAGCGAAAAAATTTAAAGCGGGCGGAGCCGCGGGCATAATCAGGTTAATATTAATATGACTACACAAAATCAAAGGAGAAACCTTTTTTTTCCTTCAATTGTATTCTACTCCTATACTAAGCATATCACAACATATACGCGTTGCTAATTTGTTCGTATTTCAGTGTAAAAGTCCATTATAAGGATAATAAATAAAGGAGCCTATAAAGCATAATCATATCCACTGTTGTATCACATCCTGACGTACAGTTTTTTATTCAGGAAAGAGTTCCAATGATAACGATATCAAAGAAAAAAAACTGTTATTGAATAAAGAAAGTAATCATAAAGGAATACCCACAGATACAATTTTAATTTTCGTTTCCTGAAAGGTTGCTGGACTTATTTTTTGCTGTAATCTGAAATAACTGGAATTTTGTACGTTTACATCCAATATTCGAACCATACACAAAATACGGACTAATTGGACGGAAAATCTTCAGAGCAAAAAATAAATTTGTATCGTAATAATGGGACGCTAACGGACAGTGGACTAAGCCCCCTATAATACTGTAGCTATTCAAAAACTATCAATTATATTGAGAAACAAATATAAGTTTCCATTTTTTACCTCCGCATTTCATGCATTGCCATTGTCCGATACAGTATTAATTAGCGGAGTGTGTTTTTATTTTAAAGCCGCATGCTCGTACCGGCATGGTGTTGTGCAAATTTAGGTACAACGGACTGCGTGAAATGTCAATGTTTTATTCAATATTAATTGTTTGTAATGCTCTTGCCGTGAATACATGTTACATTAATTTTGAGTTGTTTTTAACCTTTTTGCGGGATAATTGCTATTATGCCGATTAGCGAGAGACTGCATCCTTCGACGACCGCGAGGTCTATGCCGGGCTGTCTTACTACATGTGTACCGGCTGATCTCGGAACGCAGGTCGTTGAATCAACCGCTTTAGCGAGTTCTTTGTTATTTTACTGTACGAACCTGTAAATTGTAAGTGCATTTATAATTAATACGCAAATGTAGCCGTCACAAAGGTTTTCACTTGTTTTCAGAGATATTTTTTGTTTATATGATACTCGTGTGTTGCAGATGTTAACGTCTTATATTATACGTTGATAAATATAAATAACTTATGTCAAGTTCATTCATGATAAGATAAAGTATAGATTATATCGGAATGTGTATTGTCTCATCATTTTATCTTCATATAATGACGTAGTTGTTGCACTTAGCAGGACTTGCTTTGTAGAGATTTGCATATAACTGAAGCGTTTTTTGCAAACCGAACGACATGAGAATCTCGAGTAAATAAATAAAGAAACTAGAATATTAAAGACATCATACGCCATCGCAATACATGATATGGAAAGCGCGCGTCTCAGACTCATCCGCAGTGACGCGTTGCGAGGCAATCACACGGAGATGGCGCATACAGTGACGTAGGTGATGAAGACGCGACGGGGTGAGGGAGTTCCTGCGAAACGGGAGCCGAGTCTGAGGAGGAACACGGGTTCCATTGCTCTCGAATACTTTATGGTACTTAATATGGAAATTGTTCCATAAATAAATGACATGGCAGCCCCACCCACCCCCATCGCTCGTTAACAGAATTCTAGACCTGCCCCTAGATGGGGATGTGTAATTATCGGCGCGATGAGCGACAGGCAATACTGAGATACGTTAAAAATTACATTTGCATGTTGCGACGGCGTCTTTATTGGATTTACCGTAGGTAGTGATGTGATTCAGTAAGCGAAGTGCACGTCCAGGATACAAGATCACTCCCATTACTAAGACATAAGGGTTAAGCAAACCTATAACTAGTTCACGTGCCGTTTTCCAATAGCCGAGTCTATCGGCATGTCGCGCACGTAGTCTAATCCCGGCCAACGACATCACACGACAATTTGTTCATTTTTATTTGCATGTGAAAATGTATGAAACTATAGTCCGTCCAACCATTTCTTTAACTATTGACATATGCACGCCTATGTAATTTTATATTATGGACAAGGAATGGAAAACAAAATAATTTATGGACGTCATTTTTTGATTTACATAGTGAAGCGACTTGCTCTTCAGCTCCGATATTAATTATCGATCGATATTCGTTAAGCCCACTGATTGTATAACAAAGATAATTCAAAACTTTTTAATGGAAAAATATTTTTTTTCAATGTAAATTAAATATTTTCTTTTTATATAATATGCGTAAATATATGATATCCATTAAAATAAACTTTTAAAGTTAAATATTGACAAAAGTTATATTGGATATAGAATATATACCTAGGGAATATATTAATAAACAGGAAACACACATTTAAGCGCCTAGGCATATTTATAAAACAATACAAAATGATGAGCAAAAATAACATTTCAATGTGTTTAATCCATAAAAACTTATTATTGTTGAAATTATTGTTGGAAATCTTATTATAATGCTCGAGAAATACACATGATTTTGGTGTTTTGAATCGCAACTAGTGCTTTAACTCCCGCTTTTTCGCACTCCGACCTACGATGTAAAATCGTTTATACCAGGCGATTTTCGTACTTTTTTCATCGAAAGTCCTACATACTACAAGACTCCGCTTGCTAGCGTGCGGAATCTTTTCAGTATGAAGTCGCTAAGAAAATACATAAATTCTAAAAGTCCGTAGTTCAGTACCACGGCTCGGTAAAGTATTAAAACTTTGCTAGTGTCGCGTACAAAGGTATCCATGGCCATACATACATTACATTACATACAGACTCTGTACATGTAGAAAGCCATAAATTCATAAAGGCAAAATTAAGAGCTAACTCCACCGCGTGTTTTGCAGTCTTCCTCGAGAACTTTCGCGTCAGTCTATTAAATGAAATTAAGTGTAGCTTGTCATTTCATATACCCGAGTTTAGTTCTGCGAGACTGCTTCAATCTTTGAAGTGGTTTAATAAGAAATTACTTTATAATTCTACGGTATTCGTAGTATTTTTTTTTTCTAAATATGTATCCAGTAAGTTATTTTTGCGATGTCTTAGAGGATTCTCTGAAACTCTCTATTATACAAAAAACCCGATTAATAAAAAAAATAATAGAATTAACACGTATGTGGAACACTGTAAGGATTTTCTTGAATAAAATTCCGAATTTCGACCTTTGATCAGCCTTATTTAACTAGTTCCATGGCTGTTTGGCATTAAACGGGCTTATTTTCTTTTTTTTTTAAGAAAACTGGTATCTACTATTTTAAAAATAATATGTATTGTCTGAAACATGGATATTTTAAAAATTAAACAATAATGGTGTTAAACAGGAACCATGATGAACATATTGAAATAAAATGAAAAATGGTGTCTAATTTAGTTAATCAATTGTAATAACATACTTTTTTCCTGGATTAACCCAATTTAATCTCTAGTAATATTTGTTGAAGTGATTAGCTTACACAGCTAGCTAATCTCTTACATCGCGTGTTGACGAATCTAAAAAATATATCTCGATGATTTGTGCGTGGGGGATGGTTTGTGGTAAGCTAATGCCACGTGAAAGTTGAGACAGATGATCCGCCGGTGATAAACTTTATACAAAAACGTTATTTGAGAAATGCCGGGGGCTATATTAAAGATGTGGACCATATATACCGCGATTACGTTACCATCACTATACTATCTGTCCCCTTATTCTCTATGATAGTTTTAACTAGTATTGCGGGCGTGTTACGTTAACTTCGTGTAATTATCTTCGTTATACCAGCCACCTTATTCCCTATGACACAAGTTATTTTCATCGCTCGTAACGGAATTCCTCGCATTTATCACTATGGAAATCGGTATATAGAACACACACACACACCCACTCCTTTTATCACCGAAGGGGTAGGCAGAGGCGCAAATAGTACACCCGTCTTTCGCCGTTATTCCGTCCCATGATGTGATAGGAGCGAGCCTATCGCCATGCCAGACTCTGAGCTGATACTGACCAGAAAAACTCTTAACACTTTGCCCGACCGAGAATCAAAGTCGAGACTTCAGTACCATACCGTACCATAATACAACTACACCACCGAGGCAGTCAGAGAATAGCATTTAACGCTAATTACACAAAGTTAATCTAACGTGTCCGCGTTAAGGGTTAACGCTGTCATACAGTAGAGAATAAGGGGGCTGATATCTGGAAATTCTTCTTAAAACTTATTAGGTAATCATTACACAATTTAACAGATGACGAAATAATTGCGGCGGCGCGGCGCGGCGTTAGTAACAAACGTGTTAATTTTAATAATGTCTGAGTCGATACTGAATTGTTGTTCGGT
Organism: Lapara coniferarum; assembly: GCA_949316025.1. Classification (NCBI taxonomy): domain Eukaryota; kingdom Metazoa; phylum Arthropoda; class Insecta; order Lepidoptera; family Sphingidae; genus Lapara; species Lapara coniferarum. The sequence goes on from OX438933.1 coordinate 2,489,570, forward strand.
ATTAAAAGTGTGATATTTGTCGCATAATATACATATCAAAAGAGAAAAAGTCAAGTTACACTGTGAACACAATCAAATTGAATATCTTAATTAATCGCTACCGAACTTTTGCTTTGAACAATATTTAAAAATCATAGTGTAATGAAATTATGTTTAAATAAAAGATGCGGTGTGTATTAATATCCAGCAATCCAGGCCACCGGGCTCATTAACAAAACTGCAGTACCTAGTGTGTGTATATATGTGCAGTACCTACATATATTGATTATATATCATTTATAAGGGGTGTGTCCTAGGCTGGGCTAGTGTTGGGTTGAAAGGTAGGAGAGCACGGCAGTGATTACGAGCGGGATGGAGGCTGTACGCAGTACATCCGGGTTCCGTCCTGATAAGACTCCCATGTCACATTGATCACAGTCAGTCGGCTGCCGTGGTCGGAGACAGTTGCGCCCGCCGCCACTCCCGACTCCCGACCCGTGCAGGTACACGCATAGAACTTCCGCCCTTTCTTAGCACAATCCGATTGCAGTTTGAAATTTTATTTCTTAGCTTTTCAGCGCGGCTTTATTGGCGAGAATATCTTATATAATTCCAATTTTGATTTGGATTTTTTAATATAACATTTCCTGTGACTATTATTTTTTGATGAGAAATAGTTTGTAGTTTTTGAATTTGCATTTAACAATTTGGATAAATATTTTTAAAATTTATTTTGAAGTTGCATCTCGACTTTAATTACTGTGATGTTTTAATTGTTAATTTCAAAGAGATTTTTAGATTGCTTCTTTCATATTTAAGGTATTAGTTTTTTCAGAAAATACATAAGACTTGTAATATTTAAAGTCATAGTTATAGCTTAAATGGAGGGTAGCCGATGCGAATTAAATTATTGCGAGAATTTACTTACATAATGCAGTGACTTGAAGTAATTTTGAAATATGTAAAATTTTGGATCACCAAACGCATGCGGTATATTATATGCAGTATTTTATATATTATCTAGTTCTATTTATACCATGGTGACCAGTTCATTCTCATATGATAATATTACTAACTTACTTAGAAAACGTGGTAATAAGGAAATGAATCCTAGGGAAAGTCCCAGCGAGCATAACTTTTAAATTGTTAAAAAATGTTTTAAATGATTGATACAAACCCATCACATAATTTCTACTCAATAAAGTTTAACAAGGAAAATGATCTCATCTAAAATTCTTGACAAAGAAAATAATACAGTTCTATTACAAAAGAAGTTTCATATAGGCCGGAAAAAACTGTTATGTCTACCGATGCTGTTTCACTCGCGGTACAAAGCTTGCGGCCCGAGAAACTAATCAAGTAACATTACAGTTTACACTGTGCAGTGCACAGCGGCTATACACGCAAGGATTGCAGGCCTGCAAGGTGATCAGTTATCGCTTATAAGTTTTCAGCTAAGCTCACGATAGCGCGGATCGTGCGGCTCCGATACCTCCGGTAGAACAACCGCTGAACTCAAACAGGCAGAATGTGACATTTCAAAACTTTTTTTATTGTTTTCAGTTTCCACCAAATTTGCTGTTGTTAATTAATTTTAGCTGGACGAAGAACAGTCTGGACTCGCTTATTCAAATCGCCTTATGCTTGCTGTAGCTTTTTACACCCATAACAATTCATACGCGCAGAATGTGTCTCGCGAATTTAATCAAGTTCCGTGTTTGATCGCAAAATTACAGAACTCGTATCACGAAAGAGCCTCAATGAAAATGCTGCCGATTAGCGAAATATGTACGTGTTAAACGAGAGTTCATGTCGGTGCAAGTTATCGTTAAAAATAATATCCGAACTGAGCTTTAATCAAAGGCTGTATTAAACTTTTTAATCAATTTAAACCCATCGGTGTTATGTCATATAAAGAATTTCTGTTATATCGTGTAAGATGCCCTTCTGAAAATTGCATTGTTAATTAATGGGGGAGGGGGTGCATTAGGCTGCCGCACCGGGTGCATACAGGCACGACTCTCCTCGTCGGATACATATTTGTTTATTTATTTATTGTAGCCACCCGCCGAAGTTTGACCGAGTCATGCGACATCGGCTAATTAAACTGCCCCGTCTGATAGCATTAATCGATAACTATTTATTAGCCGCTGCATTTGACCATTTATAACCCTTTTCAGGATACCGACTCTAGCGGATTTGTATTCTATATTATATACGTTTGAGCCATTATTGTTTTGTAACTATTTTCATTTTGTATCTTGATTGTGTTATTTTAGTAATTAAGAATAATTGTTATATATTAAGTTATTTGTGTTTTATTTTATTATGATTTTGTAACACTAAGTGAAAAGGCGTTTCTATTGCGCATCGTTGCACAGTTGTTATTATAACACGTAACTATGTAAAATTTCAGATCTAAAGAATTCAATGAGGCCCTGCCATCAAAGTCGGCTTGTCATAGATCATTGCGAAGCTATCACAGCCAGCTTTGATGAGCACGGCCCCATGTGTATGTCCGACCGATGCTGCAGGTGTCATGATGTACAGAATACTGAACTGGTTATTGTCTCTCTAACCTAACCGGTCAAAGCGGCAGTGAAATGTCTCTTAGTCTTCATATCACAGCCACTTTGATGTGGTCGGTTTACGAGGAGGCGAGCGACCTACCACAGATCCAGCACGGAGGAAGAAGCGGGCCGCGGGACGGACGTGCCGGCAGTCCGCGAGTCCATGACCCGTTCGTCAAAATAGTTGTGAAAATGTCTTTAAGTTCATATCACAGCCATTTTTGACGAGTTGGGTTGTGTGATGAGCCGACGCTACGGAGCGTGGGCGGCGGGGGTGGCGTGCGGCAACTTGTCGCTCACAAAGTGGTTGTCGTGTGCAATACCGAGCCATATCACAGCCAGCTTTGATGAGCGACAGGTGCCGACACTAGTCTCCGGGCGCCGAGCCGCGTCGGGCGAAGTGAGATCAAACCGCCGCATTCGGGGGGTCAATAAGGCGGTTGTGACTATGGTGTCCCGGTACATATCACAGCCAGCTTTGTTGACTCATCGGATGCTGCTTACATCTAGAAGAAAATATTTACTTGTGTTATTATTGTTTTGAGTGTTGTTATATTTGAACTGTTTGTATTGTGTCTAATTAATGGCAGTTTACTAATATATTTTCAATATCTTTCAGATCTGTCGTCGCCAGCATTAAAAATATACCTGAAGAAAAGTAAATGTATTACAATATATTATGTAAATAAATGATAGTTATTTAATTGTTTATTGTACTTATTACTAAATTCCTCACACACAGTATACAATATAATATACACATTCGCTTATACAATTAGCTTGGTAAACTTTACTACAAAAATATCGTTAACCAGCGATAAATAGACATCGTCCAGAAGAGTTTATTAAATTACACGTAGGACTTAGTGGTTGATATGTTTTCCGAAGTACGCAATTCATTACCAATGTGAAGTATGTAAATGCTAGTCGTATATAAAACGATCAAATTAAAAAGTCACTCGAATATGATTTCAAATGAATGGTAATCTAATTAGTTTACAACATTGCCTATACGTTAACCATTGGATAACTTTTACTTGAACATTAACAGGTTCTAAGTGTAAAAATGTATATATTTGATATTAAAATTTTATAATGAAATCAACACTATAAATCCCTCATGCACTAGTATGTTAGCAAATGAATAGGACTTCTATTCTCACTCAATACGTATTTCCAATAAATGAAATGAAGACGCAATTTGCCTGATAGTAATTACTAGCTACCCACATACAACATTAATACTATCCATAATTTTGAATTATATATCACACGGAGATTACATAGTTTATGGCAATTGTAATTGACTTGTCGTTCTGAGACATGAGGTGTTAAACAATTTAAAACTCAGTAATTACATTTGCTATGTGCTTTAATTATCCATATAGGTAACCTGCAAGGCGTACATTGGTGACAAACCGTCCTTAAGCAAAAACACTCGGATAGGGGAGCGTTGGAGAGCTACCAACGTTTTATAGTGCAGTTGAATCACGGTAGAAATATACATTGCCGTGATACCTACTCAGGTGGCGCCTCACATATGGGAGACCTACCAGTAACTCGATCAGTTATTGCTGGAGTGCTGAGATGCAGATATACGACAAGGTGGGTAATAGATGCTAAAACAAAATATCAATTAAAGAATTGTATTATATACTGCGCCCCGGGCCACTGCTAAGCACGCGCCTCTCATGGACTTCTTAATTCTACTTTGAAATTCTTGCGGAGAATTCGCAACTAAAACATTGGCAATTGGCAAAAAGTATTTAGTACATTTCTAGTTGGTGGTATTTACTATTTGTACTAGTTTATCATAATATTTGACGAGATGAGCAAGTCGTAGACCTGATGGTAAGTTACACGACCGGTCTTGAACAGTAACATCAACCTAACTTTGAATTACAAATCGCAACGTGCATTGCATTTGTTAATGTACTGTGTAGAATGTAATCAGCACTTACATCTACTCATATACTGAATATCCTACAATGTGTAGAGTACCTAGGGTCCAAAAAAACTGGGAATATTCCCGTTTCTTTCAAAATCCATTGTTTTTTCAATGTAACATTCGAAAATTTCACAGAAGTTTGATCGAAAAAAAAACGAATATTTCTCGAAAAAAACTCGAAAGTTTTCAACACTGCCAGTGCAGTCTATATTGAACCCAACACAAAAAGAATCACAGATACCATTTTTTTTATTGATAACACTAAATCTCATCAATGAGTACCTACCAAAAAAAAAAATTTCATCAAGTCACGTGGTTTGAAATTATCAACGCTCGGAACGAAAAAAAAACGATATATCCGTTTTTTTCGTGAAAGAAACAATTCGTTTCTTTCAGAATTTTCTACGCTAAGAGTACCCTACAAACAGCCTAATTATGATCGTATAATGCATGCGTCTATCACAGCTAATATTGGTTTGTCTTGTTTCCTCTGAATTCAACTGTCACTCAACACTGCAAGATATATACTGCATAACCATTATACTTGATATTTATTTATTTATTCAGATGAGAGCATCAATACAAATGAAATGAACACTCATGAACTAACAAGCCACGTGCTATACATCGCACCTTTACAACGAAAACGACACAATTCATAAAATTCGAAATTTTAGTCATCGTCTCAAAATGACATAAAACGAAGTTTTCAATACAACAATAGTTCAAACACAGCTATATTCAAGGGGGGACAGGGCTAAACAGGAATTTATTTTTGTTATATTTTTTATGAAGAAGACATTTTTACCCGCTTTTAAGACATTTTTATGACGACAACTCAATTTTCGGCTTCTTGAATTGTGTCGTTTTCATTCTAAAGGTGCGACACGTTGTTTGAGGTAGGCCAACGCGAACGTAGGCAAATCGATACAAGCAAGTGCTGCCGTCACCAGTCAGTACTAAACCTTTTTTTATTTGGGCCTCAGAGACGTCGCAGTTGTGGTGTCTTAAGCCACATAAATTCATTAGACTAATTTTGTCTAAAAACTTTGCTAAAATCTTACGTCTTATAAATTTTATCTAAGTATTCACAATTAACTAATTTAATGATTTTATTTTAATAGGTTTAGTATACAGCATTCATATTTGAAATATTGTTCTGAGCAAAGTGGGGGCCGGGCGTAGTGGAATTATCATGTTATCCCTTTCTCACTCATGCAGTGTTATGGTTTTCGGTTACACCTGGTGACGTCACAGTTTGATAGTTCTGTTATTTGGCAGGTACCCCTTCCACGATATTTCAAGGCATTATAACTTATTTATTATTGTGAGAATTTTGAAAATTCTTTTTTCGTTAGATTTTGGATGTCATATATATTTTATAAATGTATATAAAAAAAGGAATCAAGTACCCAATCGCACCGCAGAACCAATTTTTTTAAGAAAACAATATTTTAGAAGCATAAAGGAAGTATAATAGGAACAATGCCAATTTGTGCATTATGATCATATCAAAGTATGTTCCAGTGCATTTTACGTAGGTGTTCTGACAAACAGGGTCAACATTTTTCTTTGACAATTTTCCCAATGTCCGCTCTATATAATCTTAGAACTCTTGATTTAAACATGTTAAAATACTGATATTTTTGAAGACTTTGCAAGCGAGTCCGCTCAAATATTATGGAAGGCAAGTCTTGATATACTTGCTCGTTTACTGGCCTTAGACAACTCTCTGTGAAAACAACAACAACTTGACACATGATTCTGTCAAGTTCTCAGAATAAGGACTAATAAGTCTTTATTCTGAGGTCAAGTTATTGTTGTTTTCACAGACAGTTGTCTAAGGGGGGAAATTTTCCGCTATTTGATACGTAGCTCGTCCCCGGTTTTCTAATGTTATGTCTCATTTGGACTAATGGCGAATAAATGTGACTATTATATTATATCGAATATGCCAACATAGTATGGAATCCTTTTTACACAATACAGTCACAACGAATCGAAAGCACTCAAAGGGCTTTTACTAGATATTTGGTCTATACATCTACTGAATTTTCGCATAAGAAAGACTATGAAATGAGGCTAAAATTAAGCTCTCTACCCTCCGTGATCGCAGACGCCGCGCTTGCTTGATGTATGTTTTTTCACAAAATTAATGGAGTAAATCAGTGCTCTTACTTTCTGCACAACATTGGCTTGAACATTCCTTACAACTATCACAGAACTAATATCAAATAAACCGACTTCAAAACCACTACAAATAAAAAAATAATTAAAATTTGTATTCGCTTAGTATATACGGATATTTGGAGTCGATGCCTAATTTAAATTGCCAGCTGAGCCAAGAAAATACGAAATCAAATATAAGAAAACATTGTTCAATTTAAATTAGGCACCGACTCCAAATATATGTATATACTAAACGAATATAAAGTTGACTTATTTTTGGGTTCGCAGTGGTTTTAAAGTCGGTGTATTTTTTGTTAAAAAGTTTTTATTTATTGCTATTTTGTTAGTGAATTACAGAATAATATAAACAATGCATCATAGATATACGATTGCAACATTTGCGAGTCATCTGCTGTTAGTCATTGAAGAGTTCCATTGGGTATCTCCGAAGATCTTCATCAGATCTTCATAAATTATATACTAAAACCTTCCCTGAAAACTATACATTTGAACATCGAAATCCACATCCAAATCGGATCAGTAGTTTTTGAGAAACGCGCGGCCGTACTAACTTACATACATACATACAAACATATATACATACGGATCGAATACAGAACCTCCTTTTTGAAGTCGGTTAAAAACATTCTTTACCGCAGCGGTTAAAACTAACATAGGTATGCAATCCCCGTGCCACAGAATTATAAATGAATACCATAGTTTTTCTTCACTCATTCCGGATTTGGATGTATTCCATTCTTCATTACTTTAAAAGGAAAATTATATCCTCGCAGCTTCAAGGCTCGACTTACCTATATTTGTACTATCCTTATAACAAAGTATTATTTTAAATTTTAAGTTTAGATTTTAATTTTAAGTGTAGATTTTGATTGAGATTTTAATGTAACTACCCTTTTTTTATATTCTGTTTACCCTGATCCAAACAATAATTAAAATGCTATGTACTACACCGTTGTTGTCATATACACCGGACAGGATACCGCTTAAATCTCTATTATCTCTATATGTTATGTAATTTATATGTATTTGACGTGGTTGTGCTATGATAAATAAAATAATAAAAAATAATAACTATTAATTATTAGGAGTAACGAATACTCACAAATAAGCTGTTTACACACTCGCATTCGTGACTATTCGTATATGCTCGGCAAGTATCTTAATGAGGGGCTGAGTGATACCTACCGTCTTCAAAACCGCTGCGGGCCGTAAAACAATTGTATTAGTAATATTTTACCAATATGGAAGGTAAGGTCGATGTCTGGGTCGCCGGAAATCATAATTTCCATGAGACAAAATTTAAGCCGAATTAATTAGCTATACCTAATTACCATGGTTCGACCGAAACACTACTATTTTGTTACACTACAATTATGTAGGCGGTCTTATCTTAAGAATTATCTACCTTTAACTTCTCCGTCTTAATGAAGATGATAATGATCTTCTGCGCAATAAAAATATCATTTATATTAAGAGGAAATTTTCCTACGTACCTCACTCATGAAATGGAGAACCAATTAGGAGATACGTAAATAAAGCTTTTATTTGATATATAAGGTAACACTTATTGGGAATTTTCTGATGTTTTTCATATTGGTCCTGTTATCTGTGAAGCTAATAATATCCTGAGTAGGTTCAATCGTCTCATAACATTTTTCCAATGAAAAACATCTTATTGTATTTACGCTATATCAAGTTTCATAGCCTCATTATTTGAGTTGAGTAGGTAGTTTTATTATTATATTTTATTTTGGATTTGAATAATCTTAGTTGACAGTGGACCCTTAAAGCTCGCACCGTAAACAGGATTGATGCGTTCGAAATGTGGTGCTGGCGCAAAATGTTGTATTGGTTGGGTAGGTATCTCTTGGATAGCACGTTGCAATAACGCATCAATACTGGATGAGCTAAAGATTGAGACCTGCCTTTCCACTATTTTATCATTTTTGTCATATTATTAAAAGAATATTATAAATAAATTATTGTTCTAAACAGTTTCTTTTTTATCCACATGTGGCTCTCGTGTCAATTTTTTGTTGCCCCCTACAATTTTATTTAACGTGGACCTAACGGCCAGTAGCCGGACGAGAGTCAGCTTTTCTGGCCACACTGGATTTTAGGGTGAACGCTTATGGCGCTCGCAACCCTTTAATTGAAGTGACTAGGTATTGTGTCTCGCAATTCCTTACTGGCCATGGTAATTTTAAGTGCAAATTATTCTCCTTTAGGTTGGTTGATTCGCCTGGGTGTCCATGTTCGTCAACTGACTGCAACTACAAACAATCTGCGCATCACATACTTTGGGAGTGTAGTTTTTGGCAAAATAAGCGCAACATTATGTTGGATAGTACGTATGCTAATAACATCTGGAGTTGTATACTACATGGACCTTGTGGAGACTAGGCAGAAATTCCTCGCTTTTCGTCGTTTTTGCCATACCTACTATGAGAATCAAAATAATGTAACAGCTCAAATGACAGGAACGTTTAATTTTTTTTCCGTGGTGCTTTACATCTGTCTTTTCCAGTTGTAAGTCTCAATAATTAAGGTGAAAAATACCTTTTTAGTTCATTATTTTGTCTCCCGCTTTGCTAAGGAGGGAAGTGGAAAATACATATATTTCTAACTCCTCCCTATTCTTCTATTTGATTAACTTCGTTGCGGGTTAAGACTAATTAGTGTTCCCAGACTCGCTGAGCCTCAACGTTCAGTGTCATAAAATGCGTGCTATTGCCGATCCTGGCTTACAGGAGTTGCAGTGGCGGGTGTGAGGGCGGGATAGTCTCGTAACGGGTTACGAACCTCGAATCGGGACGGCCACTGGCAGAGGATGAGACGTCAACGAAGTCACACCCTATAGTTTTTGCACGCTTCCTATAAGCCTTTGGATTTCGGTAGAAGGGGCAAGTGTCGAGAAACGAGAAAGAGGCGCAATACGCGATCGTCACGTCATCGGAAATATGGCGAAAGAATGATATGGAGCGATATTCCTAATCACCACTACGCGCCCATTCGCTTCACATTGTAATACTAGCTTTTGCCAGCAGCTCCGCCCGCGTGAAGGAGTTTTTCCGGGATAAGAGTCCCGTTTTATATTTCACGGGGATAAAAAGTAACCTATGTCCTTTTTCAGGTTCTAAAATATCTGTGTACCAAATTTCATTTAAATCGGTTCTGTAGTATTGGCGTGAAACCGCGACAGAATGAGTTATTAATTTCGACCAAATTTGATTACCATTAAATCGGTTCTAGTGAGTTAATCTTAAAAGATAGACATATACTGTCGCGGACATTTTTTAAGATCATTTCAAGAGGAATAATTCTTTCAAACATATATTTTTGGTATCTTGAACCGTTTTCGCAGCGCACGCAATGGAAGCCCTCAAGGATGAATAATTTTCCCCGTTTTTTTCACATTTTCCATTATTTCTTCGCTCCTAATAGTTGCATTGTGATGTTATATAGCCTAAAGCCTTCCTCGATAAATGGTCTATTCAACACAAAAAGAATTTTTCAATTCGAACCAGTAGTTCCTGAGATTAGCGCGTTCAAACAAACAAACAAACTCTTCAGCTTTATAATATTAGTATAGATTTCAAATAACAGTGAAGTACTGCCTTTCTTAACCAATTTAAATGCAGTTTCACAGAAGGGCTTTGAGTCAATTTGCTGGTACATATAGAAAAATGTACAAAATCGGACATAGGAAAATAACCTATTCGCTTGCAGGGTCAGGTTCGTGGCCCTCGGGTAAGGAGGCGACGCATGTACCAATAGTTCCATGATATATTTCAGGGATGTTATGGATGTGAAATTCCGGATCTGGATACGGATATATAGGAGTAAAATAATATCGGTTTCGGATTCGGTTACGGATATGTAATTATTTCGGATTATCCGCTAGTTTCGGTTACGGATATTAAAGTATTAAAACTATGCAAGATTCACGTGGCGCGCGAGCGGTTAAACAAAAACCAGTCGTAAAATGTTATTTAGACTCCGCCCTTATCTGACACTTTTGTAACAGATACGATTAAGCTGTGATTCGGCAGGACGCGGCAGTGGCACGCCCATGCTGTTGCCGTCTGCCGTTGTTGTCTGCCGCGTTCTGCGGAATCACAGCTTTCCGGACATCCGATAGTTACGATTACGGAGCTCCATAACATCCCTAATATATTTTAGGTCTTGGAAGAGAAAAATAAAACAGGTATAGGAATGAAGGCAATAAAACAAAATCCTTTATTATTTTTTATGTTGTGACCCGAAGTATTAACAATTCATGTAAATGTATATCCGCGATATGCAGGACAGAACAATAAATACGAGTACTGAGTAGTGTTATAAATAAATTAGAGGTAAGAGGCCGACATACATCACAACTAATCATAAGGTATACAGTCGTTGTACTTTACCATTCAGCCATTATATTAAATTGGTTTCAAACCGTCGCAAAGTGATTTTCAACTCGATCGATACGTAATTTATACAATGCAATATTAAGGGCGAGTTTAAGGGGTGAGAACGTTTCGATTCAAACGATTCACATTTAGTTTCAAACTTGATTGAATGAGTTTAGAATTTATTTTTTTTTATATAATCCGCTATATTTTTATAGCTTGTTATGGTGTAGTGTAAAATAACTGCTTCTACGTTTGACTAAGTAATAATGCGAATCTAAGTTTCGTTTTTCATCCCCTAAGTTTTCACCACCCTTTATTACACTTAAGACTTGAATTCTACTACAAATTTTGTAAGAAAATAGATTTAGAAATATATAATAGACTTTAGCACAATCGTTGTAAACACTATAATATAGATCGATATTGTGGACGCATTTGATAAGTAGGGTTAGCCATATTTAATTTTCATGCCATATGTATCAAATCTGATTTAAAAATGAATAGGTAGCTATAACTTTAGAATATTAAAATGAAATCCGAATTTGTTGATTTACTATATATGTATATATATATTTTAATTTTAAGAAACATTTCATTTAAGACGAACCCTTACGTTAATAATTACGAAAAGCAATCCTACCCCAAACGGCATCAAAAATGACCATATTTATAGCTTTCCTGAAGTGAGTCGATCAATATTTCCCACTTTCAGTCTAATGCTGGAAACTCCTGGAGACTAACTTCTTAATCATGATTGTTAGTGTACATGTAAGCCATGCTATTTTGGTACATATTCTCTTAAGTGTGGAATGGATGGACAAACAGTGTACCATAAAATGTAGCTCAAAACGTGATCGAAAGGAAGCATCTCCGAACGTTTATATGCCAATAAATTTTTATACACCATGAAAACCCAGAGGCCCTGGTGAATAAAATTTTTATCTAAAATTATTTCCCAATAACCTGTCTTAAAAATTAAATATGCCAATAAGGTTGAGTATTTAACTTATTTCAAATTTAATTCCTATATCGATCTAGCGACAAGTGTCAGATTTTAAAATACATTTTGTTCTTCCAGGGCCGCCTTTATTCAGGCATTCCGGGTCAGATAATAATATGATTTCATCTATATCTTACGTCACTCCAACACATGATTTATTACGAAACTTTGTCTATGGTTACAAATTACAACAACATTAGAACTGTTATGCTGACAATTTCGATCAGATTTTTAGTTGGTATGATCGATGTGTTATAAAAGGTATCCCCTGACTAATAGGGAGTAGTTGTGTGAAGTCTGTGGGCTCTAGAGCCCTAGTAAACCTGACTAAGTGCGGCCCTGTCGTCGCAGCGCTGTACCCGGCTACTCAGCGTTCCTTTATCAACAGTAAACAATTCCACGCTTCTTCTATTCCTCTCAGAGTATCTGTGGCGCTGCGCTGACCGAATGCATATACATCTACTTGTAGTGCGCGCATTACATACTAGATTTACGGCCTCACTATGTACGTCACCGAAGTTAAGACGCATAATGCGTGTATAATTTATAAAAACAATCGAATAGAATCAGTCGAATAACGCAGACGAATTACGCGACTGAACATCGGCGACGTGATACGTCGTGTAGGCCTTAGCCGGTTAATGACTAGGTATCAGACGAAAGTGCCATCGCTAAATGTAAACAATACATATTGCAAGTATGCTACCGTATTGTCCTTGAGGAATGTAATGGACGAACAAATTTGTGTACTTTCATTATTTACATTCATACCCAATTCACACAGCATACTGTCAGCAGACCGCTACAACACTACGTTACTACGTATAATAAAAATACTGATTTTAGACTTACAGATATCGCATAGAAAACATTCTTTTTTTCAACTAAAATTTAATCACTGCTTCAATTGCACACACATTATAAGCTCTATGTATCACGTAATTTAATTTTGGTTAAAGAGTATTTTCTTGTGCGAGAATTTTGCGCGTTGAAGACATGTTGGTTTCGTTTTAGATGAGCAAGGTTGACCTATTAATATTTGTGGAGCCTTTTACGATAAGTAATCTGGGATTGAGAATTAACACCCTGTTAGGTCTTTCAAAAAGTCTCACCCAAAATTTTGTATGATATATACGATCAACAGATATTTTCCCCGTCGAACGCCTAACGACAAAAGGAATGCATACAAATTAGAAACAGGCATAAGATTGTTGAAACGTTCATGTGTCGTTGTTTGTGCATTGTTTGTCTAAAAAATAATTGAGTTTTACATAAACGAACGTGAAGGTTTTTAACGGTATGACCACAAGTTTGGAAAGAAAATTGTGCGCAGCCATTTTTGTGGCAAAAAAAATGATTAGGTAGAGCTAGAGCGTGCAGCGATACATCTTGACCGGAACTTATGGTGTTTAGGAATAGCGTTCTAGAAATCAGTACAATACACATTTACACGTTCAAAGGGGTCGTCCATTTATCACGTGAGGCTTGAAGGGGGGGGGGGGAGTTTGTTCGGTAAAAATCACGAAATATCACAAGGAGGGGGGGGGGGGGGTAATGATATCTCATGTGTATTTATGTTTCCGCGCGTGATTCAAATAATTTATATTAGGTACCTATACTTTAACCTGTATTTGAAGATAATACACTAACATTGTTTAGATACTTTGTACAAAAAAAAACACGTGATCGTTGGTGTGTGTGTGTGTGTGTGTTTCTGTGGAGGGGGGGGGGGGGTGTAGTCTAAAACCTCACTACATATCACCAGAGGGGTGTGAGGGGGGTAAAAAGTAGCTAAAACACATTACGTGATTAATGGACGACCCCAAAACGTCACTGGACGTTCCGCACGCCCAAATTACATATAGTTCGCCGTGACCGAATGTCAGATTCATTCAAATTGTCTTATTCGCAAATATCGATTATAATAGAATTAAATTAATTTGGGATTAAAAACAACTGAACAGTTAACAGAACTGCATGTCAAATTAGTAAAAAAATGAGCATAATTTTTATAAACATAATAAATTTTAGCTAATATTTTTAGAGTACATTTAAAGTAGCGTTAGAAAATTAACTTTAAATAAATCATTGGCAGTTATAATTTAAATACCTATATCTTAGCGAGAAAGAAACAGTCATTTGTACCTTTGGAATTTAGGTCTTGCACCATACGTTCTAAATAAAAGATTAGCTCTTTAAAATCCTTAAAAATTGGGTCAAATAATACTTAAAGTAGCAAACGACTCGGTTAATTTTTGCCATCGAATTGTCACTTGGGTGGTAAGTGACGTTTGCAGTAATTGTACTAGTACCAAAAAAAGTCCAAAATAAACCGTATTTTCTATCAGTAACAAATTTTCATAAGCGTTTCTAATTCTTACACGTCTGGGCAATGTTTCGTGGTGCACCACAATCAAACAAAAGTACAAAATATACAACAAAGGCTTAAATTACGGACTCGCCGTGCAGTAGCCGAGCCGGGCCGGGACAGTGCCTGTATGCAACAGAAAATGCAATGCAATGCAAGCAGCCCTGTATTATACTGCGCACTACTGAGCACGGGCCTCCTCTACTACTGAGAGGGTTCAGGCCTTAGTTCACCACGCTGGCCTAGTGCGGGTTGGCAGACTTCACATACCCTCGAAATTCTTATAGAGAATTTCAGATATGTAGGTTTCCTCACGATGTTTTCCTTCACCGTTAAAGCGAACGATAATTGATAAACAATACACACATAACTTCGAAAAATCAGAGGTATGTGCCTTGGGTTTGAACCTCCGGACAATGTCTCGGCAGACCGTTCCATTCCCAACTAGGCTATCGTAGCTTTTTTTCGAAAATACTATTTTTGAAAATACATACAGCGAAACATGTAATGTCTGTGGCGGTATATTAGTGTCACGACAAGGACACTGTCCTGACACAGCACGGCCCCTACACGTCAGTGCCATAGCTTTAAAATAAATATTACAACACTGCAAACTGCACAGCTTCGCACCAAATAAATGCGTTTGTATGAAACTTATACAACATACATTAAATAAGGAAAAGATGCGAGGAACATACATATCTCGTAACCACGGTATAAATAAAGTGTTCGTTGTAAACTATTTTAATTATGAAAGGTGCGTGGCAGTAAAAAAATGGGATTTCAAAGGACCATTTTAGGGGAAATGCATGCAGAATTGTACTAGATTCCTGCCCCACTCTTTATGCTAACGAATGGTGAGACGAGCAAGTAGCTCTATTGTTACAATCAGCTCAGCTTTTTTCTTTCTTTTCTTTTCTTTACCATCTCCATCATATCAGCTTTTAAACAAAAAAATCGCGTCAAAATCAGTCCATTCGATTGAGAGCTACGATGCCACATACAGATAGACACTAAACAATTGACAATTTGCAAAGCACTGCTCGACGCTGGATAACACGCGCCACTCTGAGACATTTGATGTTAAATCTCATAATCCCAGCTACAAATGCTCGGTGCCTCGGAAAAAATTCGCTCAATCCCTTTAACAAGGTGCTTAAGCTTTCGATAAAGGTGCAATACGTTCCTCATTGCCCCTAAAAGTGATCCAGGATCCTTCGCAACTCAGTCTACATTGGAAAAATAATTCGTTTGTAAAAAAAAACCATAACGACTATCCATAATATACATTGAAACAATATGCTAAACATAACATAAACCCATATACAGAATTCATTCAATCTATATTATAGGGATCGTGCACGTAGTTTTGCCATCTGGTGGCGCAATCTGAATCTTTCAGTCCATCGATACTTGGTATGACGTAAAATATTCATATTAAATGTATGAACAATAACATTTAATTCGTCGATAATTAATGTATTGCCGTGTATCTGGATACTCCAAAACATAATAATAAACATATCAAATGGTGTAAATTCTATTACGTTTCCAAGAATAGTATCTAAGTACTTACATTCCATGGTTATGGGAAAATCGGCAAAAATTATAAAAGCTGTATAAAAGATTCATAGGTATGAGTTCCTAACGCATTTAGAAATGTCCCATTACGTAATTTATAAAATTAAAGATGTTTTGAACATTATATTCAATACAAACAAATCTGTAATTAGGGGTATAATAATCTAATTTTGCTTCAATAACATCAAAATAACTAGCTCCCATTTAAAAATAACTTATTCTGACCACGCTAGATATCAATAATATTCAGCCGGAACCCATATTTTATCATTTTTATTATAATATGATATAAATAAATTATAGGTTTGAAAAGTTCATTTTTTTATCTACATGTGGCTCTTGTGTCGATTTTGTACTGCCACTGTAGTACGTGCACGTTCCCTACATCCTCAATGTCTCACAACAGTCCATTCGTATGGTTGGGTTAAAATTCACGCAGACTTATGGCCCAAACAGATCAGTTTAAAACATTTAAAATGAACTTTAATCTGTGTGGGATAAGACATCATATAATTACACACAGAGCAGTTACAAAATTATTATTTGAATTTCGAATCGGCATGAAACAGAGAAGTTACAAAATTATGATTTGAATTTCGAATCGGCATGAACATAACACGTATTTTATGTCACGTGGGTCAAAACACACAAAACCTTTAAAGTAAAAGCCGATAAAGTGCCGGGCCGATAAGTCCGCGTCAACACTTACATTTCTATTTAGGTCTTTCATTTAATCAACTATCCTAAACTATAACTGGCGGTAAAAATTAAACATTTAGAGAGAATTATACAACGTTTACGTCCTATTATTCACATTTTCTTTCATTCCACTATAAACAAATATACAATTTAAACAATTAAAGGGGGCCCAATGGTGCCGTTATTAACGAAGGGAAATCAGAAATGTTACTTGAGATGGTTTTGATTTCTTTACTGATCACTATAGAGGAAGGTTTAAGACTAGATTAAAATTAGTTCCTAATGAATACAAGTACATATTGTCATTAGATTACCGTAATTTATTTCTTTTATATACATTTTAAGTTAACAGCCGCACAAATAAGCTCATGAGCTCGTGAGATTCTACTCGAGCTTCTTTTTCATTATATTCCAGCTCCGGATTGAAACAGCCCGACCGGGGGTCCGAACCTAAGACGTCTGCTACACAACCGACCAAGGAGGGACTTAGGAGAAATATGATAACAATATTAATTTCATAACGACAAGAGATTAAAGGAACGACATACTGTATCAAATTAAAGGTCTAAAACGTTTCACCGAAAAGTTATAAGGACCGATACACACAAGTAGGGTTATACATCGATAATTATAGACACTTAAAGCTTTTCTTATATATGCGCAACAACATAAATTTAAGTTAATTATGCCTAACACATCAAATATAGATTAAACATGCTCCGAACTTGTGTTGCACAAACTTACAAACCTACAGTCGTAACTAAAATAAAAATGTCGGATGCGCGACTGATCTTGCAATTGGTCAATTAAAACACGTGACAAAGTTAAACCAATGGTAGTAACTTATTAAGATTTAGTTTGAAAATGATTGGCCAATAGATACGCACGAAAAGCACGTGACTGAAATACTTATTACACCTTCAAAGGTAAAGAAGTGGTGAGTAGAACCTACAAGTTTCGTCTATAAGCCGTCCGTCTATGGTTCACAATACACATTATCCGCTAATAAACACTTAGAATTTGAAAATAAAACTACTTTATTATTTAATTAAATTAGATTTAGTTAAAAACTAATTGAATTGTGCATTTTTGTGCCATAAATATCTAACAGATATGTCCGTACATAATAATAATACTGAATTTACATGTACTTTGTGCTAAATTTTTTATGATTTATACACACTCCCACTAGGACCAGATGGAAACCTCATCCGAGCTGGTGGCACAAGCGCTGCCATAACGGAGCCTATGGGGTCGACTCAAATCGTACCATCGCCCTGGTATATTGCAGTTATATTGCAAAAAGGTTCTTTTACAAACTTTACAATTACATTGACTCCTAATCGCATGTGTTGTCTTCTTTAAACAATACAATAGGACAGTAATTATGTTGATGTACGTGTAGAGCTGCCATCCGTCCGGATTTCCCCGGATTTGTCCTAGTTTGAAGGGCGTCCGTGGGCCGTCCGGCAGGGGTTTCAAAAAGTATCCGGATGAAACCCGGACACTTGTATCCAGGGGAAATCCTTTTTTTATAGATAAGGGATAAATTTAAATAAACCTTAGTTAAAAATTCATTCATAATCCGCATTCAAGAAGGCACGGCAAAATATTTTTTCAGAGGTGTCCAGGGAAAACCCATATTTTGACCAAATATCCGGGATTTTTTCCGTGTGCATCCGGGATTTTTACCGTGTATATCCGGCGTCGACAATTTAAGTAAAGGCAGCCCTATGTACGTGTAACATTAGAACCTCAATCCGAAAAAATTTAGTTTACCACAATATTCGTTGGCGGTTACCGACGTACGGTTAGATTCCGAAAATTATAGTACCCAAAGTCTATATACTGATGTGTGGATACTAAAGAGCCTAGGCCCTAGACCATCTCCTAAGTTTATGAATTTGTTACTAAAGGAGGTTCAAACAATAAGTAGCTTTGTTTATATGTTGCAAGCGTTGAGTAGCATGCCAGCTGCGTCCATAACTGGTGATTTGTTCGTTTGAATCCTGAAGTCTCCATTGTGCACATTTTATATATCACTTTTTTGAAGAAATTAATTTAAAAACAACGTGGGAACACATCGTGAGTATAACAAAAGATGGTTTTAAAAAACTTATTTCTGGTGGAAAGTTTCACTGTTACATGTAACTAAGTAAAATAAAATTCATATTTTCGGCTTTATTGGGGTTCCCATGTTGAACGTATATCAACATATTCATCGTACTTTTGTATTAAGTAAACGAAACAACTGTGGTTTTAGAATTCAAAGTAACAACTACATATTTGTAAAAGAACCCATTTTGCAATATGACCGCTACACGCGGGTGCGATTGACACGGTTTGGGTCGACCCCATAGGCTCCGTTACATTAGCGCTTGTACCACCAGTTCGGATAAGACTTACCATCCGACTCGCTACAATGGGCTGTGCAACGAGCTGGTGAGAGCGGTCTTTTTAATGTATGAAATGATTGCAATACATTATCATATATTATATTCCTAAACATACAACGAATTATAAATAGCTGGCATCGCAAACAAATTTTGAAACGGTGCCTACTTCATCTATACTAACAATTATCCATTGCCTACTTATGAATGTACCAAAGACAAAATTGTCTAAACGGTGAAAACCGCATAAAAACCCGCAGACGAATCCTTGTTCGTGACATAAATCGGGAAACCAGAAACTTTAATTTGATACAGCATGTGAGATATCTCAAATAACATTTCCGTATACCTTAATCGTCGCGTTCGTTTTCAGTTTGCGCATATACCTGCACATCGCCATGTCGAGCTGGCTCCGTGGAGCTGGACTCTGGGGTCGACGCCTGGGAGTCAGTCGCCTGCGCTTGCACATCACTCGCGACCTCTGGCACCGAGGGTACATCATCACCGGTGTTCTGGTCATCAGTGCTCGCCTCCGCGTTAGAGTCCAAGGGGGTGATCGGGGAGATCTCAGGCGAGTATGTCGCCTCGTCGCTGGTTGGGATCTCGTCGGCGGTGGTCGCCTCTGGGGTCACCATGGTGACAGAGGACTCCTCAGCGGGAATGGAGGAGGACTCGTCCGTGGGGTTGGCTGTGGACTCTTCAGCGGGGTTGGCGGTGGACTTCTCAGCGGGGTTGGCGGTGGACTTCTGAGTGGGGTTGGCGGTGGACTTCTCAGTGGGGTTGGCGGTGGACTTCTCAGCGGGGTTGGCGGTGGAGGGCTCGTCGGCGATGGCGGCTTGGTCTTCGGGCACGGGCGTCACGGTGGGCAACGAGCTCTTGTCCTCCTGTCATGTGGGCTCGCGGCGTACGTTCAGGATCTCGGCGCGGCAGAGTGGGCACTCCTTCAGCATGGTTGTGCATACTGAGCAGAAGCCCCTGGAACAATGCATGGTTCGTATAAAAGAGTGATTATGTGTTGTATGGACTATTGAGTGATTACATTGAAATGTGTAATGATGCACAGTGTATAAATGAGTGGATTACTAAATTACAATAACGGCATTTTATGCAACACAAATCTTGATCTGTATCACGTAAATATGGCCTTTTATTTCCGAAGGGGTAGGCAGAGGCGCAACTAGTGCACTTACTTTTCGCCGTGCGTATTCTGTCCCATGATAGGGAGCGAGGCTATAGCAATATCGGGCACAAATTCCAGACTCTGGTTACTGAGTAGAAAATCCCAATATCACTGCCCGAGACCTCAGCACTGCATTCGTTTAGTAATACAACTACACCAAGACAGTTTAACATTGCTCTCTTATTACTATAGTTATACTTACTATAGTTTAACATTATCTCTCTCCGCCTTAGAGCATTCATTTAACAAGGAGATGGGATGACCAGGCGAACTCTTCGTTGGTCATACATGCGCAGCTGGTCATAAACTTTTATTAAAACCTATGTGACTTGCGATCGCTGTCATTACATTCTACGATAATGATATTGAGCGGTGCACCACTGAAGTATTATTGTGTAAAAAGCGACCTTATATCCAGCCCAGCACGTGTGGTTTTTTTTGTTTAGTGTGCTATCCGTGTCTACCTCGCCCCCCGTCAGGATTGGCAGAAAAAATAGTTTGCGGATTATTGCCATATCGTGTCAATTGGTTAAATCAGTGTTTTTTAACCTTTTTCATGAATCAACCCCTCTAGTATGAAAATATATTTCGAAACCCTCCCTGCCCTTACGTTTTTTCTTGCATTATTACACGGACTTCTAGATATTTATTTTTTGTTAATTTTTATTAACTTACAAAAGTTGTGTATTATCTTACAAAAAGTTTATCATTTAACATTTTCTTAGACAATCTATCTTTATTACTTTTTTTATTATTGGAGTAGTTCTCGTGACCACGACCCCCCGTATAAAGGCCGGATCTAAACGTTGAAAAACACTGGGTTAAATAATGAAAGCTCTCCGGTTCAGGTTTTTTTAGTAGGTGAACCCTGCAGTCAACTCCGGGGAAACCTATCGGTATACAGTGAATCCCGTGGCTTAGCGACTGCATCGACCTAGGACGGAAGCGGAAGGTGGAAGGGAAAGTGGGGGAAGGGAGGAAGGTTCCCAGGATGGGCGGAAAGAGAAGTTGCCAGGAAATGTTCGCGGCACCCTCAAAGGCCTCGAATGTGTTATGCAACCAAGAGGTATACACACTGAACTGTGGGCCACAGCCCGCGACAAATCTCCCCCCATGCATGGACGTGCATTGGGTGCTCCGGTTCAGTTGAGGCTGTTTATTTATTTATTTATAATAATGGGACAACAAACAGTTACACAATAGGTATTAAATCTTATAAAATACATGTTAATGCTACAAATACTAAATGTGTAACCCACAACGTTATCCTCAAATTAGTTTTAAGACAAATTGTCGATTGATAACTTTTTAAAAACGATTGCGAATGGTACTAAATATAATATTATGTAACTATGATGAAATTAAATAACATTGTGTTGAGTATTTGATTGTAAAGTTCTGTTACCTGTGCATGCAGGGCTCCAGTACACAGCCGGGCGGCTCGTCGAAGCACAGCGTGCAGGACACCTCGCGGATACTCGCACACCGCAACTGCTCCAAGTAGATCCTGCGCGGGACCACCTGGAGAAACGAACGCGTTCACCACTGCATTACGCACCAGCTTTTGAATAAGTTTATCCGGGATAAAAGTCTCGGTTTATATTTTCCCGGGATAAAAAGTCTATGTGTTAATCCAGGGCGTAATCTACCCGTGTGCCGAATTTCAACGAAATCCGTTCAGTGGTTTTCGCGTGAACAAACAAACATCCATACATTCTTACAAACTTTCGCGTTTATAATATTAGTATAATCGGATACATTCAACGATTTTCTAAAAGTACAGTAACGCCATACCATAACAAACTACACTGATGGTAAGTCTTTCATTTGTAAGAGTCCGTCTGGGTGGGTACCACCGCAATGTTCTATTTCTACCGCCAAGCAGCATTGTGAGTGCACTCTTGTATTTCGGTTTGAAGGACATTGTAGCCAGTGAAACTACTGGACATAATGAGACTTATCCTAATAATAAATAAAGTCAAGCGCAAGGATATGTCATTCCCATACATTTATTCTATTCTATTGGTGTTTACGTTTATAAAAATGCATTTTGGCTACGACTGCTGAACATTAGTATACGGTATACGCTAAGGTACAGTCAGTAACATAAGTATATGTACAAAATCAAAATTTCAAACCGCCTATATACGCGTTAACACAAAAAAGATGTTCTTTGTTTAAAGTAAATGTCTTTTATTTTTTAGAAGAGAAAGACAATAGTACAAAGACAGTATATTAGGGGTATACAGTGTCATTTCAACATTGCGTTACTAAATGAAACCACATATTCAGCGTGACCTCTGCTAACATCGTGCAAAATATTATCCATGGGTAACGCATACTTTCGCCAATAATCCCGATTATAGTTTTATAGTTTTTTGATCACGCTGTGTTTTAGCGCGCTTGACTTTATTCAGTGAATCACGTCACAGCTGACGATGTTATTACAAAACCTATAGGATTAAGAAGGGCAACTCACAAATTCACTTGCAATACATTCACTCACATAGCTGCAGCAGTACCGCTTGAGACGTGGAATTTGAAATAAAATAATTAAATTGCTACTAGAGCAGTCCCTACTCCCTAACTAATACGTTATAAATATCAACATGAAATAAAAAATTGTCATGTTATTGTATGAAAAGGAACTAATTATTTTTTAAGTGTTATGCTGTAAAGAAAAGTATTAATTCTTTAATAATAAACTTTGTTTTCGTTAATAAATAAGTTTACCTGCCGAAATAGGTAGGTACTAAATAACTCGCAGTCGGGTTATTAAAAAAGTTACAGGATTTTAATCTATTGATATCATATTTTTTAGATTCCGTATGATATTTCAACGTTCATTTTAATTTTAACATCAATATTTCTGGACGTCATGCCTAAAATAGGTTTACGTAAATACTTTATACTACCAAAGGCCTTATTATGCCTTCTGTACCTTCTAATCTCTAGCTACATTTTGTATCGCGTCAGAGTCGTTGATCTTGTTACTAACACATTGAAACTAACGTGCAGATACCAACATGTTATGTCTCTTTCGCACTCCATTCATTACAAACACGCACTCAAACACGCTGTGTTGCCAGTATAAACATTTTAACCGACAAGTTTGCTAAAATGACACAGCTTTTCAAAGAATCAGATATTAGTTTATTTATCACATGGATTTCTAACACACTTAAATAAGTGTATTAAATAATAAAATAACTAGGGTAATTATGCTAATGAAAAGTCTACTTAAACGAATACGCAGCAATATATTTGTATTGTAAAAATAACATTACTTTAAGCAATAAAGCATACCAGAGCTCTAACATCATTTAATTTCAATATGCATTGTGGTACGGTTTAAATAGAATAGAACAATGTAAAACTAAAATTGCAAGATATTGCAGAATAAGGTAATAGTACCAAAGCTTGGTATCCCTGTGGGAGCACGTGTAACACGAACATCAGCTGGCGGGGCCAACGATCGCGCGCGCCAGCGGGCGCACGGCGCACTTGTCGGCATGTTCTTTGTATAGGGCTGCCATTACCTAAATTGCCGACGCCGGACAAACACGGCAAGAATCCCGGACATTTGGGCGAAATATGGGTTTATTCCCGGACACCTCTGACAGAGTACCCCAGTATCTCCGCACCGCAATAACAATCGCAATTTTTAATTGTTCCTGCCTGAGTAATAATACCTAAAATTGGCGTTATTTACTAACCACTTATAAAGTGACTGGACCAAGTGCATAAAAATCCTTCTAAATACCTATGTTTGACCTACTTACAATAATTTTGGTCATTAGTCAATTGAATATCCTGGTTATCTTAAATTAAGTACAGTCATTACTCACTATTGGAAGAATGTTACTTATACTTGACAAAAGTGTGCGTGTATTCTATGAAGTGGTAAAAATTAAACGTTTTTTACCCTACTAGTAAATTACGACAATTCCAGATAATAGCAATAAGTATCAGTGATATTTATCAAAATGTGTAACGTGTCG
The DNA here is from genome assembly GCA_949316025.1 of Lapara coniferarum. Taxonomy (NCBI): domain Eukaryota; kingdom Metazoa; phylum Arthropoda; class Insecta; order Lepidoptera; family Sphingidae; genus Lapara; species Lapara coniferarum. Next base: position 2,513,879 of record OX438933.1, read on the forward strand.
AAATACATCGAGATTCGCGGTCCGGGATTCGTGGACTTCATGCCTATGGCCCCGCACTGGCTCCTTCAGGCGCATGCGCCGCGGGAAAGCGGGGGACGGCGCGCGCGTCGCCCGCCAGTCGCCCCTCGGCCACAGTACTCGGCACTCATCATTTTGCCAGCAGCCGTTCGCCCGGCAGCAACACGACGTGGCGTATGTTGATTTATGTACCGAATGTTAGGCCGATGCGCCCTATGTACTTACTCGTAACTATTGTAATTTTATTATTATATCGTTTTGTATCGATCCGAGTGACCTTGCCTTTGACATCGCTTCGGGAGACGCGAGCCATGTGTAGGTTTTTAGTATAGTCCTGTCGGCTTTTATACGCACACGATCAAATGTTCTCTAATTGTAATTATTATTCTATTGTGTTAATTTTTAAGTTTCTGTTGTGGTAAACTATGATTTACATTTACAAAGCTCGTGAATAAAGTGTTAATGTTTCCGAGAAGGCCGTTGAAATGTCTTTTGTACTTTTAGGGATTACTGAATAAATGTTCAAAATTCAAATTTTCCAGAACCTCGCTGACACTCGTATCATAACGGTAGCATCATAGTCGGTTTCACGAAATCGATTGACGAATTTGACGGCTTGAGTGTTTCTTTCAAATTGATTTTATCGCAGTTAAATTTATGTATTCGGTTACAAAATGACCCTGTATATTGAACTTAGATTAATACGACATCTTGATGAATTTCAGACCAAATTATTACATGATTCCTGAGAGGGTTATGCACTCGTATAAGATTTTAAAATTTATTACCTTTTTTGCGAGTATATAAAAGAACTGCTCTAAACAAAAATAACAAATATATTTATATCATGTATTTTTTTAATTTTTTTATTATTAATTGTATTTTATACCTTGAACTGATTTTGAAAAGAGCAACACTAGATTTTCTTGCCCGTTCTTCTCTAGTGAGAACTGCTTTTCGAACTGGTGGTCGACTTAATATTGACTGAATCTAAATAATATATAACATTTTATGGGTTCGAATAAATTTATTTCATTATGTGGGCAATTTGAAACTTGGAATTTGTTCAACTACTTATGCTGCTGACTGTACACGCTAAGGGTACTGAAGTGGTTACCTTCTTTTGCTCGTCGGTGAGGTCTCCATGCTCGTTGAAGGTGCTGAAGGACCGGTCTGCAGGCGGGAACTGGAACGGCTGGTGGCCGAAATTGAACCGGCACTGCTGGAACGCCATGAAGCTCGCCGCCGCGAAGAAGCCGAACCTGAGGGGAATTATTCGCTTACAACAAACTATGATTTTTTATTTGGGTTCAAGAGTTTTAGGCTGTGGCTGATTGAAATAGTATGACAATAATTTTATTTTTAATGGAAACATTGAAAAAGAAACAGTTGAAAGCAGGATTTGAACCCGCGACCTCCAGCGTACCGTGCCGGTGCTCTGCCAACTGAGCTATCTCAACCTTACCTTCGTCTGTTCAATTTCAAGCTCCCTATTTTATCTCTTTAAAGGAGATGGCTAGTGATATCTGTTTAACAATTATTACAATTGTCACGCTCAGCGTTACTCCTTTACAGGCATAGCACTGATACGATATCACCAAACTTTTTTCTAATCCATTAAAAATTAAATCATAATCCAGGGACTACATAGCCCTTAACATGTATAAAAATCATAATACAGGATTAGTATAACAATAGTAATGTTTTCTATTATGTATATCATTTTACTTCAATAATATATGAGGTTGTTATTATGAAGACGAAAACGTCAATTATGATATTATGCATATATATAGATATAATTATTAAAATATTATGATAACCGAAAGTTCTTTTTAATGCACAAGAGTCATCATACTATTGCAAAAAACGTGACGTTACATTCCCATATCAATATAGAAGAATAAACAAAAGCTTTTCAAAGTATGTAAAATTATTCATGTTGGAGGAATTGGGTCTCATAGTGTATATTAAATAGATTTAGGAAAATAAATTACAACGCATTTTTTGTTTACTTGTGCGATTACAATACGGGCATTATTTAGAAAAAACACTAAAAAGAATTAAAAGCTTGTGACAAAAAATCGATAAATACAATTGATACTAAAACCATTGACCATGTTTGTTTTTTAGTGCATATGTACATGTAAAAATATTTTGTACATTCGGATGTTCACAATATAAATATTTTTCGATGGCAACACATATAACGTCGATAATTATAAATCTTAAAAATAATTGATGTCTTAATTTACTTTACTTGCGGAACATAACGTTCAGATAATTATTAGCAGGGTATAAAAGAATTACGCTTTAGTACATAAAACAGTAAAATTCAGGTTGGAATGTACAATGTACTGCAAAAGATTGTGGGCTATTAAAACTACAACATTCCTGAAGAAAAGTAATAAAACTTCTGTAGTATTATTGTGCATTGTATGTCACAAATAAATAACTATAAGCGTTCCTGAGAAAAAGGGTCTTGAGAGACAGACAGACGGACAACAAAGTGATTTAATAAGCGTTCCTTTTGAGGATCGGGACCTTACAAATTATGTACTCACTGTGTGGTCTCAAATATCTCCTTGCATGGGCGCATGCGCTGCCCGTTGATGGAGAATATGGCTTCCTTCCTCTCTATATCGATGAGGCAGCCCAGCACATCCCCTGGCTGCCATTCAGGCATGTACCTCACCGTGGTGGGCTTGGCCTTATGCCAGATCAGCTTCCGGCATCCGTCGTATGACAGCGAGAATAGATCGTCGCCTATGCCGTAACCCTCCTGTGGGAGAATGGGGTGGATGATTCATTTTTAATATTACCTCATATAAATTTTAACACAGTAACAAATAAAAATCGCCTCTATGCTACGACAGTCATTACAATTAAATTAAATTAAATTATAATTATTGTTATCACATTACAATTAGTATCTTTTATTTTATATCTCGACGGTCCCGTAGAACAAAGTCGTATACGCAAAATATTAGTTTTTCAGTAGAGCGCTTTGAAAGTCTAATTTAATTGTGAAAATCACAAGTTCTTTTCGTTTTGTGGCTTCCACCGTTTATCAGTGAGTTCGCCAACGTCAAGTGTCAAACTTTCCAGAGAGGCTACTGCGAAAAACGACATCCGAAACGTCGCGTCGGTCCGAAACGAAGAAACGACGAACTTTGGATTTAAACTTACTACCAAATTACTTCGGATCCGTCACCGTTGAACGAAGGTTTCACGCCGTTTGCGACGCTTCCGACTTCGCTCAACACTATCGTCACGCAACAACTCTTCATAAAGAAGGATCCGTAACACTTCGTAGTAAGAAAACATGCGATCCGTCACCCGAAACTACGGATTTCGTTTTTCGCAGTAGCCTCTCAGTTTCCGTTGCAATATTATGAAAATCGAAAGAAACTATAAAATTTCGGCCCGAAGTTACCTATCCCGCAGAACGAATAGAATACACCATAGTTAATAAGTAGTATACATAAATAGTAGAATACATAAATTTATATAATTAAATAAAAAGTAGATTAAATATCTAGGAGAGTTTATATCAGAACAATAAAGAAAAAAAAAGGTAAGCAACTCTGAAAGTGAAAGCCGCCATTTTCTATTGACTAGGAGGAACGTGAATATAATACTATCACCATAATCACAATGTAAGCTGCAGATCGGAGCTTTTTGATTTATTAAAGTATATGAACAGGAAAGATAAGATCAAAGTGAATACAATAAAGGAAGAATTGTGTATCCCTCGATGCTATGATGGCTGCAAACAATGCGCTAGAAATGCGGTGAGACAAGAAAAAACATAGAACAGAAATAAAAATCATAGATAGAGATTGTTAGATTTAATAAATTTACAAAGATATTTGACGTTGTTAGAAAAACGGAGCTTAATAAAACATTTACGCTTACAGGACGGGGGAAATCAGAAGGAAGGACATCGTATATAGAGGTGGAGATTCTGGGACAGTTGAAGAATAAATGTTTCACCGAGCCCTCGTCCAGTCCATATTCACAAAGGGAGTGATCACGAATGCGGATTTCATGCAAAAATACCGGGGAGCAAACGTGGCCTAGCCGTAGTCGGATTATTGCTGAGGTAACCTTTTTGCTAAAGCATCTGAACTTAAAAAACCAGGGACGAAGGGGGATATCCGGTTGTAATAAGCCATAACGAATGCCCTTACGAGCACGAGAGACCTGCCATTACTAAAATCACAAGTTATACATGAAGGAAACATTATCTAAAGGGTTCAGTAACAACTTTGAACCTAATGTGTGTCAATAGCACTAATTCGCACATGAATACAAACTTACAACTTACAAAGCGCTCAACTGAAAAACTAACATTTTGCATATACGACTTTGTTATATGGGACCATCGACCTATAGAATATATATTGTTAGGAATGGAACCTACAATCTTACAAGTTTCTTAGTCTTCAAACACAATTAACCCGGGTTTGGCTCCCCAGATATCAGAAACCCCAGTGATATCGGGTATTTTCCACTCAGTACCAACCCAGGGTCTGGAATGACCGATAAATTGAATGGGCCCGAAGTGAGAACTAACATATCTAACGAAATGTAACCCCTGAAACACATATGGCAACCCACTTTCCATGATATTTTTACGCATGAAAACCTTGAATGTATGTTTACATACATACATCATAATATATACGCGACGAAATAGACAGAGGTAGAACCACAGCAAGTATGTTAGGGAGCGCATAACAAATTTCAGTCTCCAGAAACTGAGCAAAAAAAACACAATTTCCATACTATATCTGTACTTTTCTAAAGTATTAACAGGAGGAACTAGTTAACTCACATGGTTGAGGAAGTGGCTGTTCTTGGTGGCCCATCCTATCTGCATCACCCCAGGAGTCAACACCGTGCACTCGTAGTACCAGCATCCTGAGTCCACCTGGACATAACATGTAATTCAGTGGTGACAGTAATATTTTGCACCCATTTGCAACCATTTGCAACGTGCACTACACTCTCATAGTAATCGCAATTTCACTACACATAAATTACTTGCAACAAAAACGAAATACCAAAAGTGAACCTTACACACCAACATTTAAAGCCCATTTCAAATACCTGGAAGGTGCACCGCACACTCTCGAAGGAGTACGAATCGCAGCGCGCCTCGAGGCCGTTGCACGATATCTTGAGGTACTCGCTGACGTCACGCGTGTTGAGCAACACGTTGATGCGCGACATGTCGATAGACTCGTACGACAACTTGCGGCCCTCGATCACGACTGGGGGCAAACGATTTATTAACCACTATCTTTTGCTAGCGCCTCTGTCCGCGTGAACGTTTTCGGGGAAGTCCCGCTATATATTTTCCTGGGATAAAAATTAGTGTATGTTAATCCAGGACATAATCTACGCGTGTGCTAAATTTCATACAAATCCAATCCTATATTACATGGAGTGCCTGTGTCCAGGCACTGATTTGTATGAATGATTTCATTTTTAATGGAAACATTGAAAAAGAAACAGTCGACAGCAGGACTTGAACTAGGCATCTCGTTTAAAGACATAAAATAGGGAACTTGAAATTGAACAGATGAAGGTAATGTTGGGATAGCTCAGTTGGCAAAGCAGTTCAAATCCTGCTTTAGACTGTTTCCATTAAAAATAAAATCATTCATACAAATCCGTTGTTATTTCCGCGTTTACTTCTAGCAAATATACGAACATCCAAACACTATCACAAACTTTCGCATTAATATTAGTTAGTTAAGAATTAGTACCACCAGTTACCCATAGGTGAACTATGCTATACCAGTAGTACGGTTCTAATAGCCTACCTTTGCAAACTTATCGAAATTGTTAACGTATTGTAAGTTGTTACAAATATCAGTTCTCATTTTGATAATTATCACCTTTCTCTTGCATTCACGAGTTATCTATGATATTTAGAGTTATTTCACTCCATGGTGTAGGTACTACTTAAAGCGAAAAATTAAAGGTTTGATAACGTCCAATGTAAGTGAACTCTAACAGTATGTGAGTGCACACGACGAGCAAACTGCACTGCCAAATAGTCTTTGCAAATATTTTTTTTTTTACGTTGAAACTCAATTCAATATTAACTCGAAGACAAAACATTCGACAACTAAAATAGGCTTAAAACTGTTCATGAATAAGGCCTTTAATGTTTTTATATTTTTATGGAAACATTGAAAAAGAAACTTAAAAAAAAAGTTTAGTCACTTCGTTTCAGTGAATTTACGCCTGTATAGGAGTAACGCTGAGTTAGTAATTGTAATAATTACTAACAGATGTCGCTGGTCATCTCCTTTAAGAGATCAAATAACTTTAAATTGGACAGACGAAGGTAGGGTCGAAATACCTCAATTGGCAGAGCACCGGCACGGTACGCTGGAGGTCGTGGATTCAAATCCTACTTTCGACTGTTTCTTTTTCAATGTTTCCATAAAAATATAAAAACATTGTCGAGCCATTAACATGTATAATAAAAATCATAATATAGGATAAGGCCTTTAAGGTTTTAGTATGTTCTTAAGATCAACTCACACAAACCCTCTCAGCTTTAGAGGAGGCCCGTGTTCAGCAGCGGGTATACAGGGCTGGTATGGTAACTCACATTGGTTGTCCAGCGCCCACTTGGCACAGAAGCCGACCTGCCGCCACAGGTGGTTCTCGTTCTCAGCTAAAAGCTCCAACACCAGCAGCGGGTTGTCGCGTTCCTTATCCAGCCGCCGGCGGATGGTCATCTTGTTTTCTGTGGTGTGCGCGAACTTCTCCAGCGCGATCAATGCGAACAGTACCACGCAAGGTTCGCGACGCATTGTCTGGAATAGGTAGGTGTTCCAATAAAGTCATTGGAGGTATGTCACGGAAAAACACACAGGTTACATGGAAGCATCGTGGCTGAACGTGGTTTCGGCTCGCAATTGCTAATATTGACAAATTTACAATCAAGCCCGTGTCAGGATTCTCTGGGAACTGAATAGTGTATGTAGAATGCGGTGGAATGCCCTACAGTAATTTCTAACTCAAGGTGCTGAATCACTGTTGTTACTGTTTATGAGTGGTCGTATCGCTTACCATCATGCGAACGGCATGCTCGTCTCTCATTCAATGATATAAAAAGTCACATGGATACTGAACTACATCAAATGGACCCTATTTATACTTATAACTGCCATCTCCACTAATAAGTTCAGGTGACTGGTGTTAAATTATTACTTGACATCGCTACTGGTTTAGAAAAACATGTTTAAAACCTATCTGTAGATTCACTACAAAAAATACAAATACCCGAAACGAAATCCTTCTCCTTTTTTGAAAGTCGATTTAAAAAAAGTGTATAGTATTTTATTTATTTTGTCAGATTATATTACCTTATAGCTGTTGTTGTACAGTCCCAAATGAATGTATACGCCGATAGCGACGAAATGTACAATGTAATTAATATGAAACTCTTCCTGTCAAATACATATACATACACACATATACACTCACGCCTGTTATCCCCGAAGGGGTAGGCAGAGGCGTAACTGGTCACCCACTTTCCACCGTCATTCCGTCCCATGATGTGATAGGGGGCGAGCCTATCGGCATATCGCGCACTAATTCCAGACTCCGGGCTGATACTGAATAGAAAAACTCAATATCACTTTGTCCGACCCGGGGATCGAACCCGAGACCTCAGCTTTGCAGTCGTACTGTAATACAACTACGCCACCGAGGCAGTCAAAATGAACATTATTATTTGAGGTTGACTCTACCCATGAAACAAAAACTCACCAGGAATGTAATCAAGTAATCGAGCGTGTCGTCTGTGAGCACCGCCACGCTGTTGGGTCCAGCGAGCTTATCTGCGATGCAGCCGAGCACCACACAGATGTTTCGCTCCACGCGCACGTTCACGGGGCCCTTCAGCGCGCGCTGCTTGTTCAGCCGCAGGTACTTGGTTAGCTAGAGTGGGGGGTCATTGTTTACGTTGCTGATTACATGGCATGCCTATAAATTTGAGATAACACTCACTGCCTTACTAATAAATACAGAGCGGATTATATGCATATGCATATTTAAGCCATTCTTATCGCTAATAGCATATTTTCTTTAAAATATAGTTATGATGCATATTATCGATACATTTTTAATATATTTGGAGCGCAGCGCATTCACCAGCAGCGATCTTTTGTTTTGGTACCTACCCTTAGTATTATAATGCTCTTTGCTACCTACAATAATAAAATGAAAGAAACAAAATATCGTTGCCGCGCCTACCGTAGTACTCCTGCGAACTGTTACGCATGTTATTGCTCTTATTGTTTTCATTGATGACGAGCGCGATCATTGAACTGTCAAGATTTTATAGTCGACCACGTCTCCCGAAAAAAAAGTATGTCTTCGTGGATAACTTACTTCCCTGGAACATTTACATACGACGGAAATTATTATCGAGTTTGTGAGGAAAACATGTGGTGCGCTACAATCTTACTACTAAGAATTTGGAACAGTAGTTGAATGTTTTTTTTTTTTTTTTTTTTTTGGCATGGCCATCTTCGGCGCATTAGGGACGGCTGCGGGCTTCCTCCGACTCACGTCTAAGTTGTCGTCCGCAACCGCCCCTGCGCGTACCGCTGTTGCGGTCCTTTTCCTGTTGCGGGGGCTCAGAAGCCCCCGAAACACCGTACCGTGTCCGCCTTTTGGTGTCCGAGGCAGCGTGAGACACGCTGCCTCGGACATGTCCATCACGGGGGCCACAGAAGTTGGCTAGACTAATGGGTGGGCGGCACCTCCCGCCCACCCGTGACCCCCGGAGGCCCCTATTAGTCGCCTTTTACGACAGGCAGGGGATACCGTGGTGGAATTCTCCAAACGCCCCCAATCCACAGGGCGGGAGACGTCGGTCAGTCGTCCACCCGACGCCTCCTCCGTCTCGTCTGGCGGCGGGAGGGATCACCACTGCGCTGGCGATCCCTCTCGGCACTCTCCTTCCGCGAGAGGACCGCCTCACAGAAGTGGGCCACCGCCTGCCAGGCCTCCCGGCCGCCGACCATGGAAGCGACCACGGCCGGCAGCGAGAGGTCTTCTCCGACGACTGCTCTGAGAGCGCTGCGTTCTTCATCCCAGGCTGGACAACACTCCAACGTATGTTGGGCCGTGTCCATTGGGCAGTTGTCACAATAGTGACACACGGCCGACTCCTCTATCCCTACCACCCGAAACAGGAACTCACCGAAGCAGCCATGCCCGGTGAGCACCTGCGTCAGGCGGTATGTTGCCGCTCCGTGGCGCCTGTCCAGCCATTCGGCAAAGACAGGACGCACTGCCTCTACGACCCTGTGCCCCCACGACGGGGCCTCCAGCCTGAGACCCCAAGTAGTTGATTGTTTACGTTTACAAAAATATTAAATAATGTTACTGTACCAATTATCATACATATATCAATGGATACTTTACTAATTTATAATAGTATGCTGAATTTGAAATAAAAAAAGACGTGTGGCACTCGGGGACTACCGCGGTAAAGCTATTGCAAGCATTTTTTATCAACTTATGTAATTATAATTATTTATTTATTTTATTTTTTTTCTATTGTCCAAATTTCACTCGTGCCCTAACGCCGAAACTCTAAGCAGGCAATTGTAATATTTATAACCTCTTTGAACAGATATAAAATCAAAACTTTTTAAAAATTCAAACTTAGAATCACGTCATCCCACCACGGGGACATTCTCATCAAGTGCGCGCGTTTGACATTTCGATACGTTTCACTGACTGGAACAATTTTTAAATACACGGTGATTTCGACCTTTTATCGTTTATCGAGCTATGCAATAGCTTAAAAATCTATCGTAGTTTTCTTCTTTTGTACTCCTAAAACTTATCATTTAGGAATATGCAACATGCATATTCTGCCAACTTTCGTGCATATTTCATGCGATTTTCATGCATATTTGCATGCATATATCAAGCTTTTATATTGCATATAATCCGGTCCCTACTAATAAACGTTGTATACGGCTGCAGAAGTTACTCCTGATAGTTCACTATTTTCATTTCAGTTCAGTTCATGCTACGCTATAAATTTCAATTTATGAGGTAGACTGTATGAGCCTGTACTAATCTTGAAACAGTGTAACTTAAGGCTGGGGTCACACTATCGAATAATGTCATTCAATATCAAATTAGCAAAACAGAATACACATTTAATCCGTTTTTGACTAGAGGAAGCATGACAAAACGTTGTAAACTATGAAAAATTTATACAACGTTAATAAGATAGAGCATACTATCTCGCCCTCAAATCCTTCACTTTTAACTAATGAAGCCAGCATTCGAAGAGACACGAGTTTCATGACACTTTGGGAGCTCCAATCAGTTACAAAACCGAATCCAAATTATTCAAATAGAAATGTAGGAAATATTAATTATTTTCCACAAGTTTTTAATCGACTAAGCAACTTCAATTTCTAAAATTTACCAGACCATGTAGGGTCAAGCGACTATCCAGTAAGTTTGTAGAGTAATAAATTTCAGTATCTACTTATTCTGCACAATGATTATTTCTATTAATTTATGAACACATTCGCTTAATAGCTGAATGTGAGGGCACAATCCATTTAATATACATTTGCGCAGTGGAATGCCATACAGTACTTTGTAACTCAAGGTGCTGGATGGTGTTTCTACAGTTTATAGTTGGTCGTATCGCTTATCATCAGGCGAACGGCATGGTCGTCTCGTCATTCGATGCCATAAAAAATAAAATTTGCAGCTAAGGTGGCACGCTGAAATCATAATAGGTACTCAACTCTGCAGTATCGACTTTACTTACTTTAGCCGACCCTCGTCAGGCTAGAAAGAGTAATGTCAGGGATAAAATAAATAAAAAAAATAGCGACCTCCCCAGCTTTGCTTCAGTAGCAGAACATAATATGCTTTCATATTTTTTCTGCCGTAGTATCTGTTTTGACGCTCTTCATTTTCGGTGATAAGAGTCCCACTACATTGCTATACATTTTCCTGAGATAAAAACTAGCCTATGTCCTTCGCTGGGTCTCAAACTATCTTTCAGACTTATTCGAAAAACGAATGAATAAAATGAGTAGCTAGTTTAGTGATAATTCTAATATGGTCCAACATAAGTCACTAAAAATAAATAAACTATTTTTGTGCACCAAAAGTGCACCGTTTTCAACGAGTGTTTTATTTTCTATCATCTATATTGTTTAAGAAATTACAAAGTTATTCAAATGTCAAATATTGCAACGTTCAGGAGTGGGTGCGAAGTGAAGTTACGAAGTTCGCGAAGTAAGTACCTGCATCTTTCGAACGCATCGTAGTTCCCGATGACGTCACGTGCGCATATTGCGCATATTTTTTCCTTTTGTAACAAACCCCTTCCATCGCAGTTCAAAGCTTCTAAATTGTTGCTTTTTTACCGGATTTTAATATATTATTTTGAGGTAGAATTAATAAGACGTAAATATTTGATATAAGTAAAGCACAGAGTTAAAAACCTAATAATTTAGTCAGTGTAATAAACACTAACTAAATTACTATTTATAATTAAATATAATATAATAATACCACCAGGCCTGTATTATATACTGTCCCACTGCTGGGCCTCATCTAGTATTGAGAGGGTTTAGGCGTTAGTCCACCACGCTGGCCTAGTGCGGGTTGGTAGACTTCACATATCTTCGAAATTCTTATTAAGAACTTCTTAGGTATATGCAGGTTTCCTCACGATGTTTTCCTTCACCGTTAAAGCGAACGATAATTGAGAAAAAATACACACGTAACTTTGAAAAGTCTGAGGTGTGTGCCTTGGATTTTGAACCGCCGGGCGTTGTCTCGGCAGGTCGTTCCATTCCAATTCAAACTAGGCTATCGTCTACTTAATTACTATTAACATCAGTCTTCTCAAACGGATCGCAACCGTGTTTCCACACTACTCAGCGCTAGAAATAGACAAAGCGGTGTCTACTTTCTACCCGGACTCTAGCATACGATAGACAGACCCAATTACTATAATAATAAGCGTTTATATGTTAAGTAAATATCAAACAAATCTCATACCGTTGCTTTGTCAAACAGGTACATTAACATTAAAGAAAAAATAAAATGTACAGCTTGTTTACGGTTAGCGTCGACCGTTTGCCCTTTTAATATAGTGGCTCAGTAAGAGTTAAAAATAGTAAATTTCTTATGTTTTTCCAAGAGTCGGGATTTTTCCAGCAACCCTCATCCCACTACATTATGGTGTGGGAGCAATATATTTTTATCCCTATATTTGCCTACAAGTTTAGGGCCGATCGATGAACAAAAATTACGCTTTGTTTGTGAATATTTCACTTTGCAATACTGAAATAAATTAAAAAATGGCAAATGTTTTCCCGAAGCGTGCCCTACGCGTCACTCATAAACAACTATAATTATTATTAATGTAATCCTTAAAGCCTTTTGACATGTCGCGTCGTGTCGCACAAACTGCATAATGAGTTGTGTAGAGAACGGTTACACTCCACCGACAATCGCGGGTGTAAGAATGTTTATCACCACTTGCAGTCTCGCTAACTACAAATAATCATGTTGCATATATCCGTTTTTTAGCCACATTTAGACTCAATTATTGCGAACGGTGAGGCATTTCTCGCACTCGTTCACAGGCAATAATCGCCAGGCCTGAAGAATGCTCGTACACGAGTCTTGACAGATATTAATACTCATAATATATTCGAGGAAAATTTTCATCTTGTAGACTATAAACAGCCGTAGTGGGCGAGACATTGTATCGAGTGTTTCTTTTAACATGTATACTTGACTATGTCTGAACAGTATTATGAAATAATGTTATGACGATACATACACACAGTATAAGGCCTTGTTCCCTTTTCAGGGGTAGACAGAGGTGTATCACCCCCACGCCAGCTACGTTAGATCTCATGTAATAGGAGGTAGGCCTATTGCCATATACCGGGAACAATGCCAGACTTCGGGCTGATACTGATTACAAAATCCCAACATCATTTTGCTCGATAATCGAACCCGAGACCTCAGCACTGCATTCTTACCGTAATACAACTACGCCACCGAGGCACTGATCCGTCTAAACTTGGCTTGATACAAGATGCTAGAAGTAATTTTCAAAAGTGTAGATATGACCATACCTTAACAAATTGAACGAAAAAAATGTGTCGCACGCACACCTACAGGTCCTTTTAGATTTCACTTCGTTGACATGTGTGAACGATGGGACGTATTAAACCAATACGAAAAAATAAACACCAGTTACCACTATTTGTCACGCGTAGTGTATGCAAACGGACCAATTTGGACTATTTTGACTCTTCAGATTGCGCATGCTAATGTATACATACATCTTTATTATACAGTGTCCGAGTGATTTTCGACTTTCAAGAATAATAAGAAATCTGCGCTTGATTTTATTAAAAAAACAATGTAATATTTTATTAGTTTAGTAAGGCGGATTATAGTATACATAGGAAAATATTTTAAACGAATGCGTTAACACTCCTTTATAGCGCTCAGGATATATCTTGAATTTCATATCGCATATTTTCTTTGAGAATTTATTGATTTTTAGAACTTATTAAATTTCACAAGAAAACAGCAGAACTCACAACCGGATAAACCTGAAGACCTTGGAGACTAGGAAACGTCAACTATCCGACCGCCGCACTGCGCAGATTCTCTCGGGAACTTTACATAAGCCTCAAATGAAAAAAACAGTGCCATTTACGCCCGAATACTCAAACGCTACTCAACCAACCAAGTTATCTGAGGCCTACTTAATTTTAGCCGTCTCCTTATTTTAAATGGCATTCTCAAACGCACATTAAAAGATTTGATGGAAAACTCAGCTGAGGAGCAGTAATTTTGCTACAGATTATAAAAAGTTTGTTTTCGATTACAATTTAATACATTTGATATTTATGTGTCGTTTCACGCAGTATAATTTTTAAGATGTTAAATATAAATAAATCGAATAACACAATGCGCAGTTTGAAAATGATTTACAATGTTATAATATGTCTATTATATTTAATTTTCGTGTGTATTTTATGTACTATGTGCAGATGCTACATAGTAAAAATGGTAAGTACGTTTAAAAACCATCCTAGGTTTTTAATATGTAGGAATGGCATATTCATTATTAGAAATAGTTTATATTAATTACTATATTCTTAACATTGGTGTGATGAGCTTATATTGGCATTATATTGCCACTTGGCAGTATGTCAGGGTTGACATTAGCCGCTTTAGAAAAAAAATAAACAAGTCAACAACAATAATATTTATAATTCTTATTTCAGTTTTATCATCAGAAGTAGGCGTATTTACAAACATTTACAAAATATGCTAACTCAACTGCCATACATACTACGTACAATACGATGTACTACCGTTGGTTGTTTCCCGTGAAAAATAACCCCGATGACCTTGGGCTATCGGTTGGATTGTTTGGTTTCTTTTTGTGTTCGGCTGGATATAATCCCGATTTTAAAGAACATAAACGAAGAACTGTTTCCTTGCTGAGTCGGAATCTTCTTTTACGATAAGTTAAGATAAGATAAGATATGATATATTTATTTGTCAAACATTAACATTAACTTATCATTATTGTATTCTTCGAAAGCGTTTAATTTCTCTCGATTTCTTCCTTTAAGACCATACTCCTCTTCAGACAATGATGATAATGAATAAAAAACGATTTATTTAATCCAAAGAGAATATAATAAGTAGTTATTACGCAATAAAATTATTAAAGATTTGAACGTAAATATTTGAGACTAGTCTGAAGCACTCTCAAATTGATCTCGATTAACAGCCATATTTGGAGGCCTTTCATAGCTGTCAAACTTTAAGCAGTGTTTGTGAATACCGTTTGAATCAATAAGCGGTCCTTAAACTGAGTCGCCTTAAATTTAAGGTTAGGAGATAAGTGACGTTTCAGTATACCAATTTCACCAATAACGAATGCTTAAATCCGTAAGGCCAACTCAAATATTTAAGTAGCGTTTGAGTATTCGGGCGTTAGTCCGTTAAAGTTATTAAAAATTCCGCGAAATTTCTGTAATTATTAAGGCCGCTATTGCATTTATTTTAATATTATGTGAGTTTAAAGTCGAAAATCATTGGCAGTAAACATTCCTTTCCTACTGCAACTCCTATAAGCTAGAATAGACACATATTTTATGACATCGAGCGGTGAACACGGCGAGTCTTTGGGAGCACTAATCCACGTTGACACAAAAAAGAAAGCCCTCGGAAAGCTCTGCCGCCCGGAGCCTCGCATTGGTTAACCGCCATTGCAATCGCTACCGGGTATTGTCAAAAATGAACCAAACAGAATGCTCTTACAGATGGCTAAATTAAAATGTTATGAGTTACTGTAAAACCCCGCACTGGGTCTACTCCTAACACTTTGCAAGTAACATCTAAGATTTAACAACTCCAAATGATAAGCGTCCGTAATGGTATTAGATCATTTTACACTTCGAACTTTTACCACTATTCAGTAAATCTTTAGTTTTAACTGAAGAGTCTCGGCAAATGTCAACTATAAGTACCCGTTCACGTATTACGTAAGCACCAAAAGGGAGTGGGGGTCCATGCTTTGCTCATTTTCGATGACATGGGGGACGGCGGTCTCAATAGTGATTATTGCAACATTTGTATAAAACAATAAAAAATAAATAACAAAGAAATTTGGACAGCTTTTGTAAACATTATACCCGGGCTTTACCTACGTAATCATAAGGAAGGGTAAGAACTTTGCTAACTTTTGCTAACAATGGGTCTCCATTGTGATAGGTGTTAAAATACAAAAATTCCGCTTACGTAAAACTTGAAAGGCCCCTAAACACACGTTGTTTGTTCAGAGTTACAAACAGAGTCGTCAAGTAAGCCGCGTGACGAGACGGCGAACACCAAATATCAATATTTCAACATAAGACTCCTTTGTATACTTTCAGATATAATTTTTTGTTTACTTTTTTTGCAAAAAGTACTTCGGCGCACCGTAAAAGCTAAACTGATAGGCAATTAAAATAAATGATTAAGAAATAAATGCATTGTTCACTCCCAAAACCCGTCATCGAAATATAGAAAATAGTGATTGAGATAATTAATTGATTTTCGCCATTAATGGACATTAGATATTAGATCAAATAGGTGACAGTACCTATGATGCATTTTTACAATATTTTTTATATTATACCTTCAATGTAAGAAATATTTTTTGTAGTAAATCTATACATTTTGACTGCATCGGTGGCGTTCGCGTACGCCGTATATTGTGTGCCCGTTCCGACTACGCTTTGCGCGCTGAGGTCCTGAGTTCGAAACCCGGGTCCGACCAATGTGACTGAGTTTTTTCATCTTAAACATTACTACGTCGGAGTCAATAAGTTGGCGGTGTGATACCCCCGTGGCTCGGAAGCACGTAAAGCCGTTGGCCCTGCGCCTGATCTCTCTCCGGTCATGTCTGCCGTCTCACCGGACTATAAGAAGCGAGAATATTAGGAACAGCGAGTGCACCTGAATATTGCGTGCACACTTGTGCACTCTGATGAGATTGGCCTCCGTGGGCGAAATGGGCTAGGAAGGTACTTATATTTTAACTCCCCTATTCATAAATATATATAATAAATATTATCTTAGCATCATTCGTAACCACTTAATGGTTTATAGCAAAATAAGACAGCCAGACCAAACAGTCAAACCAACAATCATTCATCACCCCTAATTCGATACCAAAATAAAAAAAAAATACATACCTTAATAACTGCCTCTTTTGACGGCAGGGGACAATCATCGAAGACAATTGTGATGGCCGAAGGTCCCAGGGGATCCTCTAGGGGAATGACATTCACCAAGGAGGAGACCACCTGGATCCAACCGTCCTCTTTGTCAGCGATTACATGCAACTTCACCAGTGGTACTGGTGATTCCTCATCGCTGAAACGGCGCAACCAACAGTGGCACATTAATGTTGACATAGTTCTTATATAAAATAAAAGCAAACGTAATCTTTGTTGGGGTTGATAATTCGTTTTTGTCATTTTGACTCAACAATAACATTGTGTTGGGTCCTTTCCAGAATACAGGATTTATCCAAACCAGAATTAAACATTGGCGAATCATACAAACATTATTTACTCTTTATTAGAGAAGTTTTAATAAACGAAATCTAATTTTCACTGAAAATCGTTTCGATTTGATAAAACTTTGTATGTAAAAGCAATGATTACGTTAGTGTAAATGACAGGTGAACAAAAACGAATTATATATTTCACATTCGCAATCAGGTCTCGAATACTTGTTTGTCCAATCAGATTTTTATTTACTCAATGGAATAGTTTTAAATAACATTCGCGACAATCAGTGTAAAATACATTCGCTATGAGCTTCAAGAGTATTATTTTTTTAAGCGTTACACACTCATATTTCAATACCGGTCGCTATGGTTTTTGCAAAGCAAGTAAATTTTTCACATTCTTGTAAATCCAATACGTAAGTGGCAATTACTTCGAATGTAATTAAAACTCGCACTAGCATAGCACTTGTGGATGTGACACCCATTCTAAATCAAAGTCGAGAAACATATTAGATCTTACAGAAAAACTAATCGTAAGTTACTGTCCAGAAAAGTATTCAAGATACATGGAATAAAAATCCAGATGAATTCGAACCATTAATAATGTGCAATGAAACTTAGCCCAGCATGCTATTTTATCCGATTTTTATATTTTTTTTCTCAAACGGATTCCTAAATTAGTCATAACTGTAGCCCCGTATGATAGTTGATTTTATTTATCATTGCAGTAATTTGTCCATTACATAATAATATTATGATCTAACAAACTATTGGTATACTTGTTTGAGCTTTTGTTGCATGCCTTGTCTTTAGGTCAGAATTAGCCATACAGACATATTAGGCAGACATCATTCAAACAATTGAATATTCTTTTTAGAAAAGATTTTATGTATTACACCAAAGACCAGTAGGTGAGATCCGTACAACACTTACAGAACAGTTTAGACAAGATAAAAATATGAGGAAAAGGTTGTGCTAACATCTGACACTTTGATGTATTTTCCCATGGGTCTAGAAAATATAATCCTATTTAGAAAATATAATCCTATTTATAAATAAGGCCGTCCACTACAAAAGACGTGGGTAAAGGATATTTGTTATTTTTAGGGTTCTGTATCTCGAAAGAAAAAAACGGAACACTTATAGGATTACTTTGTTGTCCATCCGTCCGTCTGTCACAACATGGAGGTATTTAGCTGAAATTTATATCGCAAACTCAGGTCTAATGTCCCTTGGAGCTGTGAAAAAATCAAACTTTTAAGCCAACGCAATCAAAAGATACAGCCGTTTATGTTGCAAATTTTCGAAACTCGCAAGGGAATCAACACCTACAGGGTAATTACTCCCCGTGAACTCAGAATATAGAAGCAACGTCTTATAGCACAGATAAAGGAAAAATTGCAGAAACCGTCAATTTTTAGTTACATCATGTACTAAAAATATTTTTAATAATTTTAAAGTTATTACCCCTTTCCTCGTGAACTCGTAGAGGTATTCAATTGAATTTCATATCAATACTCAGGTCTATAATACCTGTAAGTTATAACAAAATCAACTTCTATGTCAACGCAATCAAAAAAACAGCAATTTAAGCCGCATATTTTCTAATTCGCAACTACTCGCTAGGAATCTAAACCTAAAGGGTACATACTTCCAGTTGACCTAGAATCTTGAAATATGGCCTTAAGCAATGTTTTCAAGCACATATAAAGAAAAAATTCAGAAAACCTTAAATTTTTTGTAACAACACATATTTTTATGGTTTCGTACCTCGAAAGGATAAAACGGATTTAATTTTGCAATAAAAATACCATAGCTATGACTCGATTGTCGTGATGAGTGAACTTTACTTAGGCCGGTATTAATAAATGAATTTCAAGTTTGAGTTACATCTCAAGTAGACATAATGTATGAAGAGTTCAATACATTATGTCTACTTGAGATGTAACTCAAACTTGAGATTGATTTATTAATACCGTCCTTATAAACCTACAGGTTTGTACAGAACCCATGGTGCCCGAATCCGACTGGCACTTGGCCGGTATCTATTTTTGTATGTAGATTGTAAAGTATTTTTCCATTAGAAAACGGAGAAAAGTAAACAAACTGATCTGGGATTTGAACGAACGGCAAAGGCATAAAAGCCTTTGATGGTTACTTGGATTGAACATATTGTTGCTTTATTTTGAAATGCTTTGTGAAATAGAGAGAAAAAGATGTTTACTGTATGTAAGTATCTAGTCGAAATAAGTTGTTGGAATATGTCCATGGTTAACAAGAATAACTGCAGACAGAATTGTTTTTCTGTCAGTTGAAACAGAAATCAATAAGGTTTCCAAAGTCAAAGCATAACTATACCAGAAATCGTAAAATATGTGAATAAGTCTATTATTGTTTTAATGTAATATCATGAACATTGAATAACTTCTTATACTTACTAGTAAACTATGAATGAAAAATTATTAAACATGATATTATGTAATTTGATAGGTACTGCGCTTATTGCCTTCTATGAAAATGTGCACAAAGCAAAAATGAATGTATGTATATTTCTATTGACGCAAATTGTTGAATGTTTATTTCTACCAAACTAAAATCCAATGAAAATACATCAACCATATTCATAACTATGGGAGAATAGCTAAATATTTAATATTTTTACACATACAAATTTCAATCATCCACAATACTTCTTTTGAAATACATTTTGCGTGTTAGATGTTAGCCCCATTGCACATGACGACCTACTTATTAGGATATCTCAACTAATGCAATGGCGAAAATAAATCTGTTACAATCTATCAGCTATAGTATACATTTTACTTCTATTTTACTAAACAGATTCCTATAGGATTAATTCTGATTGCACAGTTGTAATCAAGCAAACTTGTTTTAAAATCCTGACTATGTAATGAGTGTAATGGAGAGTTATAATTTGTGTTGACATTTTATAAGATCTTGAGAACTAATATCAAAGGTGTTACCAAGCAAACATTATTTTTTTCATAATTTTCTTGTTTTGACTCATGAACATTTAATTAATCTTTTATGTCTAATATGAACGCATGCAGATTCCTATGACCCAATCAACCTTATATGTACAAGGTTTCCTACTGTCATAATATCTTGAATCTGATTCGTTAATCCAAAGATTTCTTATGATTTATATTAAAATTTACACCGATTTTACAGTGTACCTTAAAAATTGATTTAGTTTTTATTCCATTGTCAACTACTGCAATTTTTTGTTTAATCTGGAAACCGTATCAATATAGTTATGGTTCATATTGGGTTATAACTCTTAATGAACGTGCTGAGTTTGCATTAATTCCTAACAAGCTGGATTTTTGTACATACGTTAAATCCGGCATTACAAATGCTATGTTAAAAGTCCCCATCGATCCCGCTTCTGCGTAGTTTTTTATCCGAAGTTAAAGGTCCTACTTTTTAGTTTTTTGCGTATATCTCTGAAATGGTGGCAGCTATCGGAAAATGAATTATAGAACGTTTGTAGATCGTAAAATTCTCTACAAAAAAGTATTAATACTTTTCCTTACGAAGCACCGTTCTCAAGTTATCGCGATTTCAGACCATAGGAGAGTCGTGTTTTCCATTTCATGCACATATTTCTATACCACCTATACTCGGCGCTTTTTTACCGTGATTTCCTCAATAGGAGCACTCCACAATATATAATACGAGCAGGGAAATTTAACGGGACAATAACTATGTACACAAAAAAAAAGAATTGCTGTTCGTTAACCTCGTCTAAACTGAAAAACGGCAGGACCGATTTTAAATTATTTGAGTGTTTTGTTCGCGACAGTTCAGGGTAGGTTTCGGCGTGTGCCTATAGGTATCGAATTCTACGATGTATAAACATTCTCTTTTTCATTTACTGGTAGCTCTCACCATTTCAGAGATATACGCAAAAACGAAAAGTTCGGACCTTTAACTGTCTGTCTGTACAAAAATCCAGCTAGTTGGGAATTAATGCAAACTCGAATGTTTATCTTGACTGGACTATGCACAAGAAAGCTTTATTACCACCTATTTTATAACAAGAATGAATGATACATAGAGCATACCCCCCCCCTTCTCATCATCATTGAAATTTTATTCAACAAATAAGACAAACAATTGAATATGTTTTCCTTTTGCCCATAATGGGCATCCATTTTTGTAACATATTGTATTTATATCCACATGTTATAGTATAAAATTTTAGTGTTTCAAGTTTAACAAAGCACCATTGTCCAGAAGTCACTGCATGAGACAGTTTTTATCTGACGTGTGTTTTTGGTTGGAAATTGTGATTAAAATTTTTGATGTAGAATTTTCCATAAATAATGTATTTTTGTATGTAGGTTTTTTATGGCATAGAATGACACGATGAGCATGCCGTTCGCCTGATGGTAAGCGTCACCACGCATAAATAGTAGCAACACCATCCAGCAACTTGAATTATAAGTACTGTGTGGCATCCACTACGCTCATCATCCAGAGCTATAAGATGTTAAGTGTCATTATGTCCCATAGTTAGACTGGCTACAATGTCCTTCAAACTGAAACACAACAGTGCATGCACAATGCTGCTTGGTGGTAGAAATAGACATTGCAGTGGTACCAAGACCGACCTAGCATCAGTAGCACTAGGTACTGTTTTGATTGAATTGAATGTGTATTGTTTTGGAAATACCTTACACTTATATGTGGTCTTTTTTGTCTGTGACAGATACAGAAGGGTGTTATAAGTTTAGGGTGTGTATCTGTGTATCTGTACATCCATGGCATCATGGCTCTCAAAAGAATGGACCATATTAGAGGTTTTTTTTTGTTTAAATTATCTCACCATAAGATGAAAATTGTGTATTGAATTTTAATATTTCCTTAACTATGTCAAAATGTGTTAAATGATGTTCAATCTCACTGTGAATCTAAACAGTTTTAGGTAAATCAGCCAAATTGGAAGACCTTATTAATTGGGAATTGAAAGGACCATAACAAATTTAACCTTCGCAGCAAATACTTTTTTTTAAATAATAGTCACCTAACCCTAAGAAAAAGTTCTTGACTTCCTAAATCAATAAAATTGAATCAGTTTCGAAAAAAAAAGAAAACTTTTTTACGTATTCATCTTACTCATGAGTAATGAGCATACCCAGGTTGAGGGCAGAACTCAGTGGTCCATCCCCCTTAACCAAATTTGTATGCCTATACACTGTTATAGTGAATTATTGGGAACTACTGAAAAATAATTCTGATTTGACCAACAGGGCAAAATATTCATTAGACAACCTTCAACAAAAGCTGGTAATACACCCATACTGACATAGTTTTGTTTTACTATACAAATGGAACATATATGTGAGGATATCCTCATATGAAGGACAATTATCAAAATAGTGTTTTTTCCTATGTTTGATTTTAAACATTATTTGTAGTTTTCAATAAAGTTTATAATAATTATTATTGTATATGTAACAGTACATAGTAGAAAAAGATGCCTGTTTGTGAAAACTGCATCTAAATTGGTGAAGAAAGGCAGTAATTATACATAAAATATTGTAATGCGTGAGAGTGGGCACATAGTAGGGATAACGCTCCGTCTTATTCTTTCGCATGCATCATAGTCATAGATGGCATGTGACTCTTTTCTTGTTTCTTGACACTAACCTCTTCCACCAATATTCAAAGGCTTGTAAAGGTTTTTTACTTGGTTTAATCTCTGCCATTGCTAGTATTTAAGTGAGGTAAATATTTAATAAATGTAAAGTAAAAACACGAGTCAAATAGTTTAGCCATTTTGCAGAACAAATTGAAAGGCAAAATATATATAAATATTCACCAGTTATAATAAAAAGTTATATTATTGCACTATCAACACACGCTCCCAAATTTAATTATGTAAATGCAAATTTTATTTATTGTAAATACTTTTGCAACCATGCAAATTTTCTAAACAATATTTTAAAATCAGAGTGTTGAAGATTTATTTTCTTGATTAAATATTATTATGAGCTTTGTTAAAATTATTGATTTTATTTCACTCAATTAAAACTGATGTAAAAATTTCATCATATTTCTGATCTGATTGCTAGTTCATCAGTCTTCAGTGTGAGGACCTCAACTTACTTATCCACAAATGAAGCGATGAGGGACAGCATCTCTAACACCAGTTGATCCACCAGCCTGGAGTCAATGTGCCTGGATAGGTGTGGAGGGGGCTCCCCAGACGCCAGGGAGATGGTGTCCAGTCCTGGGGGTGACTCCGTGTCGCTCTCATCAGGGCCACTATGTCTGCACCAACACGACCCCATTGCCTAAAACCAAACGCAACTTCAATCTTCGATATCACGCACTACATTTATTATAATAATATAATTTTGTAAATCATAGAAAATTAATAAATGCCCGCTTAAAATATGTATTTGAGCTCACTCACGGATCGACACAACAGACGTCCGCCGTACAACAAATCAACCTGCAGAATGCATGTTGCAAGCAAGAGCAAGACTTGGAAGCGAGATGTATCACTATCGACGTTTTATGGACCAATCAAAGCAACTGTCGACGCCCACCTACGATGCGTGCACATCCGAATCTCAATTATAATTTAGCAAACCGATTTGATAACGTGTAATTGAATTTAATCAGTTTTATTATGCACTGCGATAGTTTAAATCTCAACAATCTGGTTCAAGATTTTCACTCCTCACTGATGTATGCACATATCTTTCAACTAACGAACCCTTTTGTGTTCAGAGAAATACACGAAAAAAAATGTATTTTGTCTGCTAATTCAGTAACTACTAATGTTGATTATTGTAAACAATTTTTTAGCTTTCAAAACGCGTCAATAACTGAATCACCGTCATGTTTTACTGCAAGTGACTGCAAGGCAGTCCGAATTCCGAGTAATGGGAATGTCTCTTCACTCTTGTTAGCAGAACATCGATTCTACGCATAAATACTTTTATTTTACTTCATGGATTTTACAGAGAATCGATATAGGTTCAACGATGATGATCCGATACACTATAGTATTTTTTTTAGAAATCTATTCACATTTTGAAATCAGGCGGAAATATGGTTAATTATTTATATTATAGATTATAACTGTATGTATAATAGTGAGGATTAATAATTGATCCTAGCTAAATTATCGACATAGCAATGAAGCTATTAAATTAAAATTTAAAGTAAATAAAATCAAAACCTGGCCTGTGATCAATAGCTACCATCGATGGTGTAAAATATATTCAGTTACTTGTATAGTCAGTTTGAATGACATCATGGATGCTAAATCATTTTGAAACATGTTTTTAGGACGAAATTCTTTAACATGGCATGCAGTAGGTGTGATCCGGGAGAACATGTAACTGTTATTACAAAAATATGACTCAATACTAAGTAAAGAGGTCACAGAAAATGAATATAACGCCTCGCCCGATTTTTGCGTTATATCCCCTCCATGCACATTTCTCTTTCTTTCACCTTCCTAGGAGCAGTCATAAAGGCACACAATCTTTCATTCTCCTTCTAGTGTATCTGTCTGTGCATGCGAGTATCGAAACTTTAACAGAATAATAAACGTTAAGATTAGAGCGTGGTTGGTAGTACAATCTTAATACTGATCACGACAAAATATCGTTAAAATGTTTATTTTTTTGTTTTAAATTGGACCTACTTACGCAAACGGGAACCAGCCCAAAAGCCCATAAATTTGACTTGGTCATAAAAGAATGGTCACAATTAATGGAATATTTATTATTTTCATATAGAGTTAATTGTCCAAATACCTCTGTTGGTACTTTATAAAATGCCAATCATTTTATATCAACCAACTAGTTGCAAAACAAAAATATTCTAGTTTTTACATCAACTATTAGAAAATATTCTGGTGTGGGTTGGTTCCCGTTTGCATAAGTAGGTCCAATTATACGCGAGCAAAAAATATTTATGATGTTTTTTAAGGACTATGGATATTACGGTACAATATAATAAATAATTATTGTAGTACTTGTTTCTCAATGGAGAAACTGGATGTTTTTCCTAATATATTTAATAAACTTTTTGATTTGATTACTAATTCCACATTAATAATTTAACTGATTTTTTTTTTGTTTCTGACAAAACTCTTTCTAGCCTGACGAGGGTCGGCTTATGAAAGCACACCGTTCTTTTGGGTGAGTGCAGAAGGCGGTCGCAACCCTTAAAATTAAGCGACCACGCTGAGGGCAACCCACTAATGGGTCACGAACCTGGGCTCAGGGCGGCCACTGAGAGGATAAGACATCAGCGTTTGGGGAAACATGGTTTTAACCTAATCCTATTCATGTGTTCGTAGTCTTCGGCACGCGGGCCGGAACTGCTAAGAGAGGTCAGGGTGACGGGGAACGCGACGAGGTCCTCGACGGCGAGTAACTGAAAATGAAATATAAAATAAAAGGTACATGAAGTGCACAAATATTTCAAATCACATTGAACAATGCATGAGGAACTACATTTAATTTTTTTATTTTATTACGATACATATTACGTATTTATTTTGAAATTTCTCGTTACGGAAAATAAGTAAATAACACGTATAATTTTAACTTGTCATGAGTCTAAACTTAAACCAGTCAATATTGAAATCAATTAATACAATTAAACGAACTTAATCGATTTCAGGGCACTTCTGATTCTACCACATTCCTAACGCAGGTAAAGTTGTAAACGGGGTACTTTTAGCATGACTGCGGCTATCTCTTTCGTTCTGACATGAAAGTGCATATCACTATCCTGTTGTCAGTGGCGACATCTGCCAGATGAGTTGACAGCTGTTATTCTGGACATTCAATCAAGAAGTTTATAATATTATCTAATGGAGAGAGCGGTACACACATTTTTGTGAAGACAAAAAAATTACCTTTTGTGTTGTATTCTATCTCACTCACTCTTTAACCTATGTTGCCAAAGCTTACGGATTATTTCCCTACCCATAAAAAATATCAATACCGTTATTGTCGTCTCAATCATGTATATATAAATATTTCCAACATATCTTATATAATGATATAAGTACTATTTTCATTTCAGAATTATTCTTGTTGAATAAGATATCCTTAAGGTTTTTTATCCTTATTAACATTTTAGTTTAAAAAAATTCCTCATTTAATTGGTAATTGCGAATACATACTTCGGCAACACTGTTATAAAACGTTAAGTTCGATGTCAATATAGTTGTCAAATAAATGTTCACTTCGAAATTTTCTCCGTAATTATCTACAATAATAAGTGTGTTTTAGTGATATTTTAATGTGAATTGTGTAGTTCACGGTTGCAGAAATATTTGGTATCCATCATTTAGTGTGAAATTCTACAGGTAAGTTCATTGTAATCAATATTGTGTAAATATTATAATTTTATCAATATTTTTACGAAATGTAATAAAATACGTGAATATTTTACAAATGAACTGTAGAAAAATATCGCTTAATGTGATTTGCTTTATATATGACTACTTTTTTCATATTAACGTAATGTTAAATGTGATTTTTTGTATTGTAAATAGTGTATATAAACAAGAGGCTAGGGTGACCATGGTGTAAGCTTTGGTGGACCGGTTTGACAATGGTGCTAGAGTATTTGTAATACTAGCCGCCTTACTAATGAATATTATAAAGCTTATTAATCTTTAAATAATCATCGTAAATAAAAACTGAGGATCAACAGTTACAATCGAGTTCTCAGTGTATCCAGCATTGATTTATTGAAACTTTTATTTAAAATAAAATCGAGTTTGTATTTCTCTTTACAGATTTCTTAAAGATCTAGATAAGCAAAAACGTGGTTAAATATAAATACCATTAAAAGGTCAATTTGCTGTCTGCAAGAATTACTAGTCAACATTTAAAGACAGAAGATTATGATTCTGAATGTGATAATGTGTCTTCTACTTCTGGGAATATGGCAGTAGATGTCAAAAATAATTATTTATTACCAGAAACTCATCCTGTAAGTATATTATTTTTTATCATGTCACTGGTATAATTATGATCCACTTAGACTTTATTATTTACTAGCTTTTGCCCGCGGCTCCGCCCGCGTGAATGTGTTTTTCCGGGATAAAAGTCACTGTTTATATTTTACTGGGATGAAAAGTAGCCTATGTGCTAATCCAGGACATGATCTACCCGTGTGCCATATTCCATCGAAATCCGTTCAGTAGTTTTTGCATGAAAAAAACATCCATACATCCAGACATTCTTACAAACTTTCGCCTTTATAATATAATAAGATTAGTAGGATAGGGCATTAAGCTTGCGACCCACCAAATTTTATAACGGCGGTACATTGGGTGATATCTGAGTGTACTAAATGGCACCTCTGCCTATGTCTAAAATGTATAGGTACTTAAATATATTATTATTGATTGATATTTACTTTTTACATTACATGTCAGCGAAATCAATATGAACCACTATTGAAACGTCAAGACTTGAAAGATTTCAATATATCAGTTAATGTGAAGACATCCAGTGAAATAAGTTTAAAGAAATAAAAGAAAGTATTGCAGCAGAAGATGAAGAGATAAAAGAAGAAAATTAATTACAAGTTATTTCTTATTAAAGTTGTTCATGATTATACAGTCTGAAATTGAAAATATTTTGCAGTGAAATTTTGCTAATATTTGAGATTTTTTTTTAAAGTATATTCCAAGTAGCAAGCAAAGAAAAATTACATATAGTGATGACATAAAGACTTTTGCTTTAACATTACACTTTTAGTCGCCGAAAACATTTTTGTTTTATAAATTCAAAGATATATTTGCCGAAAGAGAGCACATTATGGTGATATTTAGCAAACTTTAATTGTTTTGTTGGCTTCTTCACAGAAGTTTTAGAATATTAAAAATAAATTTAAGGACGAAACCTCACCCGCAGAATGTAGCGTTAATTTTTGATTCCATGGCTCTCAAACAAGAATTTATTTGGTATTGTAATTTGTAAAACATCCATGTGTTTATTACTTTTGCTATAAATATCTACACAACTTTGTTTACAGTCAACTTACCTATGGAATTTCACACTAGATGTTGGATTGCAAATAATTCTGCAACCATGGATTACACAACTCATAGTAGAATATCTCTAAAACACAATATGTATTATTATGGATAATTACAGAAAAAAAGTTCGCAGAATACTCGCAAAAATTGTAAAATCACGCAAAATAGATATTCGTAATATTTCAAAATTACTTACTGAAAATTAGGTTATTAACTTCCTAAATGTGTATTATTTTTTATGTATGATTGTTTACTTTTATGAGTATGTTTTTTATTTATTTTTTATTATATTTAAATTCAACAATAACTGTAGTTTTCATTTTTAAATATCCCAATGTTTTTCTGTCTAACCTTACAGTCTCAATATACAATGAATATTCAATAATATTCAATATTCAATCTCAATATTCAATACCTCACATTGTATATAAGATATACAATGTGAGGCTGTGTGCCGAGCAAAAAAAAGCACGCGAGGCCCCGTGCGAAGCAAATAATTTTTTTTAACAGCTTTGTAAGTAAGGTGCCAAAAAACGGGCCCCCAAGGAGCTGCAAGATGCCCCTGTAACTGCGAGGCCCCAGGCGGTTGCCTGGTTCGCCCCACTCCTCCAAGGCCGCCACTGAATTCACCACCGCGTGGTGAGGTATTTTTTTTATGTAAGTGGAACTAGTAGTTCCGAACTACACATACCAAAAAAGTATGTAAATATGCCAATTTTGTTTGGAATAAACTTTCTAACTCAAATTATATTTTTTAAATATCAACTATTACTAGCCGCTGTAGTTGGTTTTCATAATTAATTTAAACCGCATTACTTTATAGAGATAAAAATAAATATTATGGTGCGATATCATATTATTACACACTCACACACTCACGCCTCTCATCCCCCGGGTAGACAGAGGCGCAATTAGTGCACCCACTTTTTGCCGTTATTCCGTTCCATGCTGTGATAGGGGGCGAGCCTATCGCCTTATCGTGTACAAATTCCAGACTCCGAGCTGATACTGAATGGAAAATAATCACTTTGCCCGACCCGACTAACCCGGGGATCGAACCCGAGATCTCAGCATTGCAGTCGTACCATAATACAACTACGCCACCGAGGCAGCCATATTATATCATATCATATTATAATGGACATTTAATTATGTTACGTCCTGGTTTTGAAAATAAACCTTTGTCACTCTAAAGAGAGAGACAGCAGACAGCTGTGACGTCACATTTTATTCTTCAGTTTGTTGAACGGAATGAAAAATCCATATGGGTATAACATTCTTGCATTCAATTTATTTTTTTATCTGTGGTAACACTTGTGACTTCTACATAGCCTGTGATATTATCAGTCAGCTATAGTCTGTGGGTTTGACGTTCTTAAATGGCGGTAAAATTTAAACTGATGATTGAAGGGTAAAGTTTTTGTTTATACCTCAGAATAACTAAAGCAATTTTACTTTTGCTGTTACTGTTTTAATTTATCTACCATGTAGATGTCTACAAGTACTTGCTTGTGTTTCTATCAGCTAGGGTTTTCTAAGGAGCATCTTTTTAATCTCATTTGTTTGTTATAACTACATAATATTATCTGTAATATTATCATTCTAATTCACAATTAGTCACATTATATTTCTGGTGTTATTTTTATTAGGAATGTACTTATTTATTACAATATAATTATTATGATAAGAGGATAAGTGGACGATAGCTTAGTTGAGAATGGAACGGTCTGCCGAGACAATGTCCGGCGGTTTAAAACCCAAGACACACACCTCTGACTTCAAAGTTACGTATGTATTGCTTATCAATTATCGTTCGCTTTAACGGTGAAGGAAAACATCGTGAGGAAACCTTGCATACCTATGAAGTTCTTTATAAGAATTTCGAAGGAAGCATGTGAAGTCTACCAACCTGCACTAGGCCAGCGTGGTGGACTAAGGCCTAAACCCTCTCAGTAGTAGAAGAGGCCTGTGCCCAGCAGTGGGACAGTATATAGTATAGGGATTTTATTATTATTATTTTATTATGATAATAGTAGGTATTATTCGTCGACGTGAGAGGTTTGCAGGCGTGATCTTCGTGTCAACTCGAATATTCTTTTTAGTACTTACCAATTACCAAACTAATAAGTTAATAATCGGTGGGTATGCAATTAGCCTAAGCTAGTCTACTTATTAACCAAACATTATTTTTACATTTATTTTTATAAAATTTATTTTAACTTAATTAAATCTAGGCTTCTACTTAATTATGTGATGCTCGTGGTTGTTGTGGAGACTGCTAATTGCCGGTGGGAGATGATGAAGGTCAAGGCAATGTATAAACGTACAATTTCTTAATGGAATAGGTATATTTTAATATCATTTTAAATTATTTATTTAACAAGGCACATTAACAGTACATGTATAATTCCATACTAAACACACTTTACTTAGGCTTAAAACTAATACATGCACCAAGTATCGAGCTTAACCGCAGGTAGTACAGGTAAACAGTATAATATTATAATTTTTGACTAAAAGGAACGTCTTTATTTTTTTTTTAATATATTTAAGGAATCAAAAAATATGTCGATATCTCGTACTTTGGCACAGATTTCATTGTAGGTAGTGGATATTCTACATATGGGCGAGTTATATCCAACGTTTGTTCGGCTTAGTGGTAGTCGGAAGAGTTCAGTTCGCGCCTGTCTAGGCAGACGGTATGGTATCGAGAACCCAAAGCGCTCTAGCAAATGTTCACACAGAGAATCCATTAACACATCTATATAAAAATGTAGTCGTTTTGTTTCCGTCGATTGCGTAACGAAATCATGTTAAAAAAAGAGAGACGAGATTCATAAGGACATCGGTGTGAGATGCCTTGTGAGGTACCTAAATGATAAGTACAAAATTAAATTAGCCAATATTACCGTCAAATAATTTATTCAAAGTGAAATCAACAGAAACAATTGTAGCCACATGTTATTTTGTTAATGGTTTTCTCAATTTCGTGACATTATGTTATCATTTGTAAAGTAGCATCAGAGTGCGTTACTCATAACAACCCGTTGTGCGTTTACTTGCTTTCTATTAACTTTGCAACGCTCTGAACAGAGCTGCAAGTGGAGCCACAAAACTGTTCATTTCCGCCCCGGCAGCGAAGAGGTTATGATATTTCTTTGTCCCAACAGCAACAAGCGCATCATATTAAAGATTAAGACAATACAACACTTAACGGGACGCTAGGGTGGATCATCAAACTCGTAAAAAACTGTGAGGTAAAACGAAGCAACCTTGGAGTTGCGGCCGACAGCGAAATAAAAGCATGTTCGGCAATCATGTTTTATGGGTCCAATTAATGAACGTACACGGTGGTCGATGTTTATGGCATGGCGATGGCGAATCGTCGTGGGCTCCGTGTGTTGATGGTCGACGTAAGGCTGGCAGGCACCGCTGAGGCGGGTGGTGGCGATCGATAGGGCGGGCGCGGCGCTGCAGTCGGCTGAACGCTCGACGCGAGACGCCGACCTCGCCTCCTAACATTACGGCCACCGCCCGCGCGGCGATTACACGCGAACATGCGCGGCGACCGCGCCGACCGCGCCGCCCGTGATACGCGCCACAATAAAGATCACGAAAACTTAAAGTCCTCTCTTAAAAAAGGGAATAAACCCAAAAAGCATAGGGTTATATTCGACGAGAGCGCAAATGAATTTTTCGAGGCTGATTATATTATCGTGGTCCGCGACGAGTGCGGCTACTCGGACGAAGGGGAGAACGAGGAATGCTCGGGATGCGGCGCGTGCGAGCATTACCAGGAGCCGGAGCCGGGCGCGCTCAGCCCGCCGGAGGGGTACAAGGACCTGGGGCTGTTTAACCGCGACGGCACGCTGCGGGAGCAGGCCTGGTGGGAGGCCGGAGACGTGGTGCTGGTGGGTGAGCGGTCGGGCACCGTGTTCACGCCGCAACACCTGCAGCTGCTGCGTCGACTGCAGCGCGAGCGGATGCTGCGCTCCACCATCTGTGCCGACTGTGATGCCCACGCTGCTCTGCATCAGCCACTCGGTGAGTCACCTCTGGCAAGGACGAACCTGCTCGTGCCCCTGCCGTCTATCACGTTTCTCGTTCACGAGGCTTTGCGTTCTTCAACCGTCCGTAAACGTGGCATGAAGCCTTACCAGTTCACATGCCTGATACTTGATAACAAATGTTTTTTTTTCAGTTCAATCCTCGTTTATAATATGACGAGCTACATTGTTTCTAAAGGGTTATAGCTGCGGCGCGAATGATTGCTTTGCGAACAAATTTTATGCTTTTAAAACTTTCATGATTTTCCGATCACTATGGTAAGCTGAAGCGAAAATACATAAAATAGCGTTTGTTACGTTTGTACCATATCACAATAAAAAATATTTTGCCTCGTTATTTGAGCAAGTGACGCAAGTGGCATCATGTTTCAAAACAGACCGGAATCTTTTGTTCTCGTCTGAAGTGGGGACACTCGATCTTCCCTTTTTTAACGTTCGAGTAAGAATTTTTCAAGCGTACCGTCGCATAACTGCTAAATTCTGTGACAAAGCCAGCTTAAGTACTCTCAAATAAAAATTAAATGCCTAATTTCTCAAACCGAAACTGACGTTAGAGACGAACAAAAACAATGAAACGTCTCAACGAAACTAGACAACGATGTCATCTAAGCGAGGCCTTTAGAAATATAACAACTTGAAACAAAACCAGCAACCAGCACGATTTCTATTCGTAATTAGTAATCGGCTGTAATACTAAGTTACATAGTATACGCGCTGTTAATACTTTATTAAGCTAATTATCGCATCAGTTTTCACGCAAAATAATTCATGTACAATTTTAACACTACCATTGAATTGCCGTCTGTTACTCATCGCTGTATCAACTTTATTTGAGTATACAGTTGTTCAATTAATAATGACATTGGTCGGTCGAAATTCTTGCGCCGGTCAAGTATAACGTAATAAATAGTACGACAAAAAATATAGCTACTAGGTAACTATGCATGTGTCAAACTCTTTGTTAAGTTATCGCACCTTTAGAATGAAAACGACACAATTCAAAAATAAAAAATGTTGTCATTTTTAAATGACTAAATATTAGTCCCTTATTTATAAAAATATAATAAAAGAGGGACCGATATAACAATTTTGTCCTTTTACTGCTTGAATATGGCTGTGTTTGAACTATTATTGTATTGAGAACTTCGTTTTAAGTAATTTTAAGACGATATCTCAATTTTCTATCTTTTTGAATTGTGTCGTTTTCATCCTAAAGGTGCGTTATAATAACACCGTCTAACAACTGCGGAAGCTATTTTAGTAAAACAAAAAACAATCATTGAAGTCTTGGACTATGTGCCGTAAATAACTTTGCAGTTGATGATATCTTTTCACAATTAGATATTGTTCTGAATCTGAAACGCATAATCATAGAAAATATTAGATATTGTTCTAAGAAATATCCATCACAATTTGGCACCGCTGATATATTGCGACATAAAAATGACTAGCTTTTCCCGCGGTTTCGCCCGTATTAAAGAGTTTTTCCTGTATAAAAGGCACTTTATGTACAAACTATACATTTTCCCGGACCGAATTGTAAATATGAAAATTTTCGCGCAGCCTTGTTGCGCCTGGTACAGCCGCAACATCTATGTCCTTGCGTTTTAAATCTGTAATATCTTCGAAAACATTTATGTAAATTACGTGCTGTAAAGGGCCATATTGGCCCTTCAAGGCCCGCTTATATATATATATATATATATAGATGTATGGGAAACCCCTATACTATCACTATCTTAAGAAGATTCATTGTTATAAAACATTGCGAAATTCATTGTGTTCTTACAATCCATGGATAATACGTTAAAAATATTTAGTCATTCAAAGAACAAAGCTACAAAAATGTTGCTAATTAGTATGTCCTTGAAGAAAACGAACACTCATATAATCATTCCAAAATCACACGTAATGTTCGCCTTAGTTCTGAGTCCTGGCATTTTGACGTCAATTTTCCGAGGGCGACGGCGACATGAATTCTGGTTCACATCTTGAGATAGTCCGTAATGTGACCTTCAACGTGTGTGTCCTTCGCCGACCCAATACAAGGCACAAATTCCACTGACATGCCATGTTGTTGCGTAACAGATATTTTGGATTATTTCGCTACAAACAGTAATATAACAACTTAAAATCTTTGCTGGATCGACATGTTAATTGAAAAAAATTCAAGGTAGCATACTTGTAATGATCTACACACGGAAAATTACAACTAAAATGACAAAATGTAGGAGGCATTGAACCAAAGACCCTTTACACCGTCTCATACGTAAACACAGTAGACTATTGCGCAGTACCACTAGCCAGTGCGCCAGGATCGATGGCACCACCCATTTTATGACATCCAGCAGTGAAGCTCGGCTAGTCCCTGGAAGCAATAATATGTCTTCAACAAGCAACATCAATCAAATAGAAAGATAGGAGTTGGAATAAAACATAGCAATGGTTCTACGAACGAACGAAATAATTCTAGTTTTCATGCCTTAGATTACAAAAATTCAAAAAAATTCTACTTTGAAATAAGAAATAAGTGTCAGCAATAAGTAGCATCAAATATTTTGCTTATAGCTGCTAGTATATAAAATACAATAAGAAAAACAATTCCTTATAACAATAGAATATTTTCTAGAGGGAACAATGAGATATAAACAAATAGCCTTTAATGAATACTGATAACTGAAAGTTAGTGATCACTCTCTTTGTTTCTATTTAAATAATTACATTTTGTCGTTGCCTAAAACGTAAAGAGACAATTAGGCTTCTTTTATCGTAGAGCCACCAGTCGTCACATCGATGCATCGTGGTTCCAATACAAATTGATTTCTGTTCACGCCTTGCGGTAAAACGCAAAATAAAAAGCACACACACCCCGTCCTCCTAAAACGGGCTTAAAATTCTAATTAAGATAATTTATATATATTTATAGTATTCTATCGTCTGTATCATCGGGAGTGTTCTGAAGAACTGTTTAACCTTATACCATCCTCACCTTTCCTCAACCGAACCACGCGTGCTGGCTTTCGGAACCATAGCGTCCGTATGGGTGGGTACCCCCGCAATGTTTATTTCTATCGCCAAGCAACAGTGTACATACACTGTTGTGTTTCGGTTTGAAGGGCATTGTAACCAGTGTAGCTACTGCACATAATGAGATTAAACACAAGATATGAAAAAAAGTATGTATTTGCCATTATAAAAATTAACCAAATATTGTTTTTAGGGAACCAAACACGATTGTTAGTTACAATTTAAACAAATGACACTTGAATACCCAGTTATACAATATTTGAACCAACCACATTGTACAAAAACCAGGAAATAGCTGACAGTGTCTAGGTAAAGTAGGTTTACTGTTTTTTAATGTTTGTGGAAGATCAACCTCTGGAAGAGAATGAAAGAAGATAACCATGAATACGTTTTTTTTGGTAATAATTCCATAGAATTCAGAAATAGAAGTATTCTGAAACAACGAATGAATAATTATCTCTATGATCGTCAGTTATGCCCAGTCTTGACAAAAGATAAATTTGACGAGGCGCATTATAGAATTGACCTCCGAACGCATCTTGTCTCTACAAACTATCTGATTAGGTAGAAATATACAGTAGAAATCCTGGCAGGAAATCAAATTATTTCCGAAGCAAAAATCTAAAATACGTTTCTCAGCAAGACAAATAAAAGCGAATGTACAAGATGCGGAATAATTGCCACAATCGCAATGATATTATGTGACCGGCGCTGTTGACGGTACCAGTACCTGATAATATTACCGGTATAATAAAATAAAAGCGTTATCATGAAACTAACGCCTTACTTGTTTATGAGAAACCGGTTTTAAAATAACCGGTTATTGTGTTCAGAAACCTGAAAAATAATTTTGTTGTAGCACGACATTGCAGCGTGGATAAAAAATAATGACTGGTATACAATATACATTTTGGCAATTTGGTAAGCCGTTTATCATGAGTACATCAGGTCAGGCAGAAAAATATACAAAAAAACTGATTACGTTGGATTTATAGTAACATTCTACACGTAAAATATAATAGTCATAATACTCATGCAATGTCGCGAACGAGGTTTGTTGGATCACAGGCGGCATTAAATACACTGTACCGTCAATTCGACTAGATTACCAAGTACAAAATACGAAATTCCTGGATAAATTATAAAGTTCCGCTCTACGTCATGTATGTTTTGGTGAACACAATTTAATATTCGCCTCCCACATTCCTAAATTGAATTTAAATGCCACACAGCGTACGCCAGGTTCGTGGAATTACCTCACAGAACAGTTCTATCTTTAATTCGTGAATTACCTAATAATAGTACCTATCAATAAACGTTGACATTTGACACAATTCATTAATTTACGCATTTCCATGTGTGACAAAATTTAATACCACAAAATATGGTTGCTAATGCTTATTTATACGAAGATTTAACATTATTATTTTAATTTCGTTTGTAATGTACAAAGAGGATTCACGATACGAATTACGATGTATCGTTCGAACAGACAAGGCTACGGCGGCTCAGCTCGCATTAATGTGAAGGTTTAGTTCATAATTAAAAATAACAGTAGGCAAAGACAGCACTTAAAGACAGCTTTAACACATCATCATCAAGTTGTAAAAGCCTGTCATAGTTTGCCCCACTGATAATCATTCCATTTTCAACCTAAAAGAGCCAGTCTGTAAAAACTGATTCCCAGTGGCCGATATTTCAGTCCGACATTAGACTGCTATTATCGAAGAGCTGCAGACGGTATGCATCAGGTCAAGGCCAGCCAGCGCGGCACACAAAATTAGCTTTCGAATAATCGCAAGCAAATCGCATTCGTTGAGGTGTTGCGTTTACAATCGTTGACTCAATAAATTCCATCAATAAACACATTTTAAGCCAGTTGTAAGTCAAACATGATCTGCCCATTTTCGCTAATCATGGAAGGGCAGTTTATTTAAATCAAAATGTAAAACTGTAACACACTCTTTTTGCCGGGTAATAAATTAACCCTGACACGAATGAACGCGATTAATAATCTCAAGAGATTTAATATGACCGGTAATATCCCATCGACGGAAAATCACTCACATCGATGCATTCGTTTATTATAACCGTAGTGTATGTGTATTTATTCGTGTTTGTTTATTGAAAAAAGTTTTTATACATAACTTAATCACGTTGAGAGTAATCAGCTCGCTTGGTGCTTAGCATCAAAGCTGCTTATAAAGCATAATATAACCCGTAAATTTTAAAAGAAATAGACAATTCGGGTAGTACGTCCTTTAGCAAACACTTATTGACCAAGATACCAATATTTATGTCTAAAACTGCCTCTAAATTCTGCAATACTGCCGAAAATTATTTATCAATGTTTACAAGTTGTTACATAAAGTGTGTTTCACATGAGCGCTTCCCGGAATGTGTCGGGTAGCATTGCAAGCGCCGTAATACAACAGCATATTTTAGTCCCGCTGCGCATCATCATCATCAGCCAAATGACGCCCACTGCTGAACACATGACCGCTCTAAAGGTTTCCAGACGGACCTGTCAAAAGCGGCCTGCATCCAGCGCGTTTCTGCGGCCTTAGGTATTAAGTCGTCTGTCCACCTTGCAGGTGGACGGCCGACGCTGTGCTTACCAGTACGTGACCTCCACTCGAGAACTTTTAGGTTATATCACTGGTAACATACATAGATAGGAGATTTTTATCTTTAGGCACTGGAGTATTTTGGACGAGAAGATCTTGCTTAGTTTCCCAAACGCTACCCAACCGAGCTGGATTCGATGATTGACCTCTTTCTCAAAGTTGCGCTACTTCACTTAAATGGACGTATTCGTCTACAAGTTCAAGAGTTGAGCTCCCAACGGTAATGGGTGTAGGTACAACATGAACATTCGAAAGGATCTTGGTCAGTCGACATAAATATGCCGGTCTGCTTGAGCCAGATATACACAGGCTGACCCGGGAACGCGGCACACTTACGTTGACCACTATGGCGGGTAACACCTTATCCACGTTGGTGGGTATCCGGACAGACACAACGTGTATCATACCACCAGCAGTTCTTTAATTTTTGCCTTAGGACAAGTTTTAAAAGTATTTAATTAGGTTAAAAAATGCATCTTATAAATTCACCGTAGATTTTCTATGATAGCATAATAATATATTACAAAGTCTAATAACATATATGGCTAGCGTAGCGGCGAAAGGCCTAACTTTTCTCATTTGTAGAGGAGGCCTGTCTATTCCTTGGACGATGACACAGTTACGAGTCCCTTTATTTATTTAGGGACAGCAAATGAAAACATGAGCATCTAATTTTAAATACAGAGTTGAGAGTTCTCACATAATGTTGCCCAACAAGACATACATGAGTATACATATATGACTCCCTTGACAGTCGCCAGAATTTCTTATTTGCGGAATAGTGTCCTTTCATCCGGAAATGCGAGTTATCTGTGTACCTGGCACAAATTTAGGCGTTTCGTATTATGAAGTTAATGCGTCGATGCGACGATACCATACGTCACAAAAGAGACATGTGCTGAAATTTTTCATAGATTTTAATAGATGCTTGTCTATGGTTTCTCGATTTTTATCCGATTGATATCCTGTGTCTGGCCTTTGTGGACTATGAGAAAGCCTTTGACTCTGTCGAAACCTGGGCTGTTCTGGAATCCTTACAGCGATGCCAAGTAGACTATCGTTATATCGAGGTCTTGAGATGCCTCTATGACGCCGCCACCATGAGTGTCCAAGTACAGGGCCAGCGGTCTAAATCCATCCAACTGCGCAGGGGAGTGAGACAGGGTGATGTGATATTGCCGAAACTGTTCACGAGCGCGTTGGAAGATATGTTTAAGACGCTGGACTGGAAAGGTACGGGCATTAACATAAACGGCGGTCATATCTCACACCTTCGATTCGCAGATGACATAGTTTTAATGGCGGAGTCGCTGGCAGAGCTGAACCGGATGCTGGACGGCCTAGCTTCAGCCTCGCGACGCATCGGTCTTGGCATGAATTTGGATAAAACCAAAGTTATGATCAATGACCACATTGATCTGGGACCGGTGGTCGTACATGGCCACCTTCTTGAAATTGTTTCCGAGTATACTTACCTCGGGCAGATTCTGCAGTTGGGTAAAAACAATTTTGAGAAGGAGGCCAAGAGGAGGATCCAGCTAGGCTGGGCAGCGTTTGGAAAACTACGTCGAGTCTTTTCGTCATCCATACCGCAATGTTTGAAAACGAAAGTTTTCAATCAGTGCGTCCTACCCGTCATGACCTACGGAGCCGAGACATGGACACTCACGGTAGGGTTGGTCGACCAGTTTAAAGTCGCTCAGCTGGCTATGGAGAGAGCTATGCTTGGAGTTTCTCTGAAGGATAGGATTCGCAACGAATACATCCGACAGAGAACCAAAGTTATCGACATAGCTCAAAGAATTAGCAAGCTGAAGTGGCAGTGGGCTGGCCATATCTCGCGAAGAACCGACAACCGCTGGGGTAAACGTGTTCTTGAGTGGAGTGCTCGGAGTTTCTCTGAAAGATAGGTTTCGCAACGAATACATCCGACAGAGAACCAAATTTATCGACATAGCTCAAAGAATTAGCAAGCTGAAGTGGCAGTGGGCTGGCCATATCTCGCGAAGAACCGACAACCGCTAGGGTAAACGTGTTCTTGAGTGGAGACCGCGACTGGGCAAACGTAGTGTAGGCCGCTCTCCGGCCAGGTGGGATGACGATCTACGAAAGACTGCAGGCAGATGCTGGATGCGACAAGCTGAAGACAGGGCGCTATGGCGCTCATTAGGAGAGGCCTATGTCCAGCAGTTGACTGTTGAAGGCTGATGATGATGATGATGATGATTTAAACATTGCTTACTTAATGAAACCATGATCTGAAAATAACATTTTACAATAAGTTACTCCAACTGTAGATGTAAAATTAAAAAAAGTTTAAGATTCGAATAATATCAACACAATATCAATAAAAAAACTTGAGAGGTGTCAAGGGACACCCGGATGGAACGAAGTTGTTTTCGATTAATTAGTGAAGATATTGTAATAAAATTTAATTTCTTTTTAGTTATAATAATAATTGTTTATTTCATTAAAACGTTACCACATCAATGAAAACATTTACTTCTACCTACACAATAGATATGTCATCGAATCACGATCATCACCTAAGCAAGCATTGACATTAAAATTAACATACAACTAACGAAAAAAAAACTACTCTAAAAAGCATTTAAATCTTAGAGTATGTATACGTAGTTATACTTACTCTAAGATTTAAATTGTCTTTTTTTATTTAAATTTCGAACCAGTTCTTTATTGTTACTGGCTGGTTTCACAGGGCAAGTATAAAAGTGTCGTGACATCTTTTCGTTAGAATTTTTTCCGTCTAGCCCCCTTTCACAACGCGCGATAAGGAACTTCGTTCCAAAAAGTCATCTTATTTTTACATGCCCTAATGCCAATACTATTACTTTAAATTATTCGCGACGCGGCGAAATAAAAATAAACATAGAAATAAAACTTCGATGTTTGGTGACAATAACAGTAATAATAATCTTTATAATCGGTATAATGTTAGCAGAGGTAAAGACGAGTATTCGGTTTTATTAATTAAATGCATTGATGTATTAAAAGGGTTTTTAATACATCAATGATTAAATGTCAAAATCTGGAAATTTATCTGGAACTTTATCAAAATTGGACAATCTAGATATGACAGACGTATACTTTTCCTACATTATTTTCCATCGATGTGGAATCGATGATTGAGGGTCTTTATGCTAAATAGTTCAATATAAAGTCCATAATGCCCTAATGATCGTAGCCGATTTCAGTGCAAAACATCTCGTGCTAATAGGAATATGTGTCAACAAGTCCCTTACATATATTTTTTAATGGCATTGAATGACGAGACGAGTATGTCGTTCGCCTGATGGTAAGTGATACCACCGCCCATAAACAGTAGCAACACCATACAGCACCTTGAGTTACAAAGTACTGTGTGGCTTTTCACTGTGCTTATCATCCTGAGACATAAGATGTTAAGTCTCACTACGTCCAGTACTTACACTGGCTTCAATGTCCTTTAAATCGAAACATAACAGTGCATGCACACTGCTGGTTGGTGGTAGGAATGGCCATCAATATTCAACTAAATAGCCCAGTCAATTTGTTTCTGCTGTGCCTTGTCTGTGAATCACATTGTGATCAAAAATTTAGATGTATTTCGAGTCAAATTATGGTAATTCCGTTCATATAAATTTCACCAAACTACGAAATTGAAATGGAATATTATGTATATTTTGAAAATGTTATTTATCAAATGTTTAAACTTAACAATTTTTAAACACCTGATACCTACTGAAAAATGTTTCTTTCTAGGAACTGACCACGGAAATGCTGTTCCGATTGGCCAGGAACATGATATGATAATTTGAATTTGGTATTTACGTATTTTTTTATATATCACCAAATCTCCGTAACCTAGTACTTTTTTAATACATCTATGGGTAAACATAACATAATATATTATCATTCTATTGCATTTAAATCAAAATTTTACATTAAATTCTTGAAACCCAGGGTAACTAGTCTATTGACTGTGACAGACATCCGGGAAATCAACTTAACCCTTGCAAATTGAGGTACCAATGTAAACTACGGTATTAAATAACAGCTAAATTTACCTTTCTAGTTAAATCTCAACTGATATAGAAATTCGTCTAATCTTTGTGAAAATTTTGATTATATTCATAATTCACGAATACCTAGGGAATTGATTCGGCGGATCCCGAGAGGGGGTCTTTGAGGTCATCACCCTGGGCTGTAATTAGGTGACTACGGATATTCTTTTATAAT
This sequence comes from Lapara coniferarum, assembly GCA_949316025.1. Classification (NCBI taxonomy): domain Eukaryota; kingdom Metazoa; phylum Arthropoda; class Insecta; order Lepidoptera; family Sphingidae; genus Lapara; species Lapara coniferarum. The sequence goes on from OX438933.1 coordinate 2,556,047, forward strand.
CCGTTTGGAGTCTGGCTTAACTAGAACTCAACTATATGACCCCCCTAACTTGAAAGGTGGATCCGCCCTTGACGCCTGGCAAAAACCCTGCTATAGGGACTCACTTTAATGAATCCAATTCTTGGGACAATTGGTATACCATACTGTAAGGGAGGCCTTGATGTGGAAGCAGTTGAAACATTCTATCTTTGTTGTTGACCGTCATTTTATATCTTATCTATTGCAGTTCTAAGTTTAAAACCTGGTGATACCATACTTACCCAGAGAAGAAACATTTCACTTACTCAAGACTAAGACGCTCTTGCAGTTTTAATGTTCGCAACAATTCCCAAGTTTTGCATTCAAGTCATCTAGGATCTGAAACAAAACAATCACAAAGTGAATGCTTTTAGATCAATGTTAGTGTTTACTTTGTCTTCGAGATGGCTTACTGGAAATTACTAGACAACCTTCGGTATAATTATGTTCGGCAGTCTTGTATATCAATCTGAAGTACGAGGCAGGTTGTATTAACCCTTCAAGCCCCGCTTATATATATATAGATGTATGAGAAAACCCTATATACCGGGTGGAAGGGAAACACTCTCTATACCGGAACAGTAAGAGAGAAGAACCATAACATTAACGAAAAACTATATACAAAGCTAAGCGATAATACTTACGATTTTAGTATTTCCGTAATTCATGCGCGCGCAATGTAAAGCGTACAAAAAACTGGGCGGCCGCCGCGCTGCGCCGGGACCGGCCCGCGGTCGTTAACCCGTCAGCTGATGAACGTTTTTCATTACGATTTTTTTGAAATATTGACCTTTTTTACTATGATTTTCAGAATAATAGTTTGATTTATCTATCCATACGTGAAGCTGTACAGAAATTTGATAAAATCCTACTAAAATTGTAACAATGCGATCGCGATTTTTTTAGTGCCATCACATCAGGAATCACCAATACTCACCTGTATTCGTTTCCGAGAGCGTTTCCCTTCCACCCGGTATATGGACACCGGTGTCCGTAGCGGGGCTTGAGGAGTCAAACAGTAAAACTAGTTGAAAATATAGAGCCAGACGTAACATTAGTTCAATTTCGGTGATATTTTGTAAATTATTGAGACTCTAACTTCCTATGGGTAAGTGGAACGAAGGGAAATAAAAATGTTGTAAACATAGCCAAGCGCCAAGCGCTTTTCAATGAAGCTGAAGAGGAAAGCATTGAAAACGTGGGTTATGTTGGAATGCACATGTAAAACATTTAATAGTTTGGACTAAAATCACCTGGGGAGCTCTATCTTTTCCATTAAATCGGTGAGTAAAACCAATATAACTAAGACCAATATAAGCAAGCAGCTTCCTCCGTTGTCATCTGAATATAAAAGGATAACCAAAATAAGGATTTTCCCAAAAAAGCATAAAAACAACTCGTAACATTTTATTTTAATGCTTTATCTACATAAATTTTGGTTTGGACGTTTACATTACAATTATTCTGATGGTTTCACGCCTCGTTCGTTCATGGGCTGCCTATATGTAAATGGTGCGTCAGTTGATCCATGATTGTGGCGATGGCCAATATGTGAACACCCACACCCTTTCCTTTTTAGTGGGCGATTCATTCAAACAACTCATTCGTCTGATAGTGATTGGTAATGCTTTGCCATCAGATGGCGCAGTTGCTTAATGCTTTCAATTCATTAATGTATTAAAAACCCTTTCAACTGTTAAAAAATCAACAAAGTACTAACATAAAAAACAATGTGTTGTGAGATTATTTAAGAGGAATTCTATAACACCCAAAGCGGACTCACCATTCCTGATAGTGCAGAGCTGAAATTACTTCTCGTTTTTCGGAGACTGTCTATTTACATATCAGTATCAATTGATATTAGCAGACTACTCACAGACAGTATGGCTTTATTATTATCTATTACCAAGGAATTAGTCGATGTAGTTACTCCAGAGATCAAACAAGTCCACATATATGTTTACTTAAGTTGTAGTTTATTTTAAAATTGGCCAACTGCATGACCTACCTACAAGTAAAATTGACTTTACAATTCAGATTTTGCTAGCCAACAGTCGCCGTTCGCTGTACGGCTTCAGTGCAACAATTAGAAGCGACAGGGTATTGAACTCTAAGCTGGTAACTGGGGGAGTGATTTGGATGATCAATCCCCCCCCCCCCGCAATTTCACATGTAGGTGGCTGTGTATTTTCGTCGCCTTAGCGTAATGACCGACAATTTACATGATGTTTTTGTATTTTCCAGTAAGTTCATTAATAAATTAAATATACCGCATGGCCTGATGTAATTTCTAGCGATTTCACATTGTGGATACTTATATGCGAAGGTAACTTAATAACATTGAATGATTTAGGTTCTTTGGAGACCTTTGTTGAAAAAAAGATAATAAAGAAAAACAACATGTAAAACGAACGTTCCGGTATTTGGTATTTCAGTTTTTGATACAATAATTGCTGAAGCGCTGACTACAATTGTAATGTATAAATTAATTCAATAAAAAAAAACTAAAGGTGTTGTCTAATACCTAAATTATGACAAAAAAAAACCTACAACAACATGGCGCGCGTAAATTCGAATTCAGCCAATACAGTCCATCATTTATATTTCGAATCCAATATCAAATCGGCGAACCGTTAAAGGAAATATTCCAATATTAAACTCTGATCGACCGACAGGGGATTTGTTAAAGAGCCGCTATCGCTGATCTCTTGCAGTATGATAAAAAACTAAGTGTTGTACACAACTCAATAAGCTGCGGTAATGGCTTAACGATTTCCTTTGAAAAGCGAGTCTAATAAAAATCATTTTCAGTTTTGATACCATTATAGAAGGGAGTTAGTCGTGTTTAATGAAATGGGTTTTTATTTAGCTTTTCATTTATCGTTTATAGTGAGAGGAGCAAATTGGAGTAGAGAATAGCACTTTTCCCATGCAAAGTTTATTACGGAGATAGGGTAAATCATCGACGTGTCTATAATTATACTAGAGGAAGATGGTGCGACATCGTCAAGTAATTCGATCATTCGAGATGAAATTCCAATTTCTTCCGCCGAATAGCAGTTGCGATCAAGTGCTCTTATCTTGGACTGAGTAAAATCTAATTATATCAAAAACTGGGATGGTTTGGGTCTAGCAAGTTTCTCAGGTAAAAGATTAAAGTTAAAATACGAATCTGAGCGGATATCATTGTAGGAAAGTTCGAAATGAAAATGTGTTTTGATTTTGTAAAACAGTGACACATTTTTTATGGCTTTGAATGATGAGACGAGTATGCCGTTCGCCTGGTGCTAAGCTCGCCTTGTCATTCAATGCAATAAAAACAAAGTGTTTGCTTTTATGGTCTGGGTATAGCTTTTCAGTGAACGACAAAAATGGGATGAAGCCTGCTTTGGTTGTAGCATGGGAGGACAAAAAAGAATATTTCAATGGACTTTTACTGAACAGTAAGTACATTGTACAGGAATTAAAATTTAAATATTGCGTGGCATTTCACTGGGCTCATCACCTTGAGACTTGAGATGGTGAATGCCGCTGACATTCTCCTAGATACTGGAGACTTATATAATCGGATGGAGTAAGGACTGGAGTCGTGATAAAATATCAGCTGTGTTGGTACAGTAAGATGGACTAAATATTTTGCCTAAAATATCCGTACTGACACACAGAGCACTCGTCTGGTCTAAACATCTGTTTAGGAGATTTACAAGCTGAAAGCACGTCATTTGTTTATCGTTGTGTATTTTCACTTTTCTCGTACAAGAGTGTTCGTATGGGTGCGTCGGCTTTGTCTATTTCGATTACTGCTTTGTGTTTAATATACTACTATCATTTGCAAAGGCATTCTATTTACATTTCCAGAATAAAAATCTGTCTATTCTGTCTTATAGTCCAAGCTTATTTCGTAATAAATTTCATCAAAATCGGTTCAATAGTTTAGCCTTACACGCTACAGACAGATCGACAGAGTTACTTTCATATTTATTGTATTGGTATGGATACGTAATTGACTGCCTTGGCGGCGTAGTTGTATGTAGTAGTACGACTACAAAGCTGAGGTCTCGGGTTCGATCCCCGGGTCGGGCAAAGTGATATTGAGTTTTTCTATTCAGTATCAGCCCGGAGTCTGGAATTTGTGCCCGATATGGCGATAGGCTCGCCCCCTATCACATCATGGGACGGCATAACGGCGAAAAGTGGGTGCACTAGTCGCGCCTCTGCCTACCCCTTCGGGGATAACAGGCGTGAGTGTGTGTGTGTGGATACGTAATTAGGAACTTTTTATTAACATCTGAATGATATTTATTACGGATCGTTATAAATAAAGCTACGCTTGTTGTTTACGCATACCTAAGTAAATAAAGATTTCCTTCACTCACATTTCCCAATGCTTTTAAAAACAATAATGGGAAATGTCTCTAGATATCGCTCAAATATTTACATTTAAAATATGGTTCTATAACATCCATTGTTAAAGAAAAACGTACACAGCTGAATGAATAAACAATTCTAGTAAAATACAGTGTGAAGTACTGAATAAAACGCAATTCAATTGGATTTATGAAACTGACCCAGATGTATTGATGGTTTTATTTTCACCGGCAAATTATTATTCATTAGTATTTTTAACCGAAGAAAACAAAAGGCAGTAAGGCTCGCAAGTCAATGTGTATATTTTTTTATGTACGACCACGCATACCTTTTTACAGAGTAGCCCGTTTTCAATAACCCTCGAAGTTGGTCCCATGTCAATTTGGAATTATTTTCGCCAGTTAAATTTTTTTGTTAAAAAGTTTTTTCCTACGAAGTGGCTTTATGAAGTGCAGTCATTGATATAAAAACCGAGTGCATTGCAGTTAATACTTAAATGTCAATTAATAATATAGACGGTTGAAAACTGGGTTGATATTTCAACCGACTTCAAAAAAGGAAGTTTACGACCTTATACATAAACGGTTTATAAACATATTTTAGTTACAGAAGGTTTTGTCTTCTTCCTTCAAACGCAATTCAAAATTCGTTCGAAGAAAACAAAACAGTTGATAAACCTAACCTAACCTTTCTAAAATAGGTTTATAAAGTCTACAAATCAAGCCAATTAATTAATTAATGTATTAAATTCCCTAAAACATGGTAGTTGTCGTGTGTAGCGAAAAACAAAGTCGAATACACAATCGGGGGCACTTGTAGTGTAGCCAGTATTATAACAACATTGTATAAGTTTTAACTCCGCGGAGGTCAAAATTGGCACATTTTCAATTGAGCGAAATCAAAATATATGTATTTGATGACTATTTTATTTTGTAATAAACAGCTGTTTAAAATTAAGCTCATTAAAATATGAATAAATTGTTTTTTTTATGGCATTGAATGGCGAGACGAGCATGCCGTTCACCTGATGGTAAGCGATACAACCACCCATAAACAGTAGTAACACCATCCAGCACCTTGAGTTACAAAGTACTGTGTGGCATTCCACTGCGCTCGTCATCCTGAGTCATAAGATGTTAAGTCTCATTATGTTCAGTAGTTACGCTGGCTACAATGTCGTTCAAACCAAAACACAACAGTGCATGCACACTGCTGCTTGGCGGTAGAAATAGACATTGCGGTGGTACCTACCCAGACGGACTCTTACATATTAGAGACCTACCAGTGGGTTTCTATTGTATCAATTTCTTCTGTATGATTGGCCAAAAGTTGCGTCGTTCGATTTCCTATCGACTGATATAGTTACGAAACGTATTTTGCTTAAAACTTGACTGAAACGGTGTTAGAACGGACGAAGTCGCGACTAAAAGTGAGTTCACAGCAAAAGTCACCCTACTCCGATATTGTCTCACCTCTAACAAACATATTTAAATTAGAAAGGGGCTCGTTTTAATTACATCGTGCCAACTGGGCAACTTTGTCAAAGCCTTTGAACCTATATAAATAGGCAGGTGATCGTTAGTTGTAGCACAAGTAGTCGCTATGTGCCACTTTGCACGCCACAGGACATTATGGTCTTAAATTCTACAAACAAGTTTCACAGTGTTTACAGCGTTCAACTTTCGTCATTAGTAGCATTTTGTAAAGAACCTTTTTGTTTTGAGGTAATTAGAATTCAGGTATTTTAAACTTAGAAAAGGAACGATCTAGGCTGAACTGTTGCGAGTATTGAAACGGATTTACGTGGTTGTAACAATGACGGTGCCAATGTTATTTGATAATAAAAAAAACGCCTTTCTTTTCTAAAGGCTCATTATGACGGTGCAATTATTGCTAGCAATAATCGTCACTTGCTTCATACTGTTCAGACGCAGGCGATGACTAAAAACTGGCATGTCATACAAGGATCGCTACTAAGTACTACCTTTCTCTCCCATTAGGACTGATTACACCATGACATATTTTTTCAAATGTGGGAGTATCGTAAAAAAATATAATATCTGTCGAAAGACCCGTATTGGACTATTGTTTAAGCCAGGCGAGTATTGCCCGTCAAAGCATTTTTATTGTCCCTTAAAAAAAACGCATGTACCAAGCAAAAAGGTTGCCCCATCTAAATGAGGCTTAAGTTGAAACTTTGTTTTTAATCTATAGACAATGCCAACGAAAACAGCGTTTCATAACACATTGTAATCTACATTATCCACATTCAAACAATACGACATGGCCTCACAACGCGGTCAAATGCGTATGATCGGCACAGTCGACTACGCTATACGTGCGATGTCTTGACACTCTGCACTGAGAAACTACTATTTAGCATAGCATTCCTGCATCTGTATAAATTTCCTCGTGTAAAATTTGTATTGGTTTCCTCGTTAGTCACTATCTAGCTAAGTTTCATTATATTGCAAAATTTTGTATGCATTTTTTGTGACTATTCCTCCTTATTCGTATTTTTGTGTAAGACTGGTGTTTTACTGTTCTAACAGCAAAATGATTTCACGTTGTTATTCTGTAGAAATACAGCTAGTTAAGTATTAACCTTGTGACCTTAACAGACAAATTACTACCTTAGAGACTTCGACATAAAATTTCGTAAAGGATACATTGTTAATGTACGCTAATGATATTATTATACCCAATAACAATCTTAGTAAAATGTCTACCGGCATATTATCTCCAATATTATGGTGTCCAATTTACTTATAAGCTTAACACTTCTTAACACTTCACGTATACAAAACCTGAAAGCAAAGTTTCACAAAAGCCAACCAAACCAAACTCCAATGTCAGTTTTAAAAGGCTAACTGTAAGCGATATAAGACAACAATGGCGGATAGCTTGAAGATGTTCCAATGTACTTGTTCTACTGGAGCTCTGTAAGACTTAAGGCTAAGCATCTTATCATTAAATCTTGTGAATGAAAATGATAAGATTCATCTATACTAATATTATAAAGCTGAAGAGTTTGTTTGTTTGTTTGTTTGTTTGTTTGTTTGTTTGTTTGTTTGTTTGAACGCGCTAATCTCAGGAACTACTGGTGCGAATTGAAAAATTCTTTTTGTGTTGAATAGACCATTTATCGAGGATGGCTATAGGCTATATAACATCACGATGCAACTATTAGGAGCGAAGAAATAATGGAAAATGTGAAAAATGCGGGGAAAATTATTCATCCTTGAGGCCTTCCATTGCGTGCGCTGCGAAAACGGTTCAAGAGACCAAAAATATATGTATGAAAGAATTATTCCTCTTGAAATGATCTAAAAAAAAGTCCGCGACAGTATCTTTCTATCTTTTAAAATAAACTCTCTAGAACCGTTTTTATGGTAATCAAATTTGGTTGAAATTAATGCATTATTTGTTAAGAGTTGTATCAACGTCATAATATTAATCTTTATACAAATAAATGTGTTGGGTAGAGTGATTCAACGGGAAGGTTTTTATGTATTTACTTTTAGCCCGGAAAAACTTATTAACGCGGGCGAAGCCGTGGGCAAAAGCTAGTATTTAATATTTCTCTGAGAGCGAATAAACTATGACGGATCAAAGAGAGTTAGATAGTTTATACTGATAAGTATACATTGAGATTGGAAAGAAGAGCTAGAAGCAAGTAAGAAAGATTTGACAGGCGTAAGAATGGATTATGATGTCAGTATAAGAGCCATGTTGCAGATGGGACCCTTATAGTGTATGCTCAGTAATACCTACACAACCCCTGGGTTTTTTTTATTGCCTTAGTAGGCAAATGAGCCAGCGGTCTGCCTGATGGTAAGCGGTATCCGCCGCCCATGGACTAAAGCAATGCCAGAGGCACAACCAAGCCGATACCTACCGGTCGTACCTAATCGTACCTAATTGCTCGTTTTAAGGAGGAATGGCAATAGTATGGTATCTAACCTTACGTGTATGCAAAAATACTAAATAAAAATGTCTTTCAAATGTGAGGAGGAATTAAGATTTCTCTCCTATGCTTTTCTTATCTTTCTATAAAGTTTTTCGTAGGACTAAACATTTAGCATAAAGTCTATTAAAACATACTGCTATCAAACTGAAGATGAAATAAAAATGTGCTAAGAATTATTTCATTCAGTCTTTTTCGGAGTAAACATGTTTTCATAAACATTTTCAGTTGAAATAAGTGTAGTTTTACGGATAGTTTAATAGGTAGTTTAATCTTTTTTTAATTTTGCTTAGACTTTTTTTGTTTTACCTACAGAAATATAATTACTTATCGTAATGGCTTTTAGCAGACGGAGAGACTGAGAGTTCAGCCATGAATGAAGCCAATAATGAAAATCATGAAACAAAAAAAAAGCAAATGCAACAAATCGAAGCATAAAAAGCACAGAATAAAGCCATTACGACATGGCCAGCGAAAATACCCTTCGTGGTTCGGCAAAAATGATAGTCAATAGGAATTTCAAACAATTGGCACACGATAGGAACATGGCAGGTCGGAATGGATCCGTAGCTCGGTTTTATAAGAATATACAGGAAAGATTTTACATGTTAGTTTTGACGTACTATTAACAAAATATTGGGAATCACTGTATTTAAATCTTATTTATTAGGTAGGTACCCACAAATATAATTATAGGATTTCGATTGATTTATATTTTCAATATCACGTACAATCACCCAATTTGGTGCTAGTACACTTTCTCTGCATGTAACACCTAGTTTTCATATTTTACCAAGCAGGTACGATCATTTTGGAGATGTGCAAAGGAAACATCAGATAATTCTAAAGCTGTGATTCCGCAGACAACGGCAAATGTCGCGCGGCAAGCGACGTCCTACTGGGCGTCATTTGCCGTCGTTTCCGGAATCAGTCTCATAGAATTTAATAGTGCACAGTAGTGCCGTCTGCCGTCGCGGCACAAGCTATTGCCGTTTGCCGCGTCTTGCGAAATCACAGCTTAAAGATAGGATTTCGCAGGACGCGGCAGACGGCAGACAGCAGAGGCAGTCGGTGACGGCAGTTTTATTGTATGCATTAATATTAACTGTCGCGCGGCATGTGCAGTCTTATATCGGAATCGATCTCATACAAATGAATAAGTACTTCATAGTAATGCCGTCTGCCGTCGCGGCACATGCTATTATCGTCTGCCGCTGCCGTCTGCCGCATTCTGTCGAATTGTAACTTTATTGTCTTCTTTAGTTGTAAGTTGCTGGTTGCTGACAGGCGACACGCAAGCCACTTATTGATAACCTTAAGGTGGTCGAGCATAGGTACACTTTTCCGACTGTACCTATTAGCTGTTACTTATTTACCTTATGGGATTGTGCATAGCCTCTGAGTTCATGCCGATCACCTGAAATTAATATTCACAAATAAACGTCACGAATACATACATTTTTAATTATTAAAAAAGTCATAAATTAAAGTGGGTAATTAATCAGTTTCTAACTTTCAACATAATTCTGCTTTTATGAAAAGTGTTTGGAAAGACCCCGGTGGTGAAGATATAATGCGTTTTTTTTTTCCTATGGCCATCTTCGGCTCATTAGGGACGGCTGCGGGCTTCCTCCGACTCACGTCTAAGTTGTCGTCCGCAACCGCCCCTGCGCGTACCGCTGTTGCGGTCCTTTTCCTGTTGCGGGGGCTCAGAAGCCCCCGAAACACCAGCGTGAGACACGCTGCCTCGGACATAAGATATAATGCGTGCGCAGGTTGACACCACTCTGCGGTCATGGGACTCATGGGTCGAATCTCGGGTCAGGTAAAGTGATATTAGGTTTTTCTGCTCAGTATCAGAGAGGCTTGCTTACTTTAGAGTGACTTGAGCGAGATCAATAATCTTGGGACAGTGACTTTTTTCTAATTTAATTCAACACTTTCTCGCGTGTGTTGAGTTTGTTTTTCAGATCGATTGACTGAAGTCAATTAGGTCTGGGGGATACAGTCTTGGGAAACATGGGCACCCAATCCACAGCCAATGGGTACTAAAACGTAAATTATTTGGTTCATTAAATCATTTAATATAATAATAATTAGCATTTAAATTTCGTTCCGCCTTACATTTCTAAAAGTGAATATAATATTATGTATAATGGTTGATATAAGACTTACGGGAACGTTTTATTCCTAAGATAATTTTTGACCCATTAAATAAAACGGCTCGTAACGTTTTCAGTTATTTATTTTAATTACCCGATCATCACACGATTTATCACTCACGCCTCGAAATATGACTTGCATGTAAACAAGCTTTGCGATGCGTAATGTGGCATCGGTTGGACGCCCTCGTAAACCGCTTATGTCAATTGAATATTTTCCACTAGCTATGCATGCTGTTCAGCCTGTAAAATCTTCCGGTATATATGTAGCCTAGATTATTTCCAGGAGTAAGTACTCGTCCTGTTAAAGAAATATCTGTAAAACAGGATTTTGTGTTTCGAAGATTAGAACGAATACAGACTGGAAAAACTGGTATAGCGCATGTAAAAAATCGATAATGTCGATCCTAACTTTAAGAGCTTATAGTATACCAATATTTCAACAATCTTTACAATTTGATTTATTTCTCTACAGAGGTAAGTACAGTTTATGCGATATTGAAAATATCTTAGAATTGTTTTTGCATCAAACGCAATTGTGCGCGCCTGCCATATCTGATGTCTGGTAAGGCTAAATTAAAATATATGGGTTTAATTGCGCATAGTAAATTAGGAGGGATATTTGCTAGTGGAGTCTTTTATTCTACCTACTCTTCGTTCACTCTTAAGTGAGGTCGGTCCAATACTTTAAGTGCATGTTAAAAGAAGTTCTTGGCTTAGTGTTCACGCCTGCTTATCTAAAAACCACTTATTCATAAAGTTTGATACGTGATTAGTCCAACGTCGTTTTTGAACCCAGAAAACTGAATTTATGTTTGCGTTTACTGAGTTCACACATCTCCATATTAACTTGAATATAGAGCAAATCCACGATTAAAATATTCGACGCTATCGTGTGTTTCGGCAGCGCGCCAGTCAACAGCAATGCACGGAAATGAATTCCTCTTTAGCGACGCAAACTGGATTTTCGTAGCATCGGCAGTCCGGCACATATATGTTTATAAGATTACTCGACGGTCAATTGTATCCAAATGATTTTTACAATCGAATGATGAGGTGAAGCAATTGCTAGCCGAAAAAAAGAAGCATTCATTGGAAACTACAAAGTTAATTAATTATTAGGTACGTACGGCAGAATTTAAAGATTTAAATAATATTTTTTTTTTTTAAGTGGGTACATAATTTTGCTTATATATTTTAAAATTTGATTTGAAACTATTAGTGTTGTGTTACTAAACAAAAAAAAAAAACCTTTATTTCAAAGTAACATATTTTGTGTGATCTAGCAGCACTGCATATACATTGCGGCCAACATCACGCCATCGGAGTTTAAAGTTGAAACGCATTCTACGCAAGCTACATTTCAGACTGAATTTTCATACTGTACCTACTTGGTTTCATAGTTTACAATTGTAATAAAATGTTTAAACTAGTTAAACAAACTTTTGGTGTCAACAACATGTGTTGAAAACGCAGTTATAAATTTGCTCTATGAGAATTCGCCAAAACATTTTCTATTCAAAATAAATTGCATAAAGCGACGCAAACTTCAATTATTATCGCGACGTAAAAGCATTATTTTCAGTGCTTGAATCCATTTACCAGTGAGTTATTTCGGCTGAAGATAATGGGATTTTTGAATCGCTAAGGTCGGAGGTCAAGGAATGGTGGAGGTCAGAGGGTCTCGGTCATAATTTATGATGTAGCAAGTTGGGCGACCTTGTGAATGTCTACAAGGATGGGGCGGTTCAACCAGGATTTTGTTTTTAAGTACTAGCTGAATACTTATCGCAGATCCGGCTTCATGAAAATATTTTTCATAAATAAAGGTAATTTCAATCCAAAATTAAAAGTGCATATTGACTCGTCAAGCTCCACTACGGACGCTGGCGTCCGAGTATATAGGGTTTCCCCATACATCAATATATTATATATATATAAGCGGAGTATGTTGGGTTAAAAAAAAGCCTGGATTTAGATCAATTCATCAATTGATGTAGACTGGTTTTTATTCATAATAGGAGTCAACCATGAGATGAAAATTTTATATCTCGATCCACGTGATTCAAGCCAGTATGTCATAGCATATCGCAATCCTAGTCGCCTCTGGAATAGAAATTCAGTTTTATACGTTGCGATAAACGATCGCCGAAGGCTTGCAGTTCCCAATTCTGTGCCTTCCTATAACGGTTGATTTTAAATACAAAAGTGGGTCAGAGTTGATATACCTGTTTGTCTGTTTAATCAGTAAGCTATATAATGCAAACGGTTTAAGTTTGAATGACTGAGGGTGACGCGCGCAATATCTTGTCTCGTCAAAGTGTCTCGTTGGTTAATTCTGTTTTTGGGGTTGCGACGTTTGTTACTGGACGAGCGAGGCACTCGTCTCGCTATACTGCCATGTGAACAACCTTTGTATTGAGGCATTAACCGTGTTATATTAACCGTCAGGTACGCACTACTAGTATCGATTAGTCTTGTAAAACATAGGTGGAGCTTCCTGCTAAGTAAAAATAACTTTTGTTATTATCTTAGGAAGGAATTTATAAAATGTAAATGACTAGCACGACTTTTAGTTTAAAGTAATTTTAAATATCAATATACTTAAATTAATGAATAACTCTCTTGCATTTAGTAGGTTAACATTTAGTGCCTTGGTTTGGACCTACCAAGCAGTCTGGATAAATACAACTGCAATGTCTTTCTATCGCCAAATAGAATTGTGCACGCACGCATAGCTATGCTCCGGCTTTATGTACATTGTAATTTGAGACTTAACGACTAAAGAATGATGATCGCAGAGCAGAGAACGCATTTATTAACACAGTTCTCACGGTAATTAAGGGCAGTAGTGATACTACCAGGCGTTTAAGTCGTCTCTATTTCCGTAACTTCTCAATTACCAAGCAAAATCGAGATCAGATATATTTTTTTGGTTACCGAACACGAGGCTCAAGTTTTGATGTCAGCGGCCGAGGGTGTGTTATTTCTAGATAGGCCGACGTCCTTCGGGCTAGTCCCGAGAGCTCGCGTTCCCGTAACGCAACGTTCATTGACATCCCGACCTAGCCGGTGCGTTGAACTAACTCTAAAGGTGACTAAAACTGCGGGGCGCCGACTATATGTTATGAATGTCTTTCTTTGGAGGCACGCTTGCTATAAAGATTAATATAGCTAGTTTGAGGTCTATGTACGGGTATATTGATGGTCAGTTTTCAACTTCGTCTATTCCCAATGAATAAGGTCTATGCGATGGTAACCTTTGAAGAATTTGGTACGAGGGTCAAATAACAAATTAAAACGTTATAATCGTTCAATAAGACAAAATAGTTTTTGTAATTTTGAACAAAGAAATAGTAATTATTGTTATATTATTCGCGCCATTTCTTCCCGACTAGTGTAGTCAAGAAAGGTGCGAATACAATTATACTTACTTATTCTATACATAGGTATATAGTATTCTTTCATTAATATGAACAAAATTATCTTAGACTAGACTTCAGCTCGCGACTCCGCCCGCGTGAAAGGGTTTTTCCGGGATAAAAATATTTTCTCGGGATAAAAAACCTATAGCACTCAGGAGTAAAGTAGCTTCCTATTAGTGAAAGAATTTTCAAAATCGGTTCAGTAGTTCCTGAGATTAGCGCGTTCAAACAAACTCTTCAGCTTTATAATATTAGTATAGATAAGTGACATACGTACGTTTTTTATTCAACTCTTTCTGTAACGTAAAGTATATAAAGGTTTGAATTGATTAAATCAGCGGTCGGCAACCTTTTGGCACTGAAGGGTCACATAGTGGCAAAAAGTAGTTAAGGCGGGCCGCTATTGTTGCTACTTGTTAATGTTTCATTTTATTTTTATTTGCATTTATTTGGAAATTTACAGCTAGCACATACAATATTAATGCAAAATAAAATTAAGAAGGCCATTTATAAATTTCCACGGCAGGATACTAATATACGTGACTAATGTGATTATTTAAATGAGTTTAAAAATTAGGTTATAAGGTTAATAATAAGAACATACGGGGGTGGGGGAGTGGTGGCGCTGAACGGTTACCGACCCCAGAGCAGCCACGAGACGCAAAGACGGGGGTCGAAAGCTGCATGCAGCAGCCGCGGGTTACCGACCATTCCATTAAATACTTTTTGCGGGCACATAGCGATGCCATGTTTCAATAACGAGGAATCTGCACAAATTGTCACTCCAACCAAAACTCTGGCGTATTAGGGACGGTTGCGGGCTTCCTCTGACGCAAGTGTCTAAGTTGTCGTCCGCAACCGTTCCCGCGCGGTGTCGCCTGGTGCGGCCCGTCTCAAATTGTCACTCCAGAGAAGCGATTACCTGCCACATACTTAATTGAGATGTAATAGCCTATTTGTACATTTTGTAATGCAACTCCATTTACATCCATATAAATGACTAGATTTTGCCAGTGGCTCCGCCCGCGTGAAAGAGTTATTCCGGGATAAGAATCCCGTTTTATATTTCACGGTGATAAAAGTAGCCTATGTCCTTTTTCAGGTTCTAAAATATCTGTGTACCAAATTTCATTTAAATCGGTTCTGTAGTATTGGCGTGAAAGCGGGACAGACAGAGTTATTAATTTCGACCAAATTTGATTACCATAAAAACGGTTCTAGTGAGTTAATCTTAAAAGATAGACACATACTGTTGCGGACATTTTTTTAGATCATTTCAAGAGGAATAATTATTTCATACATATATTTTTGGTATCTTGAACTGTTTTCGCAGCACACGCAATGGAAGCCCTCAAGGATGAATAATTTTCCCCGTTTTATTCACATTTTCCATTATATCTTCGCTCCTAATAGTGAATGCATCATGATGTTATATAGCCTATAGCCTTCCTCGATAAATGGTCTATTCAACATAAAAAGATTTTTTCAATTCGAACAAGTAGTTCCTGAGATTAGCGCGTTCAAACAAACAAACAAACTCTTCAGCTTTATAATATTAGTACCTATAGATAAGTGTATTTCAATTTCACTACCACGTACTACTCATAGTGACAATGGACGTTTGCTGGTGCCTATAGCTCGGGTTTTCCTTTTTTTACCACCGGCCGCATGAATATATAGTCTCTACTAGCGCAATGAAATACTAGACTAAGCCACTATTTGTGACACTCATATACAGGGTCATTTTTACATTGCGTTACTAAATAGAACCACATTGTTGGGGTGCCTGTGAGACCGTTCGGCACTCACAGACGTGCTGGGCGTGAATCTGAATTGATAAATTCAGTCGCCGGTACCCAGCCCGTAATGATCCCCGCACTATCGAGATGTTACAAGCTTCTGAGGGAAGCGAGTGTGATTGCAATGTTGTCTGTACTGTGGGTGTGTACGACGTACTTGCAACAGCGACAAGTACGAAGTGTGTAAGGGTGAAGTGTAGGGGATGGCAAAAATAAGAAACAGTATACTTGTTAACTTTGCCGAAGCTTGTCAACGTTGTCGTTTGCCAACCACCTAAACCCTACGTCCCTAAGCACCCCCGGGTACCGTATCGAAGCCACCGTACGTTGTGGGCCTTCGATACTGCGAGTTTTCCGTCTCGCTCTTCCGATCTTCCTTTTCACTCTTGCAATCTTCCTTTTCACTCTTGCAGTCTTCTGTCTCGCTTGTTCTTGCAGTTTTCCTTCTCGCTCTTGCAGTCTTGATTCCGTTTTTCTTTCTTCGGTAGATCCCGACGATACGGCATAGTGCGCGAGCTTAAGTACTCGCCGGCTATACCGTACAGAGACCCAAGTCCTATTTGACCCAATTTCTAATAAGATTTTTACTATGGCAAACGACAATTTCGGCGATTTATTCAGAAACCATAAAACACACATACTCAAGTCATATATCAAATTGTAGCTCTTAACTAGCTCTATAAAACAAAACAATAAGTAACACTACACATTAATACTATCAAAAGTTATTCACAAAATACTGATCAAAAAACACATTGCACTTATTTACTACATAATGTCACTTTCACATATAACGTCCGTATCGTTCATATAATGTTCCTATAATCTCTAAGGGGTAGGCACAACACTTAATCACTTAATAATAATATCACACACTATTGTTCTGAGGGGTCGGCACGCGGCTAATGGGAGCCGGCGCGTCGCCAACACACATATTCGTCTATATCTCTGCTAACATCGTGCTAAAAATTATCAATGAATAACGAATACTTTCGCGAAAAATCCCGGTTGTAGTATTCCAATTTTTTTATCATTTTGTAGTTTAGTGCGAATATGGTGTGTGCGTAAGTGTATTTCTGACTGAAAGTGTAATGTTGCTGTTGTGAGGAATTCTCCTAGAGCAGTCAGTGGCATTAGGGCGTGTAAACTTAAAGTTACTTTTTATTGATATTTATTTTGTTCGAAACTTACACTTTTTTGCTTTACATCTATAGTTAAAATAACTTAATGAAAAGTGTTATTTTCAACGAGATAAGTATGTGGTTTCATTTATTAACGCAATGTCAAAATGACCCTGTATGTATGTACCTACTTTAATAATAATAAAGAAATAAATGATTGTGACATATCTGTAGGTCCGTTTAGTGCATGACTCGTGTATTGATATTGTGTATTGATTGTGATTAGATATTGGTGTAATCGCGTTATTCAAGCTTCGACGTAGTCTACTTACGTCGCGTCGCTTCAATATTATGAGCAATTTGTTATATCTCGTAAACATTGTACGAGATGACGCGCTTCAAACGCAACCAACACAAACAGTAAACGGAATGCAGTTGTGTAGATTTACATCTATACTAATATTATAAAGCTGAAGAGTTTGTTTGTTTGTTTGTTTGTTTGTTTGTTTGACTGCCTTGGTGGCGTAGTTATATTATGGTACGACTGCAATGCTGGGGTCTCGGGTTCAATTCCCGGGTCGGGCAAAGTGATATTGAGTTTTTCTATTCAGTATCAGCTCGGAGTCTGGAATTTGTGCCCGATATGGCGATAGGCTCGCCCCCTATCACATCATGGGACGGAATAACGGCGAAAAGTGGGTGCACTAGTTGCGCCTCTGCCTACCCCTTCGGGGATAACAGGCGTGAGTGTATATTGAACGCGCTAATCTCAGGAACTACTGAAACGATTTTGAAAATTCTTTCACTAATAGGAAGCTACATAACTCCTGAGTGCTATAGGCTACTATTTATCCTGGGAAAATATTTTTGTCCCGGAAAAACTTTTCACGCGGGCGGAGCCGCGAGCACTACTAGTAGAAACATAATACATTACTGTGAAAAGTACAGTCAGCAGCAAAAGTATCTGAACAAAATCAAAAATTGATTTCGTGTATATACGCGTTAAGTTACACTGAAACATATTTTTTCTCCGTTTGAAGTAACGTATCTCTTTTATTTTATTTTTGTGAAGAGAAAAAAAGATTAGTAAGGACACAAAAGTGTGTAAGCAATATAAAATTTTGAATTTGTTCACTTACTTATGCTTCTGACTGTACAGCCGAAAACGCTCAGAAAGAGCACAAATCAAAAACGTACGTGCATACGCCTTAACATTTAACACTCGTTAAGTCTCAGATAAAGAATGGAATCTCAGAACAATAATTATTAGGTTAGTTACTAATGGGTGTTCTGAGTACCGAAAAGCGACTATCAAAAGAAGAGTGATGTAATAACTAATAATGCCTCGCTTTTAGTAATTAGTTCATACTAATTGCTAAAAGTGCAATCTGGTGGCGCAATCTAAACCTTTCAGCACATCGATACTTGTCATTGACGTAAAATATTTATATTAAAGTGTGAAATCCTATTATATTCACAAGAATAGTACCCAAGTACGTACTTTCCATGGTTATGTGAAAATCGACATAAATAATAAAAGCTGCATAAAACCTACATAATTATGAGTTCCAAAAGCATTTAGAAAAGTCTCATAACGTAATTTATAAAACATCTTTATTTTTTGAAGGGTTTTTAATACAGCAATGTTTTGAAGTTAATATTCAATACAAACAAATTTGTAATTAAGGGAACATAACATGTTAATTTTGCTTCAATAATATCAAAGTAAATAGCTCGCATCTAAAAAAAGCTTATTATGACCACACCAGGTATCAATAGTATTCAGGTGGAACCCATATTTCATTATTATTGACATAATTTATAAAGTAATAAAAATAAATTATAGGTTTGAAAAGTTCCTTTTTTATCCACGTGTAACTCTTTGTGTCGATTTTGTGCTGCCATTTCGTTCGTGGACATTTCCTATAGTGTGAAATGTGTTATAAAAATCCATTGTTTTTTTAAAGTTAAAATTGTATCCGTTATTTTATTTACCCAAACGGCCTAAAGCAATATCGGGAACGAAAAAACTACGGATTATTTACCAGGACGCAAAATAAATATCTCACCGGAATATTGTATTTAATGTTAATTAAAATCACTGCCTCGGTGGTGTAGTTGTATTACAGTATCAAAATATCAAAATATAAATGTCGACCTAACGATAAAAACTGGGATAATTACGTGGCAATCCGCAATCATTGTAGCAAGGTGTGTAGATATGCTCAACGCAAACATATTCACAGTTCCGTTGAAAATGGTGACCCAGCCAAAATTTGGAAATTTCTAAAGTCACTGGGAGTTGGCAAACCTCGTCAAGACTCTCTTCCTAACAACGTAGATTTAAATGCCTTAAACCAACATTTCACATCTCCGTCCAACTTTGATAGGACGACTAAAGAAACCACAATAAAGTATCTTTCTTCCTGTCAAACTCCCGATTGTCCTCCCTTAGTCTTCAAACCTTTTGCTGCTTGTGATGTTAAGAAGAGTATCATGACAATCACATCCAATGCTGTTGGAAGCGACTGTATCGGCCGTAACATGATCCTCCCTATCCTCGATGAAGTCCTCTCCATAATTTGTCATATCCTGAACCATTCAGTCTCCAGCGGCTTTTTTCCTACTGCTTGGAAAGAAGCCCAAATTACCCCTCTACCTAAAAAATCTAACCCTACTACGTACTCCGATTTTCGTCCTATATCCATCTTACCTTTCCTCTCTAAAGTTCTTGAACGATTAATCCATTCACAACTCAATGACTTCCTTTATAAAAATCAACTCCTGAATCCCTTTCAATCCGGGTTCCGTTCCGGGCATAGTACCACTACCTCCTTGGTTCATGTTACGGAAGATATCAGATTTGGCATGGAAGAAGGAAAGCTAACTGTGTTAGCTTTACTTGATTTCTCTAACGCTTTCAACACTGTTGATTTTGATGTCTTACTCTGCACTTTGCGCTCCCTTAACATATCTCCAACGGCAATTGCGTGGTTTAATAGTTACCTGTCTAATCGCAGGCAACGTATTTGCATTGAGGGAAAACAATCCTCTTATTGCTCCTCTGCTGCTGGAGTACCACAGGGCGGTGTTCTGTCTCCTCTTCTCTTTGCAGTTTTTATTAACTCTATCTCTCAACAACTTCGTTCTGCCTACCACCTTTATGCTGATGATTTGCAGATTTATGTTCAAACACCATTGGATAGGTTGACCGATGCAGTTACTGAGGTGAATAGGGATTTAAACCATATTTGCGAATGGAGTAAGTCTCATGGTTTGAAAGTAAACCCATCAAAAACCCAAGTAATTGTCATCGGCAGCCCCAGACTGTTATCCAGAGTAGATTGGCCACAACTTCCTCGCGTGACTTGTGATGGTACAACTATTCCTTACAGTGACACTGTAAAAAATCTTGGGTTATACCTGGACAAATGCCTAACCTGGAGTCCACACATTCAGTATGTTAGTCGTAAGCTTTTTGCCTCAGCGGGATCCTTGATGAGGTTACGTAACTTCTTACCTATTGCCACGAAGATTACGTTGGTACAATCCCTACTCCTTCAGATCCTTGATTATGGTGAAGCCAGTTATATAAATATCACTGAAGTACAACTAAATAAGCTTGAGCGCCTTCAAAATTTTGGTATCAGATTCATATTTGGACTTCGCAAATATGATCACGTGTCTGAGTTTCGCACTAAGCTCAAGTGGTTACCGATTCGCCTTCGCCGGAATGCCCACATACTTTCTCTTCTCTATAATATTTTGTTCAACCCTCTTGCTCCTTCCTATCTCAAATCTAGGTTCCAATTTCTTCGCGACACACATGGGAGGTCCCTCAGATCATCAGAAAACTTGACATTGAAGATGCCGACGCATACTACAACATTTGTAGATAAATCTTTCACAGTTTCGGCTATCAGATTATGGAATGCATTGCCAATAGCTATAAAACGTGCGCAATCACTAGCAATCTTTAAAAAACGGGCTAAAGAACACTATCTCACCCTATAAAAACTAACTCATGTATGACATTGAGTGTTATTTCTTATGTAAGTATATCACTTTATGTAATAATCATATTATATGTTATGTATATATGTACTATATATATATATATATATATATATATATATATATATATATATATATATATATATATACACACACACACACACATATATATGTGTGTGTGTGTGTGTGTGTGTGTGTGTGTGTGTACATTATGCTCGTATGTATGTAGAGATATATTTGATGTGCTTTCGTATATTTTTGATTTGTTTTCTTTATGCTTCTTCAATAATTAATAACTAGCATATACGTCATGAATTACCCCTTTTCGCTACTTCTCTTATCTCCATCCCATGGTTGTCTGTAAGAGATTGCCTCGAGCGATAAGACCGCCAATTGTACCACCCTTTTGCCCATATTATGTAAAATACTATATTACGTTGTGATGTACAATAAAGTTAAAAATAAATAAAAATAAAATAAATAAATACAGTATACGACTGCAAAGCTGAGGTCTCGGGTTCGATCCCCGGGTCGGGCAAAGTGATATTGAGTTTTTCTATTCAGTATCAGCCCGGAGTCTGGAATTTGTGCCCGATATGGCGATAGGCTCGCCCCCTATCACATCATGGGACGGAATAACGGCGAAAAGTGGGTGCACTAGTTGCGCCTCTGCCTACCCCTTCGGGGATAACAGGCGTGAGTGTATATGTATATATGTTAATTAAAATCAGTGGAAAATATTGACGAATGTAGCATATCACAAAAGGTTGTCGATAACAAATGTTTGTTTCATGTATTTTCGCTATAAAACCACTGCCAAAGGAGATGCAGCTTTGTGTATGGGTGCTGGACCTCAAAATCTAACCAGATTAACATTTTGTACATATTAAAGGGACAAAAGTATGAATCTTGGATCCATTAAAATCATTTTTAGGCCGCTCCATTTATATGTAACTTGTTTTATAAACGTTCATTTTAAGAGCAGTTTTTAGGAAAAATAAAATTACAAAAGTCTTAATACTTTAACATTATAAGAATCACGGTTTTGGACATGTCATTTAATAGTATATGCGCATACATTATACCTAGTATTTATACAGTATTCATTGGAGTAAAAAATAATATTTGTGCAATTTTAATGTGTCGCTACTCGCTTCCTTATCTGTGGATTCGATACTCTACACAAGATGCCTTCCTACACTCAGAAGTCAGAATATTAAGTTAATTTGAACTTCTATTATCGTTAAAGCTAATTAGAATAAAAAAAAATTACGGAAACGACACATCCTGTCGCTATATTTTTTTTTTTTTTTTTTTTTTTTAACACGGACCTATCGGCCAGTAGCCTGACGCGAGTCGGCTTT
This sequence comes from Lapara coniferarum, assembly GCA_949316025.1. Classification (NCBI taxonomy): domain Eukaryota; kingdom Metazoa; phylum Arthropoda; class Insecta; order Lepidoptera; family Sphingidae; genus Lapara; species Lapara coniferarum. Next base: position 2,578,285 of record OX438933.1, read on the forward strand.
TCTGGCCACACCGGACTTTCGGGTGAACGCAGAAGGCGCTCGTAACCCTTGGAATTTAAGCGACCACGCTGAGGGCGACCCACTAACGGGTCACGAACCTCGGCTCAGGGCGGCCACTGAGAGAGGACAAGACATCATCGTTTGGGGAGATTGGTTTTGATCCCTAATCCTATTTGTCGTGTTGATCGTAGTCATCGGCACGCGGGCCGGAACTGCTACGAGAGGTCAGGGGGACGGGGGGCGCGGCGAGGTCCTCGGCGGCGAGGACGGAACTGCGGTCTTGTAGAGTGTATGAGTTTTAGGAACTCGTGCTTACGGCGGATGGCCAGAGTTATATCGTCCTCTGGGTCGGTCAGAAAGGAGCGCGGCCGTCTCCATTTAGCGCGGTCGAATGGAGTGTATATCGACGCTTTACGGATAAGCGTATTTGGGTGTTTTTCCGCTCGCTCGAAGTAGCGTTTGCTGGCCTTTTGCATGAAATGCCTGATGGTCGGCATATTGGTGTCCACGTGGAGGTTGCGATTGCGAACGTACCACGGGGCACCAAGAGCGTGTCGTAGGAACTTATTTTGCAGGACCTGCATACGCTTAAGTCGAGCAGGCGGTATGTGGGCGAATACGGGTGATGCGTACGTCATAATCGGCCTAATGCATGTCGTATATATCCTAATCTTGTTGCGGACGGACATTTTACTTTTTCTATTTATGAGCCAGTGCAACTGGCTCACCGCGAATGCGGCTCGCGCGCGTACCGCGTTTACGTGTGGGACGAAGGTCAACCTCTGATCAAGGGTTACTCCTAAATATTTGGCTTTCTCCGTCCAGGGAATAACCTGGTTGGACATGCGGACTTGGTAATTGGGTATATGAATTCTCCTCTTCAAAGTGAACAGGATTGCCTGACTTTTAGTGGGGTTGACGGTGATTCGCCATTTGCGGAACCACGCACCGAGTTCGTCGGCGGCGGCTTGCAAAGTGCGCACCACATCGTCGGGGTCTCTACGTGAAGCGTAGATTGCGGTATCGTCCGCGAAGAGGGCCAGATGGGCATTTTTAGGTCTTGGGGCATTTTTAGCTAGTGTACAGCGAGAAAAGAAATGGGGAAAGCGCGGAGCCTTGCGGGACTCCGGCCGTGATCGTGTGCCGCGAAGAGAGGGTTCCCTCCACTCGATATTTGAATCCGCGATTCGACAGAAAGTCTCGTATGATGTGCACGAGCTGTGTGGGCACGTTGAGAGTGTACAGCTTGAAAAGCAAGCCGTTGTGCCACACTCTGTCGAAAGCTTTTTCAATATCGAAGAAGAGGGCGCCAGTAGGCATTCCTTTAAAGAATTGTTCGTGAACGTGCTCCGTGATGCGGAGCACCTGATTTACGCAATTGTGTTTGGGACGGAAACCAAACTGCTCCGGAGGGATCAGATGGTTGTTGAGAGCGACTATTTGGAGGCGGTCGAGGACGATCCGCTCATACATTTTGCCTAGCGTGCTAAGCAGACTGATTGGCCTATAGGAGGACGGTTCGGATGCGGGTTTACCCGGTTTGTGAATGCCTATCACCACCGCCTCCTTCCAGATCTCTGGGAAGAGGCAGTTTTGAAAGGCGGCATTGAAAATCGCGGTGAGCTTGATAACTAGATGCTCCGGGAGCATCTTAATCATACGAGTGGGGATCCTGTCGCCCCCGGGGGCTTTCCTACGTTTGAGTGCCTTGATCAGAGCGATGACTTCTTCGATCGTCACCGGCGCAAGGGGATCGGGCGGCGGGTCGACGTCCGGGTCGAGGTTTATAATATCGTCGTCGTTTTGGTCGCGAGAGATCGGCGGTGGCCGGACCGCGTTCCTACTTTCGACAAATGAATTAACCGCAACAAGATCGTCGGGGTCTACGGGTACGGATGAGAGAGAACATTGAGACTCCAGGCTGTCTGCCAGAAGCTCCGCTTTCTCGTCGTCATCAAACGCCGGGCGTTGATTCGGACGATTGAGCGGAGGCATGGAGGCCACATCGTTTCTCCTGAAGGAACGACACAGGTGCCAGAAGGCCTGATGTGTCGGTTCGATCTCGGCTAAGCGGGTTTCCCATCTCGAATCGACGACATCCTTTATGCGACGCTTGACCTCGCGTTGGAGGTAGCGCGCAAGATGTCGTCGTTCCGGAATGGGATTCGTCGCGCAGGCTCTGAGCGTTGCGTTACGCAACCTCACCCACCACCGAACGTCGTCGGGAATTTGCCAGTGACTGTGAACAGTCTCTGGCACCTTCTCGGAGCTTTCGCTCAAGACGTTCTGGAGGTGGTTCGTGAAGGAGCGTATCGCGCCTGTCGTCTCTTCAGGAGTCACGATGTTGGTCGGGATCGCGGAGAGATCTGGGGATGAGGTGTCCTCGAGTTTGGTGCCAAGGAGGCGCCAATTCGTTTTCACCTTCATCGGAACATTAGGACCTGTGTCTGTTGGGCCGTGTTGGGGGGCTAAGTCTAGGATCACAGGTCTGTGGTCAGAGTCTAACTCTTGTAGCACCTGCATGGAACGTACGCGTAGGCTTACGTTCCTTACGAGCGCTATGTCGAGTATGTCAGGTCGGTAGTTGTCGTTTGTACTATAGTGGGTTGGTTCAGAAGGAACCAGAATGCTCATGTCTATGGTTTCAAGACAACTCTCTAGCGCGGTGCCTCTAGCGTTGGTGTAGAGACAGCCCCAGAGAGTGTTCTTGGCGTTGAGGTCTCCCGCCACAATGACGGAGTCCCCCATCGCAAATAGGGTATCTAGTTCATGGGAGTGAAGCTCCTTAGTGGGCGAGAGGTAGGCCGATATGATGGTGATCGGCGGATGTCCTGTCATGGCTAGCCTACAGACTGAAGCCTCAATGTTCCTCAAGTTAGCAGGTGGGTCAAGGGGTATGCAGTGCAGGGACCTTTTGAAATAAATGAGAGTGCCTCCAAGAGGGCCACTGGTACGATCATTACGTACCAGATTGAAATTGGGGATGTTGGGATTGCGGTGAGATGGTTTGAGGAACGTTTCCTGGAGGAGGAAAACGTCTAATTTGTTTTCGCGGACAAAATCAGAAATTTCGGCTCGTTGGCCATGAATACCGTCAATGTTGAAAAACCCCACTCTGAGGGAGCGGGGTTTGGTCCGCTTAGAGGGATTAAGAATTGTTGGTTGCGCCATTTATGATGACGAAAAAAGGACGCCTACGGTGATCTGGTACCTCCGCGTCTGGATGCGGAGGATTTCGTTGACCAGATCAACGTCGGGGCGATCGAGGGATTCACTACGGGCCACAAGGTCGGCCATCTGAGCTGTGAGAGTCATCAGCTCAGACGAGTTCAGAAGGAACTCGACTTTTGCGTTATGCGCAGAGGATGATGTAGGGGGAGCGGGTGAGGTCGTCGCCGCCGGTTTTTTCGGCTTGGCCACCTGCGGGGCAGGAGCCGTGGAGGCCGAAGGGATAGGTTTGGGAGCGGGAGTGGGTTTGGTTGTGGTTGCGGCCGGGGTGGCGGGAATGACTCCGCCACGGGCCTGGAGACGTGGGTCGTTGCGGGGCGTGGTAGGGAACCATGCATTTTGAACCGGCGTAGGTGCCAGTCTGAAATTAGCCTGAGGGGCGGGAGCCTTAGGAGCTTTAGGAGCTCTCATGGTCTTTTTGGGGGCTTTGGGGCATCCGCGGTAATTGGCGGGGTGGCCCGATTGCCGGCAGTTTGTGCACGAAGGCGGCTCCGTGCATTGGGAACGGTCTTTAGGACGAGGGCACGCAGATGTGCCGTGTTCGCCGAGGCACTTAACGCACCTGGCGGGGAGGCGGCAGCCACGAGAGCTGTGGCCGTACTTTTGGCAGTTGTGACACTGCCCTATTTGGCCCTTCTTGTGAGGGGACTCGACGGTGAAGCCGCCTAGCCCCGAAATGTCCCTAATTTCGTAAAGACGTTTGACGTCCGCGGGGGTCTCGAGGATGGCTAACACCATCTCGTATTCAGCGCCAGGCTGAGAAGCGCGGGATTGGCGGTGCATACGGTGCACCTCTAAGGCGTTGATGCCTTTGGCCTGGAGGCCTTCTCTGACCTCATTGGTCGACATTTGGGTCGGAATGCCACGGATGACGTAGCGAAAGCGACGTTCATCCGGGAGAGAAAAGGTGTAGTAATAATAATTCCTCGAATCGAGGTACTTTGTAAGTGCTCTATGATCCGAGATAGAGCCGGGCTGAAGGGAGAGGAGCTGCTGGCTCCCGTTCCACGAGTTCGTGGGAATTGAAATGTGCTGGTTTTCCAGCTCTTTGAAGAGGGCCTGCATGGTTTTGCCCGGCGGGAGTTGCATGTTTACCCTTGGAGGTTTTTTAGGCCCCCTCGGGTTTTGCGGTTGGGATGGGTGGGATGGTGGCGGCGACGACGAACCCGCGGGATTCGCGGAGCTCGACTGCACTTTGGTAGGCGCTGAAGGCGCGGGGGTAGGGACAATGCTGTCCGGGTTTGGGGTCACGGCCTTCTTCTTCTTTCTCCCGCGCTTCACAGTCGTGAAGCCTTCGTCGTCGAGTTCCGACGACGAGGTTTCCGCCTGCGAGTCGCAGGAGGAAGAGGAAGACGGCACGGGGCGTTTTAGGGAGCCCGAAACGGTCTCCATGGCTTCGTCGGAACCGTCCGCGGTCCCGGCCGCTGGTTTGGCAACCAGGGCCCCAGACGATCCCGACGGAGTTGGAGTTTCTGAGAGTTGCTCCCTCACGTTGTGTAGCAACGTGGACATATAGTCCCTGAAGCCACCGTCAGTGACTATCAGGGCTCTCAACGCAGTTTTGAGCTGCGAGAGCGGGATACCCGATACTACGGGGTCAGTTAGGGGTTCCGTGGACGTGGAACCTGCCATTTTAGAGGCTGGGTCCACGTCCATGGCTGATTTGCTTAAGAGACCGCGTGTGTGTTCCCTATGCTCCGGGTGCGTTCCGCCTGGGAAAGAACACACAAAGAAACCAGGCCGGCTGTCGCACAAACGTTCGGTCGCGGATCGCGGGTCGCGGTCGCGGTAGACTAAGTCCCCGGGTGGGAGTGCCCGGGGGTGAGGTAGTGCGTGACCCTCCTCGCCGGGTATAGGCGAGGGGGGGTGTACTTAAATTAGGGTGTGCCCTAAGCTTGTATCCCTTTTGCCAATCTTAATGTGCAAAAGGGTTCCTAACAGTCCGTGTACCGTAAGCGGTATTGGCCGGAGGCCGCACGCTCAACCGATACACGGGATGGATTTTAAGGAAAGGGTAGGGTTGGGAAGGTGATGTACGGGAGAGACTGCGGTGTGCCTCCGCAGCCTCCGGATCCGTACCCGTCGGCTTTGCCTTGCCCTGAAGGGGCGTAGCGCGTTGCCGGTGACGCGACTCGGCTTGTTGACACCGTTAGGTTTCCGCCGAGCCAATACCCTGAAGGGGCCAAACGTCGATTAGAAACAAATTGGGCGAAACCCTGTCCTGAAAAGGACGCGGCTTGGCCCGAAATAGGCTAACAAAATAGCAAAAGGTTGCCCCTTTGCTACCTGTTTGGCCTTGGCTGTAGCGAGGTCGCTACGGAACGCACCGAGCAGGTACTCGGACGGAACAATGGAATGTCGCAGCAGGTACTGCGACAAACAAAAGGTCCGCACGAGTCGGCTGCTCAGAACGGAATGCGAATGCCTGTCGCTATACTTGTCGAGGCATCTTATCTACGGTCCCAGGTTGGACAACACGTTGTCAGTATGATTTATCCGGAATTAGACTAAGCGACTTAACCAAACGTATTATTATTGGCACAAAAACTGCTTAATACGATATTTACATCTAACATGTTTTATGCTTATCTTACTTATTATTTTCAGAAATAGCCTCTGAATTTGATAGGTACTCAGTATCGATTCTATTTATTTTTCCGAAACGTTTTGTATCGCCAATAAGGGAGATTACAATCTGCAAATATAACGACGGAAGAGATTTTTTAGTCTGTGAATCATACGTGGTAAATAAATCTAGATTTGAGCGTAGTGTACATGACATCTGCAAGATGGACTGATGACTTGATAAATGTTGCAGGGATCCACTGGATGCAAGCCGCTTTCAACAGATCCCTCTGGACATCTTTAAGGGAGGCCTATGTTCAGCAGTGGAAGTCATACATATAGTAGTTATTTTTCATTTTAATACACAAATGGTGATGGGTCGTACCGCATCGTGGTAGTCAGATATATCAACGTTACATGATGTGGGAAATTGTAATTTCCCGGACTTTGTGTACACAATGCTGAGAGGATTATCTACCGCTCCGCTGCGCCGCAAGCATCAAAGTCTTTTAGCAAATTTGAAATGATTGTATATTTCGATTCAAATACTTCTGATTCAGACAACATAATGGTTGTTTCAAGATTTTCTCGTGAATCGAACCCTTGTAACGCCCACTCTCTAGAGGCACCCAAGGCTTTAAAGAATAAAGAAAAACCGCTAAATATTCTTCGATTTAAGCAACACTTGTATACAAATAAAATTCTCAAACTTTCTTAGAATTTTATAATATGTTTTTCAGACAATATTTCAGTCGTTCTGTATAAAACACATAATCCTATTAACCTTCGCTTTTTTTAAAGGATCTAATACCTACTTGGTACATTAGAAAGTTTTTAAAACCACGATGCTTGCGATCTGAAATAGGTTTTATGTAAATAACAGTTCAGTGCTTTTCAATAGAGCTTTCAGACAATGTAAACATTTTATTGTATTTCACCACGAGATTTCATACTACCAACAATGACTGAAGTTTTACTGCGGGAACGTTTGTCGTATGCGAGTCTGTTTTGCTTTGTATATTCCAGCTGCCAAGCTGTGTGAACTTTGGATTAAAAGCATACTGTATAGCAAGGAAATCATTTTCAAAAGAGACAGTTCATACACATTTCTATGAAATATATTTCGTTCTATCATATTACTTATAGTACTATATAGCTACAATTTTCCAAAGGGAAGCTGCGTAGCCAAGGTATATAGCGAACATTATCCACCTTATTGTCTTTGTAATCAAGGTACTTATCCTAATAAAAAATAATTAATTAATATTAAAGTTGCCGTGTGTGATGTATTTATTTCATTTGTTCAGTTAGGATATAATTAATTTGATGGATAACTTATGTATTCTGTTGAATGAAAACTCTAACTCCACTACATTTTTTATTATTCAGCCACGGAAAAATGACCCTTACATTAGGGTGCAGTCGAGTCTGCACCGGATGGTATGTGGAGCAGGGTCCAGTATCGATTGACGCCTGTTTAGAAGTCTAATACATAATTTTTACACAGACAAATAGAAAAAATGAGTTTAATTCATGGTTCGCGTAGTTTAATGGAATAGGGCCGCTGAACGTTTGACCTTCCAACAAATTTATGGCTAATCGTAACCACTTAAATATAGGGCTGACACACACTACAACTATCTTATTTATTATTATAAAGCGCAAGTTTGTAAACATATTAGATGTTTGCAAGAAATAAATGCAGAAAGTCTGAGCGGTTTTGGATTAAAATCACACGGATAGATTTTGCCCTCCATTCAAACGTAGGCTACTTTTTGTACCAGGAAAGTAAAACCGTTGATACTAAGTTAACCACGCGAGAGTCTCGAGTATTAGTTAAACGAACCGAAATTATTTTCACGAATTGTACCTTATGTGTAATTAATGAGAAATTATTTTAACTCATTCGGGCAACGAAAATACGCATACCAAGTACAATTTGCCACTGTAACCGCGTATGTAAAAACCGCATGTGAGCACATGCGTACTCATGTAACGAGGTTGCAATTTACCAATAAACTGACAGCTTCATACGGGATGTTGCACAGAACGGAAATTTCCGACAATGAATATGCCAATGTCTCAATGAACTAGATGCTGAGAAATATGTAACCTTAGTCATAAATTATACTATCACTTCAGAACGGACTGAGCACAATAAGTGGACTACTACTGGACTACCGGACATAATGAGACTTAACATCTTATGTCTCAGGATGACGAGCGCAGTGGAATGCCACACAGTACTTTGTAACCCAAGGTGCTGGATGATGTTGCTACTGTTTATGGGTGGTCGTATCGCTTACCATGAGGCGAACGGCATGCTCGTCTCGTCATACAATGCATTTAAAAAAAAGTGGATGCTCGTGTATCGAATCAGTCAGCACATTCTATATAAACAGTGGCCGCGTTTGTTCAGCCCTAAGTTAGCGTAATTGTCAACATGCTGTGGAGCGACCTCACAGTAGTACCACGAGTACAAATCTAGAACACGAACGAATCAATATGTTACAATCGTTCTCATAATAACAGAGTAGCTAGCCCGGATTTTTGCGTCATACTACACGTCATGTTACGGTAGCGTTTGTGTACATTTTTGTATGGAATTTTGAACAGCGGCCTGTAAACGTATTTGAAAGTAAAATACGATAGCATGAACATAGCGCGCACGTAAACTTCGAAGAACTGATGGCAGATGCGGCAAAACTTCTCGAGTGGAGGTCACGTACTGGCAAGCGTAGCGTCGGCCGTCCACCTGCAAGATGGGCAGACGACTTGATAAAGGGTGCAGGAACGCGCTGGATTTCGGCCGCTTTTGACCGGTCCGTCTGGAAATCTTTGGGGGAGGCCTATGTTCAGAAGTGGACGTCATGTGGCTGATGATGATGATGATGAAACTTCGAATAGTAATCGTGTAACCATGGTAACAGTAAACTCAATATGTATGGTGAGTCGCCAGTAAGAATCTTTGTTTTTAAAGATAGTATTGTCAAAGGACTACAGAGAAATACTTACTAAAACATTAACTTATTGCAATTCTTTTATTCAAACTTGGAGTACATTTGTTTGTTTAGGGCATCGCAGCGAGTCTTGGTTTACTTATTTGTTCTATTAAGAATGTTTTTGTTTATGCTCTAAAGATTAATATTAAGCACTTAAATGTTAGACCGTATCAGTGAATAATGAATGTGATATCTTTGTCTTCATTCCAATTTATATCTCACTGCTAAAGAGTTTTACATTTTCGAACAGAACGAGGGATCGGATGAGACCTTTTATGGAATCTGTACTTTAATAATATAATAAATGCGAAGGTATGGCTTTAAATACCAAAAAAACTATTTCACGTGGGCGAAGCCGCGAGCAAAAGACAGTAAATAAATAAAATAATAACAATAAGTAATAAATAAGTTAAAACATTATTTTTGATTTTTTATTGCATCGTATGCATGCATGACGAGACTAGTATGCCGTTCGTCTGATGGTAAGCGATACGACCACCCATAAACAGTAGCAACACCATCCAGCACCTTGAGTTACAAAGTACTGTGTGGCATTCCACTGCGCTCGTCATCCTGAGACACAAGGTGTTAAGTCCCATTATGTCCAGTAGTTACACTGGCTACAATGTCCTTCAAACCGAAACACAACAGTGCATGCACCAGTGTGCATGCGCAAGGTGCAGTCACCTTGGCGGTAGAAATAGACATTGCGATGGTACCCACCCAGACGGCCCCTTACATGTGAGACACCTACCACCAGTGAAGTATTTAGTGTCTATCACTTGTTTGTTAGATCATAGGTGACGATACATCCGATTTTAGGAGTTTGTAATGGTTTTACCTATTTACATTCGTTTTACAATTATCTTATACTTAGACCCTGAACTACTATTATACAAAATACAATAACTACCTGAGTGCATAGTAATACGCTCTGATTACCGAGTGAGATTGTTTTAGAACAATGTGGGAGCCCGGGCGGCGTAGGTCACGGCTTCTACCATTGTGTACCACTAACGGGTGAGAAACACTGCGCTAGTAGCTGGTCGAGTTATAGGATTAGTTACTATTAATGTTATTTTAATAGACGTTATAAATTCCATTATTCCGGTTTTTTTGTCTAACATTATGTGTCTTTAATAAAATCTTTGTGGTAACATTAACACTTGTTTTTTTATAGTACAAACACAAAATAAGTATGTATTAACTTAATAATTGAGTCGTCCTTGCGTCTAGTCATCTGCATAACTCTACAGAAATCGTCTCGTTTATCAGGAGACGACAGACGAGCGGTTTCTTAGGCCCTATTTCATAGGTGTCAAATAAATATTATTTATCTTAATTAAACAATAACTAATGTAGACGAATGATGTTGAGACTGGTGTCTGTACTAGGCAGAGCCTGTGGACCTGTGTCCACAGGCTCTCAATTATAAGTTTTAGTTACATTATCTATTATTATCACCCTGGATCGATATTCAGCTAATTTCAGACATTGATACTTATAAGTAAAAGTATTGTTTCGTAGTGTTCCGATAGTACTTATTTTACCATATATTTAGGAGCAAAGATTAGCGTGAATTTTGCATTTATCAGCCAGCGGTGACATCGGGTCTTAATTCTGAATGCCCTCTTTTGTTTTCATTTATTTGGCAGCTTCTGTATTTGGTCGACTTATATTACACTAGTTTATGCCTGCGGCTCTGCCCGCGTTATAAAGTGTTTCCGGGATAAAAGTCCCGGTTTATATTTTCCCGGGATAAGAAGTAGCCTATGTGTCAATTCAGGACATGATCTGACCGTATGACAAATTTCATCGAAATCCGTTCAGTAGTTTTTGCGTGAAAGAGTAACAAACATCCATATATTCTTACAAACTTACGTTTATAATATTAGTAAGATTTGATATTTATCGTTTATTCAGTCATCATGAAACATTAGTCTTATCATATTTTGTCTGTTTAATCAATATACCTCCCTCGTCACTATAAACTAGCTCATAAACTCCTCTGGTACTAACCGCGTCAGCATTTGCCGCGCAGCTGTATTAAAAACAATACTAGACGCAAACGAGATATTCAATTTCACTTAGAACTGACTTTCTTGTGATAAGCAGGTGTTCATTATGTAAGTAGGTAATCTGTACCTTACACTATGATACTAAGGATGATCTTAGTACAGTGTAAGCAGAAATATAAGCAGGTAGCTTTCCAAGCCTATTCTCTCACCTTCATCCAGCTCTTGTAAGCCAAGATTAGCCGAGTTTTATGCACTGAGCGGTGAAGCTCGGCGAGTCTTTAGCACTAATCTTTCTTCAACGAAGTTAACCAGAAAGATAATCTGAATGGCAACGATTAATACTGGAACGAGGTTGGACCAGTAATAGCGGGTTTTTCACCACGATGTATGGTTGATATCCGTCATAGGCTTGCTTCTCATGGGATGGAATTGACGAAATGTGTACTAGTTACGCCTCTGCCTACCCTCGGTAGTGAAAGGCGTGTGTGTATTATCCAGTAGTAGTATATCTGTATCCGATCAGATAGTTACACATAAGGTATAGTGGCCCACGTGTGTTCCGGTAGCAGTGTACCTAAATCTGATTTCAAACAGGCAGTTAAAATTGTCAGTCGATATAATGAAGCCATTCCGCTTACGGTAAATTGCTTCAAGAGGAAGCAATTTACCGTGCCCGTGTAACAAATATTTAGATAAATTATGATCAATGTTGGTTATTTATCCCTTTCTTAGAGCACACTCAAAGATCCTAATCGTAAAACAGCGTAGTATGAAGCATCACATTACACATGTGTTATTCAACGATCTTTCCAATGAGTTCTGAACAAATTAATTTGCAAATCCAATTCAAATAGCGGAGATTAGTTACGATTTCAGATCGAACCAACATTTGCAATGTAAAGTTTGTGCTGCTTGTTATTGGAACGGACGGGTCAAGTACAAATTGGAAGTTTAGAGCTGACGAATTGTCAGGTTATAATATGAAATGTAAAAGACCAAATAAATATATAACGTCATAATGCCCGGTATTTTATTGTTTTATATATACATAGCTACACGTCTTTTTCTTTTTTCATGGGGTAGGCAGAGGTGATATAGGAGCGGTTGCCGACAACTTAGATGTGAAAAAAAAAGGCAGAGGTGAGATACCCACATTTCGTCAGCTAAGATAGGTCCCATGAGATAGGAGGCGGACCCAATGCTTCGTGAATAATGTATTTAGGGGATTTACTATCGATTGAGGGGTTTTCCAAAACATTGCATGTTTAACAATTACCTCTGAATCAAGTTGGCAAAAGTGCAGAGCGGCGAAACAAACTCTGAGAGATAACTTTACAAGTGTTACCTATAGTGCTACTCAATTCAGGGGGAAATTAAACCAAGGTTGCATTTCCACCAAAGATGTGTAAGGAAGGCATCCTTATCGTAGATGTCAAATGGTTTGACAATTTCTTTTTACTCTTTTCCACCAGACCCGCTCTAAAGGAGCTGGGAAAGTGATATGACATTATTGATGGATTTCTGATAAGAAACGATAAGCCCTGTCGCACATCTTTGATGGATAAACACCCTGTGTCATTCCCTGGCATATCATCATGTCAGTTATTCTAACTATACAAATTGTCTTTGAAGGTAATTGTGTTCAAGTAAGTTTATACGAACTAGCTTTTGTTGGCCACATCCCTGTTATAGACTTACTCAGCCCCAATACCTAGAATTTCAAAATATCATTTATTATTATTAATGTAGTCTAAAACGACCTCTATGCAAAATTTCAGCTTTCTAGAGTAGGCGTTGAAGTCGGCGAGTGAATGTAAGAACCGAGACTCTTAGAATTATACTTATCTAGCTTTTCCCGCAGCTCCACTTGCGCGAAAAAATTCCGGGATGAATATTTTCTGGGGATGAAAAGTTGCCTATAGCACTCAGAGTAATGTAGCTTCCTAATAATGAAAGAATTTTCGAAGTCTATTCAGTATTTCCAGAGATTAGCTCCTATAAATTTACAAACTCACAAACTTATCCACGTCATGTATAATAATAAAAAAACTGTGTGTGGTAGTAACCGTTAAAACAACACTCATCAAATGTTTCGCCGCATTTGATTGGTGTGTTCTATTGTTTGTAATGCTGATAATGACCCATTTATGAATTCAGTTTATTAACAACTACATTTGCGCGCCCAGAACTATTTCAGGATCAATTATACGAGCAATGTGTTTGAAATATTTAACGAGGTATTTGCTAAGCGTCATAGAGAATAGGACAGCTCTTGCGGTATGGTCAATTTATGGTAAAAATCTTAAGCCCGATGCGATTATATCCAAATATCAAATAGATATGTCGCAAATTAGTAGTTTATATACTAATCCAGAATATGACACATCTATGTGCAAAACATCTCAGAAACATTTCAGTGATTTTTGCGTTTACTTGTATCATAAAAAAAATCAAATAAAGTGGCAAATGTTTAAAGTATACGGGTAAGTCTGATAAAATTCGTTCATATACCCGCGTTGTGAATGTCAGCTATCGATTCATGAATCAAACAATAGTAGGTTCAGTACGCTCTAATAAAAAATATAAAGAATGTCCTTTGTTTCAACTAACTATACCTACTGTTTAATGTCTTTGGTTTCAACAAAGACTTGGATTTTTAAATTAATAAGGTGAGTTCAGGCAATGGCGCAACTAATATACCCACTTTTCGCCGTGCGTATTCCGTCCCATAGTGTAAAGGGGGGGGCAAAATATTTATACATTAACGGCCCTATTCATAAACAGTTTATAAACCCATTTTAGTTATTGAGTGTTTTGTCTTCTTCGAACGAATTTTATATTGAGTTTGAAAGAAGAAGACAAAGCATTCTACATGTATGACTTTCATCAAAACTGATTCTGAATCCGAAGACGTAACGTATAACCAACATCGATCGCAGAGCTCTGCTAACCTACATTCCCAATACCTTTCATATCAGTATGGCGGAGATTGAGACGGTGCGAAGGAAATGCCCCACGATGCAACGCAAATTGTGTTCCAATTAGACGGTACGTAGCTCAGGTGTTAAGTTAAGTGATGCGCTATTGGATTGTGGATAGAGGTGCCATATAATATTTTCAAAAATTAAGTCCTTTGAAAAATATTAAATAAAAAAACGAGTAAGTGCGAGTTGCACTCTTGTACCGCGGGTTCCGTACAGACGTGTAGGTAAAGTATGTTAGTTCAACAGTTCGCCAAAATTAATTAATAAATTAACCATATTTAAAAGTTTGTAAATTCACATAGATTGATGAAGGCAGAGGAAGCGAAAGTAGTGTGCCAGAATCGAGCAAAATGGCAATCCGTAGTCTCTTCCTACTAGGTGATACTATGTATGTAATTATGCTTTTTGTTATTAAAGTACATATTTACGGTTGTCATTCAGTTTTCAGTTTTTTTTTCTTTACATGCGCTGTAAGAGCTTGCTTCTTGCCAAATTTCATGACTAAGTCAACGGAAAGTCGCAAAATATGAGAAAATATGCGACATAAACGGTCATATCTTTTGATCGCGTTGAGTTACAAGTTTGATTTTTGTACAGCTGAGACTATAGACCCGAGTATTTTAATTTGATATAAATTTCAATCTGATATATACGCATTCCTGAGAAAACGGGTCTTGACAAACAGACAACAAAATTATCCTATTAGGGTTCCTTTTCCTTTTGAGGTACAGAACCCTAAAAAATTATAATTAAATACTTTTTTTACTAGAGACAGGTATTATTCTGGAATATCGGCATTTTAGAGTTCTCCCTAGACTGGCATTTCTCCATTTAAATAGTAACCCTAGTTGAGTTAATTTACATTAATGGTTTGACTTTGAAATAAAACTATTTTACGGTTTATATTTTTTGCGACGTTTCGAAGACTACAGCCTCCATGGTCACGGGGCGGACTGAGGTCTTGGTCGTCCGAAAAGTTAATGTACAATGTTTACCTTCATTTTTATTTTAATGTCTAAAATTCGCGTACAAATAATAGATTATTATAATGGTTTGACAGTCACAGAGATAAAATAATGATTGTTGTACGAGGGGATCTATAAGTACCTATGCTATATTTCGTTGGGTCTTAAATCTGTTTTATGTCAAGAGGAATCGTCGTAGCACACAAATTCATACACGAGAAACAGTGGTATATTAAAAAAATATATCCTCCCACTGATTTTATTTCTTTATAGTTGTAGAACAAGTAAATCTACCTGCATTTTGTATACATCTCATTATTTACATTTTAAATTGAGAAAAGGAATTCCCAATACCCTCTCGGAACCAAAACAGGTCTCTCAATGAAATGTGAATCGAAATGTGTACGATGCGAATGTTTCGGTCGGTATTCGGTGACCTAATCCCCATGATGACGGATGAGAGGCCATCCATTATCATCACGAACGATGTGATCGGTGCAATCGGAATTCCTCTAATCCTACGAGTATATCACAGATGGCTGGATGTTTGGAATCACTGAACAAATTTGGCTGTATTAATTTGGTTGTAAAGTGATATTGAGTTTTCTATTCAGTCTGGAATTTGTGCCCGATATGGCGATAGGCTCGCCCCCTATCACATCATAGGACGGAATAACGACGAAAAGTGGGTGCACTACTTGCGCCTCTGCCTACCCCTTCGGATATAGTAGGCGTGAGTGTATATGTATGTATGTATGTAAATTTGGTTGTAATTTAACGTATGTCCCAGATCAATGTAAATGCTATAGTTTGTATAAAATGCATATGGCCATTAATCCGCATATGCTGTGTCACTCGATTTGCTCGGTAATAAGCCGTATTCAACTTTATTTTTAATTTGAACATGCGGTTTTGCCTGCGTTAGAATGGAACTGTGTTATTTTCCGGGATAAATATGAGTTGAATTAAAAATTGACATCAAAGTATTTTATATTACTAAAAATAATACCTTATTGATTCTATTATAGAGTGCTTTTTGACCTGTAGGTTTTAACTTGAGTCTTGGATTAGCAATGATTTATAGGTTTCATATAACTGTTGTCCAATATTATATGCGCCTATCGCTTCTAATACAGGCATCAGCGTAATAAATCTACTTCATCTCGTGGGATGACTCATGAAACATTAATAATAAATTCAACTTCACAAGATTCCATGATCTTCGAAATCACACCACAACTTTTCCCCTGTAAATTGAGTTTCCATTGTAGGTGCAATTCTAGCGCAGGTCGATCAATAAAACGATAGCTCTTGTGAGCTAAGCCCTGCACTGCACTGCCCGTTAGCCCTAGCAAAACGTTGGTCAGGATTAATGGTTTTAGATCAAATATTGACTGTAGAAGGCCTGTCTTCGGTACGATCTAACGTGTTATCGATAAATAGCTTCTGATTGTACGCGAATAAATGCCGGGATAAGTAATCAGTCATAATTAATGCAGCAGTGTGCATGCACTATTGTGTTTCGGTTTGTAGGACAATGTAGCCAGTGTAACTATTGGACATAATGAGACTTATCATCTTATGTCTCAGGATGGCGAGCGCAGTGGAGTGCTACGCAGCACTTCAGTATTGGGTTATATCTAGTACAGTTTCAATTGTGTGGTAATTAACCATATAGCGAACTCATTTAACTCGAATTGAAGCCAGTGTATTGTACAAATTGAGTGTAGGTATTTATTTTACCGGGTAGAGGGACTACTAGAATAATGTAAAAATCATTAGTTCGTGATAACCGTATTTATTTTTGCGGTGGAAAATAAACTGACCTACAAATATGGGTTGCGGCTACGGACCCGACATCGACATTCTCAATCCCTCCATTGATTTAGATGGTTATTGCTGATAATGTTAGCTAACTGAAATAAGACAACCTAATTTTCTTTATAAGAACACAAAAATTACACACGGTGTGCATACCAACAACTTAAATTTTCGGACATATTAGTTCGGTGCAATGTTAGTGACAACTCATTTAGATATAGTATGCGTGTCCGCATGTTAGACGGTAGATACCATCGATATGTCGCCAAGCAATACGCTAGCTTTGATTTGTTCCGGTGTTAGGGGAAATTGTGCCTTAATCACATTATGAGAATCGACATCCAACGTTTCAGTGTGACTGCAGTTCAGTAATGTTTCTTTTTCTTTCAAAGCAAATTGTGTTTTTATTGTTTAAAGGAACTTGTTGCGCTTGATAATTATAATATATTGTCTCATTTATCAGTTATATAAAAAAAATAGAAGCCAATAAGAATAAAAAATAAAAAAAGTGTTGATAAATATTTCAAACGACAGTTCCGACACCTATCTTGATATTAGATTAAGATTCAGGCTTTACAAATTTCATCATCATCATCCTCATGATGTCTACCACTGGACATAGGCCTCTCCTAAAGATTTTCCGACGGACCTGTCAAAAGCGGCCCGCATCCAGCGTGCGACCTTTATAAATTTACGTACGAATAAATACGCCAAGATCGCATCGGACGTCCATATACGTAGATATGATTCAATCGGTCGATTAAATCAAACTGGAATACTCCGAACCACTTCGCAATTGAATCAAGGTGTAATTTAAAGTCCACAAATTCTGTACATAAATCACTTTTGGTTACCATGTTGTTTTGCGTCCGTTACCTGCTATTTGCCAAATTGCACGATGTAAGCATATTGGGTTGCTTAAATAAACGAACGTTCATAGCCGGAATTGCAATGATGCGTTTCGAATTTACAAGCTGAAGGTTGGTGAAAATAACTGCTAACACCGAAAGTTGACCGGCTGATGAAGTTTAAGTTGTTATGCTGTCTCTTACTCGATTTATTAATGGCACAATTTGCGATCAGACCAAAGTTGGTCGGACTTCCACTGATAGCTAACTTTATAAGCAGTAACTATTATTATTTTTCATCATGTATTATTTAGCAATCGCGCAATAATAAACTATAATCAATAAATCCGATTCTATAGGCACCTATATGATTCCGAATAAATTTTCTCGTAAATATACAGTTCCCAGATGTAGTCCAAACCGGAGTGAGTGAACAATATTTGTTATGCCTTATACATAACAATATTTGTTATGCCTTATACATATCAAATATTGTTCCGCTAAATATTTCTACCGCCAAGCAGCGGCGTCCATGCAATTATGTTCCGGTTTGATGGACATTGTAGCCAACATAATAGGGTAGTTTCCTACGCTTGATTTTGTTCATTATTTTAGATGTAACAGAAAATAATATGAAAAATAAATTCTGTGAAATTAGCATCGAAATCGATTGAAAAATAAAGCAGTTATTCAATTTTAAAATATTGTAGTGAGCAAAAGTGGGGGCATGGAGGGAATATCGCGCTATCTCTTTTGCACGCACGCAGCGTTATGACCGACGGTGCTTGGTGACGTCATAATCTAGTATTACTGTTACTTGACAGGTATCCCTTCTACCAAATTTCAAAGCTGTACTTACTATTGCGCATCGCATTGCACCTGACTGAACTGTTCTACGTTATTATTGAAACTGGATGAACACCAACCCAATGGTCTGAATGTGACATTATCCTTATTTACAAAAAAGGCTACCAAAATGATATGGGAAACTAGGTACAGACCAATAAGCCTGCTACCTACCATCTACAAGCTCCTCTCCTCAATAATAAACAAAAGAATAATCTCTGCACTAGAAACGCGTCAACCTATTGAGCAAGCCGGATTCAGGAAAGGGTACTCAACGATTAACCACATACACAATAGAACTACTCCTTGAAAAATATCGAGAGACAAACAGACCACTCTACATTGCATACATCGATTACTAAAAAGCATTTTACTGCATATCACATAAAAAATATGGGAAGCACTAAAAACACAAGGGGTAGAAAAAGAATACATATAATCAAGAGTATATACAATAACAGCAAGAGTAGAGTCAAACTAGAGATAGCTGGGCCTTGGTTTTCGGTCAAAAGAGGAGTAAGACATGGCAACCTCCTCTCATCACTGCTGTTTATAGCAACACTAGTCTAGTCGAGTATCGGTCAACTCAATAGAAATATAAATAGCATAAAAAGATGACTATATGTTGGTACCGAGCCTCTCGAATACACAGACAACTACATATAACTGGGTAAATAAACTAGCTTTGACCAAAATAGTAATGATCAAGAAGTAGAGCGCAGGGCACAGTTAACGCAGAATAAATTCTGGGGACTGAAAGACATATTTAAAAGCAGCATGCCAATTAAAATTTAAACTAAGGTAATAAAATTGTGCATTATACCGTGCCTAAAGTGTGTTCTCAAACTTGGGAATTCAACAAATAAACAAAGGACATAATAATTTCACGAGGAATAGAGCGCAGATGATAAATATTAAAAAGATACAGATAATAAGACACAAAAATTAGACACATCACCAAAGTAAGGTATGGATTGGTACACGCTCAGGCACTAAAATGGCGCACCTACAGGACTGGAGGTGAACGAAAAGGGTGAACACAGGGGCAGGTCCACAAGGCAAAAGAAGGAGAGGTAGATATGTAGCTAACTGGGAAGATGAGCTCAAAAAAATAGTCGGCCCTAACTGGAAGCAAGTTGCACAATATAGAGAGGACTGGTTAACCTTGGAGGAGGCCTTCACCTACAGAGGGGTTTTTGCATAATAAATAATAGAAGAATAAGAATAGGATTATAATTAAAATATATTTTAATTGTAAAAATCTAAAGTAACAAATTTAGTAACTAAACATAATGGCTAACAAAACACTAATATAGAAAATATTATACTACCAACATAGAGCTTAACTTTTTAACTCTTACTTTTTGTTTTTTTTTCGAAATATACAAGAAATAAAAGACTTTTTATTTGATTATATTATAATCTACTCAGAGTTTAGTCCTTTGGGGCTGACCATTTTTTTAAATTTATTCGTAAATCATAGAATAATAGCATGAAGAAGAATAAATGTATTTAGTGAACCAAGATTATTAAGGTAATTTCGACCATATTGAAATCACCCATCATGTACAAGTTAGTTAACAACAAATATCTTTATAGTCTGCTGCCTCGGTGGCGTAGTTGTATTAGGGTACGACTGCAATGCTGGGGTCTCGGGTTCGATTCCCGGGTCGGGCAAAGTGAAATTGAGTTTTTCTATTCAATTTCAGCTTGGAGTCTGGAATTTGTGCCCGACATGGCGATAGGCTCGCCCCCTATCACATCATGGGACGGAATAACGGCGAAAAGTGGGTGCACTAGTTGCACCTCTGCCTACCCCTTCGGGGATAACAGGCGTGAGTGAGTGTGTGTGTGTGTGATCTTTATAGTCACGACGTAGTGCGACCAGTTCTATCCTTAATCCGGTTGCGTATGCAATCTATACTATTAATGCAACACGCAAATCCCTCGGGAACTCTGCCACTGAATTTACACAATTCATAATGCTATTATATAATTGTACAGATCGGTTACCAAATGCTATTGAGGGGAAAATCTTGAGCAATGTTCGTATAAGTATACAAATAAATATGAAGATAACTTTTAATTGCTTTCGTATAATTTTAAGTCCATGTACCCATTAGTGAGGAAATGAGTGACTGCGGTTGCGATTTTCAAAACAAGACATTAAAGGATCTGCATTTGACTTGTGGGCCTTTTTATGGCAGTGATTTTATTAGTTTCTATTAATCGACGTCTTATTCGGATGGCGCTATTTGATCGATGCGCCTATAATATATAGTAAGAAATACCTGCATAATTCAAGCAGTTAAGAAATATTACATCTCTTCGTAATGTATTCATCATATTGTTATGAGTTCTAGTCATTTTATCATCATCATCATAATCAGCTACACTACTTCCACTGCTGAACATAGACCTCCAAATATTTCCAGACGGACCTGTCAAGACCGGCCTGCATTTTTACCATGCCACGTATAAAAATGGAATCGTTGACCTATTTCACGTCTGTGATGAGAAAATGTCATCTTTATTACTCACGGCACAAATGCGAGTAGCGGCGATATGCAGCCTCCGGTCTGAAAGGTTATAGACGTTAAATGTTCCGCAAGTTCTTTTACTTACGGTTAAGTATCAACTATAGATATGTTAATTATGATGTTATTTATGTTTAATTAAATAATAAAATGTTAACGCTATCAGGATATGTTGGGTTAATATCGGATCAGGGGGTTATCGTAATATTACCGCTAAAATCAATTATAATATGTTCTAATACTGACAATACAGCTTCAAGTGCTATTTTTTGATATATCACATTTTTTGTCACTTAGTTTTAGTTTAGCAGTAAACATGAAACAACGTGATTACCTCTTAATCCGGTATCACCCGGACGCACAATATCGTTAATATTTCATATTTATTCCTTGGGTTGATTACAGTATTATTAAATCAACTGCCAGTATCATTTCAGAATTGAAATCTCGCAACAATATATTATTTACAAATATGAGAGGCCGTCTGCGCGTCGCCAAATGGGCAACAAAGTTGGCGTTGCCCGTAACCTGGTTATGCTTACTTCGATACTGTAATTTCCGCTAGCCCCATATTTGTACAGTAGCTAGTTTTGTTTACTCCAGTCGCTTCGTAGCTTCAACGTTATTGATTTTCGATAAACTAATCTATTGACTCCGATACAGAGTTGATATTTGTTGGTTGTGGTCTTAGTGTACATATAATAATTATTGGCTTGTGTACATACTGCTTTAACGAGCTATTAGGACTTAGGGCCCTTCAAGAAAGAGTCTATTGTTAAGTGTTAAATTTCATATACAAATAGCGCGAACATAATTTTTGCAATGTATTTAAGATTAATGTTGTATTACATAATTAGATGTCTACGTAGATTTTAGCGCAATTGTCTAAATTGATGTAAATAAAAAAGCAACTTAAAGTAATCACGATTTCACTCGATAATGACGTCAGCAAACAGAGTTCGTTGAACCGTGAAGCTTTAAACTGTTGCTAAGCAACACTATCCAATACATACAAAACCCAAGCCTTGACATTGACACTGTGCTAAAATTAAGCGCATGACACACGGCCGTTATAGTTTAAAGATATATAGCACGATATATTATTATAATATATCACGTCATTCAAAAAGTCCAGGTTCGAACTATTAACACTCGTCAAAAGAGGGTGAAGTTCGTAAGCGATAAGCTAACCCGAAAATTTGCTGTTCGCCGCAATCACTGTGGGGATGTGAAAGGAGGACGGCGGGGGAGGGGGGTTGTCTCGGCACTAGGTCACAATTCACATAGAACTCACTTCTTCCTAAGACATTGCCTACTTGTGGTTTTCGGAACTGCAAGATTCGGTCCTACATTATTTAAAAGCAAATCGCGAATCACTCAATAATAATATTGTTAATTCCTTTTGTAAGTTGACGCTGAAGGTCAAGCAAAATTAGAAAACAATCGAGGTTATCCCATATTTGCCCACCCTAGCACAAAAAAAGAATTGTAAACTAAAATCACAAACACAATACAAATTCAAACAGAGCATGTTCTGGTTTATGCAATATTATATTTACATTAAAGAAAGAAAAGAAGAATTTTACACTAATAAAATGGAATATCAAAGCGAAGCTGACCCTGAAATGAAAGTGGAAATATAGACGGATACAGGTCGAATGAAAGAGCGGCCGGAAATGGGATGTGCGCGGTCGAGGTATGCGAAACACACAGCTATGCGGACTCGCAGTATCTATGAACGGACTTTAATCGAATAGACAGTTCTATATCGGCTTTTACTTAACCCAATGTCGAGTCTATTGTTAAGAACGAATTAGTTAAAATAGATATCGTTAAAATATTTTTTAACGTTTAAGATAAAATAGGCAAATAATAAGTAGGAAATAATGCTTAAGGTTTAGAGCTAGTTCCAAGAGTAGTTCTTAAATACATTTTATTTGACACTTATCGTACTATACAGCTAGTGTAGATAGTACTCATTGTTTATTTGGACTTTTGTATTTGTTCGGCTTACATTGTATGTAATGAGTAGCATTTATCAGCAAGCCGTGAAATCCGCCCTTAATATTGTAGGAATAAATAGTTGAACGCATTGATTTATTTTTATAAATCTATGGATGAACTTTATAACATAAAATATACTTCAGTATGACGCAAAGTATAGATAGAGGTCTACACTGGGTCGTGAATCGCGATGAAATCGTAACATAAAATTTGTGACAACGGAAGCGACCCGACACGGCGCCTAACAGCTCTTATATTGTTGTTTGCTAGTATTTTCTAACAACTATACAAGAACTTTGTAACTGGACATGATTTTCTTAGTGACGTCAATGGAAAAGATGGTCAATCAAAAGAAAAAGCAATGTACGTTGATAAAATCTTTGAAACATGTTTATTTAGATGTATCTACAATTATACATTTAAAAGTTGGCGAAGATAACTTGGATGTTTGTTAGAAGTAAACACAGAAACCTCTCAATACAATTAGATGATTGGCAAACGGATTCTAAGATTGTTTTTCGGGAAAAGTTCACGTTGGATCTAACTGTACTTGCATCGATCCAAGACCCATCAACAATCCTAGTTAAAATGTGGAAACAAAAGGACCTATCCAAAAATGGGCCTGAAAATTTAAACAAGACAGTTAATATATATTTGGATAGAACTCCCTAAAACTAGCCTTTAGCAATAAATCGTTTAATTTTAAAGACCTCCGATTTTGAGATGTATGTAATTTTGTTTGGCTTGAAAACAGCACATCATATGAAGGTTACGAAAAAGTTGGTTAT
This sequence comes from Lapara coniferarum, assembly GCA_949316025.1. Taxonomy (NCBI): domain Eukaryota; kingdom Metazoa; phylum Arthropoda; class Insecta; order Lepidoptera; family Sphingidae; genus Lapara; species Lapara coniferarum. Next base: position 2,601,891 of record OX438933.1, read on the forward strand.
GAATGGAGGGGTCTAAAAATATTTTTTCAATGGATCTAAGCTCCATATGTTGCCCTCTTTAATATCCCCAAAGTTTGAGACTGTTTAGATTTTGAGGCCCAGCGCCCATATAAAAAGCGGACATCTCCTTTTCGTGCAATTCGTCACACTTAACAGTGGCTGTCTCCGTTCCATTAGGTTGCACATTACGCCAGATCGTGTCTCTTGCTATTTGCAGCGTGGTGACGCTTTTAACGCACTTTGCATTCAAACGGAATGCACATTTTATGGTGGAGAATTTACGAGTGAAAAGGTCATTAGGGTGTTGTGTTTTGCCAGGCTATTCTTCCGTCACTCGTGCTCCTATAAGCCAGGATTGTGGGACTTTTTATGTTACATGTTTTTGGGTCTGGGGATATTATTTGATAACCAGTATCGAGAGACATTTTATGATACCGACCAGTGAAGCTCGGTCTCGGAATACTAAATACAACTTATCTTATCAATAACCTGCAATAATAGCTGCAAGAGAGTTATAACTGGTTGTAATAAGTAATTATATATTAATACGTGAAGAAAAAAGCGGCGACAGTCTAGTTGGGAGTCGAACGGACTACCGAGACGATTGTCCGCAGGTTCAAAACCCAAGGGCACGCTCCTCGAACTTTTCTAAAAAGTTATGTGTGTATTCTTCGTGAATTATCGCTCGCTTGAACGGTGGCTTACAACATCGCGAGGAAACCTGCATACCCTCTTTATAAGAATTTCGAAGGTATGTGAAGTCTACCAACCCGCACTAGGCCAGCGTGGTGGACTAAGGCCTAAACCCTCTCAGTAGTAGAGGAAACCCATGCCCAGCAGTGGGACAGTATTTAATTCAGGGCTAGTATTATTATTATTATACATGGGCTACAGTCCTGACATGAAACATTTCAAAACCTTACCTTAAAATCTAAACAGTATAAAACGTGGAAATAAAATCTGACGACTATAATATATATCTACGGCCTCGTCTTCACATTCTATTTGTTCGAAGGTCTCTCCGTGGCCTTCGGGGGTGTGTGACGTGTCTGGACTGCCAATGTCACCGCAAACCTCACAGATTCAGATTCCCGAACTCGTGGTCAAATCAAGGATTTCGGATCGCAGAATATGCTTAGTTAGTAAAATTCTTAAAACGGGTTGTAATAACTGGTTATGTCAAGATTTTGGCGTGTTAAGACCGTAAATTAATAAAAAGTATTAAGTTAGGTATCTATTTATAAAAACTTTTTTTTAACATCACCAAAATAAAGATATAGTTTATTATAAAATTAGTTTTGGCGCCCACAATGAAAGTATACAATACATAGTAAGAAAACGATAGTTGTGAACTTATTATAAACATTATGTAGGTAATAGTCCTATGAAATCGTCCACTAAAATTGGTCTATAAACGTACATAGTTGCTCCATCAAAGGCTAAAATAGAACGAGAGTTCCAATATTTGTCGCTAGAAGAACGTACTAAAATTGGAACCAATATATCTGTGTTTCGGCTTTTCCTGACAAAAGAAAATACGAGAACACAAATGCAGAGCATTTAGTCCGTGACATTGGTCACAGGGAGCCCGATTCAAGTATTTCCGGAGATGTGACTAAAGCCACACATAACAAATTCCCTATGTATCGAAATAGCCCACGTTGTTGTCAATTAAAAAATGTAAGCAGTCAGCATTGCACTGAGTCCCAAACACTATGTACACCCTACATCGGCATACCAACCAAAACCCGCGGTGGCCTTATTCGGCGTCTATGGGACGACCCCGGGGAGCCATCATTAGTACCTAGCAATATCTTTCTTCGTTCATTTTCCCCATATTTGTTCGAAACCAAATATTCGTAACACTTTGTTTACCCGAAAACCGAATGGAAGATTTTAATTAAAATGAAACGAATGGACACTGCGACCGTATGGAATTTAAAAATAAAGAATACCTTTGCTACGCTTCAAACGGAAATAGTTTTCCGACCGTCGAAAATGTTCGTTGGGGACAAAATTAAATACTGCCTTTATCTATTGATAAAATTGCTAACTCTGACAGACAAGGTACAGCCCAAACCAACTTTTAAAAAATTGAGGCTCATTTAGACGGAGCAATAATTGATAGAAATAAACGCATGCAATGGTTGCTAGCAATATTATTTTGAATATCTGCCAAAAGACTCGTATGTACCAGTCACCAGCATAAGTAGCTGAACAAGTTTAAAATTTCAAATTGCCTACATACTTTTGTGTTCTTACTAATCTTTTTTTTCTCTTCACACGTCAGCAAGCTCCGCCGGTCATAACGCTGTGTGCGTGCGAAAAAGATAGCGCGATATTCCCACCACGCCCCCACTTTTACTCACAACAATATTTAAAAAAATGAATATCTTCTTTATTTTTCAATCGATTTTGATGCTAATTTCATTTCTTATTATTTTTCGTTACAGCTACAATAACATACAAAATCAAACATAGGTAACTACCCCATTGTAATGGTTGATCCGTCGGAATGAGGCTTTATGCACACGAAGTCATGTAACTTTCGTGAACTGAGAAAGGATTTTTCCTTTCATTATTCATTCTTATTTCACTTATTAGATGGTTTGGTGCGCCATCATTTGTCTTCCTCTGTCGCCTAGTAGTATCCACTAGGCCAGTATTTCTTAACCTGTAGTCCGCGGACCCCTGGGGTCCGTGAGTGGGTGTATGGGGGTCCGCCAACTTATCTATGGACATTTATATTAATAAATATATGCCAGCAAATCTCGTAATCGCTACGGTTACTTAGCACGGCGGGCATGCACTAGGAAGCGGGATTTATGCTCTTGTATATATAAAAAACAAATACAGGAACAGATTACAATTGGAATCCGATTTGAGATTACAACTTAGTAATAACATCTACCCAAATATTATTAATTTAGTTGCAAAAAGCACCAACCTTCACATTTATACGGTATTTTTAGATTTTAATATTTTTTTTGTACCAAAATAAATTGTCCTCAACTTATTCTGTGTTTATTTTATTAAGGGGTCCTTGAAATTGCGCTTAATTTTCTAGGGGTCCACGGACTGAAATAGGTTAAGAAACGTTGCACTAGTTGTTGCTTTCTGACATGGTACAACTTTTACCAATATCTGGGCATTTTGAAGGTTTCCACAAACTTAGGTTACAGTTCGCAACACTTTGTGTTTAGGTTTCTGAGTTGAAGCTACTACTATGGCTAGTTTACCGGCTTCTACAGGGGATGAGCTACTCGTCTCCTAATTTAATGCACCGAGACAAAAGCTGAAATGCGTGATTTTAATACAAAGCTTGATAGGTATTCGATACAAAGATCGAAAGAAATTCAATACAAAGATCGAAAGCAATTCGATACAGCGTTCCAAAGCGATCAAAAAGTATATCACGAAGACACAATGCAGTATTATAAAGATTCATGGCCTTAAATCGTAGCCTGGCGTTCAACGAATGCTAACTTTATTATGCGGCTTCAAACACAACCCAACTTTAACGAGATAATCGGTGCACAATAGTTGCGAATAAAGGACAATTGCTACACGACTTTTTTCCTTGTTTAAGGTACTTTTAAAAAATCTAATACATAATACGTTCAGGTCTTTTTTTGGACAGTATTTGAATTGTCATTACGTATTTTTTTTTTAAATTACGTCATAAAAGTCTAAGTTATATTTAACATTTCAAATATTTTTTGCCATCAAAATAAAATTTCACATAAAGACGTTTAGCGATCTTAATTGACTAGACTTCTGCTTACGGCACCGCCTGCGTGAAAAAGTTTCTCCAGCATAAAAAATAGCCTATCGCACTCAAGAACAATGTAGCTTCCTATTAGTGAAAGAATTTTCAAAATCGGTCTAGTAGTTTTTGAGTTTTTCCATCACAAACAAAGAAACAATCACATCTTTCCTCTTTATAATAGTAGTATAGATAAAACATTAAGATTAATGATATACAGCTCTTGATTACGTGTAGAGAACTTCTGGCTACTTGATATCTGTAAGAATCGGATTAGAGAAACTGGAGGGTCAAATTAAAGGAAGTTGTATCACAACTAAAAGAGAGCTTACAAAGATGTGATAATTTTTCAAACTGCCACATAAAAAATATAACAATAATGGCGCCAGATTTGTCTGGAAATCTTTAGGGGAGGCCTATGTACAGCAGTGGATTTTATGTGGATAATGACGATGATATGGATTTTTAAAAATATGATTGAATTGTCATCGGCCCTTGACAAGTATGACAAATTTCGATAATCCGACGTTGTGAACGGGGTCAAAATCATTTTCAAAGTTATGCAAACATACGTGTGAAGCTAACAAAAGCGCGTTAAAAAAGATGTGACCGTTTATCCTGCTTCCTACTAGTCCCACTAGTATTATAAACGAGAAAGTTTGTAAGAATGAATGGATGTATTGATGTAAGGATGTATGATTGTTACTCTTTCACGCATAAACTACTGAACAGATTTCGTTGAAATTTGGTATACGGGTAGATTATATCCTGGATTAACACATAGGTTACTCCAATCGATCCTCCTGTACTTGTAATTTTATGCCATCTTTTTAATTGCTTTACATTTTATGGCATAGCACAGTAAAGAAGCAAACTCTTCTGTTGGTAGGTAGATGATGTTTATAAGCATCTAACCTGAAATATCCTGATATGGCCATGCCCAGCTCACCTCATGTGAAATGAAATGGGAAACTCACACTGTGCCTGCGAGCGAGCTCCGATATCTCGTTTCTCGGTTAATTTGGCTTCCGTGTTAGTAAATGGGCAGGCATGCTGACGTTGCTGTTGTAATCTATTACAAAGGACATTATAGCCTTTAATTACTGGGTATTAGGAGACCTCTGTCTCATGGTGACGAGCGCAATACAACGCAGTGCTTTGTCACCAATTTCAAGCAGTGTTTCTGTAAATGGGCAATTTTTTCGACTACCAGTTGCCTTAGCTGGCCCGAGGACCTGAGTGGGAGCAAAAAACGTCCTGGTATCAACGATTGCGTTAGATGCTTTGTTGATATATAGGTTGGAGGCCTAAAAGTAGGTCCTTAGCGCGCGCTACGAGACCCTTGGCATACGACGCATACGGGTCATTCCGCCGTAGCGTGATAAAGCAGCTCAGTAGGCCGGCATGATTGTGTCGAATGGCATGAGATAACCATCTGCTGCCATTCGATACTCTATCTGGACGGCATCGAGCTTACCATAAAGTGAGGTGCAGTCACTTTTCCGCGCCCGAATGTAAAAAAAATACGAGGCCGTAGGGAGCTACAGCCCCCTAAAAGCTGCCACAATCGATTACGACCACGCAAGCGGCTTGCTAGTTTCTTCATTTATTTGGACGTATTAGCATTAAATATTTAAACCATGTCCTTTCAACGCTCGACTCCTGACAGTGACTTTGTTAATTATTCATCTCCTTAATTATGCAGATAATGAATGTATCGGTCTCTTTAATGAATATTTATTGCGGGATGACTGTCGGTTTGTTTATTTCTGCACTAGTTTCTTATACATTATTGAGGAATTAAATGGATTAATTCTGCTAATGGACTAACAAGATTGGAAAGCATTATATCCGTTTGAGAAAAAAATGGTTGAAAATCAAATAAGAGGGAATTAAGGCTAGACCTGGATATAAAAACTAAAGGTATTTTGATATAAAAACTAAATATTTTTTTTTATTCTTGGAATAAAAAAAAATATTTTATTCTTACTATTACACTGCCTCGACTGCCGCGGTGGCGTAGTTGTATTACGATACGACTGCAATGCGGAGGAGTCTCGGGCTCGATCCCCAGGTCAGATAAAGTGATATTAGGTTTTTCTAATCAGTATCAGCCCGGACTCTGGAATTTGTGCTCGATATGGCGATAAGCTCGCTCCTTATTACATCATGGGACGGAATACGCTCGGCGAAAAGTGGATGCACTAGTTGCACCTCTGCCTACCCTTTCAGTGACAAAAAAAGGCGCGAGTGAGTGTGCTGTGTGCTTACTATTACATTAATCAGATTATAATTGCAGTATAGACAAAGCTTATCTATCCTGACATACTTTAGTACATAAGACCTGCCGGTTAGCGCGATACACAGTTTTCTTTATGCGGGCTTGGCAAAATGGCTCCACTGCACCAGATGGTAAGTGAGAGGTCTAGGACCTAGGTAGAGTGTTGACTAATGAGAGAATATTATCCCTCGCTAGGAAACACACACACACACACTCACTCACGCCCGTTATCCCCGCAGGGGTAGGCAGAGGCGCAACCACTTATCGCCGTTATTCCGTCCCATGTGATACCGGGCGAGCCTATCGCCATATCGGGCACAAATTCCAGACTCCGGGCTGATACTAAATAGAAAAACTCAATATCACTTTGCCCGACCGGGGATTGAACCCGAGACCTCAGCATTACACAGGAAACTACCGTATTGTGCTAGTAAACACAATACGGTAGATTTCTCTGTTTGATTATTGTACATTATTAATTCATATGTAACAAACAATAATACGAAAAACTTTTTAACAAAAAAATTAAACCGCCGAAAAAATTGTAAAGCGAAAAATAATAAACATTTTTTATTTAACCTTAATAACTAGTAGATACGTATATTTGGAGTCGAAGTCGATGGAGTCGTTGTGTAGTTAAAATAAAAAAGAAATTAGGTTTAGGATTAAGAAATATTGTAAAACGTATTGTGTGATTGTTAAATATTTTGAAACTCACAAACTTTTCCACTTTATAATGTAAAAGATATAATAGATGGTTAAGCTTCTTAAGCATTAAAATGAAACAGATTTTTAATAAGACCCGTACGATACCTAGAGGCATGTTGATTTAAGATTATCAACAATCTAAAGATATCTACAAAAGTTCTTATTTCGTAAGTAGAAAGAACTATCTTTATATTTTCTCATCACCAGTAGACTAACTATTATGGCGTCATTATGGCGGTCTTAGTACCTTATGCGTTGAGCGTTTCTACATCAATGACCTTATGCCTTGTTTTATTCAATTGCAGCCGCGATCTTTGTCGAATATTCTATCGGATCGTTATGTGTTTAAGTTATACTTTTACTGGGGGCAGGACTCTCATATGTAAGAGACAGTCTGGGTGGGTACCACCGCAATGTCTGTTAATACCGCAAAGCAGCAGTGTGCATGCACTATTGCGTTTCGCTTTGAAGAGCATTGTAGCCAGTGTAACTACAGGACATAATGAGACTTAACATTTTATATCTCAGGATGCCGAGCGCAATGGAATGCCACACAGTACTTTGTAACTCAAGGTGCTGGATGGTGTTCTACTGTTTATGGGTGGTCGTATCGCTTACCATCAGGCGAACGGCATGCTCGTCTCGTCATTTGATGCCATAACAAAACAAAATACTTTTGTATTTATGGAGGTACACGTCATGGCTTTGGTGCTAAATATATAGTGAATTTCGCAGCGCTCGTGTCCGTCATAGACTATGGGAATATCTTATTCGTTAACACAGGATTGGAACTTGTGTGTGACAAGTAAGGTCTGTTTAATAATTCAACTATTTTAGTTGCGTCTATTAATGTGAGTAAAGTATTAAAAGTAGCAAGTCTGATGGCAAACGATACTAAACGCTGAACTTCAAAGCACTGACCGGCCGCCTAATACACAATAGACACACACTCACGCCTTTTATCCCCGAAGGGGTAGGTACAGGCGCAACAAGTGCACCAACTTTTCGCCGTGCGTATTCCGTCCCACGTTGTGATAGGGGGCGAGCCTATCGCCATATCGGGCACAAATTCCAGCCTCCGGGCCGATACTGAGTATCAGACTAAGTAGAAAAACCCAATATCGCTTTTCCCGACCCGGGGCTCGAACTCAAGACCTCAGCATTGCAATCGTACCGTAACACAACTACGCCACTGAGGCAGTCATACATATAATTCAGTGTTGAATACACAAAAGTACTGCCTTAACACCCAGTAACTACAACTAAATGTTTATTTGCTCAAACATCATAACACAGATATAAAAACAAAAGAAATAAACACAAGTAAAGAAGACAAACATAAATAAAGTGAATATAATACAAATGCGAGTGTCCTGCTGAACGTGTGACGTTACAACTACATTGTTACATCGACTCACCGATACAACCAATATACGGATAAACGCTAGACCCAGTAAACTCGATAGTAAACTTATAGCTATGCACCGGTTCAATGACCTAGCTAATTGTGTAGACAAGGTCAGCGCTTCGGCGGCAGACAGAATACAAGCATATTATTATATATTGATACTCGCGCGCGTCAAAATACCTTCCTGAAAAAATCCAGATATATTTGGCCGAGACTTACGGCATTCATTGACGTTACAGTCATAGTGACTTATGGTAAAATTATGACGTTTGTATTGTGGCCATTTTTAAGCCTCATTTAGACGTAGCAATTTTTGATGGCAATAATCGATTTTTGAATAACTTGTCTCTACATTGCGCATGTGTAGACAGGGTACATTTTTGAAGCAATAATTGCGTATGATTATTGCTAGCAATAATTGATCAGTCTAAACGAGGCTTTAGGCTTTTAGCTGGTTATTTGGTGTTACAGTTCAAGAGTAACTGACTGTTGTGCCAAATATCATCAGAATTAGTTCAGTTTACCTACGCGCCTGCTTCACAACCTTTAATGTTTGTTGAGCAACACAGTCATATTTCTACAAATGTGCTTCTCGTATATCGAAAATAAATTTTAATCACAGAAATTAATGAACATGTTATTTGTGGTAGCATAGTAAAAGATCAGCGCACATCAATCAATGTAGGTGTAGTCGCTCTTTGTTTTGTGTGCGAGAGTTTGTGAAATTCACGTGTAAGTTTTCATGGAAAGCGATGTTTTTGACGTTTAATTATTTACTGCCGAGGGAGACAACATTTTTCAAGCGTATGTATATATTTATTTAATACGCACAAACACGATTTCACTTCACTATTGTTTATCAATTATGTTCACTTTAACGGTGAAGGAAAACATCGTGAGGAAACCTACATACCTGAGAATTCTCCACAAGAATTTCGATGGTATGTGAAGTCTGCCAACCCGCACAAGGCCAGCGTGGTGGGCTAAGGCCTAACCCCTCTCAGTAGTAGAGGAGGCCCGTGCCCAGCAGTGGGACAGTATATAATACAGGGCTATAATTGCATTATTATATAATGCAATGAATAATACACAATAAAAGACCATAAATGTATACAAAGCGGAATATTTGTTATAAATTAAAAAAGTTAATGAAAGAGGTTACTTTCATTAACTAATTCTCTATTGTACAATCAACCATGAAAGTTTTGTAACATGTTTTCATACAAGTAAAAAGGTCTTCCCGTTTTATTCCACATTGTGGAGCGACACCATAACGTGGCGTCATTACCATTATAAAGCGAGATAGCGCGATGTTTCCACAACCGCCCAATTTTATTTAAAAACTAAATTACTTGTGTTTTTATTAATTAATTTTCATTGTTTCATACAAAGCATTATTTATACGGATTTTATTGATATGCCGGAAGGTGCGTACACGGCGGTTGATAATGCGTAACGAATACTTCGCAATAGTCATAATTTAAACCCTATCTCTTCGATTCACGACTGTTTTATTGCTCGATCATTACAATCACGTGTTCAGAGGACAATCCCTATGTCGGGATGCATTAGAAACCCACTTAACACTTAGGGTGGTATTAATAAATCGATCTCAAGTTTGAATTACATCTCAAGTACACATAATGTATTGAACTCTTCATACATTATGGGCGGTATTAATAAATCAATCTTAAGTTTGAGTAACATCTCAAGTAGACATAATTCAATACATTATGTCCACTTGAGATGTAACTCAAACTTGAGATTGATTTATTAATACCGCCCTTACTACGTTGAGAGCTAATTCAAGACTAACATAATGACGACCTTAACAGTTACTAACACTGAAATAGCATAGTAACGCTTTGATTATGGGTACTTGAAGACTCAACTGAATTCAACGACGACCGAACTAAGACTGCTCACTCGAATGGCGAGGCGCCCTATTTGTACTCTCAACTGTCACTCCTACCAATAGTTTGTCATCTCGACTTGTTTTATCAAGAATATTATTTCAAATTACCGGTCCGACAAATATATATAAATTATTCATAAGGAAACGCGGTTAAATATTTATCACATAATTGGATGCAAAATCAAATGGAGATACAAAATGCATAACGCAGGCTTGACGCGCTAATAGCATTCGTTATGAAATCTAGCTAATACGATTTAACAATCTGTGTGTGAGTCCCGTACATGTTGGGAAATTCAAATTCAAAACGTATAGGTATTAATGATCAAATCAGCAGTGCATGTGACTGATGATGAGATACATCAGTTTTACATTGCTTGCAAATATTATATAATGTTACGGCAATAAAGTAGGTAACGACTGTGCCTTGGTTCCACTTTAGTCTATAGCATACTGGCGTGAAATGACCTTTATCCCTATTACGCAAAAAATACTCAAGTATGGTCTAAGTACTTAACTTTTTTTTATTGCAATTGAATGTTGAAACGAGCATGCCGTTCACCTGATGGTAAGCGATACGACCACCTATAAACAGTAGCAACACCATCCAGCACCTTGAGTTACAAAGTATTGTGTGGTATTCCACTGTGCTTGTCCTCCTGAGACATAAGATGTTAAGTCTCATTATGTCCAGTAGTTACACTGGCTACAATGTACTTCAAACCGAAAGACAACAGTGCATGCACACTGCTGTTTGGTGGTACAAATAGATATTGCAGTGGTACCCACCCAGACAAACTCTAACCTACATATAAGGGACCTACCACCAGTCTTAACTAATTAAAATAAGAGGAATATTTATAAAACTGGATAAAATGATGAGCATGTAGGTTTTCTGGTCATTATAGTAACTCAAAACTTCGAAATACAACTGTCATTACTCGTCTTGAGAATTGAAATTTTTAATAAATTATACAGGCGTTAATATCCTTCCCTAGGTGTAGCTCGAGACTTTAGATCATTTTCTGCTACAAAATGCTTAATCTATACCGCAACCTGTATGACGACAGCGCAATTGATTTAAAAAAAGATATACCCGTTTTCAATTTCTGATTGGAACTAATTACCAAGATAAAAAGTAGCTTACATGGAAATCCAGGACATGGTGTACCAAATTTCGTCGAAATCCATTCAGTAATATCAGAGGTATGCAGTAACAAAGAAATAGGAAAACAGACAGACAGAAAGGAATTAAAAAAAAATTATCTTACTTAGTACTTACTAGAGGTGATCATTAAACGTTATAACTGTTAATTTAACTCATTATAAAAAAATAGCTGTTAATTTTATTAACTACTATTGCAATATTCATTAAACGTTTAAACTAATGAACGGACTGCGGAGGCAGTTAATGCCATCTGTTAATTTATCATTCAACTAAACTTGATAACTGTTAAACTAAACTTGATAACTGTTAATCATAGAAAAATGCTAATAACGCCTCTATAGTCTATAGGTTATTTATTAAATGAAATTTAATACTACTAATAAGTACAAAAATGATATTTTTTCTTTAGCTAAGACTTAAATTATGCCTTGTCGTGATTTGTCGCCACTTGCAATGATTGCGAAAATAATTTTATTTAGGTAACGTCAGAATTGGTAAAAGTGGCCGCCATTTTGAATTTCTTTGTTTTAAGATCAAATGACCTCAAAATCGGTAGGTGGGTATAACTTTAATTACCAAAGACTGATCTAATGTCAGAATTGAAAAAAGTGGCCGCCATTTTGAATTTCTTTGTTTTAAGGCCAATTGACCTCAAAATCGGTATCTGGATATAACTTTAGTTACCAAAGACTGATCCAATGTCGGAATCGAAAAAAGTGGCCGCCATTTTGAATTTCTTTGTTTTAAGGCCTATCGACCTCAAAATCGATATCTGGGCAGGCCTGTAGGTATAAAAGACGGATCCAATGTTAGAATTGAAAAAAGTGGCCGCCATTTTGAATTTCTTTGTTTTAAGGCCAATCCATCTCAAAATCGATATCTGGGCAGGCCTGTAGGTACAAAAGACGGATCCAATGTTAGAATTGAAAAAGTGGCCGCCATTTTGAATTTCTTTGTTTTAAGGCCAATCGATCTCAAAATCGATATCTGGGCAGGCCTTTAGATACAAAAGACGGATCCAATGTTAGAATTGAGAAAAGTGGCCGCCATTTTGAATATCTTTGTTTTAAGGCCAATTGACCTCAAAATCGATATCTGGGCTGGCCTGTAGGTACAAAAGACGGATCCAATGTTAGAATTGAAAAAAGTGGCCGCCATTTTGAATTTCTTTGTTTTAAGGCCTATCGACCTCAAAATCGATATTTGGTCATGGCTTTAGTTACCAAAGAACATTCCAATGTCGGAATGGAAAAAAGTGGCCGCCATTTTGAATTTCTTTGTTTTAAAGCCAATCCACCTCAAAATCGATATCTGGGCAGGCCTGTAGGTACAAAAGACGGATCCAATGTTAGAATTGAAAAAAGTGGCCGCCATTTTGAATTTCTTTGTTTTAAGGCCAATCCATCTCAAAATCGATATCTGGGCAGGCCTGTAGGTACAAAAGACGGATCCAATGTTAGAATTGAAAAAAGTGGCCGCCATTTTGAATTTCTTTGTTTTAAGGCCAATCGATCTCAAAATCGATATCTGGGCAGGCCTTTAGATACAAAAGACGGATCCAATGTTAGAATTGAAAAAAGTGGCCGCCATTTTGAATATCTTTGTTTTAAGGCCAATTGACCTCAAAATCGATATCTGGGCTGGCCTGTAGGTACAAAAGACGGATCCAATGTTAGAATTGAAAAAAGTGGCCGTCATTTTGAATTTTTTTGTTTTACGGCCAATCGACCTCAAAATCGATATCTGGGCATGGCTTTAGGTACAAAAGACGGATACAATGTTAGAATTGAAAAAAGTGGCCGCCATTTTGAATTCCTTTGTTTTAAGGCCAATTGACCTCAAAATCGATACTGGGCATGACATTGATAGTAAAAGTCATATTTAATGTTAGACTTAAGAAAAATGAGCGCCATTTTAAACTTCTTTGTTTTAAGAATGATTGTATTTAAGATAGATATTTGGGCTTGTCTTTAGACAAATAGAATAAATCGAGGTTGGAATTTCAAGAACTGCATTTCATGTTAAATGTTCTTGTTTTAAGGGCTATTGGTTTTAAAATCAAACTCCGCTGGACATGGCCACAAACTATAGTAGGTTATAGAACTTTTAAATAATATGGCCACCATCAATGCTTATTCAATGCTCTTCAATAACGATATCGCAGGTTTGTTATGTCGCAAAATAAAGAATTGAAGAACAAAGAAGTGGCCCGTGGCAGCAAACAGCAAATAAAGTAAATTCTTCTGTGAAAGCATCAAAATCGGTTAAAAATCAGGGAGTCGCTAACAATTCAACTATTGCTATAAGAATACTTAGCCGCGTAGTAGAAATTATCTTCTATATGTTTCTTCCCCCACATCGTTATGCCCTGTTGGTTGACCATTCAATTAATGTATCTTTTTTTTATTTACCCCCCTTCACCAGACTTAAAAGGCTACTCACGTTGATTACCTTATTAATTTTTTTTAAGTATTTAATTTTGATGTGACTGCGTATTTAAATTGTTAAATTAGTAAAATTACAACCTTGATTTATTCTATTTGGCTAAAGACAAGCCCAAATATCTATCTTAAATCCAATCAGTCTTAAAACAGAGAAGTTCAAAATGGTGACAACTTTTCTTGAGTCTACCATTAGATCTGTTTTTTACTAACGATGACATGCCCAAGTATCCATTTTGACGTCAATTGTTCTTAAAACATATAAATTCGAAATGGTGGCCACTTTTTTCAATTCTAACATTGGATCCGTCTTTTGTACCTAAAGCCATGACCAAATATCGATTTTGAGGTCGATTGGCCTTAAAACAAAGGAATTCAACATGGCGGCCACTTTTTCAATTCTAACATTGGATCCGTCTTTTGTACCTACAGGCCTGCCCAGATATCGATTTTGAGGTCGATAGGCCTTAAAACAAAGAAATTCAAAATGGCGGCCACTTTTTTCCATTCCGACATTGGAATGTTCTTTGGTAACTAAAGTTATACTCAGATGTCGAATTTGAGGTCAATTGGCCTTAAAACAAAGGAATTCAAAATGGCGGCTATTTTTTTCAATTCTAACATTGGATCCGTCTTTTGTACCTAAACGCCTGCCCAGATATCAATTTTGAAGTCGATTGGACTTAAAACAAAGAAATTCAAAATGGCGGCCACTTTTTTCAATTTTAACAATGGATCCGTCTTTTATACCTACAGGCCTGCCCAGATATCGATTTTGAGGTCGATAGGCCTTAAAACAAAGAAATTCAAAATGGCGGCCACTTTTTTCAAATCCGACATTGGATCAGTTTTTAGTAATTAAAGTTATACCCAGATACCGATTTTGAATTCAATTGGCCTTAAAACATAGAAATTCAAAATGGCGGCCGTGTATACCAATTCTAACATTGGTTCTGAATACTATAGTGCTAATGTCCATAATAAATAAATAAATAAGTAATATAAAGATACGTACTAACATAATTTTAAGGTGTAAAAAATTGAACAGTCATTACACCTCAAAGAAGATTTTTTCAATTGTATGAACGGCACGCAAGCGTCATTTACACAAATGTTCATGAATACGTTATAATTAGAAAATGTTTATTTCGATGTGACTGTTATTGTGAAAAAAAATTAACCTGTTGGTTATTGATTCAATGTTAAAAAATTTAACATAATTAAAATAAACGACGCAAGACACGTGTTGAACATGTTACCGCTAATGCTTTTCACGTAACTCCTTACTTCTTGACCGTTATAACTTAACTATTAATTTAACACGTTATTTTTTTTTAATGTTTAACTTTTAACCATTTATAATTTTTAACCATTAATCACATCACTAGTACTTACGTCAACAGAGATCCCAAACAATGATTGCCATCTCTATTTTAACCCGTCAAGCCCCGCTTAAATATATAGATGTATGGGAAAACCATATATATATGGACACCGGCGTCCATCGCTGGGCTTGATGAGTCAATCACACTCAATGTACTGAAGAATAACCTATCATAACCTGTAATAATAGACAAAGAGGCCAATACTTTTTTCTTATCAGGTCTAAATTCCTTTCCATGTTAAATTTATAAAACATGAGACAAGCGAAAAATGTGAATAAATTTGTTTTTTTTTATATAGGGGGCAAACGAGCATGCGGTTCACCGGATGGTAAGTGATCACCGCTGCCCATGAACATCTGCAATACCAGGGGGCATAGAGATGCGTTGCCGGTCTTTTAGGTGGGAATACGCTCTTTTTTTGAAGGTCGGCAGGTCGTATCTGTCCGGAAATGCTGCTGGCGGCAATTGGTTCCATAGTTAAGTTGTACGTGGTAAAAAAATTCGGCTGAAACGTACAGTGGTGGATTGCCAACCTCCGAGGTGATGTGGATGGAATTTGGAGTTCTGCCGCGTTGTACGGTGATGGAATTCAGCAGCAGGGATAAGTCCGAACAATTCTTCAAAGCACTCCCCGTAGTAAATGCGATAGAGAATGCAGAGCGATGCTACATCTCTACGCAAAGCCGAAGGATCAAGCCGATCGGAAAGAATACGGTGGTCAACGATACGAGCTGCCCGACGTTGAATACGATCAAGAGAGAGAAGCTGGTACTGGGGAGCCCCTGCCCAAAGATGGGAACAATATTCCATGCGAGGCCGGACCTGCGCCTTATAAAGGTGCAGGTAATGGGCCGACGTGAAATATCGCTTCGATCTGTTGAACACACCAAGCTTCTTTGAGGCCAATTTGACCTTACCCTCAAGGTGACCGCGGAACTGAACGTCACTCGATATGTCGACACTAAGAATTTATTGGGTGCCTTCTCTTTTAATAATCTATTAATACTCTCTTTTATATATCTGGTAACTTCATCGACCACCCATAGCCCTAAAATAATATCAAACGAATCTCAATTTGTCCCAACTCCAATTTTGGGCAGAGCTTTATAAAAACCTGTATTCCTCCGATTTAACCAAGTAACGTTTACTAACAGCCGACATGCATACACTTGTTAAAATTGCGTAGCGTCGCCACTATTTCTATATTTTGTCACATTTGTCGAAATTCTGGCCCGAATCTTGCCTAGTACGCGGCTACGTAATCATGATCGATTTTATCCTCCCCTTCCCCCCTTCGGTACCCTCCCGCGAGTGAAAGTGAGTCGGTATGGCTCGACGGAGGCCTGATTTGGTAAATATTTGGCTTTAAAATAAAACTTAAGCGTAATTGTGGCGTCCATTCTGCTGCAGAGTTGGATGTATCGAATTGTGTAGTTTATAAATGACTAGTATTGAAAGAAAGAAAGAAAGAAAACTCATATTGTCGCAGCAGTGAGCAAAGAATTAAAAACATAAAATAATAATGCTTATTTATATAATAATACTTTATTATTGCTCGCGGCTCCGCCCACGGACAAAGTTTTTCCGGGGTAAAAATATGTAAAATAAATTTACATCAATGTTTAGGGATGATAATTTATCGTCAATTGATACTCTATCTAGATTACACAGGTACAGTGCATACATACATATACACTCACGCCTGTTATCCCCGAAGGGGTAGGCAGAGGCGCAACTAGTGCACCCACTTTTCTCCGACATTCCGTCCCATGACTGCCTCGGTGGCGTAGTTGTATTACAGTACGACTGCAAAGCTGAGGTCTCGGGTTCGATCCCCGGGTCGGGCAAAGTGATATTGAGTTTTTCTATTCAGTATCACTCCGGAGTCTGGAATTTGTGCCCGATACGGCGATAGGCTCGCCCCCTATCACATCATGGGACGGAATAACGGCGAAAATTGGGTGCACGAGTTGCGCCTCTGCCTACCTCTTCGGGGATATCAGGCGTGAGTGTGTGTGTATTTATTTATTTATTAATATTCGGGGAACAAACAGAACAATGTTTCTTTAAACTAGATTAACACTAAAACATATTGTATATCTATTAATATTACAAATGGTGTCCGTGTTTAAAAAAAAAAAGAAATTTCAAAAAGCGTTATTTTTTTAAAAGGTGGAATAGAGAAAAACATTATCAAACAATCAAAATTTTAATATCAATTATAATAATATTCAAGATATATACAATAATTTTATAGACCAAATAACTGATGCGAGTGATCAACACATTCCATATATTAAATGTTGTTAACTCATAAATAAATTTAATCCAAAAGTTTACTGAAACCCTACTTTATCCAAAATAGTTGCACAGAGAAGATTAGCCCTGTCTCAGTTTCGCCGTAACCTTTCCCCGGAAAATTTACGTAAGCTGGAAGAGAAAACAAAGGATTCTCATAAATTAATAAACATAGCTAAATCTGCAAGCTGGAGAATGTTTTGTGATTCTATTAACCATACTGGTGGTAGGACTCTCATATAATTATATAATTATAGATGTAATTATTGAAAAATGCTCAAAACTCCTAAACATATTAAAAGTACTTTCTGGTAGCTCCTTTGGAATACATATAACCCATATGCGCAGATTATACATCGCATTAATTAGAAGCCAAATAGATTATGCGTGTTTTCTTTATGATCGTAGTGCAAATATATACACTGGAACTGTTAGACAAGTTACAAAATCAAGCCATAAGATTAGTAGGCGTCTTCATTAAAAGTTTTCCGATTCACGTTATGGAAAGTGAGCTTAAAATATTTCATTATCATTGCGAGTATAGCTAAAACTTACTTAGCATACAAGTATAGCTAAAACTTATTTCATGGACCAATTATTATATGTCTGTTGCGTTAATGTCAGAACTAAGTGCTCTTATACACGATACTGGGAAACAAATAAACCCTGTACTAGTTAAAACTTACAATGATGTGTGTCAGGTTACTGTCATTTCGGTAAGCGTTCTTGGTATGTTTAATTTGGACAATTGGATAACCATCATTGATATAAAAAAAATACATCTTTGTTGATTTTGAAAACATTCAATATTCTAAATCTTGATATGAGCCTAATTTATTAGTGAACTATGTTATTGAGGAGATAAACAAAAAATATTTTGAATGTCAGAGTATATTTACTGACGGATCCAAAGGTAATAACGGTCAAGGTGCCGGTCTTTATGACAAAACCCTTCAATGTAGAGCTGGTTTTAAAATTAACTTTGATGTATCTATAATGTCACTAGAACTCATTACAATATATCAGGCCTTATCTTACGGAAGTAAACTCAATGCAAATAAAATTGTCATATTTACAGACAGAGTACCATAAAACATGTGGCTCGATGCGCCTCTAGCCTCAGAGGTGCCTATGACATTCTAAAATTGTTTCCTTTAATAATAGTGGTAAAGACTTAAAGTCGCAATGGGTTCCAACACATATTGGTCTGAAGGAGAACGAGGAAGCTGATCAAATAGCTAAGTTAGCAGCAACAGATGGCAAGGTAGTAAGAAACTCACCTGACCACTGGGAATTAGTTCCTAAATTTAAAAAAAATACATTTTGAAGACTGGGAAAGATATTTTAATTTAAAATCCATTGATAAAGAAATATGGTATATGACCATAAAGGGTGACCTTCGTCGCATATCCCGGTTAGCTGGCTCTAACTAAAGCAGGAAGTATGTAAAACTAACCATTAGGCTGAGATCTGGACACTTTCCATCAGCAAAGTATGCGTACTTAATGAAGAAAAATAGCTTACCCAAGTTATAACTTGCAATAAAATTGAAGATATACAACATTTGCTGTTGGAATGTGATCGAAACAAAGATGAACGCGACTCGCTGTTGAACGAATTCAAATTAAACAGACTGGACGAAGGCCTGATTCAAATCATCTTATCAAAGCCAAATTCTGAGGTCGTTAAAAATGTAATTCATTAACAGTCGTTCAAGATCTGTCGTAATTTATTAACTAAATTGTTTTTTTTTTATTTAATTTTGTATGTATTATATTGTAACAAATTACGATGGCATTGTCATGTCCTCTATGGATAAAAACTCCGGAATAAAAAAAAAACTATGTAGATAGTACTTATTTTATTATAATTTATTTGGAAACATAAATAAGAGTGTGACTATCGTATTTGACTGGATTATATATTTATGTGACGTTGCATTTCAAGCGGTGACATCAGCCCTAACTATTATTGGGATTTTTGTTGGTAATATAGCCTCCTATTTTTTATGTTTTCTTTAACCTCCCAATCCTTTAACAGTCATTCCAGACTTACTCCTGAGAGCATAAAAAGAAATAAAAGGCTTAAATAAATTACATATATTTGGATGATTTTAGATACAAGTAGATCTACTAAAATCGAGTATATTATTATATTAATAAGTAGATATTTTATACATAGGGTAAATACCAACATTAACACACATTATAAATGAGCCAAAAATTACCAGGTCAAAACTGTGACCCCTCGGCCGAGACGAGTTGTATGTAAAATAAAAATAAAGCAAAGACATGTAGCGCGTAAATTCGTACATGCGCTAAAATGGGAGGAAAATCTCTATAATCCGTCGCTAACTTACTAGACGATGTCACAGCTTTGGCTCGACCAGTAAGATAAAAATCCAGGATTTAAAGTGAAGTAAAGGTCGTTGCACACTCAAATGAGCATCGCATCCATTGATGTATTAATCGCATCTAATAAATGAAAGCTGTGGTTGGTAGTATAAATTGCTTTTTGCTGGCTGAGGCGCTCTTGTTTGATGTTGAATGTAGTACAGTTAAATTATGTCTAATTACCTTCTTAAAAATCCAGTCGAATTGAGAACCTCCTCCTTTTATAAAGTCAATTAATAATTATTATTGAACTTTGTCATTACACCAGCTTTATCCTGTTTTATCTAGACTAAAATACCCTCCAATGCGATACATTCCTACAAAATTTATAGTACAAGGCAATTCTCAATGTGCGCGAACCTCAACCCACAGCGTGGATTATGAAAATCTCGCAAAAGCGACTATTTTAGCGTCGCACGGCGGAGCACGCCAGCGGCCTGGCCTGTGTACTCTTGTAATTGGACAGTGCCCGTGTTTGCACATCGGCTGACAAAACGCGTGTCCGATAATTGCCATGCGTGTCTTTAGTAACTGGCTTTTTGATTGGCTTTTATCGAACCGTTTGGAAGTAAGGAGTTAGTATTAATTAGTGAATGGTAAACAGAAAAGGGTAACTGAGTGCATCTTTATACAATGATGAAATTGGGATATTCAGTTTTTTATCAACCCCAAACTTATGGGGTTAGAAGGGGGAGATGCTAAACCGTTGAATCAATTGTAATTAAATTCGGTTTTGGGATATCTTGAACGATAAAAAAATATGGGATGTAATTTTTTTTCTTAATTCCTATTTAACCGCCCGTAAAAGGAGGGAAAAACTAAAGCACTGAACCGATCGTAATGAAATTTGGTATGAGGATATCTATAGCCTTAAAGATAACTATGGAATATATTTTTTTAACCTTAACTAAGGGGGTCAATAGAGGGGAGAAACTAGTTTTGTCCCTATTGTATTGCCCAGTATGGGGATATCTTGAACCTTGAAAATTAACAAGAATTAATAAAAATGAGAGGGGTAAAAGGGGAGAGAAACCGCTGAACCAATCCTGTTTAAATTTGGTTCAGGGATCTCTTGAAACTTGTAAATATGACATATTTAGTTTTATATTAACCCCTAAATAAGAAGAAACAAAATTAGCCGTTGAACTGATTATGGTGGAAGTACATTATACAATCATAATTTACCACGAATTAGTTATTTTATTTATTTATAAGTCAAGCTGAATTAACATAAATTACCTATGTAAAGAAAGAAAGAAAGAAAGGAAGAAAGAAAGAAAGGCAGAAAGAAAGAAAAAATCTTTATTTAGCCATTGTCTCTGGACCAGATAGATGGCAGTAAGTGTTAGTTAGATACACATGGGAATACAAACAAAATGCAAAAAAAAACTTAGAAAATACAGGTAAGTACTCACACACAAAAAAATAAATGAAAAAGTCCTCCGGCATATCAAATTCAAATTCAAATTCAAATCATTTATTCAGTAATTAGGCCCCTAAGGGCACTTTTACACGTCATTATTCACAATGTTGTTTTACTTAAAGATTCTACCAGTGCTTCGGAAAAGCCCACTGACCTGAGAAGAAGCACCAAGAAACTCAGCGTAGGTCTTTTGTCATTATTTTTTTAAATATATATTTTACAATTTATAAATCACAACATTACATTCAATTTTAAAGATGGATATTAAGTGCGTAAATTAGCGGAGAGTACCTAAGTGAAACAACCACCTACATGTTTAATTTTAATTTTAATATATACCCATGTATACACCCCAACCATCCGTGTCCGCAGTTTGGCCAAAACGGCCACAGGCTCAGCGTCCGCCAGGTGGAGTCATGTTTAACTAACCCCTAAACCCTATAGACAGTAAACTAAGCGATAGTCTTATTAAATTTTGCGCTTTGTAGAAAGAGACAAATCGATTATGCGGCCAATAAAAAAATCCTTTCGGTATCCCCGCAGAATAAATTGCCGGCCTCATTTACGGAGACGTGAAGCGGCGCGCATTGTGTTGGGCGGCGCTACTCCTCACGTCTCGCTATAAAATACATCGCACATTGGCAAGCTTTTGTATTTACGCGTGTGATGACGAGGGCCGCTGGCGCTGTATGCGCGGCAGCGCATATCAGGAAAAGTCTTCCGACGTGCCGCGAGGAACCACGTCGAACGCGCCGCATGTCGCACCACATCACCGAAAACGAGGCCTAAGATGATTCCGTTGCTAAAACTTAATTTGTTTGCTATATCTACTTTAATTCATATTGGAAAATAAATAAATACACACAGAATACATAATCAAATGAGTTTCCACTATGCTTTGGGTACGGAAAAGGAAACAGTCTTACAAAATACAAAGCACCCATCGTACGGCTAATCTGTTTAAAATATTACCGGTTACCAAAGATGTTATCAACAATAGTCTGTTATTACGGCCGTCAAATTAACGCTACCTCACGATTTTACTCCATTTTCCAGCATGAGCAATTTGCATAAATTTCAGAGATATTAACATAAATTAACATAGTAGTTATAGTATAGCTACTAGATTTGTAATAAAGTGGTTAGTATGAGATTTAAAGAGCTGCCAACCCTCGGTATGTGACTGTTAAAAACTTTAGAAGAAAGATTTTTATTGTTGGATTAAATAACTATAAGTTTAAACATAAAATTTCGTATGGATATAATACTAGCGATCCGTCCCGGCTTCGCACGGCTAGCACTAATATCTATAGATATTTGTGCTATAGCTGCTGATGATATAGATGCTGATGATGACATATAATTGGTAAAAGAAAAAAAAATGTTTTTCCGATCGCTTTCAAATTTTACAGAATCATCCGCTGGGCTAGTTTGAACATTACCTAAATATAATTTAAAACGCTCTAACCATTTTGGAGTCCATAGGTAACATAAATACACATATTCTCTGGTGGTAGGACTCTCATATGTAAGAGTCGGTCTGGATGGGTACCACCGCAATGTCTATTTCTACCGCCAAGCAGCAGTGTGCACGCACTCTTGTGTTTCGGTTTGAAGGACATTGTAGCCAGTATAACTACAGGACATAATGAGACTTAACATCTTATGTCTCAGGATGACGAGTGCAGTAGAATGCCACACAGTTTTATTCATCTCCTTCCTACAGAGCAGTAGGAAGGAGATGAATGGAGATTCCTGTAACTGATATAATTCCTTTTTATGTTTGTCAAAGAATAGTCTGTACATTCGGTCAGAACTACATATAATTAATGCAATGGCACATATTGTGGATATTTATGTGCGGCATTCCTTTATCATTTCTGTCTTTAGACTTTCGATTATAAAAACAATGTCCAACTGCATACATAGTACACTTTTTATTTGAGAGTTAGCCTTTCATTTAATGGCTTAATGTGGATTGCTAAAAGTGTGAAGATACATTTAATCTAGCTAGAAATATTATAATCATTAAAAAATGGAAATAATAATTTGAACTTAAAGACATTGAATAGTAATAATCTTAGAAATTCAAAGTTCAAATTTTAAAACCTGAAAGAAGTGCACATAGCAGATATTAGTTTGACGACGTCGCTATGTTCTGTGCTGCATTACTGAGTATTGTATGTATACGTATTTATAGGAATCAGCGCCTAGTAATGATTAAACGTGAAGTGTTAATAATGGTATAATATTTTTTTTTTTCATTAATGTACTTAAAGAAGTAAAGTCTTACCAATACTTCATCATAATGACATGTTATAATTCCATTATAATTACAAAATTTAAAGTGATTTTCTTCTCGTGTAATTTCGCCTTTTTGTAGTTACTACACGCTTAACCGCGATGATAACGTATACATTTGGAAATTAAAGTACGAATTCTCAGTTCATCGTTCATCAGTACTCATTCGCTTTACTTTGTTTTATTGATTTATCGTACGTGAAAAATAATTAAAATTAATGTGTCGTTGTCATTGATGTATAGGTTTTTTATATCAATGGTCGTTATAAACTATTTCTATATGAAAGCTAAGCTGCTGCTATACAAGACATAACTTTTTTGAAATCTGGTCACTTTCATTGCCTTTTTTGTATTAAAATTTGATAGTTTAAAAATATAACAACATGTGTTATGCCGGTCATACTCTTTACAAATTGTAGACAAAGTTCTGTGTCTGTATGTACATCCTTATGTAATATGTATGCCTCGCCTTTTTACAACACAAAAACATCGACTTCATTGTACGTGCTTCCGCGAATGCCTCGCAAAATACATTTTATTTGCCTCGTAAAAAGATTGCATTTAAATTGCTGCATGTGTTAAAAGGAATTATTTTGAACGAGAAACCCTCACCGCCCTACTTCAACTCGAATACAGGATTGACATATTTTTCAAGATAGAATTTTTACTTTATTGGAACGAAGTTCCTTCTTTCTGTTCTTATTATTGTCGTGTGTAGCGGTCTACCATTCTAGCCACTAAAAAACAATAATAATAACAAATCAAAATCCGTTCAAATGTTTAGAGGTCGGTTCATCATTAAAAATGGATTTAAATCGCTATTACACCACCATTCCATTTTCAAATGTTTGTACGTTACAAGCATTGATGTATTAAAAAACCTTTAATACACCAATGGTTACAAGTGTGATTTATAAACTTTTTGTATACAACTTATGCATAGTTACGATAAAATCGGTATAAAATGCCATAAAGAGTCTAGGGTTAACACTTTAAAAGTAAATAGAAAAGGTAAAAAGTATCGGAAATTCCAGATAACATCTCGTCCGTTAACGCGACAGCTCGATCGGAAATCCATAAATGAAGTTCCGCACCTTCACCGCTGAACTTTCCAACTGGAAAATATCTTACATTTCAAATTCACCTGAAGAATTGTTAAACACTTTTTACGCCGACTTTAAACTTTCTGCACGACGCGACACTTCGAAAGTTTTTGTGATCTCAGAAACATTTGAAATTTTTTCAAAGCTACATTATTCCAAAATGCTGTAGGTTATTTTTTAATCCAGGGTGGAAGGCTTGGAAGGGTTCAACGTAGAGTCTTATCGATTTAATAATACCAGCCTTGTTTTATAATACTGCCCACTTCTGAGCACTGGCCTGGCCTGGAAAACCCTCTCGGGTTTGGGACTTAGTCCATTACACTGGCCTAGTGCGGGTTTTCTCACGATGTTTCACTTTACCTTTAAGGCGAACGATAATTTATACATGGAAAAGAAACTAATATAGCTGTAGATTATTCGGAATGTTTAGCTAAATTTAAAAATATATGTTATGACTTGTGGAAAGAGTATTTTAATAAGCGATCATTAGAAAAAGGAATTTGGTACCGTACCCTTCAAAGTCAGCCTTTTCGTGTGCCTTGGTTTGCAAATAGTGGTATGTGCAGGAAATTAGTTGTAACTGCTCATAGACTTAGATCCGGACACATTCCTTGCAGAAGGTTTACATTTATGATGAAGAAGACTATCTCACCCAACTGTGAAGAATGTGGAGTTTTAGAATACACCATTTACTAATGGAATGTGTTCGGACTGAATCTATGAGACATAATGTAACAACGGTCTTAAAATGTAGCAAAAATAATGTTGGTATGTATCATGAAATCTTATGTCAGCCAAACGGAATCCAAGCTCGAAATCTGTTCGAATTTGTGTCTAAATTATATTTTTTTTGTCTGTACTATGTATTAGGGTACGATGGGACTGACATACGTTATGCGTAAATGTCCCTAAAACTAAATAAATAGAAAAAAAAATTATACACAATACATACATAACTTTAGATAAGTCAGAGGTGTGCCTAGCGATGTGATGTGTGTTATGTTAATTGGCAACATTTAGATCAATTTAACAGTAAAATGGTATGATTAGCACTTTACGACTGTTATGATGAGAGTACCGCCCAAGTCTTTCAAGACAACGCCGCAAGCAAAACCTAGTGTAAATACAATCAAAAACTAGTGCCGATTTTATTTGCAGAGATGGAATACGGTTACGAGGAAGAGGAGGCGAGTGATGTTGACAGGGAATTGCGCCCGGTGGCGCGACGCACCGCAAAACATATAGCCGCCGGGGAAGAACGCCCGCGTATCAACTCCAGTCAGCAAACAACACCGACTGACGGTAAGTTCAATACAGATTGACAGGACATATTGGCCCGGACAATTTGTCCGCGCGGACGATTTGACTTTCTGACGTGTGATTGATTTTATGGTGAGAATTGATAGTTGCACTTATAGAGTCCCGTGTTTGTTGTGCGTTGTTTTTGGTAAATAAAAGAAGTTAACCACTTCTTTGGTATGCTATATAAAATTATACCCGTAAGTAAAATAAATGAAAAAGGAAAATTTTCTGCACACTGGCCGTAATGCCAGTATCATGAAATCTTATGTCTATATACATACTTTATTTATTCGTTTTAAGAAAACAATCTCTATGATTTACACCAAGCCCTATATTATGGATTAAAATCATTGATGTAAATACATCAATGATTAAAATTATAATTTTTAAAAGTAAAAATTTCTTTTATAATGTTGATATATACATTTGAAGTACAAGTATCATCAAATTATTACGTGATTCCTGAGAGGGTTGTAAACTTGAATGGGAATTGAGTATTTATTATTATGCAAGTAAATATATGAACTGCTCTAAACAAAATAAATATTTGTATTATACACTGTACCTAATTTATAACTTTGAACTGATTTTGAAAAGAGCAACCCTAGAGTTTCTTGCCCGTTCTTCTCTGGCGGAAACTGCTTTCCGAACTGGTGATAGAGTAAAAATTTACTGAATCTAAGTAATGTTTAACATTTTATGGATCGGAATAAACGATTTCATTTCATTTAAAAAAAAGGAGATTGTTCGTTTGCACGCGCCAATATCGGACTATAGGTCCTGAAATAATTAAATAACTTCATCAATCGGAAGCTCTACTATCTGAATGATTTCATTTTCATCCCGTAACAGACTTAATTGCTTATATTGAAATCATTGTGAAACAGTTGATGCGTGGAAAGGAACAATGTGAAATAATTTTTTTTTTAAACTCGGCCTTACATTTAAGTCAATATTTGCTTATAGATTTAAACTTAAATTGAGATTGTTATACTATACGTAATAAAATGAAAAGCATAATTTTAAGAGCATGTAAAACGGTTATTAACTAAATAAAATGATAAAGTCATAAAAAAAAATTGCAATAACACGAATCTATGTAATAAACTCAATTTCTGTTTTTTTCTGTGTGTCACAGTTCGTTAGTCAACCTTAAGAACAAAGCTTAGAGGTCATTATTATAATACGCATGCTATCAGCTCCACACTAGTGATACAGTAAGTGGTAGTTAATATTTATAATCAGTGGTTACAACATCACATGTTCTATATTGATAGAACTGCTGAAGACAGTAGGTATACCTTAATTATTCTGAGTAATCAATGAGCCTGGGCTTCAGCGGAGGTATTTCCTAGGACACTATTTGGATCTATGCTCAGCACCTTTTAGACCCTATCAGCAGTCTGCAGAAATGAAGCTAAAGAGTTTCGGAATAGGGAGAAGAACGGCTTGGAGTTTACAGGTGTAGAAATGGTAAGTCGCAGACGTATCTTGCTTTTTTTTATAGGACGCTATGAGAAACGCGCTACTAAACCCGTCAATGTACTTACGATATTTTTTACATTTACGAACTTCAATTCATTCAAGTCCAAGTTATAAACTATTTCTTAATAATTAAAAATACCACTATTAAAAAGAAAATAAAACGAACAACTAATGAGTTAAGGTAAATAGTCATTTGCTAAAACAATGATTTTGCAAAAAAAAATCTACAAAAATGTCAATAAACCGCAACTTGACACAAAAACTGCACTTTTTCTACGTAATACGACTAGAAAGTCAATAAATCAGTACCCATATGTTCTTTTTTGGCGGGGAAATACGCGTTTTCGCCACCACCACTGAGGAGTCAGTAGAACGGTACTGTTGGTGTCACCGGTCTTACAGCCCAATGTCGACACTCGGTAGTATGGCATCATCCGAGCATTAGACTGAGTCCCTAACATTATATTATACACCCTACACCGGCATACCAACCAAAACCCGCGGTGGCCTTCTTCGGCGCATACGGGATGGCCCCGGGGTATCTTGTTGCACTAAGATAACTGCTCGGAACCTTATAATATTTTATCCTTATAATATAATTAATCTGTACGATTATCAAAAACCAAAAACTAGATAGGTATCAACTTTGCGGGTTAAGAACCAATACCATCTATCTAATTTTAGGAGAATTTTAGGTGTTGACTTATGATTCTTATATCCTTACTGTCACTTTGTTTCTGTCTTTTTATTTGCTACATATTTATTGACATACTTTCAATTTACTCATGCTTATTTCTCTGTTTAATCCTCAGAATAAGGACTTGCTTTAGACTTTATTCTATGGTTTAATCATTGTGATTAAAAAAAAACATTATTTGAATATTCCAATAAAACATAATATAGAAAACAATGGCCCTGGCATATGTCTCTTAGTTTTACGTATGCCAATCACCAATTGCCATTCAGAAATTGGCAAGCGGCGGCCATTTGTTAATACTATTATGACGGTCAAGCGGCGTCAGGCGGCGAAGCCTCGTCAGCGCTGAAATGCATGAAACAGCGCTTTATGCGAAATCCGGTTTTTTAATTGCATTAAAAAGGGCAAGTTTCACGCGTTGATTGTCCGTTCCAGGAGTTCTGGCCGTTCATTTTGTATCCACTTTGCCTTTTAGGATAGGAGGCAAATGTTTTATCGTTTGTCTATCACGCTGGATTTTAAAATAATATCAAGTACCACATTTAAATTATTTCGTAAGCTTTTGCCCGCGGCTTCGCCCACGTTAATAAGTTTTTCCGGGCTAAAAGTACATAACAACCTTTACGATGAATCACTCTGTTTATTAAAGAACACCGCATCAAAATCCGTTGCGTAGTTTTAAAGATCTAAGCATACATAGGGACAGACAGCGCCAAGCGACTTTGTTTTATACTATGTAGTGATTTAGGTACTACATTGTAATCGAAGAAAACATATTCCAAGAATGTTGTAACCTAGAAACTTGATGTTTTGAAGTATCCGTGCGGCAAGGGCGGATCCAGCTTTCAAGTCCGTGGGGGATGGGGCAGACATTTAGTCAATGTCAAGTCTGAAAGACTCCAAATTGATAAAAAGAAATATCCGTAGTCCCTTAGACCCAGCCCAGGGGGGGTGGGAGTCAAGAGCTCAACGACCCCCCCTAGACCCGTTCTTGTCGTGCGGTGGGTTATAGTTAAGAAACTTTTAAAGGTAAGGTGGGCGGGGGACTCAACTATCCTCACAAATATCGAATCGATTAAACCCAAGACCATTATTTATCAATAATATATTTATATTAAATTAACCTGGTAGTTAGAGCTCTCTGCAGCAGCTCAGGAGCGGCCACAGGATTTGTAATGTAAAAGTGTATAGGCTCACGCTACATTTATTGACATAGCCTATGTGTTTAGTACTCATGTAGATAGTGACATGTACAGTCACCGGCATAAGTAGTTAAACAAATTCAAAATTTCAAATTACCTGTATACATTTGTGTTCTTATTAATCCTCTTTTCTCTTCACAAAAATAAAATAAAAGAGATTTATACGAAGAATTTTTCAGTTAAACTTAACTCGTATATAGGCGATTTGAAATTTTGATTTTGTACAGATATTTATGCTGCTGTCTGTAAATGCTATAAACCAAAACCAACATCAAAAAGCCAAAAAAAATATCTCACTTTATATAATAGTTAATTATTGCAAGTATTATTGAAACACAAGCAATGTAATGTTTCCAATTTGTGTGTTTATGTAAAAAAATGGTCGGTGCCCATTGATGTATTGGGTTTTTAATACATCAATGTCGGTGCCTAATTTAAATTGAACACTGTTTTCGTAGGTATATTTGATTGTTATTTTTTAAGAAAAATAAATAAATAGTTATAAATTAACGAACCAACGAAATGAATCTCCAAAAAGGAATTATTTACAAGACATAATATTTTGTACATTATATTGCGCGCCGTTTTGCTGCGCCTTAACATTAATTCAATCAATTGCGTACATCACGAAGATGATTAGTTAAGTGATTTTACTAAATCGATTTGATGAGATAAATCCATCAATTGAGCGTATTAAGCTGAGTGATGGGTCAGAGCTGTAGCTTTACGGTATATATTATGTTCATTAAAGCTTAGAACTC
The DNA here is from genome assembly GCA_949316025.1 of Lapara coniferarum. NCBI lineage: Eukaryota > Metazoa > Arthropoda > Insecta > Lepidoptera > Sphingidae > Lapara > Lapara coniferarum. The sequence goes on from OX438933.1 coordinate 2,631,928, forward strand.
AGAGGTATTTGTGGGAGTGTATCTCAGTGATTGGTCTCAGTTGTAATTAGCAAGTTCTAATAAAAAAATCAACACATCCATGGTATAAGTATTGACATTCTGTATTTCAATTTCCGGGCTGCTGAGAACGTATAAATTTTTGGACTTAACGGCTTTTCGACCTTCATCTTTGCGCATCGCATATCGGAGTGAGTGAAAAGCTGGTGATAGAATAATAGGTAATAATTTATACATTTGGAGTTTAGTAATAGTAGATAGCTTATTGTCAAAATTTAAATAGATGCCACCAAATCTGATAAAGGGGAAATGTGGGTGTTTAGCACATCTGCCTACTTCTGAAATACCGTGTTGCTATAATAGTCTCATATTTAATAATTTATTCTTAATATTTAGAGGTGTTTGTGCAGAACTAAAGGCTCTCAAAGGACATGAGAGCTATATAACGTTAACGTGAAACCTCTGAACCATGCTAAAGTGCAAAGCTGAGTACTAGGGGAGCTTGTATTCTCTATACAATGGATAAAATAATTGTCACTATTTTGCCAGCCAGTATGCAGTAGACTGAGTTTAATTTCCACGGCTATCTGTGGCTAGATTTTCTCAGGTTTCCTCTCATGGGCAGGTTGTACATAGGGTTAGCGTTCCTCTTATGGGTCACCGTCAGACAGTCCAACGTGTGTTTTGATTCAAACAAAATGTTTTGTGAAACATATTTCAAATGTTCTGCCTAATTTAGAGTGGGATAGTGCAATGGATATACTATCGCCTTAACACCTGAGCCCTGGTTGCCGTAACTCCACTTTTCCTGCGAATGTGGAAGACATTATTTTAGCAACTATAAATAACACAATGTCTATTATACTTAACTGATACACAACAATATATTTACGCTTCTCGGTAGCCAACATGACCGCTGGGTCGCCCCACACGAATGCTGGGCGGTACTGGTAATGCACGTTCTCCGCGAAAGCAAAAAGAAATGGAAAAGAAAATGTGGTTCCTCGGACTCCCGCGCACAAGATACCATATTTTTTTCATGGCCTTGAATGACGAGACGAGCATGCCGTTCGCCCGATGGTAAGCAATACGACCACCCATAAACAGTAGAAACACCATCCAGCACCTTGAGTTACAAAGTACTGTGTGAAATTCCACTGCGCTTGTCATCCTGCGACATAAGATGTTAAGTCTCATTATGTCTTGTTGTTACACTGGCTACAAAGTCCTTCAAACCGAAACACAACAATGCATGCACACTGCTCCTTAGCGGTAGAAATAGGCATTGCGGTGGTATCCACCCAGACCGGCTCTTACATATGAGAGACATACCACCAGTAAAATACTTTTAATGACATGAAATATTATCTGTCACCCGAGGGGTAGGTAGGTCCCATAAATGGTTTTCCTAACGAACTTTGTGCCTAATAAGACAATCTAATAACGATTCAGCCTCCCATATCTCCACTGTGTCACGTAGATAAGCAGAAATGAAACTGACACCCTCAATTGATTTCTGTTCCATGATTTATCTATGACTAAGTAGGTATTGCTCGCGGCTCCGCCTGCATCAACTCCTTTTCCGGGATGAACGTGCCATGTTGTATATGGAATATATAGAAACCCATAGGTTTCCAGGCACAGCATCCAAAAATATTATAATATGTTAACTAACTTTCGCCACAAATTTTAGCAACAATTAAAACTAATTAAACTAATTGAAATTATTGTTATTATTCACTATGCACTTTGAGACTTTACTACTTTTTTTTCGTAGTCAAGTAAAGTTAACGAACTTATCTGTGGATGCGCTTGGACTCCGCTAGTGGGATAAAAGCCCTTAACCTGACCACGGTGCCATATCTATTTGCGCTGAACACGGATGGCACAACCCGTTCTTAACCAAAGCCCCAGAACCGACTACGGTGCAATATCTATTTGCTATTCAAAATTTTTGTATACAAACAAACTCTTGAAACTGTACGAAAAATAATTAGAAACACACAAAGCCCAGATATCGAATCCTGAACTTCAGCAAGTTGACAGCCACTAGACCCATTAACCCGAAAGCCTCTCACAAACAGTGTCAGAACTGAATTCCTCTTTGCGCAGTTAATACACCCGGGACAGATTGGGTACACTGGACTTGTCGACGTCACAGATTTGCTCTCCTAACTTGATTACCTTGATTGAAAATATGCCTCCGGACACTTCGTTAGTGAAACGTATTTACGTTGATATTGCTTTTCGAGAGCGGACATGCACTCGGCTGTGCTTGTTTTAGGATTTAAACTGAGGTTAGTAATATCTGTATTTTGTTTTTGCGTTTACAAAGCACATATGAAACACTCTAAAACACAAGCCATCATCGTAGCTAGTCCTCACCAAATTAATAATATAGATTGGTCTCTACTCCCTAATTTAGTTTTGAATGGGGTTAAGGTCCTTTTGGTAAGACCGTGAATAATCTTGGGGTTACACTTCGTTGTTTATCCTGGGGCCGTCGGCTCGCAGCTATAAATAATAAGTTATTCTCGTCGGCTGCTTTCTTACGAAAACTACGTAATTTTTTGTCTACTGCCACTAAAATGACGTTAGCACAATCACTTTTGCTTCCCGCACTTTATTAAGCCGACGTCTGCTATCCTGATCTCACCCAGACCCAAATTAATAAGCTTGAGTGACTTCAAAACTTCTGTATTCGGTTCGTATTTGGGCTTACGTAAATATGACCACGTATCTGAATTTCATTCCAAGCTCGAGTGTCTCCCTACTCGCCTTCGTCGGAATGCTCACATTCTCTCTTTACTTTACAATATTCTTTTCAATCCATCATCTCCACGCTATCTGTCCGAACGATTTACTTTTCTTCAGAGCTCTCACTCTCAAACACTAAGGTCATTAATAACTCGGCACTCAAGACTCCCCTGCACGGTAGTACTTATTAGTTATGTAAGTTTATTGGTAAATATATGTACACCCATACTCCAACTTCTCCGTAGAAATGATTTCATCCTATGGTTGTCTGGAAGAGATCGCTCTTAGCGATAAGACCGCCTATTGTTAAACTAGCTATATTTAATTAGTAAGTATGTTATGTGATTATTAATTTATTTGTATGTCAGAGGTGTAAAATAAAGTGTTGTAAATCTAAAATCAAAATCAATTTATTTTGTTATAAACATGGTATGTAACAAGGTGTTAAACATAATATAAATCTATTATACATACGTGCAACATGTTTTACCGTTTCAATGGCATGCAAATAAATTAAATATTCATTTACTGTCTGCTTACAACAAACATCCTTCTATATAATTTTTATTTCTATAAAAGGATGCTCTAGGGAATGCGCACTTAACAATTATACGTTACCTACAGTTATTTATCCTTACATGACAAAAATTCTTGGATTGTAAAGAAACATTAATCCATGAGCCATTTCTTCAATTTCTTAATAAATAGGGTAAAGGGCAGTTCTCGAAAAGTTTTCGATATTTTATTATATATTAGAATGGTCATACAATCGCTGGTACTTTTATGCAAAGTGGTTGACATTGAATCTAGGCTTAGTTTGGTTGGATCTCTTGTAGTGTATTTATTATTTTGCTGTACCTTTTCGAATAGTTCGGTATGTTTTTTGATAAAAATTGCATGTTTAATATGTATATTGAAGTTAGGATAAGCAGTTTTAATTTTCTGAAAAGAGGTCTACAAGAATGGTGTCTAGTGGTGCGGCTCTGCATATTGCCCTAAGACACTTTTTTGCGATAAGAACAGGGTGTTCTTATTACTTATGTCTGCAGAGTTGCCCAATAACAATATGCCATAGCTTAGAATGGATCTGACATACCCCTGATATGCCATTAAGGTAGTCTTTTCAGACGCTAACTTACTACTTTTTTTGAGTGCGTATAAGAATCGGTTTGTCATGTTACATATTGTTTTTATATGGGCTTTCCAGTTGTAGTGGTCGTCTAGAGTAATGCCTAAAACTTTATCTCATTAACTTCATTAATTTCTTGATTTCGATAATTGGAGAAGAAATAGGTATATTTTGTGTTGATTTATGTTGGGAAACAAGTAGACTTGTACCAGTAGCAATATCAGAAAGACCATCGGTTCGATTGCAGATAATGTATTTTAAATTGTAGAAGAGGCCTCCTTGCTTAAACACCGTAGACCGAGAGATCTTGATTTCGACTCCCAAGCGTGTTTTCGTGGATTAATATAATACCATTTGTCCGGCATTAGATCCCTCAAAAGGATTTACGTTAGGTTAGGTTAGTGGTTTCCTTTAAGTGGAACTCTGCGTCACTGGGGATCCTTTTTAACGATTTACAAGCTACCTGAAGCGTAACCAGCCCGAGAAGGGAATGAGATGGGAAGTCCGGAAAGAGAGAGGGAAGGAAGGTTCCTAGGATGAGAGACCAGTTATAAAAACTAAAGTTGGTTTCTGCAACAAACATAAAAACACAAAACTCGGACCGAAGTGAAGTAAAAGCTGGTAGAAAGAAAAAGAACCACTACTATAAAATATAGTATTGTTAGAAGTGTTTATGAGACTAACTCCCGAATACTCAAACGCTACTCAACCAACCAAGTCATCTGAGGCCTACTTAATTTTAACAGGCTTCCTATTTTTAATGGCATTCTCAAACGTACTTTAAACGATTTGGATGGAAAACTCAGTTGAGGAGCAATTATTTTGCTACAGATTATAAAAAAATTGTTTTCGATTACAATTTTAATAAATTTGATATTTATGTGTCGTTTCACGCAGTATAATTCTTCAGATGTTAAAAAATAAATAATTCGAATAACACAATGCGTAGTTTAAAAATGATTTCCAATGTTATATTATGTCTATTATATTTAATTTTCGTGTGTATTTTGTGTACTGTGCTGATGCTACATAGTAAAAACGGTAAGTAGGTACGTTTAAAAAACCATCCTAGGTTTTTCCGACTCGTTTCGGTTACTCACTCCTGTAAAGGGGTAATGCTGAGTTAGTAGTTGTAATAACTGCTAAGAGATGTCGCTGGTCATCTCCTTTAAGAGAATTAAGTACGAATCCTGAAATTGGTAATCGATGGCGGGGGTCGGAGTAGCTCAATTGGAAGAGCACCGGCACGGTACGCCGGAGGTCGTGGGTTCGAGTCCCACCTTCGACTGTTTCTTTTTCAGGATTCTATAAAATCATTAACCAGGCACTACATGGACATTGACATGTATAAAAAATCATAATATAAAAATATAATAAGTAGTTATTACGCAATAAAATTATTAAAGATTTGAACATAAAGATTTGAGACTAATCTGATGCACTCTCAAATTAATCTTGATTAACAGCCATATGAGGAGGCCTTACATAGCTGCCAAACTTTAAGCAGTGTTTGTGAATACCGTTTGAATCAATAAGCAGACCTTAAACTGAGTCGCCTTAAATTTAAGGTTAGGAGATAAGTAACGTTTCAGTATACCAATTTCAACCTTAACGAATGCTTAAATCCGTAAGGCCATCTCAAATATTTAAGTAGCGTTTGAGTATTTGGGCGTAAGGTTTATACTGCCTTACCTATAACTTTGTAGGCGTCTCATCAAAGCTGTTCAATACTCATAATGCTATTATTACTTTTAAGTCTGATCACTTTAATCCTATATTATGATTTTTTATACATGTTAATGGCCATGTAGTGCCTGGATAATGATTTTATACTTTTAAGGAAACTTGAAAAAGAGCAGTCGAAGGTGGGACTCGAACCCATCATCTCCTTTAAGAGATTTAATTATGGATCTTGAAATTCGGCAGCCAGGGTGGGAGTCGAGGTGGCTCAATTGGAAGAGCACCGGCACGGTACGCCGGAGGTCGTGGGTTCGAGTCCCACCTTCGACTGTTCTTTTTCAAGTTTCCATAAAAATATAAAATCATTATCTGATCATTTTATGAAAATATCTAGTAAATGATATACGTTACATGTTAGTAAGAGTTTCTGTATGGGTGTATTTATATAGTTGTACTAGCGGCACGGTCCGCGTAAAAATATATCCCATCAAAAACATAAAATAATGTGAAATATGGAAGCCAAGTCTAATATTAAGAATATGCGTGCTTGTCGACTTCATCGATAAAATAATTTAAATCTAAATGGTTGCCAAGCCCTGTAGATAATCCTAATTTTTTTTTTTTTAATAAGGATACACTCCATTCTAAAATAAGTTTAAACTAATATTTTTTTCTTTTTCGGCTACGACAATGTATGATATTTAAAAATATAACTTCTTAAATTTGAACAGTCGTAATTATTTACACAAAGCAGATAACAGTATAAATTTAAGCTCTTAGTTAAATTGTAAATAAGGTACGTGGGAAACATTTCTTTTGTTCGCAATAATGATTATTTAATTTTAAGTCCTTTACATCATCCTCGTATGTTTGTCGTACATGAACATTTATTTATTAAAGCACACAATCATTTCTAAATAATTTATCCATGCATATGGCATAACAATAGACGTAAAATGGCGTACTCAGAAGCGGGACAAAGCGTTTGTGAGCATATTGGAATGACCTTTGAACGAAGATTATTCAATTTATTTCAAACTACCTTTTGCTCGCGTCTCCGCCTGCGTGAATGAGTTTTTCCGGGATGAATGTCCCGGTTTACACTTTTCCGGGATAAAAAGTAGCCTATATTACTCGCAGATAATGTATTTCTATTGGTGAAAGAATTTTTAAAATCGATTTAGTAGGTTTTGAGCTTATTTGTTACAAAAATACAAATCTTTATAATAATATTAGTATAGATAAAGACCTACATTTTGCTGTTGAGAAGGATTCATGTTATTTATGGGTAAACTAGCTGACCCGCGAACTTCATATCACTTCAGAATAAATTAAATTTCTGTTAACTTATTACATTTAAGTGAATACGTCATATTAATTTAGCTCAGTAAATGTACATACGAACATCTGAATTAAAAAGTCATACATTCATACTGGTTGGAGAAAAGTTTCTTCGCATTTTATATGAAAACTCAAGACATCTTTTTTCAAAGTTTATTTACATTTAATCACAGTATACATATGCCATTTGGTCGATGACTTTCTGCCATCTCGTAGGTAGTGCCATGACCATGTTGCTGTAGAAATTTTGGGACTTATGATTAAAAGAACGCGACAAATAGTTTTGGCAGTACTCTCTTGATGTTATCCCGACACTGTCTAAAGAATTGCCTCTGCCTACCGCTTTTGATATTCGTGGTGAGCATAAAATAGCCGAATATACTTCTTACTTATATTCTTAATGCGAAAGTTTGTGAAATTTTATGTTTTAGAGACTATCCCGCCCTCACACCCGCCACTGCAACTCCTGTAAGCCAGGATCAGCAGTGGCACGCATTTTATGACACCGAGCGGTGAAGCTCGGCGAGTCTCAGGGAACACTAATAAATATGTCTGTAACCCGCAACGAAATTAATCAAAAAGAAAGATAGGGAGGAGTTGGATATATTAATTGTCCACTTCCCTCCATAGCAAAGCGGCAGACAAAAATAATGAACTAAGGAGGTATTCTAACCTCAAGTTTAGAGACGTTTACAACTAGAAAAGCCAGTTGTAAAGCACCACGGACAAAATTCAATGAAAGGGTCCTATCATATGAGCTGTCAAATTTGATTCCAATAATAGGTATGGCAAAAACGCCGGAAAGCACGGAAATTCCGTCTAGTCTCCACAAGGTCCATGTAGTATACAACCCCAGATGTTACTTGCATACTATCCAGCATGATGTTGCGCTCATCATGCCAAAGACCACACTCCCAAAGTACGTGATGTGCAGACTGTTCATACACGTAACCAGGTGTAGAGCATGGGCACACAGGAGAGTCAACCAACCTAAATGAAAATAGTTTGCCCTTAAAATTACCGTGGCCGGTAAGAAATTGCGATACACAATGATCAATTTCTAGCCAAGTTTTATTTAGGCGATCGCGAACGCATGGAAAGTATTTATATAAATGACGCCCTTTCGACGATACGTCCCATCTATATTGCCATTCGTTTAAAAGCTCACTGTGTACATCAGTGTGCGGTTTAAATAATCTGTTGGTTCTTAAGAGCTCACGTGACGTAAGAAACCGTTTGTCCATATCCTCTCTGGTGGAGTAATACATAGCGGCACGACGCTGTACCTCCAAATCGACTGGGAGTACACCCGCAAGGACAGGCAAAGCTTCCGTACTAACAGTTCTATACGCCTTACACAAGAATATCAACGCCAGACGTTGACTCTGGAGCAGTTTTCTGCGCACAGCACCGATAGTAGCCCTATCGGCCCATACAGGTGATCCGTATGTAATACATGCTAAGTAAGTCGCTCCATAAATGACTTTGAGTGTAGTGAAAGATAGTCCCCACGTAGAAGTCGATATTCTTGTCAAAGCGTAAAAGTTCCTTTTGGATTTTTCTCCAACGTTTCTTATATGTTCCACAAAAGAAAAATTTCTCTCTAAGATTAACCCTAAATAACAAACCGATTCTTTTCTCTTAACAGTGACGTTATTAAATTTAATTCGTGGCGTTGATTTTAATATTCCTTTTAAAAGCAATTGAAACGTTTTCTGCGGTGCAAAGGTAAGGCGGTTTCTTACACCCCATTCAGATATTAATTGTAAAGACGTCTCCGCCAAGCTTTCTAGCCCCGATCTACTATTTGACTCTATGAGTAATAGTCCGTCATCCGCATATCCGGTCAAAGTGCACCCCACAGGTAAAGGAATCGAAAGAAAATCATCGAAGCCCAAATTCCATAAATAAGGACCTACAACCGAACCTTGTGGACATCCCATCGTCAGCGGCTTCGACACGGCGTGGTGGCCAAGTTTCAGTTTAGTTGTTCCGTACGAGAAGTATGTGTAAATAAGGGAATATATATTCCTATAACAACCTCGTATTTTTAACTTGAGAAGTATCATAGGCCACCAAGCATTATCGAAGGCACCAGAGATGTCTAGGAAGATACTGAGTACATATTTATGTTCCGAAGTACTCACCGTTCTTCTAACCGATATAGCCGCGTCAGTAGTCGACCTACCTATTGTAAAGCCGAATTGATTTTTGTGGAAAACTGGTCCGCCCGGTAACAGACGAGGGACGATAAGGCGTTCTAAAAGTTTACCTAGAGACGGTAACAGCGTTATAGGTCTATATGACTTGGGGTCCTCGGGAGACTTATCGCCACTTTTAGGTATTATTCGAATGAAACCGGAACGCCATATTCGCGGAAATATACCTTCAGCAATACATCGGTTAAAGACAGTTAGTAACGCTTCACCGGATGATTTACACGCTTCCTTAATCATCTTGTTGGATACTTTATCCTCACCGGAGGCTTTGTTTAGCGGTAAAGATCTAACGATGCTAATAAATTCATCAAACGTTACGAGGTTTGAGACAGGAGAGTTTGGAATTTCCGCGGCCCACATTCTAATTTGATTGTGATACTCGCTGTCGTTAACAGTGTCATCGGGTATTAGAGAATTTAATAGAGCTTCCGTGGTCTCCTCAATACCAGTCGTATAGCTATTATTAATTTTAATGTTATCAATGTAAGCCAGATGAATTGACTTATTTGCTTTAAACTCATGATATAAAGGAGACCACGGGCCCTCTTTATCCAAACGCGCGGCAATTTTATGCAATAAATTACATTTTGATTGTTGTACTGCAGCTCTATAATGTGACCTGGCAATTTTAAGTGCATTAAAAGCAGATGTAAATACTTCACTAGTGTCACGACGCTTTTTAAGCTTATTAAATCTCCTGCGCGCCCTGCGAAAAGTTCGCCGTAGGTGGACTAGGTAATCATTCCACCAATCACATCTACGAGTGTTAGTGATGGAACCTCGGCCGATAGCAACATCCGCACAGTAGGTGAAAGTGTCCGACATAATTTCGGCACACGTTTCAGGTGACAGATCATTGCGAGTGAAGTCCTTGGCATGTTTAGCAAATAAAGAGCTGAAAAAGTCCCAGTTTGCCCCTTTAGTTTTATATCTAAAATCAAAGTTGTTATGTATACCTTGCGTCAATCTAGGCAAGAATTCGTACACAATCAGGCGATGGTCACTACATGACGCATCCGGTAGGACGCGCCATCTATCAAGTCGAACGTCTCCACTAGAAAGTGTGACGTCAATAGAAGACTCGCCCGTAGGGCTGCAGTACGTTGGTGGTGCTTCGGGGGTATTGTGGATAATAAGATTCATCTCTGCGATAAAATCTTCGACAGCGCAACGCCGATCGGTATCGGTGGAACGATATTTGCCATACCAGAGAGTAGATGACGCGTTAACGTCAGCGCCTATAATGACTTTACGGCCTGCAAGCGACCGTAAGACATGGCGGAGATGATGAATGTGTGGTCCTACGGGGTCTGAGTATTGGAAATAACAGCTCACTACATAAACCTTACAGCTCGGATTTGAAACCTCCGCGACTGCACAGTGTGACGTCATAAGATTACGCACTGAGGTGATAGTAAAATTTGAACTCGATATATAAATGCCAGCTCGTGAGTTGCTATCAAGCTGTACGACCCTGCTACGAAGTTGAGCGTGTTGGTATTGCTCCTGTACAAGTACAATGTCGAGTTTATATTCGCGGACTAACGTATCTAGCTCCGACGTCGCCACCCTATCATTATGGAGATTTAACTGTCCTATAGTAAAGTTATCCATTTTAAATTTATTTAATAATGAGTTGAAAGAATGAGGGTTTCTAACTTGTGTTTATACGATGGACAATCCTGAGATCCACAACGATGGTCGTGAGGTTTCTTAAAGCGTTTGCAAGTTGCGCATACGGCCTTAAAATCACGATTTTCTCTGTTTGGGCAAACCTTGGTCTCATGCGCTTCGGCACATACGGCACAAGTTGGTGTCTTGATAGTGCAGAACTTATGCACATGCCCGTATTGTTGGCAATTAAGGCAGCGGACTATCTCGACGTCATCGATAAATCGACAAGTTGCCCAATCTATAAATAATTTATCTTTGGTCGCAACTAGATGTTTGCGTATTTCTGTTTCTATTTCTACGCCTATCCATTTACGCCCGTGATCCAAGGTACGTCTCCGAACAATCTTAACTGATTTGATGAAATCATCCTCCTTTATTGGCATCTCATCTTTTATATTTTGCCTATATAAAGCGGTTAAAAACGGTTTATCGTCCATTGAAGATGGCACATCTTTAATCAAAATTCGCGGACGACGACCTTTAGGTTTTTCCAAACGTAGACCCGCTGATTTGATTGCCTCAACCGACTGCAATTTTTTTATTTGATTTTCATTCGCGACGCGAAGTACAACGCCTGCTTTCGCGGTTTTTTTAACGCCTACGATTTGAAACCCGTCGTCGCTGGGTTTAATTGCTTTAAACAGCGCTTGTTTCGTGGCAGACGATGACGCAAGATTAGCTGATCGCTCGCTAGTCGGATATGCCACTACGCACGGAAGCGGGGCGCGAGGCTCCATTGCCGGGACTTGTTTTGGCAGACGGAGCTTGACTGTGCTCGCATAGCCGCTTTTATTGTCCTCTTTGGGTGGAATAATTTGAGGACAATGTTTGAGGGCCTCCAACTCCCGTTGCGTATTGGCCAACTTGGTTTCATTGCAAGACGATTTTAAGGCCAACACCGAAATTAATGCTGTGATACGCTGAGTAAAATCCATTATCGCCGATTTGTTCGCGACGTTCATACGTGAACCCTGATCATTGACTAGTTCGTTAATTTTGCTCAGGTAATTAGCGGCCTCAGATACTAAATCGCAATAATTATCACTCGTAACGTCGCCTCTGTTATTATCAGACGCGGGCGAAACCGTATTATCTGATTCCGATCGCTGTATACGCTTAGATTGTTCGGGTGAATTGTTTAATGACGGCGAAACTTCGCTAAATAGCCGTTTCGGTTTCGCAGAAGAAGGCGATCTCTGTACTATTCCGCTTTTACGGAAAGGGTTTGGACCGCGGTCAGGGGGGTTGTCGTTATTAGCCGACATGGTTATTTAAAATTAACGCACTCAAATATTATATTAAATCGAAAATAAATTAAATTAATCTTCCGCCGGATCAGGCAAGTACCCTCACAATAAAAATAAAAACACTTACCGATGAAATAATTAGGTAATTATTTCGAAAATCCGTGATAAAACACTTAAAAACTTACGGACCGTAGTACACAAAGCAACACCACACAACCAGAAACAACCCACGAACCGATAGTTCAACTCCAAACACGATTAGCACAATATAATTAACCAGTGCGTAAGAACGTCACCATACAGTGCGCGCGCGCGGAGGGAAGTGAAATTTTATGTTTGTTAGAAGTAAATGCAGAAACTAGATCATTTGAATTCAATTTGCACACAGGTAGATCATATGTTGGGTTAACACATATACTTTTCCCAGTAATTTTCTCTCATGGGTAATGACATTTTTAATCTGGTATGTTTTAGAGACATTTGTTGGGGAAAGCCTTTTCAGTAGAAGTCGCAAGCAGCACCTAGTTTGAAATAAAGAACGAATTCGTTTTTGAAATAATATCGTGGCGTAAGGACGGCAGTGTGCGAGCGAGAGGATTGTTTGCCATTTGACCGGAGACTGCGGGTAAAACACCGCAGGGCACGCGCCCATTCGCGGCCACGTTTCTGAATTGTAGGTAATAATCGTCGATCAGTAGGGTGGGTCAGAATGGACGAATACCTTCAAACGCCTTCCTGAGATGTTATTGTAATGTACACTATTTATGATATTAGTTTATGTAATACACACCGTATGGTTAATCACTGTAGTATTAAGGAGATGTCCGCTCCTTGTATGGATGCTGGACCTTAAAATCTAACCAGGCTCAAACTTAATGGATGTTAACGGGGCAAAAATATGGATCTTGGATCTGTTAAAAATATTACTAGACCCTTCCATTTATAAATAACTTTTTATGAACGTTCATTTTAAGTGTAGTTTTAAGCAGAATAAAATGACATAAATCTCAAAACTATTAATTTATATTATCGTTCATTGTAGAGGCCTAGTTTTTGGGATACTCTCCGAATATATATAAAGTATCTTCGTAAGAATTTTGATCCCGTTTTTGTACATGTCCCTTCTTCAAAAGCTGTTCAGTAAAAATATCAGCAGGTATCTGCACATAAGTTGTCTTGAGGGTTTGTTTTCTTTTTATGGCATCGAATGACGAGACGAGCATGCCGTTCGCCTGATGGTAAGCGATACGACCACCCATAAACAGTAGCAACACCATCCAGCACCTTGAGTTACAAAGTACTGTGTGGCAATCCACTGCGCTCGTCATCCTGAGACATAAGATGTTAAGTCTCATTATGTCCTGTAGTTACACTGGCTACAATGTCCTTCAAACAAAACACAACAGTGAATGCACACTGCTGCTTGGTGGTAGTAATAGACATTGCGGTGGTACCCACCCAGACGGACTCTTACATATGAGAGTTAGGACTCTGGTGGTAGGCCACCAGTGCGCTGATCAGGTGAGGTTATTACACTCGTTCATAAATAGTGTTAGCAGACTTTGAGAAAATACAATGCAATAAAATTATTAAACAATTGAACAATTTTCAGATCGATCTCGAAAAATACCCAAGTATCAAAATATTTTACGAGAGCGTTACGGTCAAAAGCCCGATTAGCCGGTTCCCGCGGTCGATCAAGTGTTTTGGATTAAGATCGTTAATATCAACCGCAGTAGGTGCCCTGACGCCAAGCCCCAGGCAGATTGTTGTAGGTTAGCCGATGATATTGTGAAAGTCAGGCAAGGCACCGCGCTGGGCCCCCATAAGCGCTAAGCCCCCGTAAGCGCGAGATCCCCCACAAGGGCGCCACTAATCAATCATTCAACGCGCCACTAATTCAACACAATCGTTATTCCTAACTTACAAAGTTTATAGATACTTACCGCCTTACTAATCTATATTAAAATAAAGCAATAGATCCCGGTGTGTCTGTACATTGAAAGAAATATGATAAAAAAGATAGCGGGGTGAATAAGAAGAGTAATAGAAAACGAATCATTGGTTTTTTAAATTATTTTCTGTCTGTTCATGTGTTGGTTTGTTCCTGCACATCTCCGAAACTGCTGAACTGATTTCGATGAAATTTGGTATGGAGATAGTTTGAGACCCTAGAAAGGGCATAGGATTTTTATCCCGGGAAAATATAAAGCGGGACTTTTATCCCGGAGAAAACCTATTCAAATCTAGTAATTAATAAACTTTGTAAACGACTGTGTAATTAATTGTTGTCTTACTATGTTGAGTGAGATTTATAGAAAAGATGCGTTACAAAACATTATTTAGCTACCACAGACGTACACCCATTAGTAAGGGCCCTGGACTCGTTTCTTATATCTGTGGTTCCAGGTAAATATTTCAGTCAGATCGCCTTGAATGGTGTACTGACGCTAATTGCTTTGAATGTTTGATATTCTGAGAGTGCCTTTGTAGATGTAACGTTAACGTCGCGTTTGTTAACGTGAGATGCATAAACCTAGCTTAGATAATGCGGGTTCTTGAAACTGTTTGAAAACTTTGGCATTTATAATGTTAGAAAGAAATAAGAGATAAGATTTTCTATGAAAACAGTTGGTGTAACTGACCTTGGTAGATGGTCAAAATATTACTAGGTACTTACACAACAACCAAAGACACTTTTATTTTAGTGATTTTTTGTGTCGCGGGTTATTAAAATTTAATTTTTATTTAAGGTTTTTAAATTACTATATTTTCCATCATGGGGCCTTGATAATATCATAAATATCTAACATCTACTCATTGAGACCATTCTTATGAGTTCACACACGCTATATTTGCTATAAGTTGCTAAAGAGTTGGATATCCCGCAGACTACTTGATGCAACAGCATCAGTTCAAGGTTAACATGTCTTAAAAATACTACCGATGTCACAGGACACCAAATCCAAAATGAATCTGAGTTGTGAAAGTTGGAAATGAGCTGATATTATTCTTCAAACGCTTGAATAGATCTTCATAAATTATAGCTACGAACTATGCCGATTAGATCAGCTTTCAAACGAAAACAACCGCGTCAGAATAGGTCCAGTCATTAGAGAGCTATGATGCCACAGACAGACATACAGATACACACATACACATCATAAACTTAAAACTTATAACGCCCCTCTTTTTCTTTTTGGGGGTTTATAAACAATTGTTTTACGCAGTCGTTTTCGATAATTAAATACATTTGAATAGTAATTATTTTTGTAAAAATATACGGCTTAGTTAATATTGATAAATTTTGACTCGTAAGTATTTTAATTATTTGCACTGAATTATAAAGTAATGTGAACGATATGATTTTTTAGGAGTACGTTACAAATGACAGCAGAAGATAATAAAACATTACTAGTTTTTCGTGACAGTTTCATTCGGCACCACACCGCTTTCTCTATTCCTCCAGCGAACTACAATGTGCGACATCTTATAACTTATTAGGAAACATTCGATACTCTCATCTAAGCGTCACATTCAATAATGTCTTTCACAGAACATAATAACACTGCTAGGAATAGACTCCTTGTAAGTAGTACTCTCTTCTTTTATAAAATAAAACAAATATATCTACACAAAACGATGCAGTTATATATATCTAGACAGTCTCCCGTTTACGAGAGACCTAGCAAATACTTCAATATTGTGAATGAAACGACAATTTCCAAGAGCGTACGGTACGAAGCTTTAGTTCCGAGAAATATCACTTTCGCTTTCAGTCGCGTGAGATTGAAAAATATTCAATATCAGTTATTGCGATCTTCCGACGTGATGCATGTGTATTACGCTTTTATAAACATTGTTGATATCTTGAATTTAATATTTTGGTTTAGCAAATTATGTAAAGCCTCGACTATGAGACATGAATATCTCAGAATGCTCAGTAACATTAGAAAAATTGTCTGCCAAATTAATAAATACTGCAGAATTCTGCTTGCCGAAAGAATAATACCAAATCATACATGATATTTTACTGCAAATTTCTTTATGGATATTTAAAAACACTATTAATCTGTTCATAGACAACACCAAACAGATAAATTAGAAACAATACAATTTTGTTAAGCGAGAATCTAAATGACAGAAAACTTCTGACAGAAAACAACTTCCCTTCTGCCACTGCTTTGTAGATTCTTTAATCGCTTTAATCAAGCCCTAATGGACTTTACTTTTTAATTTAAGTAACGCTGTGTCCTCTACTCATGTGTCATTTTAATTGTTTAAAATATTTACAATTATAGTCTCGTTACATTTACCTCCACGAAACAGTGCAGACATGAAAATGTACGCTGGAATATTAATTTTACTGTTTTGAGTAACCCACTTTATCCAAATTGCAAGTACATAATTTCCTTTTCTCTAATTGAATTGTTTATGTCAGTGATTTTGAATTGGGTACTAAATTTTCATTAAAGTTCACGCTTCATAAAAGGATAGGCAGGTCAAGAGCCAGGACTTGTAATAGGCAAGTCACTATAGAACTAAGAAAAAAATGATGACATCTTGGGGTAATATGAACATACGCCCTATAGCAGTTTTCCCGTCATAGGAAGTGCCATATCAAGCATCAACTCCAGTCCCAATCAACGGTGTTTTGTGTTTTTAATCCCATTTCGTATAGTGTGACCTGCAATCTGTAATTACAATAATTTTAAAGGTATTAAAATTATTTTAAACCTTTAAATATGCGTACTACCTAAGAGATAGCACGATTTTTTAGTCCATGTCTGCTATTAAGGCTTCGTTTTTAGGTTCTTCACCGAAAATGCGACATAAAACCAAAGATTTTGTACTGCATTCTGTTTTAAAAAGCTCTTCAGGCCTTCGAGTTCTCCTGTCTGTAATAAATGGTTAATAAACACAATATAATGTAGGCATCAAAAAGTTTTATCTCAAATATTTAGGTAAAATGTTACAAATCTATAATTGAGTGTGACCAAGTCAATAGTGATTTTGTAATTACTTTATCATTGTGACTAGAGACAAGAACACTGACTGAGTTTATTAAAGAATAATAAATATGTTTTTATTTAAAGCTTTATACAGTCAACTTAATTCAAAAATCACATCAAATGTAATTTTGACAAAAAATACTTTTCGAAACTGAAAACATTTAAAAGAATCATTTCCTAACAATTTTTAAAATTAAATTTATCGAGGCTCATACATTTAAGCTTAAGGGCTGATTTCACAGATAGTTGATAAATGCTACTCGTCACATAAATATATAAGCCGACTAAATACTCTCAAACAAATGGTAATAAAATGAATACTATCTACATTAGCTATTTAATACCATAACTGAAATAAAATTTACTTGATACCTGTGTATCCCCAAGTATATTAGATCAAACCACATGTCAGTGTGAATACTTAGTGATTGTACGTAAAATGTAGTCTTTCGTGTATTACGTATCGTGTAATAATAAGGAACGGTATTACCCTAGTTGCTAGCTACACAACCACTTCAAATAAAATTGTTCTTACGACCGCTTAATAGCATAATGTATGCAAGTTCAGCTAGCTGCTAGCTAGACAACCACTTCTAATAAAATTGTTTTTACGACCGCTTAATAGCATAATGTATGCAAGTTTAGTTAGTCTCATAGTGGACGTACAATAACATAGTAAACCTATTTATACTGTGACAATAACGTTAATTTAATAAAAATAATATTAGAAGAGGTTTATTTTTAGAAGTTTGGTTAGTTCATTGTTTGATGTTACAATTAACACACACGCACACTCACGCCTGTCATCCCCGAAGGAGTAGGCAGAGGCGCAACTAGTGCACCCACTTTTCGCCGTTATTCCTTCCCATGATGTTATAGGGGGCGAGCCTATCGCCATACCGGGCACAATTAAAAAACGCGTATTATTTTA
Organism: Lapara coniferarum; assembly: GCA_949316025.1. Taxonomy (NCBI): domain Eukaryota; kingdom Metazoa; phylum Arthropoda; class Insecta; order Lepidoptera; family Sphingidae; genus Lapara; species Lapara coniferarum. The sequence goes on from OX438933.1 coordinate 2,649,915, forward strand.
GTATGGGTAACGGATGGATGCGGGCTGCTCACTACCGGGATGGTTGGCTCTCACTTAAGGGGGCTTACGTTCGCAGTGGACGGCGACAGGTTGATTGATTGTAGTCGTTATCTGTACTTATGAATTCAGAGGTGAGTTAAATTTATTGGATACTAGTTTTTGCCCGTTCGTGCGTATATTTTAAGGAAACGGTCTACTTAGCATTTTTCCAGGGTAAAAGGAAGCCTAAATATGAATCCAGGAATTCGTTCGTCTGTGGGCTAGATATATAAATCTTATAGGAGTTTGATGCTTTAATGGAAAAGAAGAAATGCAAAATGTTCACCAACGTGGTTTAATAGGATATCCTACTAATATTATAAAGACGAAAGTTTGTAAGAATGTATGGATGTTTGGATGTATGGATGTTTGTTACTCTTTCACGCAAAAACTACTAAACGGATTTCAATGAAATTGGGCACAAGGGTAGATCATGTCCTGGATTAACACATAGGCTACTTTTTATCCCCGGACAATATAAAGCGGAACTTTTATCCCGGGAAAACTCATTCACGCGGGCGGCGCCGCGGGAAAAAGCTAGTTACATATAATAAAGGCTGACTTTTTTATTACTAAGTAACTATTATCGGACGAACCACTAATCTATTAATTGACAGGTTATTTATAGATTTTGCAAACAAATACAAATGAGAGGTGTGTCAAGATCGTAGCATGTGGCGCTCAATAGTCTCTACCTATCCCTATGAGATAAAAACGTGAGTGGGTATATAAGTATGTATGTACAAATCATCAAGTAATTATACATCGAAAAAGCAGTTATAAGCCCTAGGACGATAGTAAAATTAAAATACTTTTATATCATTTCATTAAAGCATGAAATGGCCCGAACACGTGTTATTTGTCGTGGCTCATGAATGGTCGCGGGCGACCTTGAGCATCGCTTTCACTCATCGTGGCCAGAGACCTCGCGCATGCGCTCTGCACCCGCGACGCCGACGGACGTCTCGTAGATATTAATGGAAAAATAACGTTGCAGATACTATATTTTAATGAAAATGAAAGGTAAATTGAGTTTTAGCACAACGTCTGCTGTAAGGACAGTGTTTGCGTAGCGTTTTTTGCAAAACGAGACGTTTGTTTTATGAATTCTGTAGTATGATGTATAGTTTTAAAATATTTTCGAAGCCAAAACGTACATTATGGTTTCTATTCAAATCAATTCCAAAATTCAAGTAAATTTATAACTTCACAACTTCCTCGTCGAAGTGCTAGGTATGGCATGCTTATTCCCTCCTATGTAATTATTGATTACGAATCGCAAATTCAACTTATCGACCAAACAACAAATTTCAAATTCAAAGCAATACATTTACAAAAATCATGAGTGTAGTATACATGTATTAAAGATCAATTTTTAAAACTAGAAAACTTCGCCGTTTAATAAAGACAGCGATTGACTACAAAGTTCAGTGACGTTCAATGACGTTATATTGACCTTCCTGTGGTAATATGATACGACTGTCATGCTGACGTTTCGGGTTCAAAGCTTTGAGCGGGTAAGGTGATATTGGATTTTTCTGCTCAATATACCAAGTAAACGGAAATATATCCCTACTATATGGGACCTAACGTACCCTGCGAAATGTGGATTAATCACACTTCTACCTGCCCGTAAAAATGAAAGACGTGATTATACCATACCAGCCCTGTATTATATACTGTCCCACTGCTGAGCACGGGCCTCGTCTACAACTGAGAGGGTTAAGGCCTTAGCCCACCACGCTCGCCTAGTGCGAGTTGGCAGACTTTACATACCTTCGAAATTTAGAGGACTTCTCAGGTATGCAGGTTTCCTCACGATGTTTGAGACGTGATTATACGTTTCACTTACCCAGCCAACATAAAAAACATAACGGAACATATATTTTTTTTATTGCATTGAATGACGAGATGAGCATGTCCTTCGCCTGATGGTAAGCGATACGACCAACCATAAATGGTAGCAACACCATTCAGTACCCTGAGTTACAAAGTACTGTGTGGCATTCCGCTGCGCGCGTCATCCTGAGACATAACATATTAAGTCTACACATAGTCTGTCCGGTAGTTATACTAACTACAATGTCTTTCAAATCGAAACACAATTTAACAGTGCATACACACTGCTGCTTGGCGGTAGAAATAGACATTGCAGTGGTATCCACCCAGACAGACTCTTACATATGAGAGACCCATCACTAGTAATATAGAGTGTTCCTAACGTAATGTTTATATCGGTGTGTTTTAACTTTAATGGAACACATGGCTCGCGGACGCCTACTGTCGTGTAGGCTGTGTAATAAAATTACTGATGGCGTATACGGTCAGCTGAACGTTCATTCGGTTACTTTGGGTCGGCGCGTACGGACGTTATTTTTCAGCTGGATATGAATGTGTTAGAGCTTATAAAATCTAATATTGATGTTGACGGTTGCCGTCCGAATTTTTAGGTCTCTATGTGAATGTGTTATCAAAATTCAATGAAGAGAGTGTTTTGATATTTACGGTTACCTTTATTTATTTATTTATTTATTTATTTATTTATTTATTTATTTATTTATTTATTTATTTAGTTTTAGAGTTACCAAAAGGAGATACATTAATCATTATAAATAATAATTATATCCAACAATCAAAACAAAGTTCAATGTTCCCCCGTAAACAGGCAACTACAGCATACAATGAGTGGCTTACATAACTCATAATTATTTTAAATAAATTTATAAATCTAAAGTAATGGAACAACAACAATAATAGAATATAAAATAGCCGATAGCATACAACCATACATATATACATACATACATACCTTTCACGATAGGTTTCCTTCAATTTATGATAACGATATTTATACCGACATTGGGTACGATATATGTAGATTGGAAACGTTTGGTAGACTGATAAGTACAGCCCGATCCCCGTCTATTATTGAAAGGCAACGTACGCACCGTTAGGTTTCATGCGTGCTTGTGGGGGTCGGCGCTATATGAAGATTAAGGTTACCAATTCCACATAATAAGTATAATATATCCTGTTCTATCTAATAAATCGATTGTTTTTATAGAATACCAAATTTTTGTGTGGCATTATCATGCATGGCATGCATCCAGTTTTATTAATCCCTAAACCTAATTTCACCCCAAAAAAATATTTTAAAACTACTGAGCGGTCGATGAAATTTGGCATACAGATAGATCAATCCTGGATTACCATATAGGCTATTTTTTATCCCGGAAAAAAATAAAGCGGGACTTTTATCCCGGAAAATATTTATAACGCGGGTGGAGCCGCGGGCAAAAGCTAGTATCATATAATAAACGTAAAATGAAAGTATAGGAGATGAAAAAAACTATAGTCAAGTTAGCTTATTACGTGATACTGTTGAATTGAATTCGGTGAGATATTATAAATTACTTTTGCGCTACGTATGATGGAATTCTAATTGTTATCAGGGACAAAACAAGAAGTCGGTTAAAAGAGAAAAATGTTCTCTTCTGGTGTCGAGGACATTTTTTTTATACTAGCTCGTCAACGTGACTTCACTACGCCTGCTGGGAAGCGAAGTGGGGCTCTAATAGAGTGTCGACTGACGAGAGAATGACCCTCGCCAGTCGACATTATTATGCCGGCCTGTTTGAACCGAATATACAGGCTGATCTCGGAACGAGACACAGTTACGCGGGCCGCTGTGACGAGTTTTAACACCGTGTATAGTGGTAGCTATCCGGACGGATACAAGATCAAGCACAAATCTCACCAAGTACCAGGTACCACTTTGAATATTGCTGTTAGCTAATGTGTAAACGATCCCTAATTTTGCTTAGTCGATATAAATGACACTGGAGGAATATTCAGGCTTGCAAATGTTATGTAAATTATTATAATGATACCTTCAAAGATAAACACAAACGTGTCCAATATGCGGTACAGCAACTCCAGCAGGTAATATTATCATGGTTATGAAATAAAAATCTATTCTGATGAAGAAAATATCCAAGAAAATTAAGGTATTTACTATCCAGGTACACGAGAAAATTGCTTCGCTATGCATGTTGTAGCACAAAGCGTAGCAATCGTAGCCGTAGTCGTAGCCGTAGCAAACGCTCAATAGAAACTTTTCATCGAAAGCTCTACACTATGGCTACGTTACTCATTTTTACGAGTACGCGGAATGGTGTAGCATTTCTTTTCCCATATAATAAACATTTCAGTTATATAATATATACGGATATCTTTTATTCCTGTGTTCTATATGCATTTATATTAATACGAATTTACTAAACTGAGTGACTGCACGACGGATATAATATTAAGCTCATAATACTGTATGCTGCATACATAATATTATGTTTATTTATTCTACTTCTACTAATGAATGTGAAACTTTGAGATGATGTTTGTATATTTGTTGGAATTAAGCTCATAAATCTCTCATACGCGCGTAGCAAGCAGTTTATGTAAATATAAAATTATTTAATAACACTAATATACCAATGAGGAAAAAATTCTAAATTGCGTTTATGTAGGGCCGAAACTCTGAAAGTATTAAACGGGCTCTCAATTTTTGTTCAAAGAACATTACCCTAAGGCTATGTGTTAAATTATATGATTGCCTCGATGGTGTAGTTCTATTACGGTACGACTGCACTACTGAGGTCCCGGGTTCGATGCCCGGGTCGGGAAAAGTGATATTGGGTTTTTCTATTCTGTATTAGCCCGGAGTCTGGACTTTGTGTCCGATATGGCGATAGGCTCGTCCCCTATCACATCATGGGACATAATACGCACGGAGAAAAGTGAGTGCACTAGTTGCGCCTCTGCCCACCCCTACGGGGAAAAGGGGGTGAGTATATGTGTATTATACGACATGTCTCTCGGTTTTAAACTAACGCGAAAAAACCGCAAGTAATAACTAGTCTAAAATAAAAATATCAACTTTACATCCACGTAAATTTGATATGCTAAAATTAAAGACATTAAACAGTATAGTTAGTCATCTTAGAACTCTTTGATTAAAATGAAATAGAAAAGATGGAAATCGCGTAAATAGTTCAAGTGTGCGTGCTTAACGGGACCTTACGTGGTTGCGAGGAGAAGCGACGTGTGTTATAGAGGGGTAGTTTTACCTATTTGCTTCCTAAACGAGCTTTATATCGAAGTATAGTCAGCACCAGGAATACCTGAAAAAACGCAAAACATCAATGCACGTAATTTTTTATTCGTTTATTTGTGTTATTTACCTATTGCAGTAAATAAATGTATTAATAACGCAATGTTTAAAGGCGATTGGATTATAAATTTCCTGAGCATTTTCTTGGCTGGCTGTACTCAATCCGTCCGCATGCCTGAGTATGTGGGGTAATCGTTAGCCTCAATAACTGTTTTTGTTAGCTTCTATAACTGGCTCTAGACTTTAAAAATAGTGGGTAGCGTATTTTATTCATCAATCTATACTAATATTATAAAGCTGAAGAGTTTGTTTGTTTGTTTGAACGCGCTAATCTCAGGAACTACTGAACCGATTTTGAAAATTCTTTCACTAATAGGAAGCTACATAACTCGCGAGTGCTATAGGCTACTTCTTATCCCGGGAAAATATTTTTCTCTCGGAAAACTTTTTCACGTGGGCGGGGCCGCGAGCACTACTAGTATTTTGATAAAAACGAAGTAGTAATGCATTTATTTTAGCTTTTCGTTTAAAGCCCGTTATGTATGTCAAGCTGTGTAAACAATAAAATTCAAGGACAGTGTACTCAATGTAAATACTGAGTTTTATGCGAGACATTATATTTCTCATTGCGATAACCGCCTAAGCGTGTGAAGAAAATTAGTTTCTCGGATCTCACATACATACTCCAGTTAAGATATTTAATTCTTCTTCGTCTATTTTTAAGATAATATGTTGAATAAAATACTTACTACCACTGAAACTTTCACCGGCTATATCTGATGCGATATAGAAATATATCGCATCAGATATGTCATGCCACTAACTCAATTTGTCTCGACATTATTATAGAGACTGCCGTTTAAGTTGCAGTCTTGTAGGAGACATAGATCGATGCAGTATCCAGACAGTCTACAACTCAAAACCCTTTAAAACATAAGTGCACCGTGTAAAGAGACAATTCATTCTAGATCAGTTCACGATAGGTCATGTAAATTTCAATGTCGCACGGTCAATCACCTGGCCGACCTCCACTGAAGCGGTCATGCACCCGCCACGCCGAAGCGAATAAAATGTTCTAGCAGATTTGCACTCATAGAAATGTAACGTGCCATATATTTTTCAATAAAAACGCAAGTTATATGGAGCAGGCTTTTACAACTGTATGATAAGACGAGCGAATAGTTATTCTGGTATGCGACTCATAAATAAAAGTTATCCAGTACCTTGAATAGCAAGGTTCATTTTTAACCCCCGACAAAAAAGAGGGGAGTTATAAGTTTAGGGTGTGTATCTGTGTATCTCTATGTCTGTCTATGGCATCGTAGCTCTCAAACGAATGGACCGATTTGGACGCGGTTTTTTTTATATGAAAGCTGATGTAACTGCGATGGTTCTTAGCTATAATTTATGAAGATCTGTTCAGCCGTTTGAGGATTATCAGCTCATTTCCAACTTAAAAAATCCGATTGACTTTAAATTTGGTGTACTGTGACATTCAATATATTTGTAAACATGAGCTGATGCTGCGGCATCAAGTAGTCTGCGGGATACCCAACTCCTTAGCAATTTATAGAAGATATAGTGTGGTTGGGCTTATAAAGATGGGCTCAACGAGTAGGTCATAGATAGTTAATTATCAAGGCCCCAAGATGGAGAATAAAGTAATTTAAAAAGTTTGAAATAAAAATGAAATTAAAATTTAAATAACCTAGTTTAAGTACCTAGTAATATTTTGTCTCAAGCGTCCTCACGTCGGGGGACCGAACTCCGGACCAGGGAGATGAAAATACTTCTTTAGCGGTCGGTCCCTTGACGCGACGACGCTTGGGTCAAAATATTACTAGGTACTTAAACGACAAAGACACTATTATTATTCTTTTGATTGCATCCATATTCCCCTGCTTTTGGCAAAATTACACTTCTATGGGATTGACATGCATTGTTTGTTATGGCTTAAAAATTACCTAACCGGGCGTAGGCAGTGTGTACGGATGCGTAGGGAGGATGGGTCATTCCTTGTCTCTGATGCCAAAGCAGTAGTTCGGGGTGTGCCGCAGGGTTCAATATTGGGTCCTTTGTTATTTATAATTTATAGCGCTGATATTACCAGACAGATTAAACACTGTAGATTCCATCTTTATGCGGATGATACTCAACTCTACGCATCATTTCTTCCAAAGGATACATCATCTACTGTTAATCTAGTAAATGAAGATCTCAACAATATATATGACTGGTCCAATCGAAATGGTTTAGTCCTTAACCCAATAAAATCTAAGTACATGTTAATTGGATCCAGGAAACAAGTACACGATATTGCCCAGTTTGATCCATGTATTATTATAAACGGTACTAGAGTTGTGAGAGTAACTGAAGCTAAAAATCTTGGACTTATAGTTGATAGTCAATTGCATTTTGGCCAACAGGTACAACACCTGGTAAAATATTGTTTTTATAGGTTAAGTATACTATACAGAATACGCGAGTATTTAAATGTGGATGTACGAAAGTTGCTTTGCGAATCCCTGGTATTATCAGTACTTAACTATGGTGATATCGTATATGGACCTTGCATGTTGTCATCTTCAGCAAGATATATCCAAAGAGTTCAAAATGCATGTGCTCGTTATTGTTTCCATGTTCCTCCACGAGCGCATGTAACACCCTTTTTACACAACGCAAAGATGTTGAAAATGAGCTCTCGCCGGGACATACATTTTGCTTGTTTACTTTTTAATGTAATTAGATATAAGCAACCAGAGTACCTTTTCCGTAAGCTAAACTGGGCTAGATCTGATACAAATTCCCGTCTTGGTATTAGACTTTTAACTTATACACATAAGACCGCAGCATTCAAGGGCAGTTTTCGTTACCGCGCTACTAAGTGCTGGAATATAATCCCCCCTCCTCTACGGAATATATTTTCCCTTAAAGCCTTTAAACAAAAATTAAAGGCTTTTTATTTAGAATAATTTATCTAACGTCCTGTAATGAAGACTGCCCCACATGTTTGGTTGCCTCCGTTAAATAAATTGTATCTGTGTATGTTTTATAGTTGTTTTTTGTCTGTTGTTTAATCTTGGCCAAGAAGATTATATAGCGCTATGTAACATTGTGATGTTATGTTATGTAACGTTGTTTATGTACTTCAGAATACTGAACTCGTATATTGGACGCAATATACGAGTTCAGTATTCGAGAGTCTGAAGTCTTTTCTCATAAAATATATTGGGTAACAGCAATTACATTTTCAACTGCCTCGGTGGCGTAGTTGCATTACAGTACGCCTGCAATGCTGAGGTCTCGGGTTCGATCCCCGGGTCGGGCAAAGTGATATTGAGTTTCTCTACTCGGTATCAGCCCGGAGTCTGGAATTTGGTGATATGGCGATAGGCTCGCCTCCTATCATATCATGGGACGGAATAACGGCGAAAACCGGTTGCGCCTCTTTCTACTCCTTCAGGGATAACAGGCGTGAGTGCGCGTGTGTGTGTATTTTCGTCACGATTTTTCTTCACCCTCAAAGTTTGCGATATAGAATGAGGTTGTCACCACTGACCAGTACTTAGAGATGAAGTCAAGCGCCTACGCAAACCTTTCTACTCCCCACTCTAGGCTTTCTGCACTTGTATAACATCAGTAATGAATTCACAGACCTGAAAAAGTTTGTCTGCTAAAAGAAATTCCGAAACCGAATGTGGTCCCGTTTATATTTTTTTTATTTATATTAATTACGGGTTCGCAACTTTGTCCACGAAGTCTCTATACTTCTTTTTTAAAGTTCAGTTTATGCTCAGGTAGGAGTTCTATGTCGCGCTGGAGGCTGTATCCGTTTTTTGTCCATATTGAACTTGAAGTAATACATAAACTTAATTAAAAACTATGTACTTTGCTGTAAAATTTAGGATAGAAAAGATTTAAATTGAAATATATTGAAGTATAATAATATTCCTTTCTATTCGGTAGTCGAAATATATCCATAGTTCCTGAGTCAGACAACAGTATTTTACTGTGTGTTTGAAACTTGAGACTAACCAACACAGCGACGTACGTGTCTAAATATAATCCAAAACAACGAGGGACTATTTCGCGACGGTCACCCGATTCATGTCTTATGAATAATTTGTGCACTGTCAGATGTTATAGTTGTCTCGAGTGTTAAAATGTACGCTTCACTTTAGAATGTCTCTCTTATTTGCAACCGGAGTCTGTAATAGTTACTCTTTCTCAAAGTTTGGACTGAATTTATGGGTCTCTAATACTATATTGGACATCTATAGGTAGGCAGAAGGTTGTTCCTTAAAAAAATATTGGAAAAATATCGAACTTTCATCGCAATAAAATGACATGGTCAGAGTTTTATATCAGTGATTCCCATAGCTTACTCAATATTTCCTTGGGACCCACCGATGGGTCACGACCCATAGTTTGGGAAGCGTTGTGTTAAATAATCTACATACCAAACAATTTATAAGTTCGAATATTAAATCAAGAAATATCTATTTTGCTTCCTTTTCTATTAGATTTCTAGTAATAATTTGAATAATGAATATCGCCTTTCATAATCTTGACAGACAGGAACTCTATAATTTCGTTTAACTAATCCACAGTGCTTTCATCTAGATTTGCTCGAATTTCCAAGTAGGGCTCCAGTTACCAGTAGTCTATTGTTAACCGCAATTATATATCTGCCAAAATTATAAGATAAAACCACAGGATCAAACGTTTGAGAGGCTACATTGTGGCTGGCATCAAATAACACTGCTGTAATCAATTTAGTTGACGTAGCTATAAATCAATCGGTTGATTAGTTAAGCAATGCTGTGGATATAATAGGCTATATTACTCATATGGTTTTATTGTTTAGAAAAAAAATACGTCATTTAAAATCTGACACGAACAGCACGATCAATATCGGGTAAAATTACAAGATCATATAAGTCTTAGGAATCTGATGGAAGAGCTAAATTTGAAAAAACGAAAAGAGACAATGCTATCTAGTGATGTCATCGGGCATTACGATGCGCGCGGAAGAAAGAGCGCGCTATCCCAACTACGCGTACATATTTGAAAAATGATTTGCTGCCCCATTTTTAATCCAATTAATTGCTTATTTCGCAAAAGGTCTTCCTTTTCGTATTATTTGCTATTAAGTACAGTGAGTCACATAGTAGCTGAACAAATTCTAAACTTCAAATCGCGTCTACTCTTTCGTGTTCTTGACAATTTTTTTTGCAAAAATAAAAAAAGCGATTTACTTTGCTTCCCACAGAGAAAAATAATTAATCAATTAAACTTAACGCGTGGAGGTGATTAGAACATTTGGATTTGTTAACTTATTTATGTGGCTGACTGTGCGTGTAGAATAAATGTCACAATTGAAAATACTCAAATACCCCATTAAAACCCCATAAATATGATATTATTATAACCCTAATGAGAGCTGAACAGATCGAAAATTATAGTTTGACAGCTTGTTGGCATTTTGTTACATTTGATTGGTGTGACAAGTCGGCAGCGTTAAATTAACGCTTGCCGCACTCGTTCGGTTTCCTAATTAGGTTTCCTGATCAGGAATTCAGATTCAGGAACGTGTGCGCGTTGTTGACCATTTTCTATGTAAGCGGAGCATTCAGGTTTCCGAATCTGAATTCCTGATCAGGAAACCTGATAAGGAAACCGAACGTGTGCGGCAAGCGTAACAGTATTTCCAAAGAAGAATAGTCAAACGATCAAGTAAGTTTTTAGCCCTATAATGTTAAGATTCGGATAAAAATATAAACGAATGTCAGATACTATAAATAAATCAAGCTGTAAGTACTTTGTTCAAGTCATTACTCCCACTATAACTTATTGTAAGGGATAAAGCTTTCATACAAAGTTCTCAAAAAACGATTAGGCACCAAATAAAAAGACAAAAGCAGATAAAAAGAAAGTTCACAGGATTTATTACTTTTGAATAATATATTATCAAGTTTAGTTCGAATAAAGTATTTTTAAATGATAATATCTGAGGCTTCGTGGATTTTTATTATAGATGGTTTTTTACATCAAAAGATCATAGATGTCAAGGGACTTTGTGATTCTGACCTGATTGTGATATTCAGAATTTAATCTTTCATACTAAGCAACAAATCTTAAGTTACATTAATGTTTCATCAGTTAATTTCTCGAACACAGTGGCGGGATCAGATTCCCTTGTTTTTCTTTTCCACTTCACTCTTTTCATGATGTCTTTATGATACATTTTTAATCATTTAGTAAGCTATATAACGGTTTTTTTTTCATTTTATCTATTAAACTACTTACTATTCGAAAAGGTATCCAATAAAAACATAGATTTAGGAAACTGCATACTAAGTCTATGGAAAAACCTTTTTTAAAAGAGGCTATATGCCTAAAGTGACAAACAACACGTCAAATTTAATTTGCTGGCCATGAACCCGCACCGTATAATCAGCTAATTAAAGATAATGCACGCTACAATCCGTTGTTACTCGCACACCTGTCAAGCCCGCATCCTGATCATTATCTCGCTAATTACAGCGAAAGCTTAATAGATAACAAGTAGATGTTACGTTCACATTCCGAACAATGTCATTTTGAGGGCTATAGAAATAAAAACATTTGTTTTCACAATATAAAATGAAAAAGGATTCGGACAACGTGCATCCCATGATGCTGCCGAAATGGATCCAGGTCAGTATACATGCTAGGCAAGGTGTGCCTAGCGCTAGTTTGCAACTGGAACCTTCATGGAGTCACTAGGTGAAGGTTTATGACTAAGTATCTATTTATAGCATCTTATTGTTCGCCATGTTAATGTCGACCACATGGTTGCTGGGTTGCCAATTCACTTTTGTTTGGACTATGAAGTCACTGGCAGAGGTGAAAAATGCCAGACCACCAAGCTTTAGTCGGTTGGCAGAAAAAAATATAGCAAAATTTACCAACGATTTAAAAAAGATTGAGTAATTCCTGTTTAATGTTCGTAAATCCCATTAATAATATTATAATTTCACGTACATTGTACTCTTAAAAATACGAGACCAATCCTCCACAAACTATAAAGGTTGTTCTCCAACCTTTGTTTTTATTCGAAACATTATTTTAAATCTAAATTGCATTTCGTCACGCCGCTCTGCTCGGCTCGGATTCACTATTCGTTTTGTAGGCTTTTTTATAGGGGCGTCCCCAGGGAAATTCATTGCCCATTATGCAGGACTCCCGTTTAGAACCCTGGTAAATGCCATATACAGTTTTTTGCAAGTAAAACGAAGAATGCTGATGGCTGTTTTTTCTCGGCCACCGGGTGGTGTACAATCGCCTGTAATTTTTTATTCGTACCTGCTCCATATAGTTTAGAGATAATTATAGGCCGGACAAGGATATAATAATCGAGTATATAAGTACAGATGGTGTTGTAGGATATAAGCAGACCACTTTAAGTGAAATATAAAAACGCTGTACAAATATATTATATCTTTAAAGGTTTAAACTAAAACAGTAAAAGCCAAAGGTACAATATAATCAAAATTCTGAACATGCAATACATTATTGTACATTAGAAATCTTTTGATATAATAAATGCAGCTTTATTACATGTTCCTTTTCCACTACTATTGTCGGCGCAGTGAAATTCTGAAATCTACATTTTCGTAGTGTCGTCTTCGCCCGAGTTCGTCTTAACTAGGATCTGTCTAGACGGATGAATAGCTAAATAGCTCCAAGTTTGAAATCCAATGGGATCTGTAATATTCGAATCTATTATAAGAGCAGACTACAGATACTATGAGGCTTTGGTTAGATTTACGGGAAACGAATAGTGTCTTCGTCTTTTTGCCATAGAGAGCTTGTGAGAGCTGTTGTTTAGCAAGTACAAAAGAAATTGAAGACAGGTTGCTTCTATTCGGTTTGGTAGTAGTAAAGACTACGTCGGTGGCGTAGTTGTATTGTGGTACGAATGCAATGCTGAGGTCTCGGGTTCGATCCCCGGGTCGGGCAAAGTGATATTGAGTTTTTCTGTATCAGCTTGGAGTCTGCAATTTGTGCCCGATATGGCGATAGGCTCGCCCCCTATCACATCATGGGACGGAATAATGGCGAAAAGTGGGTGCACTAGTTGCGCCTCTGCCTACCCCTTCGGGGATAAAGGGCGTGAGTGTATATGTATATATGTAGTATAAAGTCTTGAATAAAAAAATAATTTTCTAAATTTTTAACATATCTAAAATTTTAGATTCGTTATTATGCAGTGACGACACATTCAAATTTATAGTTTTTACAAATATAAGTTTGCAGCAAGGAATACATTCTGAATTCTCAATCAACCTTAAACGCTTACATTTTCGTAATATTTATACCAAAAGCCTGCATTGTCTATGTACACTGCCAGGTGGAGTACAATTGTGAATTGAGTGTTATTATTATTTGTTACCCGTGTATATTATTTAAGATGACGATAGCGTAGCTATATAATGTAAAAAAACTGATAACCCCGGTCGAGCCGGGTTAAACCACCAGACTTCCAACCTGCAAAATAATATCCCATCCGACAGTCGGGTAGACTTACTCGCTTACAATTTCTAATTCGAACATAATGTATGTTGAATATGTATGTTGGAAAATTGTAGGGATTAACGCTACGAGCGCTTGCTATTCTGACGAAGGTTAGACGGATATCAACTTTTTGGGAAAAAGCCCATTTTTTTTCATTTTGTATCGGAATATAATGACTGATTATATTGTCTCCACCGCTCTGAGGTTGGGTTCAAATCCCACGTCAGGCTAAGAGTTATTAATTATGCTCAGTATCAATGAATACTTAAGGTGCCTGATTACGACAAACGAGTGCGCTATGCATCTCTGCCTGCCTACTCCTTTTGGGATAAATCGTGATGAGTTTTTGTTCGTTTATTGAAGGAGAATTTGAGGAAGCAATTAGGTAAGGCGTATACCGAGAGAATACTCAAAGCTTATGAGTGGCAACAGGTTTAAAAGGACTATAAGATAAAGAACCGGTCAAATAATATCCAACAGCTTCATAGTCGATATTTCTGCTTCATTTCAATAGAATTAGTTTATAATGTAAACAAACCGGTGTTTTATTTTCATGATTTAGGTACTTCGGTAATGTATTTTATGGTACTGCCTAAGATAAATTCAATTATAAATGACTTAAGGGTGGTTTTATGTTACCTTATGCAAAATACTAATTCAGAATTAATGAAATTTTAGAAAAAAAAAACAAAATTAATATGAATATTCAGAAATCTTGAAAATTGAAGAATAACCTAGATTCCTGTTTTAAGTTAGTATGGTAGTCATTCAAGTCTTATCTCAAACCCCAGAATTATTAACAGCGGCCATAATATTATCATCTTAACGTTTTAGGGAAGAAAGTTCAGTAAGTGGAACCCTGGGGTCAATAAAAATGTAACGATGTAAAGTTTGTACGGAGAAAAAAATAATATAAGAGTTTAACAATCCTAAAGAAAATTAAGTTATTTCGGATTGGATTTTGTTTGAAGTTTCGCTCGCGTCCTTAGCCGAAAAATAACGCTGGATTGGTTTTTTATATATCAATGGCTTGATCAAAACAAAATATGGAAAGATTATACATTTTATGCTCAAGGAAAGCGTAGCATTCGATGATTAGATGTTTTTTTTTAGATTCAAAAGACTCCTGGATTACACACTCACCAAAAGGTCTTTATTATCAGTATAATTATATTTTGTTCGAAATTCTAATATTTATGAATGTTTATTTTATAGTCATTAGTCGTAAAGCATAATATAAGTCGGTACTTTATTTTTCATAACATTGAGTACTTCTTCAAAGTTCATACATATTTAAACCTACATTTTAAAAACAATAAAATCATATTATTATTTAAACAACTACCTTGCTTACAAGATGCCTGCTGCTGAGTACCGCGCCCTCCCATTCCCTGGTGGGGGCGCAGGGCGCGTTGTCCTTGACCCGCTATATTTGGGCCAAGCGGCCCCCGTCTGACACGAATTGTGTATAAAAAATAATCGCCCTACACTGCGTGGGTCCGCCCGGAATTACCAGAATTATACCGTAAAATGTTTACTTTGCTACGTCATTTGAGAATTTTCAAAGCGCTGTACATATTATGTAATATGAAAATAGACGGAAGTACCTTCCATTTATAAATTAAATTAACTGAAATCACATAAAACAGTCACACAGTTTTACTTACCGTATTCCCGAAAAAAAGTCATAAAATTTTCAAAGAACTCCACTGATGAAACTTAATATTTCTTATCGATTTGCAGTCATATTTAAATACTGTCACATCTTTATTCAGTCGTCTCGTTATTTTTGTGAAAATTCAAAAATAATATTTAAACCTTGAGTTTCTAATAATACCTATACAATATATTATAGAGGCAAAGAGCTCTCAGAGTGGACTTTGGGAAAAATTTTATACAAAAATTTTGAGCTTTTCGACAGTAACTCAATCTACAGTAAAATAGCAAAACAACTAGGTAAAATGCATTACAACATACCGCACCTTTAGAACAAAAACGACACAATTCAAAAAATAGAAAATAGAGTTGTCATTTTTAAATGACTAAAAACTAGTCCCTTATTTATAAAAACTTAATAAAAAAGAGACCGATATAACAGCTTTGTCCTTTTCCTGCTTGAATATGTCTGTGTTTGAACTACTGTTGTATTGAGTACTTCGTTTTAAGTCATTTTATGACGATAACCTAATTTTTTATCTTTTTGAATTGTATCGTTTTCATCCTAAAGGTGCGATACTTTGAAATGATCGTAATGCGCAAACTGGCATATTTCCTTCCAAAATATTGCTTTCTTTGCAAAATTTGCGTATACCGAAGCGTCTTGTCACAAGGATTTGTCAGACAAGACAGTGACTTATTACCAATTGGATGAATATAATTGTATAGAGTTAATTTTGTAACCTAATCGTCGATTTTTTACTTTATATGTAAGGAAAATAGATGAAATAGTGATTAATGAATTGACTATCAAAAGAAAAACATTTTTGAATATACAAGATTACTGTGGATATAAGCGACGATAGCCTAGTTGGGAATGGAACGATCTACCGAGACATTGTCCGGAGGTTCAAACCCAAGGCACACACCTCTGCCTTTTCGAAGTTATGTGTGTATTGTTTATCAATTATCGTTCGCTTTAACGGTGAAGGAAAACATCGTGTGGGAACCTATATACCTGAGAATTCTCTATAACAATTTCGAGGGTATGTGAAGTCTGCCAACCCGCATTGCTAGCGTGGTGGACTAAGGCCTGAACCCTCTCAGTAATAGAGCAGGCCCGTGCTCAGCAGTGGGCAATATATAATACAGGGCTGATTGCATTGCATTGTACTATGGATATTATATGGATTATGATTTACGATATAGCCATATTCTGTACAACAAGAGCAGTCGTTTTGTCGTACTTGAATAAAAAAATTTATATGGCTAAAAGCCGATTTGTGTAAACAATCTTTATCGTCGAATACCTAGCAAAAATGCGCCAATCATAATATTTACATGCTTACCGATGAGTTATTTTCATTGGTTCATTTACCGTAAACCGAGGTGAAATTGATGTGAACATAGAAAATTAACGCAGATGTGAATCGATTTGCTCTGGTTCGTGCAGTGATACAGTGTCACTTTGACATTACATTACTAAATGAAACCACATACGTAATTTTAGAAAAATAACACTGTATAAATATTATCAATATATATTTTTTTTATTTTATACGCAATGCCTTGGTGCCACTTCTAATACTCTAAGAGGATTTGTCGGAGCAGCAAAATCACATTTGCAGTCAGAAATACCCTCACGCCAACGCACACACACACACACACACTCACGCCTGTTATCCAGGAAGGGGTAGGCAGAGGCGCAACTAGTGCCCCACTTTTCGCCGTTATTCCGTCCCATGATGTGATAGAGGGCGAACCTATGATACCGAATAGAAAAACTCAATATCACTTTACCCGACCCGGGGATCAAACCCGAGACCTCAGCTTTGCAGTCGTACTGTAATACAACTACGCCACCGAGGCAGTCACGCCAACGCAATTTTCGCAAAAATAAATAACAAAAAGAAACTGAACAACAACACCGGGTCTTTTGTGAAATATTTTATATTCATGGATGATTTATGTCACAATGTTAGCGGAGGTGAAGACGGGTATGTTATTTCATGTTTACGCCATGTCAAAATAACCCTTATAGCTTAGTCATCGAAACGCTTGAATTTCTTCAAAGTTTTATGGTTTTTCTTCAAGGCTGGTGACCTTCGGCAATAATCTATCCTAAATTAAATTCATTATTGAAACGTGTACTTGACGCTGATTTAATCAGCAGATTACAGTATTCTTAAACTAAAACTATATATAAAAAAGTAGTAGGAATAAAATAGTTTGAATGATTCCCTTTTAAATTCAGCGAGGATTTAATATATTTGATTCATAACATGATAGCTTGTAAACGGTAATAGTTTCTTATAAAAAAAGAAATAGAACACTTATCAGTAATGGTCATAATATTTATTTATTTAATTTAATAAGGTATAATACCTTTATACCAGTTTTAAACAAATAATGGCTAGTGTAGTGAACCAAAATCTAAAGGTATTTGACAGTCGAAACTGCCCAGTACGACCGCACTAATATTATTATATAAAATAAATGATTTCACTATTCACAAACGCCACGTTTAATAATCGCTACAGACCGCAATTTGGCATTGTGCGGTTAAAATTTAAGGTATGATTGATCAAATGGCGAAACCATTTATTAAATATTGTGGGAATCCAAATTATTATAATGAAATATAGGCTTGCAACGAACAATCGGCTACTAATCGGTGTTCGGCTTAATCAGATAGATAAAGGTAGCCCTTTATCCTATTCGGCCGAATACCGTACACATGTTATAGACAGATGACTGGTAAAATTACAAAAAGGTTTTTTAAAAATATTATATTTTCCTATGATCGAAGTATGTAGCCGAATATAATCCACAAGAAATATCAAGCATGTATATAAATACATCCATAGGTATTGGATACGTTTTAATTAAAATTAATGAGTGAAAGATTATGATGCAAGAAGTATTTTTTTCTGTATGTTTAAGCAGAAAGTAATTACTACCTAGTTTACCTTCTACTTTTGGCCGTGGCGTAAGTAGGAGTTCGGTATCCTTAGAATGTGACAAAAAAATGCAACTCGTTGATGGCGTTGATGTTTTGATGTCTGTGATTGATCGAGAGTCCGGTAAGTACGTCAGTCACGTGTTAAAGTGGGCACATACGATGCGATTTGGTACAGCCGAACCATTAAAATGGTATGCCATCGAACCATATCGCATCGTGTGGGGCACGGTCCGATGGACATTGTTATTATTATTGTTGGTACTGCTGGTTCGATGGCTTGTCCATCAAACTTGGTTGGATACAACTGGACATCGCATGGTACGGTTCGATCGTGTGGCGTGAAGACTGTATCGCGTGACGAATTGGTCGCATGATACCAAATCTAATCGTCTGTTAGTAGTATTAGTGTCTCAACCAATCCTAATAAAACGAAACGGAGTCGTATAGTGTTTTTTACCACATTCTAGCCACACTCGTTTGCTCAATCGATCGAGAAAAAAAACACGTCGTTATTTTATTTTCGCGCCACACGCTGGCCGAATATTGTTGGCAAATATTCGACTATTCGACCACCAAGTCTCTGGAATATTCGGTATTCGGCGAGTGACCAAATATCTAGTCGTTGCAACTCTAGTTTTTCACGTTGAATATTCGTCAGTACCTACCCAAAAAAATGCATCACGATATCACATTCTATTTTAGCCGACGATTTTAATACATTCACAGACGTGTGCGTTCACCGTCAGGTTAATTTACTTTTAGCAAACAATTCTATTAAAGGCGCGCAGACGGAGACAAATTAACGTGGCGTTGATAAATTGATATTGCAAGAGAAGTGGGTTACAGACAAACATAACCGTCGTCTGCATTGTTACTCGTAATCATTGTGCTAGCGGGATTTAGGGCACCCCCGCTTATCTCACGGGGACTCAGTCACAGTTCACAATCAAACGTAATATGAAATATAAGAAATAATACACAAATTTAGATTTCACAAAACTTCTACGGGTTGTTTTTAAATACCATCATTTTGGCAGACACATATTAAAATAGATTTCACATTAGCATATACTTTATTACCGCACACCTTTAATGAAGGATAAAATGAAAACTAAATTACTTAAACTTTTAAATTAGTAACTGTTTAGCTTGAAGCTTGTAAAATGTAATAAGATTGCGAGCGCACGAGACGAATAGCGCAACCTGTCTCATTAATGGTTTTGAAGTCGGTTAATTTTTTGTTAAAAAGTTTTTATTTATTTTTGTTAGTTAATTATAGAAGTGTGTAAACAATACATCATAGATATACGATTGCTGCTTTTGCGAGTTATCTGCTGTTAGTTATTGAAGAGTTAATAGAGCTCGTTCCCAGCAGCGTATCAATAATACCGCGCTGATAACGTTCACTTTAAAACTAATCTAAGGATTAGCTGATCCATCAAACTTTCCAAGAGCTAAACATTAAAATCTAGCCCAATCTTTTTTAATTACGACCGCTATGCAAACCGAGCTCCTTCGTATGCAAAGGCAGCGCGGAAAGGAGGCTGGCGCCCTGCCAGGTCCTCCATTTCGATTAAAACCGCCAGTGCGCGGAGACATTCAGTAACCCCCACAAATGTACCGAAATGCGACGGATGCGAAGCGCGCTAATACTAAGCCGAGGGTCTATGATGGCTGGACGTATATTCCTTTACACAAACTGTTGTTTTCTTCATTAGAACGCTGGCAGCGCAACGTCACAGTTTTTCTTATTGTCTTGTATGGTTAAACATGTTTGACGGTAAAAGTTTGGATAGAGTATTGGTTTTGTTGTTTGTTAAAATTTTTAGTATGAAATTTAGTTTGAAACATTTCGTTTATGACTTATGTACAAAATGTACCGTCAGCGACACAAGTATGTGAACAAATTTAAAATTTCAAATGTACATACAAAAAAGTTTATGTTTTCGTGTTCGGAATGCATCCAAGCCGCTGTTTCGCGTTACTCTTTGTCGAAACAAACAGTTGTGTGAAATAGTTTAATCACATGTTTATCTGGAAATATGGCAAAAAAGAAACTTGTAGTATTTGTCTTCTTTACAGGCTTGGGGGAAAAGGTGGCATTAGCTGCACAGTCACTTTGTCTCTTTCTTACATTAGTGAACTTTATGAGAGCCTTACTCAGCTCATTTTATGTGTCTGTCAAACGATCGGTAAACGTCGGTGTGTCTGTAAACCCTTATTTAGACAGATCAGTTATTGCAAGCTATAATCTTACACAAGTAATGCTTAAAATAGCTATCGCCTAAACATGTACAACTTTTTAATGCATTTATCAAAAATGTATGCCATTCAAAGTCTAACAGAAAAAGAATTTTAAAACTGGGTGCAATAATAAGTAAGTCATAAAGTTTTGAAATTGGGTAGAAGCGGTAATTGTTAAATAAAAGTAATATCAGACTGTGACGTCATCGAGTGTCAACGGCCATAATGCTGCATGCGTGCAAAAGAGATGGCGTGATATTTCTACCACTTCCCCACTTTTACTCACGAAAATATTTCAAATATGTATAACTGCTTTATTTTTCAGCCAATTTGAATGCTAATTTCACAGAAAAATATATTGTTCGTGTTATTTTATGTTACATAGATAGATAGATAACACTTTACTTTTACACCACTGACACGCACAGAAATAAAAAATCAAACAACATAGTTATTAGCTAGACATAGCTAATGTAATAATAGGCAGTCTTTTCTAGATAACCATCGGATGAAATCACTTCTACGGAGAAGTTGGAGTGTGGGTGTACTTACATTTACCGATAAACTTACGTAATAATACCTACTTATAAAATACATATTATATACTTATATTCATATAAATATAGATAATTACAAAAAAATGTGCATAAAATGATTTAACATATGAGTGGAAAATTGTCTCTTAAAGCTGCTCAGCGATGGAGCCCGTCGTATAGGCACCTTCAGTGCGTTCCAGAGACAAACAGCTTGTACACTAAAAGAACTATCAACGAAGCTACTACCGTGTAGGGAAGTCTTGAGTGCCAAGTTATCTGATGAACTTAGTGTTTGAGAGTGGGAGCTATGAAGAAAAGTAAAGCGTTCGGAAAGATAGCGCGGAGAAGACAGATTGAAAAGAATATTGTATAGTAAGGTGAGAATGTGAGCATTCCGACGAAGGCGAATAGGGAACCACTTGAGCTAGGAACGAAATTCATGTAATGTACAAAATAAAACATAGAAAATTACCATATTGCGTACGACTGTTGCTAGCAATAATAGATCTGTCTAAATGAGGCTCTAATCCATATAAATAGCTCAATATAAAGAGCCTATTAGATTTTTTTGTGCCTGATTTAATTGACGGTAGTATCCGAGGTAAGATTAATTTAGGTATTATTTATAACCTAAAGTGGGCGAAAGTTATAAAGAGCCTCGAAACGACCGGTAAAATGGAGCCAATAGATTGACTGCAAAAGCTTTGAACCAATTCTTTATACGTGAAAAGCTATGGACGAATTCAAATAGATTTTTATTGTATTTATATTTGAAAATATATTTTAACCGATATTTCAATTTGTGGATATCTGGAAAACTAAACTAGTGGAATAAAAAAAAGCGGAATTTACTATTTTTATGGCTTAGCCGTATCCGATATTATGGTGTCATGTCCTAAATGTGATATCGATGGCTTAATTATCAAACATCGTAACTCCATTCAACCAAATTTTACAGGAGGATAAAAAAACTGTCTACTGTAAAATTTTTAAGGAAATGTATATTTTTTTTTATTCAGTACAGCATTTTAATTGTTCATGTACTCATTTTCAATCAAATAATGCAATAAATCGTTTGATCTAGTATTTAAAATGGACTTACGCACTTGGAAATTCCAAGCCTTTCACAATTTAGGAAGTTTGCATGGATATACGTAGTTTTTTTTAGGATTGTCTTTCAAATGCAACGTATTCAAATAATAATTTTAAACCAAATTCGGTTAAATATTAGAAAATTATTCATATATTCATGTTATCAGGCTCATTAAAGTAAAATAAAATTAACATATTTCAAATTACTTACTAAAATCAGAATAACGAGAAGATATTGACGTATTATTTATTTTATATTAAGTAAACGTATTAAGACTTAAAAATTCTTTCCAATCAAGATTCCCAAATTATTCAAATATCTTCCTCCTTTTTTCTTGTGATCATTTTTACATTTTAGCTTTCTTCCTTCTTTTAAACTCAGCTTAAAATTGCACCTTCCTTTTATAATTCTTTCTGGTTTCTGTTGGACATATTACGGTATTTCCAATTATTATCTATTTTCTTTTTCCCAAATTATGATCTCCTTTTCCTTTGTTTTCTTTTTTAATAATTTTTTATGCTCCATGTATTTGGTCTTTTTTAGTTATTTTCTGTCGTACTTCTTCGCACAACAAAGCTACAGTCTCAGTGGTTGCTGTAATTGTTTCTTGCGTTGCTGTGTCAGTCATGACTGAGATGGTGTTAAACTATATCAACTATGCGTTCTTTGGTAGTCTAAGTAATTATAGTTAGATCATTTGGCACAATAATTTTAATTGCAATTGTATTTAGGGCGTATTACTTGGTCGGTAACAAAATTAATAAGTGTAGTAAGTTCCTGTCTTACTCAATTTGCTGCATTATGAATATTTATTTTGGAAATAGAACTAACGTCAAGTAAACTGATTAAATGTTGGCTGATATCGTGAAGTCTCTGGGGGACATTCATAACAATCACATCATCAATCATTAACATTGCGATGTTTGGATTAATACAATACTCAAAAGAAAAAAATTACATCTTGGATAAGAACTCTCATATTTTAAGAGTATAATATCTTTGGGAGTCCCACTTATATCATTTATGGTGTTTTCTTTATCATTATGAGTACCGAGCATCCATCAGTTTGTTCAATGTAAAGTAACGTAGACTACGTTGTGCTAATCATTCAGATGGAGATTCAGGGTTCAAGACGCTATTTATTATATTCAAAGTACGAGGATTTAATGGCGTTATAAATATTTTTGACACTTCAATGATTGTGAGTCACAGTGCAAGTTTAAAGATGCCCTGCGTTTCATTCTGAAACTTAAAAAAATGAAAATACACAGATAACTTAATTGTAAGGGTAGCTATTAAATTTCATTACTTATCACTAAATAAATACAATATATAACTTATTAAATTTCATAAAAATAAATAACTTCAACAATTTAAATGGCGTAAAGTAATTTTGGGGACAACAAAACTTTAAGCTTTTGAAGATGTGTGGTTTTCAACATTAAGTTGGTACACCTTTCAGTCAAAACACACTAGAAAAATACGTAACTCCTCATAATAAATGATGACAGGTATTATTCTTAAAAATGCATCATACAAAAATGTTTCTAATATAGAAATTTATGGGAAACTTTAATATCGTGTGAGATTATTAAACAGAAGTTCTATACAGTTCAAGATCTTAACAATATTACGTTACTGTTCAAACATACTTGACGTAACTCCTCTCGGATATTTTATGAATACACGTATCTCTAACACATTCGAAAATAAGACTAGTTTCGATTCAATTTATTCAATTATGTCACAAAATATATAAATATAGTTCAAATTACTTACCATTTATTCACTTCAATCATAAGAAAGGATGAAAAAGCGCCGAGATGCTAAAAAAAACACAGGAAATAATACGACCATAAATCTGACAGCTAGCCCGGTACTAAATGGGGGACTTACGAATATTGCATCACTAAAAATAGCGTCGTGGAATTACGCATTCGGAAAATAAGTGAATAACTATTTTTTTATGGCATTTATGGATTTGGACATAATTTCATTCGATGCGTCGCAGTATTTTACACCGGATGCCATAAAAACATGCTTTTGACAAAAAATGGAGTTACGAACTTTGATAATTAAGCCATCGATATGCTAAAACCTCAGAATAATAATTAAAGCCAGTTAAAATGTAATATCTGACAAGTTGTCACGCACAAATTGGCAACAACTTTAACATTTTTTTTAAACTATTGCGGAAACATTGTCACGATTATATTACGACGCGGTTTTATAGACGAAGAACGTTTAGTACTCAATAACTGTTTAGTGGCAAAAATAAACAAAGTTACATTATATCTAATACGAGCCCTACTTTTTAAAAAGTTGAAAAAAGCCTTCCGTCACTAAAATAAAGGAGGGGGGACACCACCTACCTGACATTACCTAAAAAACGTTCCACAAATTCGTATGGTAATAAATGCTGTAACCAAATACAGCTCGTCATGCTTGTTAATGGAACGCAAAAGTGACGCAAACTCGATTATAATTTACATACTGTTTCATGACCAATGTGACACGTTTTATCGATAGGTATACGATATGAAAAACATGCGGGTTGTATATTATGTATACTAGATAGAGTTTTGTTTTTTATAAAAGCAGGATCAAGAATTTTTAATGCAAATAGCCATAGCCAACATGCCTTATTACAATTCTAAACACACACACACGCCTTTTATCTCCGAAGGGGTAGGCAGAGGCGCAACTAGTGCACCTACTTTTCGCCGTCATTCCGTCCTATGATGTGATAGGGGGCGAACCTATCGCCATGTCGGGCACAAATTACAGACTCCGTGCTGATACTGAATAGAAAAACTCAATATCGCTTTTCCTGACCCGGGGATCGAACCCGAGACCTCAGCATTGCAGTCGTACCGTAATAAACTACGCCACTGAGGCAGTCACAATCTATATATATAAAAGAAAGTGGTGTTAGTTACACCACTTATAACTCAAGAATGGCTGAACGGATTTACCTGAAAATTGGTGGAGAGGTAGCTTAGAACCAGGAGACGGACATAGGATACTTTTTATCCCGGGAAAATATAAACCGGGACTTTTATCCCGGATAATTGTTTTCTGCCAGTGGAACCGCAAGAAAACAAGTATAGAGATATTTCGAGATCCAGTTGAGGACATAATTACTCTTATCCCGAAAAAGATAAACCGGGAATTATATCCCGGATTTTAATTTCTCGCGAGTGGAGCCGCCACGACTAAACCACTGAACCGATAGCGATGCAATTTGGCAGGGAGATAGTTTTAAACCCTGGGAAGAATCTAGGCTACTTCATATCCCGGGAAAATATAAACCGGGACCTTAATCTCGGAAAATGGTTTTTTGCCAGTGGAACCGTATGAAAATAAGTATGGAGATAGTTTGTGATCCAAAGGAAATCAATCTCAAGTTTGAGTTACATCTCAAGTAGACATAATGTATGAACAGTTCAATACATTATGTCTACTTGAGATGTAACTCAAACTTGAGATTGACCTATTAATACCGCCCATAGGCTACTATTATCCCGGAAAACAGACACCGGGAATTTATTCGGGATTTTTTTCCGGAAAAAAATATGGTTAGGTATTATTTACGGGGGGGTGGGGGTGTTTAGGGATTTTAAAATTTCGTTAAATAAGGACTCATTTGGTGGCAGGGTTTTTTTCAAGAAAATAACGCGGAAAATTTGAAAATTTAAGAATACTTAACCGCCATATTAAACGTGTATGTCACTGAATTCCTCCTAAGCGGCTGGACCGATTTTAATGATTTTTTTGTGTCCTCAGGTGGGTTTGAGAATAGTTTCGATTAACAATTAGATCCGGTAGGTGGCGCTGTACTCGGGTTCTAGGATTTCATTTCCTTTTTAGGGCAGGACAACGTCTGTCGGGGCCGCTAGTTAATGTTAAAGCTTTTAACAAACGGAAAAGTGCGTGTAAGACTATTGCGTAGATACCGTGGTTACTGTACAAACTAGTGGGTAGGTATACAACTATACATATAAGTTAAATAGTTTGCCAAAATTAATTAACGTATTAATTAAATTTAAAAAGTTTTTTTCTCTCTTTGGCAAGGCGCGGTTTGCGCACCTGCCAGTGTCAAAGTTTTTGCTTTAAATAAGTTTCAGTTGTATTGTTTCTTTTTCATTCTTAGTACTAACAACCTCAGAATAATAATGCTTTAGTTATTGTTCTGAGCTAACTACTATGTCGAAGTAAAGCAGTGGCTACCTTACCAAGACTTTGTCGGGAAGTTTTGGCGGCAACAAAAAAAAACTCTTGATTATCACAGTTATTCCAGTTCACTTCATTTGAGCCCTTTAATAGAACTATATTGGACAATATACCACCATAATTACCCAATATAACACTTAGTAGGTATCACCAAAATAATCAATTAAAACAAGAACACCTCATGACAATTCCAAGTTCCCGTCATAACTCTCATTTAGTTTGTACCTAACAGAAAATTCGTGTTTTTTTTATCTTAAGGTTACATTTACGGTTTTCAGAATTTTCACATGTGCTGTAAGACCATGCTGCTTGCCAAATTTCATGATTCTAGATCACCAGCATCTATGAAATCGCAAAATACGCAAATATGCGACATACCTTTTCAGTTACGAAACCCTAAAAACAGAAAAAAAATATAGCATCTTATGTTATCGATAAGTTTATCACTGGGGTATGACATTCTCAAAAATCACGTTAGCGTTAACGATTATAGAAAGGTAATATAATTTAATGGGATTTTTTACATCAATGTTCGTGGTATAATAAAATACACTATTTAAACTGAGTAACGATTTATTGCACAGAAAAAGAGAGAGAGAGAGAGAGTTAATATAGACACAAAACATAGGCGTCTTTTTATGGCATAGATAATGGAAACATAAGGCAAGGGAACTATAAACTTAAGTAGTTGCGTCCCAATAATTTATCATCCTCCCTGGAACGTAAACCCATCTTTGATGTACAATAATTGTGTGTCTCGTGTGAAGTCCCCTCAGTTAAAATATCAGCCAACATTTCATTAATTTTACAATAAGCAAATTTAACAATATTATTATCCACGAAAAGCATGTAGGCTGCGGCTCTTTGTGTTCAGTGGCGTAAATGCTAAGAAAATGTCTCGTTCAAGAAAATATGAAATCAGTTGACGGTCGGCACAATTATTCCGCTCTGCCCTAATACTTCTTCATGCTCTGCTTAAAGGACCCAAAAGGACTGCAATACAATGCTATGCATTCAGTCCTGTATTATATACTCCCCACTGCTGAGCACGAGCCACCTCTACTACTGAGAGGGTTTAGGCTTTAGTCCACTACGCTGGCCTAGTGCCGGTTGGCAAACTTCACATATTCTCGAAATTCTTATCGACAATTCTCAGGTAATTAGGTTTCCTTACGATGTTTTCCTTCACCGTTAAAGCGAATGATAAACAATACACACGAAAAGTCAGAGGTGTGCCTTGGGTTTTGAACCTCCGGACCTCGTCTCGGCATACCGTTCCATTCCCAACTAGGCTATCGTCCAATCTGTCAATATCTGTCTCTTTTCTGTAGGCTGTGCCGCATGATAGCTATAACAACTCATTAAAAATGTGTTGCGCTGACCCCACATTGTAGTTGAACAAGGGCACGTGAAAAGCTTGATAGAAGTTATTAAAACAATTTATTTACAAATCTACTCAACCGTGTCTTTCAAAAAAAATCTTGTGTTCTAAGAATCCTACTATTATTATAAACGCGAAAGTTTGTGAGAATGTATGGATTTATGGATGTGTATTTTGTGAGTCTATCACGCAAAAACTACTTAACGGATTTCGTTGAAATTTGGCGCAGGGGTAGATCATGTCCTGCAACATTAGGTAGATTTTTGAAAAAAATAATATTCCTAGCCACGAACCTAACTCGTTTTTTTCGACAAAAAACACACACTGTATTGTTGTATTCTGTGTGTGTCTTAAATAAATAAAAAAAAATATTGTATTGTTACATCATTCGATAGTGTAACTACTAAGGATCATATTTTGCCGTATGTCATTAAACGGCAAACTAAAGAAAAAAGCTCGTTTTAAACAAATATTTTTTATTTTTCATATGTGACATACCTAATTATTAAACCTTAACTTATTAATTGTTTCTAAGGATGGTGATTGTTTTCAATACATGGCTGGATTCGACATTTCTAACAATGAACTGCCTTTTATACCAAAATCATGTCAATATTATCGCGCTACGAACACACAAATAAAAAGGGAAATGAAATTTTGCCAATGACTGACCTTACAATGCAAAGATATACTTTATCCAGGATTCTGTGTCAAGTATTTCATTTAAATTCATAATGAACAAGAAAACTCGACATTCTTGACTGCAGTTGCATATCAATGCTGACAAAAACAATCAAAATTTGAAACGGTTTCAACGTTTTGTTGTGGGTATTGGCGGTCCCTTAAAAGGGAGAGGTAGGGAAAATGGACTTAGATTTCAATGCATATAATTTATTTATTAGCTTTCGCTACTCAAAAACCGCATAAATATAAAAATATTCTATCGCACTCGGAAATTATGTAGATTCGTATTAAAATAATTCCATCTTGAGAGCTGTACTTCCAGTGACCAAACAAACAAAAACATCATGTTAATATTAGTAAAAATTAAAAACAAACGAGTTATGAACCACTTTATGCGCAAATGTATGACGTGAAAACATTGATGTATTAAAATAATACATCAATGCGTGAAAACAAACATTTGCAACGCGACGCGATGTTTCCCGCGACCAGCCGCAAGCGTACGTGACGGTGTTACCCGCGTAATATAAATCAACTGTATTGTATTGAAAATTTGAGATTATAGGACAAAGTATAAATGGATCAGTTTACAATACACAAGCGAACTAGTCTGATAGTAAAATACACTATTGCCCGTAAACCTTAGACACCATCCAGAATTTTTTATTACGAGCTTGCGTCGTATTCCATTGCGCTTGTCACCTTGAAATGTTTGGCGTCACAATGCTCGATAATTATACTGGCTACAATGACCTTCAAAACAGTACACAACAGTGGTGAGTGCCGACTTCTACTTGGCAGAATAGACATTACAGTGGTATATACATATCGTTATCTTAGGAAGAGACTACCAATCCAAGGCAATTTTCGTACGGAATATTCAGCTATTAAATTTAATCTACCTCATTCTGTAGGGCTCTCTACAAGTGCTCTTTGTTAAAACAACCCAATTAGTGGCTTTGTTTAACCTGTCACTAACTGTAAACGTAGTATATATTACCGCATTACAATGGTTAGTTATGAACAAATTATTACACCTAGTGGATTCAATTGGGATTGTTAGATAGATAATTCCATTGGGTTTCAAATTATAATGGTTTGTATTTTGTAAATCCGTTGCAAATCGGTTAGGAACGAAAGCCTAGTACGGATGCACTGCGGAATATTTGTGATAAGGAAATATTTGTGTTAATATGACGTAGTTTCTCCCAAATATATGACGTAAGGTAGCTAACCTTTCGTAGAAAGTAAGACAATTGTTGTTTCTGCAATTTACTTATTGCGTTGCTTTGGCCCCATACTAAAGTAGTATTTTGGCATAGAATGGAAACAGTGGTGGCATTAAGTACAACGATTGAATCAATACTAGGTACTCTTAGGAATCTTTCAACATATTGTAAACTCAAGTACTCTCCGCTTTCGCCCATTCATCCACCATCATCCATCTGACATAAGTATCTGGATATTAATTAATACCATCATAATCTTTAATTAGCGAATGGAAATTGGTGACAGCAAAAAGCTCTTAAACACGACTCTTTGTCGAATTCAGTTCAATTATTACCTACCAATTACACAAAACCAATTACGCTTACCAAGATGTTGCGTCGAACAGGTATTACTAGAAATTAATTTAACATTTGGTGAATTTAATTAAACAGGCATTGTCGTGTAAACGTTTAAGAGCAAAGCCACACGGTGCGTAGGTATCATCCGCGCCGCGCAAGCAGACCGCTTTGTCATAGAAATTTTCGCGAATAGATTTTCATTTGACGCTATTAAATTTCTACGGAGTTGATACCATTTAAGACGCTTATCATAAGCAATTGATCAACTTGTTACATCTTATTTCTATAGAAATATAATAAATGTATAGTCTTTTAGCATACTGGTAGTACTTTTACTTGAGAAGTATATTTTAAGACATGCAAATAGGAATGGTATCCCGTATATGACAAAGCATAAAGCAGCTCAGTAATTGCGTTCGAGACCACGCGCCGCGCCGCACCGTGTAAATTCACCCGTTTATCGCTTATCATCATCGCCGACAAATTAATTACGCGCATCCGACGCAAGCGAACACCATATTAATCCACTATTTGATTAAGCGGAACTTAAATACGCATGAAAGCTTTTCATAGGGAGTCATATTTGGCAATAAACGGAATATATGGATTACGAAAGTAAAATGTGACGCAGCGAATTGAGCTATTATGTCGCGTAGTAAAAATTTAAATATAGGTAAGGCTTGAAATGAGGCAACTTTTTAACATACGTTTTCTAAGCAGTGGTCTGTTTTATGTCATATTTGCTCCAAGACACTCTATGGTGCAAACTAATTAGATTGTTGAACGCAGTAATCTTTAGAATCATTAATTGGGCTGTGAAAACTATATTTACAATACATTTTTCTAATTAGTGATCGAACTTACCCTCATGCAGAATAGTTTGTAAAATTCGGTTGTACAATTTATAAGCACTATAATTCTACATTCCTAAGGCACAATACAACTATAGAACAATATTATACTATTAAGCGTGTATCAGACAATGCAGTGCTGGTGAACGATATGCCCACTCCTGAATATTATCAGCTATGATCGACTTAACAATGGCATAGAGCGTCCGCTTGCCAAACGTATGGCAAACTAATCTATACCATACGTAGGTTACTATATTATACCTAAGCTCGGTATACATTAATAAAGACATAATATTATATTGGTGTATAAGTATTATTTGTAGTTATATGGGTTTTCCCCGTGACTAATTATAAAAATGCTTTGCCTATTGGAAAGCTATATTTTCATTGAGTACCTTACACTTAAAATAATAATATTATTGTGACTTATTATTCGATATATTTTTTCCGAGTGTCGGCGCTTGTAACCGCAAGAAAAAGCTAGGAAAATATACAGTATAAGGATAACGTTACAACTTGGATATGATTATCCGTGTGTACCAAAAAAGAGTCCCAGTCTAGTACGGATTAGACTCCATCCTCGAAATAAAAACCTTTGCAAATTTTCGTGTGTTTTATGTAATAAAGTTTGATAACATATTATACCTTATTAATAACTACTTTTAATCAGTAACTTATCTCCGTGTTACTTGTAAAATCTTTTGACACGTGATCAGCTGTTATTCAAAGCAGCCATCTTGCCTTTTCAGTAGGTTTAAATTGCCACGGCAATATTTTATTTTGACCGTTATTTGCAACGCTTAAGCACTTTTTGACGCTAAAACAAGTTTATAAGTAAGACGGTCTAACACTATAATATTATCACATAAACTCCGACTTTTTAAGTCTTTTTCAGTTCTAATAATGTCTTCCTTATATTTTAGATTAGTTAAATTGATAAACGTTTATTGGTTTCATTTAAATTTGCATTAATCTATTATTATCTATATTTCTCATATAGAGTCTTCGCAACTCAGTTTTTCAAGTATATTGCAGAAAATATTTGGTTGTTTTATCGACCAGCCGTCATTCTACCGTTCACTCTAACGTTAATAATATTTGGGTTGGAAACATGAACAAGACAACATATACATTTAGAGAAAGGAGTGAACAGTCTGCTGGTTAAAGATAAATGGTTCCCATTCGTTAAGCTTAATCGCTCAGTGTTAAAAATGCGAACCACTGACGATCTTAGCTTACGTAACCTACAAAGCCGCATAATCTTACAGATTCAAGAAACTCACGGAACTGGTGAAAGTCAAAGAAATAGTGAGTACACGCTAAAATGAAGAGGTAAGGGGGTTAACAAGATTGTTTTTGACTTAGGGTAAAATAGCGCCTGAACGACATTTGTTAGACAAAGTAACAACGAAGCAGTCATTTTCAATATGTGTAGAATCACCGCGTCGGCTTATTCACAAATATCTTTGTCTACAACGTCATTTTGTCGTGTTATTAGTATTCTTAGTAATTATCTCTTCACACAAATGCAAAAAACAATAATTTATTTAAATGCTGACAAAAATTACGGAGGCTATTAACGCCAGATCTAATTTAGGGAGAGGCACGGTTGAAATGTAGGTCCTTTTACACAGCTGTTGTTTCCGATAACAGGGACGAAAATACTGAATGTTATGAAACTTTTCCTTTTTACTCTGCATATAATTTAGTTAGTTAATAAAAATGTACCTATAATAATAGGTCACAGTATTACATACCTACTTTTGAGCACTAGCCTCTACTACTTACAAAGAGGGTGTAGGCGTTTGTCTACCACGCTGAGCTAGTGCAAGTTATAAAAAATATAATAAATTCAGCCCTGTATTATATAATGTCCACTGCTGGGCACGGGCCTCCTCTACTACTGAGAGGGGTTAGGCCTTAGTCCACCACGCTGGCCTAGTGCGGGTTGGTAGACTTCACATGCCGTCGAAATTCTTAGAAAGAACTTCTTAGGTATACAGGTTTCCTCACGATGTTTTCCTTCACCGCTAAAGCGAACGATAATTGACAAACAATACACACATAACTTTGAAAAGTCAGAGGTGTGTGCCTTGGGTTTTGAACTTCCGGACATTGTCTCGGCAGACCGTGCCATTCCCAAACAGGCTATCATCAACTTTAGTGCATGTTAAGAGGCCCTATTCATGATAGTGTTATTCGATAAATTAATTATTGACTCCTCAAGCCCCGCGACGGACACCGGTGTCCATATATATAGCGGTTTCCTATACATCTGTATATGTAAGCGGGGCTTGAAGGGTTAATTCGGATTGCGATCCGCGCCTATCTGTGTATTCGCTAACTCCGTCTAAACCACGCCACGCCACCCAACTTTGATACGATTTCACTGTAATTTAGAGATTTTATTTGAGATTGTTTTTATGTATAGTACACTTAATTTTTGTGACTAAGTCATTAATAATAATGATATTCGAGCACTTACATGACATGCACTAGTTAACCTTCAATAGATAAAACAACTAAAGAATTGTAGATTCTTATAAAGCCTGGTGAGAACTCTAAAACTATTTCTATGTCTTATATTAAAATTTAAAACTTCAGGTTACTTGCTGATCTATTTTCTCCAATTTATATTAAGAGCGTTTACGTGCTGCGCGGAACGTCAACTATAGGTAATTCTTCGCAAATTTCACTCACACAGAAGCGCGCGTAGTTGTGTGCGTAGAGATGGCGCGTCGGCTATATTTATATTCAGACCAACCAATTTGATGCTTCGATTTTAATATTTAATTAGAATGTAACTTATGATTTTTGGATATATGATAAATGAAGATTTTTTATTATTTTTAAATGAAACAATTTATACGTATCATCTCGTTTTATTAAAATTTATACATAACACATGTTAAGGGCAATTTTACAAACTTTGTTACTTTTACGCAAAAGTGAAGTATTTGCATTCAGAAAGTACTTACCGGACTGTCTCGGTGGCATAGTTGTATTACAGTACGACTACAAAGCTGAGGTCTCGGGTTCAATCCCCGGGTCGGGCAAAGTGGTATTCATCATCAGCCCGTTGCAGTCCACTGCTGGACATAGGCCTCTCCCAAGATACGCCACGGAGCCCGGTCTGCTGCTTTATGCATCCAGTTGCTGCCGGCCCTCTTGTGCAAGTCATCCCGCCATCTGGCTAGAGGGCGTCCCACGCTACGTTTACCAAGACGCGGTCTCCACTCCAGAACACGCTTACTCCAGCGGTTATCTGTTCTGCGACATATGTGGCCAGCCCATTGCCACTTTAACCTACTAACTCTCAGAGCTATGTCGGTCACTTTGATTCTCTGACGGATCACTTCGTTCCGAATTTTGTCCTTCAGAGAGACTCCAAGCATAGCTCTTTCCATAGCACGTTGAGCGACTTTAAGCTTATGGATTAGCCCCACAGTCAGTGTCCACGTCTCGGCTCCGTATGTCATTACGGGGAGGACGCACTCGTTGAAAACTTTCGTCTTCAGGCTCTGTGGTATATCCGACGAAAATATGTGGTACAACTTCCTAAACGCTGCCCAGCCCAACTGAATCCTCCTATCGGCTTCCTTTTCAAAGTTGTATCTACCTAACTGCATTATTTGCCCGAGATAAACATATTCCTTGACAACTTCGAGAGGTGTGCCATCAATGATTACTGATCCCGGAGCGACGAAGTCATTGAACATAACCTTCGTTTTGTCCAGGTTCTTCCGGAGACCAATTCGTTGGGAGGCTTCATTTAGGCTGTGCAGCATTTCTTGAACTTCCTGCAGCGATTCTGCCATGACTACAATATCATCGGCAAACCTTAAATGCGAGATGTATTCGCCGTTTATATTGATGCCTCGCCCGTTCCAGTTGAGAGTCTTGAAAACGTCTTCTAATGCATTTGTAAACAGTTTAGGGGATATCACATCCCCCTGTCTTACTCCTCGATGCAATGGAATCGGTCTTGTTTGACTGTTCTGTACTTGGACGGACATAGTTGCAGCGTCACACAAACTTCTCAGCACCTCGATGTATCGGAAATCGACTTGGCACCGCTGCAGGGAGTTCACCACAGACCAGGTCTCGACGGAGTCAAAGGCCTTTTCATAGTCCACAAAAACGAGACACAGGCTGATTATACTCCTGGGTCTTCTGTATGATCTGCCTCACAGTGTGTATGTGGTCTATGGTGCCAAATCCTCCGCGAAACCCAGCCTGCTCCGGTGGTTGGAAGTCGTCCAACCGTCGCGTCAGCCTATTGGTGATTACCCTCGAAAACAACTTGTAGACGTGGCTCAGGAGCGATATAGGGCGGTAATTCTTGAGAAGGGTCTTGTCCCCCTTCTTGAAAAATAAAACTACCATGCTCCTACTCCACGCTCTTGGAGTTCTCCCTTTGTGAAGAACGGAATTAAATATACGCTGCAGCTGCCTAAGGACAGAAGTTCCCCCTGCCCTTAAGAGTTCAATTCCGTCCTCACCCGGGGCTTTTCCATTTTTTAGTTGTTTGAGGGCCAACTCAATTTCGTCAATGCTGACGTCGGGAAGTTCGTCGGAATAGTGTCGGACTAAAGCAGCTCGGGGATCGCAGAGAACGGGTTCAGATAGCGGAGATTGCGAGGCATACAACTGGCCATAGAAGTCTTTTTTTTTTTATTCGGGCACGGCAAAGTGACTGCACCTCACCTGATGGTAAGCGCAATGCAGTCCAGATAGAGTATCGAATGGCAGCAGATAGTTATCTCATGCCATTCGACACAATCATGCCGGCCTACTGAGCTGCTTCTTCACGCTACGGCGGAAGGACCCAGGATTATAGGAAGGAGGGAACACGTGCACCGGTAAACTATTCCAAAGCTTGATGGTGCGGCAAATAAAAGAATTGGCGAACCTATTGGTTCGGGCCGAGATGGTTTTAACCATCAAGCTGTGGCTTCGGATGCCGGCACGCGTGGTTCTGCTGAGGAAAGGAGAGGAGGGGATCAGATTAAACAACTCTTCAGAGCATTCGCCATGATACAGACGGTAGAACACGCTTAGAGAAGCGACATCCCTCCGCAATTGTAGCGACTCCAAGTTGCTCGTTACGTCTGCATCATCCACAATGCGGATGGCCCGCCGCTGCAATCCATCCAAGGCATCGAGCAAGTATTGGGCGGAACCGTCCCAGAGGTGCGAACAGTATTCCATACCCGGCCATACCTGTGCTTTATACAAGCGGAAGATTTGACCGGGCGTGAAGAACCGACGCACCTTGTTCAGGATTCCAACCCTGCGAGATGTGGCAGATATAACGCCTTCGATGTGATTCCTTGGATTCAGATCACAGCGGATATCCATACCAAGGATATTCAGGTCATTCCGCATTAAGAGTGGAACACCCTGAAGATTGGGGAGAGGAGAAAACGGGGATCTTTTGCACGTGAACGCACACACCTGCGTTTTCTTGGCATTGAACTCAACCAGGTTCATGGAACCCCACGTGGAAATGAGATCCAGAGTCCGGTTGAGCTCAATGACAAGATCATTGCGCCTCCTCACAGTGTCCACCCGCAAACCAGGGGGCTCATGGTAGTATCGCCCGTGAACCGTGCTGTCGTCTGCATAACAATGAATGTTGCCAAGCGATAACAAATCATTGATATGCAGAAGAAACAGGGTGGGCGACAGCACCGAGCCCTGTGGAACCCCGGCATTTACTGACATGAGCTTCGAAGCGTGCCCTCCTTCTTCTACCTCCGAGAGGATCTCTGGCTTAGAGGAGACGACACGGCCATCGGCAGTAGTCAGCTTAGACATGTGGCTCCTCCCGAGACGCTTCACGAATACTTTGGAACCTCGATTTTGTTCTATTGCCTCCTTAATGAGGCGTGTATTGGAACTCCGAAGATCCCGCCGTACCGCTTTACGAATATGGTTCGTGAGGGCTCGCTGGTCTGCCGCCGCGGCCTGTGTATTTGCGCGTCTCTCTCTCATTAGTTCCAAAGTTTCGTCTGAAAGTTTGGACTTCCTGCCCGCATGCCTATTCCGACAGAACCCGTTACCCACATCCCTCACGACTTCCACTACTCTGCTTAAGTCCTCGTCAACATCGCACTCGGTTTCCAGCACATCAAATCGGTTCTGAAGTTCCATTTGGAATCTTTCGGAGCCAGCAATGGTTTGGAACAGTGTTGGCCGGAGCGTGGGCTTTATCAGACGGGTGCGTTCCAGCTTGAAGTTTATATTCAGAGTGCCTCGTACAAGTCGATGATCACTTCCGGTGTTGAACCAGTTAATCACTGAGACATCTCTGAATATATGCCTCTTATCCGTCATGATAAAGTCGATCTCATTTTTAGTCACGTTGTCGGGACTTCGCCAGGTCCACTTCCTTTGGGGCTTCTTCTTGAAAAACGAATTCATCAAGTATAGCCCCTCTCGTTCTAAAAAGTTGACCAGCATCTGTCCCCTGTGATTCCTGTTTCCAATACCATGTGGCCCCATAACCGATTCTATGTCCGTGCGTACTCCCACTTTGGCGTTAAAATCCCCCATGACAACATTGAAGTGGGCCCTTGAGGTGTTGTGCAGGGCTTTACATATCTCTTAGTACATAGCTTCCACTTCATCATCCGAGTGTGTAGTGGTGGGTGCATATACCTGTACGACCTTAAGACAATATCTCTCGGTCAGTTTGAGTACGAGATACGCAACCCGTGTCGACACACTGGATATTTCCACAATGTTGCCAATGAGGGCCTTGTTGACGAGAAATCCGACACCGCCCTTGGAAAGGCTATCACCTTCTCGGAAGTAGAGTAAATGGCCTGATTCCAAGGTTACTGTGTCCTCCCCCTCTCTACGGACTTCAGATAACCCCAAAACATGCCATCTTATATTGCCTAACTCTATCTCTAGTTCGGCTAGATGTTCGTTGAGCCTCAGAGTTCGTCCATTATACGTAGCCAAGGTCAATGTGTGGTGTCAAAAGTGATATTGAGTTTTTCTATTCAGTATCAGCTCGGAGTCTGGAATTTGTGCCCGATATGGCGATAGGCTCGCCCCCTATCACATCATGGGACGGAATAATGGCGAAAAGTGGGCGCATTAGTTGCGCATCTGCCTACCCCTTCGGGGATAACAGGCGTAAGTGTATATGTATATGTAAAGTACTTACCATTTAGTGAAGTGGGCCTGATGATGAAGCCGAAAGACTGGCACCGGAACTCCGTAGACGTTACTATTTAGTACGACCAAATTTAAACAAAGGTGTTCTTCCTACTAGTCCTACTAATATTATAAACGCGAAGGTTTGTAAGAATGTGTGTATGGATGAATGGACATTTGTTACTCTTTCACGCAAAAACTAATGAACGGATTTCGATGAAATTTGGCCTACGGGTAAATCACGTCTTTGAATCAAACGGATCCTCCACTGCTAGTGATTCAATATTAGATCATGACCGGCCTTGACAATGTGTACATGCCAGAGAACAAAACAGTCAGACTTTTTTGCAACCACATTTAGCACTGCACCCCTTTTTGTAGTTGCAAAAAAATGTGTTCAGCAGTTTTTCCGGCGCAGGTGGAAGAAAAATTTGGACTAGTTCTAATGAATTGTTGACCAACTTCCAACCCCAGTCTGTGGGGTCTAGCTGATAACCAAGCCACACTTGAACTTGGTAATATACCCGAATAAGATGTTGATGACAACTGAGGTTGGAGGAAGACAAGCTAATTGTACTTGTTTTACTTTTGGTATTTTTAACGAAACATGCATATTTATACTCTCTCGAGCAGAGACTGGCCCCCAGGGAGGTCAAGGCCTAATTGGCCTCTATCCGCAGCGCCGCCGTGGAGGAGTGGCATACCAGGCTGGAGAGCCCGAATGCGGGCTTGAGGACCGTCGCGGCAGTGCGACCTGTCTTCTTAAGGTGGCTTAACAGGCGCCATGGCGCGCCGACATTCCGTCTGACACAGCTACTGACGGGCCACGGGTGTTTTGGCTCGTTCCTGTGTCGGATCGGAAAAGAAGAGTCTGCCGTGTGCCACCACTGTGGCAACGGCCGCGAAGACACGGTCCAACACACTCTCGAGGAGTGCCCAGCCTGGGATCTACAACGCAGCGCTCTTAGAGCAGTCGTCGGAGGAGATCTCTTGCTGCTGGACGTGGTATCTGCCATGGTTGGCGGCTGGAGGTCTTGGTGAGCGATGGTCTCCTTCTGCGAGTACGTCATCTCGCGGAAGGAGAGTGCCGGGCGGGATCGTGAGCAGAACGATCCCGCCCGCAGCTAGAGGAGACATAGGAGGCGCCGGGTGGACGACTGACCGGTGCCTCGTGCCCAGTGGTTTGGGGGCATTTAGAGAGTTCCGCCACGGTATTCCCTGCCTGTCATAAGAGGCGACTAAATGGGGCTTCAAGAGAGTCGCGGGGTGAGCAGCGGGGGGCTGCTCAGTCCAATTTAAGCGACACCGAGGTGGACCACAATGCGTTGTCGTAGACGCCAAAGGCGTCTTTTAGAGTGTGGGGGCATCTTAGCCCCCTTGTATAGAGAAGGGCCGCAGCGGCATCGCGCAGGGACGGTACCGTGCAGCTATCTTAGTGCAACACGATACCCTGGGGCCGTCTCGTATGCGCCGAAGTATGCCAGTGTAGGGTGGACATAGTGTTAGGGACTCGGTCCAATACTCGCTCGGATGATGCTATACTCCCGAGTGTCGGCATTGGGCTGTAAGACTGTGTGAAATCAACATAACCGACCCACTCACCCCCCAGTGGTGGTAGCGATAACGCGTTTTTTTCCCCGCGAAAAAAAAATACATATCTATACTTATCTAAGCAGGTAGTTTTTTAGGAGCTCCGTACATAGAAAGAAGAAAGCGAATGCAGTTAGTGATAATTTCTTGTCGAGTTGAATTACTATATTTAAAAACTTCAGCAAATTGAACTAAATTTTGTTTTTCAAACATTTTGAAAACTGTCATTTTACCCCTCCTGTAAAATGCAGATGTCATATCACAGCCAATTATTGCGTGTAAAAATAGTACATGATTTTGACACTTTGCAAAAGTAGATAAACTTTTTGATATATTTCTGGTTGATGTTGAGCTTTTCCTAGTTTTGAGAAGAAAATAGTTTTTTCAGT
Source organism: Lapara coniferarum (assembly GCA_949316025.1). Taxonomy (NCBI): domain Eukaryota; kingdom Metazoa; phylum Arthropoda; class Insecta; order Lepidoptera; family Sphingidae; genus Lapara; species Lapara coniferarum. The sequence continues at coordinate 2,690,043 of OX438933.1, forward strand.
TGGAATTCGAGCAGTGAGTCAAGCGAGTAAGTCAACATCTTCACCAACAACAATAGTTGTATTTGTCAAATTGAATTGCTCTATATTTTAACATATATTACAACTATAGAGATGTATATACGTGGCGTACTCATGCATATTATGATGATTACAACTTTTCGAATCATTATATCTCAAAAACGGCGGCTCGTAGAAAAAAAGTATTGGCACATTTTTTGTAGATCATTTTATGATCTACAATTTTTGTCTGAAGTATTTTTATGATAAAACTTACAGTTTTGTTGAAAATCGCGAAAAACTCATTCTAAGGATCTTTGACCTTGAATAAAAAAAATCCATACAGGGGAAAGATGGGAAACTTTCAAATTTTATTTCTAATCATATTTTAAACAATCTTACTGATTACTCTTATTTTTTGTCTAATTTGACCGGACTATAGAAATGGCTTTGCTTTATTTCCCATGGTGTCTGAAACATAACTTATAGTATTAACACAATAACTTATAGTACTAAAAAATTATTGTCACCATCAATAAAATAAAAAATATTTACCCAAGTACTAAGATGTGCCGATCCCAATACAGACGTGACTATTTTTACTACGCACGGCAAAGGTCAACTGTGGCCAGACCGGAGCGACGAGCGACATGTCCTCTCTCTAGAAAGCCTCGCGGCGGACTAATTTGAAACGATATGCGCGTTGAGTTTTATAGTGGTTTTAAAATATTTATAAAAAATAATGGAAGCAATTTTGTTGAAATTTTTTAAATGTAAGTTTTTAAGGAGATGTTCTTCTATTATAGTAATCCAAAATTACATTAAATTAAGTAGGATATATTGGTAAAAAAAATCATTTTCTTGACCAACATTTCTGAATAATTTCGCATTGTTTGAATTTTTATTTCTCATGTATTAAACATAAAATGATATTTTTTCCTAAGTCACTTGTTTCCTAAGGATCTTTTTAGTTGGACAATATTTTTTTATTATTATTTTGTTTAGTAATTTGAGATATTTTGAGCTTCTAAATTGGCGCTCGAAGCGAAAATAAGGAAACCTCTGTTCAGTAATCATTATAGAATTCACAAATACTCTATAAATATAAAAAATTTCTTAACTCGCTTGTTGGACGACAACATTTTCTAAAATGATTACTAATTAATATGCTTTTTAAATAATGTTTTGATGGGTTTTAACTGATTCAAAGAGTAGTGTTTTTGAGCCATACCGCGTATACGCTCTTAATACTTATTCAAATAAATATGCTGCTAACCTTAGGAATTTAATATATATAAATTGTACGCTATATTATTCAAATGAATACTTTAGAATATCACTAATTGAATATTACGCACGGCTAAGAGATACAACTCGGAATAGAACGATAAGACCGATAATAAATAAACGTCGTAAAGTAAGATATTGATTAAATCTTTACGGTACAATTAATTAAAATGTATTGTGCTTATTAATAGCCTTCAGTAAATCTAAGCATGGAAATCTCAATCAAAATCTTAGGCGTTGTTCATGGAAATATGCGGAGAAAGATACAGACACACAATATGTGGGGACTTTGTTTTATTCTATTGAGAGATTCTTGCTGTACGCACTTGCATAAAAATAGCATAACGCTCGTTCCCTTTCAGAGATCTAGATATGCAGACACATTTCGCAAACTGTCTAAGTTAGGGGGCCAGGCTATTGCCATTTACCTAGCACAATACCAGACTGCAGATACTGAACAGAGGTGAAGTGTATGAAAACAATAACACTTCACCCGATCCGGGGATCGAACCCGAGACCTGAACACCACAATCGTATGTAAATATAATAAATTACACAAATTATGTAAATTACATCCATGTGGGGAATAGGGAAGTTTCTTATGAGGAAAGCTTGAGACGGATTGTACAGCATTCAATCACTATTAGAGTGTGTTAGTAGCTGGCCTAATTCAGGTTGCTTCAAATAGCTATGGTATAAAGGTTTCACGGTACTTTCCTTCATAATTCAAGCGGATATTATTTGGCAGGGATGGCATGAAACTTGCATCACCTTACAGCCCACTTTTGTTCTGCTGCTGAGATATATTTGTCGACGAGGATTTCACAGGGGCCAATAAAACGTGGCGAACACTTTGCAATGGTCATAATGCTTAAACCCGATTCAAACTAGTCGGCAAAATCATGTCGACTGACGAGGATCATTATCACTTAATTGATAAGTCAAAAATCTAATGCAAGTATTAAATTAAATAGGTTTCAGCCGACATTTTTTACCACATACTACAAAACTATTGCCTCGTGCCCAGTGGTTTGGGGGCATTTAGAGAGTTCCGCCACGGTATCCTCTGCCTGTCGTAAGAGGCGACTAAATGGGGCTTCAAGAGAGTCGTAGGGCGAGCAGCGGGGGGCTGCTCAGTCCAATTTCAGCGACACCGAGGTGGACGACAATGCGGGTGGTCGGTCTCCCGTTGTCGTAGATGCCAAAGGCGTCCTTTAGAGTGTGGGGGCATCTTAGCCCCCTTGTATAGAGAAGGGCCGCAACGGCATCGCGCAGGGACGGTCCCGTGCAGCTATCTTAGTGCAACAAGATACCCCGGGGCCGTCTCGTATGCGCCGAAGAAGGCCACCGCGGGTTTTGGTTGGTATGCCAGTGTAGGGTGTAGCAACATTTGCAAAACACTTTATGTTGAAAATTGTTTAACGTCATTCCCAGCTGAAGAATTTTCCTGTAAAGTTATCGTTAATTGCTTTTTCGACTCGAGTAAAACTAATGAAAGATAACTCGACACTTTTGGCATCGTCGGTGTAAGGCTGCGGTCACACTTTTACTCGCGACTGCTTAGCTATGCCTCAGAGGTAAAGATATACAAATAAATAGCTTGTAGATATAATAAATCTTTAAGAAAAGTCAACGAAGGTAGAAGGTATAAGTTTATCACACACGATTGACCTTTAATAACCATTCAACTTTTACATCTTTGGGTTCAACAATTAAGACTTCCTAATGAGTATGTTCCTGTGAGATTCTAATGAGGAGTTAGTCATTGAAAGAAAAGAAAAAATAATTTATTTGTGACCATTAAATCTATAGAATATGTTAAAAAAAGACAACAACTTGAAATTAAAGTTATCACTTGGCCCCAACTCAGTATATGCTGGCAATAGGGCTAGCGCTGATCTTCAGTTGGGCCGCTTGGTGACGTCACGGTCGCACTTAAGATTGTATATTAAAATCGCCTGTAGTTTTTTCAACTTCATTAACATGTAAATATCTATCAATATCTTTTGGTGTACAATAAAGTTATAAAATAAATTTATTGAAAACCCAATTGTTCACGTCAAATATTTCAAAATGTTCTAAATAGTTCTGAAAACTGCGCCCGTGAGGTGGTAATGATTCACTTACCGACATTATGTAACGTCTGTTGACGTTGTTCGTAGTGGGACTGCGGTCTGATTTCCGCGTTCGGAGTACGCAGTTGTAAGACTACAATTGAGTAGTCAAAACTTTCTCTTTTAAAAAGACTTGCCCAAAAATGGGCTTCAAAATCTAACCAAGATACCTACTTTATATATTATACATTTGAATAGTTATAGTACCTACCCCCAAAAATTAGGTCTTTGCAATAAATCGTATAATCTTAAGGTCTTAGGTTTTTTATTTTGTTTAAAAGCTAGGTAGTACAAAATGAACTTTTTAAAAATAGTAAGTTGTAACTTGTAAATGGAGGGGTCTAAAAATATTTTTTAACGGATCCAAGATCCATATACCGGGTGGAAGGGAAACGCTCTCTATACCGGAACGGTAAGAGAGAAGAACCATAACATTAACGAAAAACTATATTCATTTGCAAAGCTAAGCGATAATACTTACGATTTTAGTATTTCCGTAATTCATGCGCGCGCAATGTAAAGCGTAAAAAAAACTGGGCGGCCGCCGCGCTGCGCTGCCACCGGCCCGCGGTCGTTAACCCGTCAGCTGATGTACGTGTTTCATTACGATTTTTTTGAAATATTGACCTTTTTTACTATGTTTTTCAGAATAATAGTTTGATGTATCTATCCATACGTGAACCTGTACAGAAATTTGAGAAAATCCTACTAAAATTGTAACAATGCGAACGCGATTTTTTTTAGTGCCATCACGTCAGGAATCACCAATACTATCACCTGTATTCGTTTCCGAGAGCGTTTCCCTTCCACCCGGTATGTCCCCTTTAATATCCATAAAATTTGAGCCTGTTTAGATTTTAAAGGCCCAGCGCCCATACTAGAAGCGGACCTCTTTGAAGTAAGTCAAGATAAATAAATTACCCAGTTTTTACTATACGGTAAAGTATCCGTTGAAGATGATAAGTATCAGTCGGCAGTCGCCACAATTACGTCGGCTTGTCGACTCGATCCCGGAACGCGATAACTCTGACGGGTTTTACACTGTGTACAGTCAGCCCCATAAGTAGCTAAACAAATTCAAATTTTCAAATCGCCTCTACGCGTTAAGTTTAATCGAAACATTTTGTTTTCTTTGTGTGAAGTAAAGTAAATTACCTTTATTTTATTTATGTTAAGAGAAAACGATAATTGGTAAGAACAATAAACTGTAGATACAAATTGAAGTATACTGGTGGTAGGACTCTCATATGTAAGAGTCCACCTGGGTGGGTACCACCGCAATGTTTATTTCTACCGCCAAGCAGCAGTGTGCATGCACTGTTGTGTTTCGGTTTGAAGGGCATTGCAACCAGTGTAACTACAGGACACAATGAGACTTAACATCTTATGTCTCAGGATGACGAGCGCAGTGAAATGCCACGCAGTACTTTGTAACTCAAGGTGTTGGATGGTGTTTTTACTGTTTCTGGGTGGTTGCACCGCTTACCATCAGGCGAACGGTATGCTCGTCTCGTCATTCGAGGCAATAAAAAAAAATTGAAGTTTTAAATTTGTTCAATTACTTATGTGGCTGACTGTACCTACGGTGTTCGCTAATCTGGTTGCAAAATACCCTACACCATTTTTTTCCTCACTCACATAAAGTTACTGCTAAACATTGGTCTATTCTAAAAGTTTCCAGACGGACCTGTCAAAAGCGGCCTGAATCCAGTGACCTCTTGCGACCTTTAGCAAATCGGTGATCGTTTCCTTTTCAGGACTTGTTAATTCTACTCTTTTAACGAAGAAAATCTATAAATTTAATATAGTATTTAACATGACTGTTGTCGCGACATTACACAAGTTACATAATCAAATAGTTAATAGAGCATAATGTCCTAATGATCTGTAAAATTCAACCTTCTTGCTTTAAATACGACGTTGTTACAGGGCGTCAGCGTCGTGAGTCGCTTCGAGAAAAGGATGTTACGGCTGTGCTTGCCTTGGCTTGACGGCTGTGCCTTCATATTGACTGAGACTTGATATCTGTTGACATTTCTGGGCTAAGGTACCTAATCGTGACATACTTTACTATCGAAAATTCAACACTCAGCATAACTGTGGGTTTAGAATGTGAAAAAAAAACACAATGCCTATCCGCTTCGTTTTATTGTGATTGGTTGAGAGACTGACGTATCGGTCTCTCGATCAATCATAAACATCAAAATACCGATACGTCAGTTTCTCAACCAATCACAATAAAACGAAGCGGAGACGCATCGTGTTTTTTTTTCACATTCTAAGCCCCCTGATAATGACCCGGACGCGTCTCGTCTACGCGGAGAACCCGGCGTCAGCATTAGTAGGGTTAATGGGATGGGATTATTTCGTCCATTTACCTGGATTTTATATGTTGGGTTCAGATTGTTTGAATACCTATTGTAAGGTCTTTAAATTGTTATTATTTAATATTATAATTATTACAGATGTTGAAGATTATTTTTATTATGAACTAGCTTATGCCCACGGCTTCGCCCGCGTTAATAAGTTTTTCCGGGCTAAAAGTACATAAAAATCTTCCCGTTGAATCACTCATCCAACACATTCATTTGGATAAATATTAATATTATGACGTTGATACAACTCTTAACAAATAATGCATTAATTTCGACCAAATTTGATTACCATAAAAACGGTTCTAGTGAGTTAATCTTAAAAGATAGACATATACTGTCGCGGACATTTTTAGATCATTTCAAGAGGAATAATTCTTTCATACATATATTTTTGGTATCTTGAACCGTTTTCGCAGCGCACGCAATGGAAGCCCTCAAGGATGAATAATTTTCCCCGTTTTTTTTCACATCTTCCATTATTTCTTCGCTCCTATTAGTTGCATCGTGATGTTATATAGCCTAAAGCCTTCCTCGATAAATGGTCTATTCAACACAAAAATAATTTTTCAATTCGAACCAGTAGTTCCTGAGATTAGCGCGTTCAAACAAACAAACAAACAAACTCTTCAGCTTTATAATATTAGTATAGATTGAATATTATACCAATTAAAGAAATCTATCGGCGGGAATATGTTCAAATATAGTAAAGACTTTTGTAATAGTATTATGTTATCACATATTTTTTTTTACCTTTTATCCACGAAAGGATGGGCAGAGGCGCAACTAGTGCACCAACTTTTCGCCGTACGTATTCATTTCTGTCCCATGATGTGATCAGGGGCGACCGGCGAGCCTATCGCCATATCGGGCACAAATTCCAGACTCCGGGCTGAAACTGAATAGAAAAACCCAGTATCGGTTTCCCGACCCGGGGATTGAACCGGAGACCTCAGCACTGCAGTCGTACCGTAATACAATGACGCCACCGAGGCCGCCAAAATATGTAGATGAAAATATCAGCCTGGATTTAATTTAAATTACTTATTTCTAATTAAGCAATTTAAAAAACACTGTTTACGCTTTACACTTGACAAATTGTGTAAAAGTATAAATAAAATAAATAAATAAAATCATTTATTGGTCAAATAGGCTTATAAAAAAGCACTTATGACAGGTCATGACATGAAGATAGACACAATAACAAAGGTACATAATAAACCAATGAAGTAATTTAAAGTAAATATCGAACAACCAGCACGGGCTGATAGGTACAGAGGACACGGACATTAGGGACGGGAATAGGGCTAGGGAAAGGAGAAGTGGAGCTGATATAAAAGAAAGGGAAGGAGTATCTTTACATTACGAGGAAAGGAAACGCCACGGTCCTCGCCGGCGAGGATAAAAAGGTCCTAGTCTAGCTAACCTACCAGCCTTTCACTAGCTACCTGAGCGATGACGACCCGAAGAAGAAAGGCAGAAAGAAACTCCGGGCTTAATTTTTTCGTCATCAATTGTCATGATATACTGCATTTTTTTTTTAAACATATATTTTACAGTATGATTATTACATAGGTTAATGCATACATGAATATAGCCCTAAGACTATACAAGTGAGTGAATCGACCTTAAATCAAAGATCAATGGTCCTTGTCACTTCATGTTCTCAATCTATTGAGATTGACGTCAGCACGTTGTAAAACTTATAAGAGTGGCAATTTAATTCAATTTGCCGCCAAGGAGGGCTACTGTGCCGATTCCCTTAACACATGAGACAGTGCTTTCTGTTTCACTCGGTGAGTGTGAACGACCTTTTTCTAGTATGAAAACTTGTACTATTATTAAGACGATTAATTGCTTGTTGTGTGATTCATCATTTATTTAATTTGTTGAAAATGTGTTATTGCTTAATAATGTTTAAACCACTTCAAAAAGGAGCGGGCTCATAATTCGCATTGTATATTTTTGTTTTACCTCAGAACTATTAGAATTGCCAGCTAAGATAAATAAATATATGAAGAAATATACGAAAATAATGATCAATGTAAATTAGACAAATCCAAAATTGGTTAACCAGAACAAATATAGTGGTAAACAATTGTGGCACATAAATAATAGCACTTCAGACTGAGTTTTCCGTAATAAGAAATGTTGTCGAGTTTAGCAGTAAATTGAAACAACAGGATACCGCGTGATAGGGGCGGTTGCGGACGACAACTTAGACGTGAGTCGGAGGAAGCCCACAGCCGAGTTTTAGTTGGTATGCCGTGCGGTGTACATAGGTTAGGGACTCGGCCCGGCGGTCGCCCGACGTTTTCCATCTCTCCGGGCGGCTCAACGTCGGGTCGTAAGGCACGGTGAACCCAACATAACCGCTCAGTCGTTCCCCTTGAACACTGGGCGGTAGTAATAAGTCACTTTCTCCGCGTCAACAAAAAAAAAAAGGATACCGCGTGATCCAGCATTACCGAAACCCACTGTTTTAATTCACGATGTATATATGATGTATAGCCTTGACTCTAATATCTATCCTCTATGGCCTTGACAGTCCACTATCGCATGTCATTTGGAGAAACGCCTGACATAGACCGCCGTGGGATGGCGGGACGTTGCAGTAGTCAACAGCCAACTGCCTGTTGACTACTGCAAGTTAAGGTTAAAGACATGTTGTTCTTTATGTCCTCACATCTCGACTACTATTCACATTTTAAGTAAAAAAAATATTTTTTAAATTCGTTCGTCGTGGCCCCATGTATTAGCACCCTAGTTCGTACCTAAATATTAATATCTTTAAGTAGTAACTAAAATATCCTAAGTACCAAACAGTTTAATTACAATTTATCATTACTATTCAGTCAGATTACAATTTATTTTTTATTTTTTTTTATTTTAATTTAAGGATGGAAAAATCAATTTAATATAAGTTATTGTAATTTAAAAAATCGCCCCAAATAATTTACTTAACGATATTATATAAACATCAGAATATCAACATATACCATTCATACGACAGTAATGTCCCAACATAAACTGATTTTTGAAAGACCCTAAAAAATCTTGTCTATCACGTACAGATTGGAGGACAAATACACCGCTTCGGGTGGCGATCGTTTGCAGATACTTTCCCTCGACGCTCCCATTGTCGTAAGATAAGAACCAATTCGATCGCGTTCGTGCGGTGCAGTGGCAGTTTTAAAACTAGATACTGGGGGTACAATGACCTCAGGTTGTATGGAATATTTTGGGTATAGAGGTTGAAGCTCGCATGGGAGCGAATGGAGCATGATCGAAAGGAGTTTACACCGCAATAGCTGACAGTTACAGTAAAACCTCGTTCAGACGGACCAATTATTGCAAGCAATATTCGTACGCAATGGTTGATAGCGAAAATCGCCTTTTGAATATCTATATAAACACGGGCGAGAATTGTACAAAGAAAGCAAAAATTTAAGCAAAATCAAGTTTAAGCAAAAATTGCATGTGATTATTGCTATCGCGTGGAAAATGTTATTTCGTCCGTATAACATTACTGTCATTGCTAGTAAGTGTACCTACAATACCGTTCAAAAATATTTTATAGACCAAATTTTTTATTATATCTTTGAATGACGAGACGAGCATGCCGTTCGCCTGATGGTAAGCAATACGACCACCCATAAACAGTAGAACCTTGATTTACAAAGTACTGTGTGGCATTCCACTGCGCTCGTCAGCCTGAGACATAAGATGTTAAGTCTCATTATGTCCTGTAGTTACACTGGCTACAATGCCCTTCAAACCGAAACACAACAGTGCATGCACACTGCTGCTTGGCGGTAGAAATTAACATTGCGGTGGTACCCACCCAGACGGACTCTTACTTATGAGAGTCCTACCACCAGTAAATCCCTTGGTCTTTGAATTATACTAGTCAGCTTCACAGTATGTAGGTAGAAGTGACCCAGTAATGTTTTTAGTATAAGTACGGTGATCACTATCCAATGGAGTACAAAATATCTGGTACGTTCCTACCGCAAAATATACTATGAGTCTATGACGTATACTGTTTCTAACATTATAATACTAACATAGAACTAAACTTTTTTTTAACTCTTACCTTTTGTATTTTTTTTACGAAATCTCCAAGAAATAAAAGGCTTTTTATTTTTTAAATTTATTTATTATACTGTTGCTACGAGCACTTGCATTCTCTTTGTGCTCAAAAGTATTTTCAAACTAAAAATCCCGCAGGTTATAAAAAGTTGTGTGGCCTGTCTACACATTACATCTACCTATACAAAATGTTACATCGCTCCGTTGCCTCGTGAAGCAAAAACACTAAAATTTATATTAGTAAAGATATTTTATGCAACATCTCAGCAAGATGCCTCTTCACTCCATATAATATTTTTCACTTCGGAAATTAGTTCGTGGTTCTTTTTCTTGAATAATGTGTTTAAAATTTGCATTTTCAAGACATAGTTTTACAGTATCATTAAAAGTTTAGCTCAAAGTACAAAGCGGTTGGTTGCGAAGCTCTAGATGATTAGATTTTAACAATGGTTACTGGTACAGTACGTGCAATTTTGTTTTCGAAACTGGACTCTGAAATGGACGTTTGGAGTTGAGTCAGAACGGGTATTTTGTTTCCGAAATACAGATCACGAGTGTTTGCAATAGTCACTTTTATGTAGTGTATTAAAGAGACAGGGCTTTTTGTTCCCGGCAATAAGCACGTAGCGCATTCTTTCTACATGGTCTTAGTTCGACCATTGTTTATTTTTCACGCAATTTACCTATTAACCCGTCAAACCCCGCTTATATATATAGATGTATGGGAAAACCCTATATACTCGGACGCCGACGGGCTTGACGAATCAAACATCCCTACCATGACTTCTATACTAGCTTAGAATTCAAGCTTCTAATGCAAACTTGTACTGTACTTAATAATTTCACAAGTTTCAAGCAAATTTAATTTGACAGTTGTAGTATTAATGTAAATAGTACTCATTTTATTACCATTTACATGGGAGCATAGACTAAAGTGCGACTTTTGTATTTGTTGGGCTTATACACTTGACGAGTAACATTCTTTCAAGCGGCGATAGCCTAGTTGGGAGTGGAACGGACTGCCGAGACGAATGTCCGCAGGTTCAAACCCAAGGACACACACCTCTGACTTTTCTAAAAAGTTGTGTGTGTATTCTTTGTCAATTATCGCTTGCTTTATCGGTGAAGGAAAAGATCGCGAGGAAACCTGCATACCTGAGAAGTTCTTTATAAGAATTTCGAAGGTATGTGAAGTCTACCAACCCGCACTAGGCCAGCGTGGTGGACTAAGGCCTGAACCTTCTCAGTAGTAGAGGAGGCCCGTGCCCAGCAGTGGCGTATATGATACAGGGCTGGTATTATTATTATTATTTATTATTCTCACAAGTTGTGAAACAATACCAAACGGTTTGTTTCCACGTATTTCCGCTTCGTAAATGAATATAAAAGGTAGTCTTTTCTCTACTTTGTTATTTATTTTTATTCAAAGAACACTGAAGTTGCCGCCGCGACGCTATGTTGATATAAGCTTGAAGTTGGACTCGAGGGGCGGTTCCGTAATATATTTTTTTTAAATGGCGGAAGGTTTTAGAATGGCAACAACCTTCTTTTTACCTGAGACATGGCACAGCTGAAAATATGGTTCCAGGCCTGAAAAATAATCAGGCGTATGTATCTAAAGTATCGCAGTTTCTAAGAATATTTCAGCTACTTAAAGTTAAAAAGTAATGCTTTGAAAACCCAAATTTCTGTGCTTTTTCCGTGCATCCTAAGGAAATTGTTTTTGTGTCACTGTAAATTGAACCTTCGATACACCTGTTTTGTAGCTTTTAGTGGTAAATTTAGGCCAATAAAGATGAAATATTCCAGCACAGATCGTTACATATTTTAAAGCAAAGTCTCTTATCGCGTCTGTATGTCTATCTGTTTGTCTAAACTCTAAACGCGATAAACTCAAAAACTGCCAATCTAATTTCGATGAAATTTGATACGGACACAGTTTGAAACGATAGGAAGGGCATAGACTTTAAAGCCGGAAACATTCTTCCATGAGGGTGACGCCTGAACATAAGTTAGTAATGTATTGTTTCCACCTATTTAGACGCGGTTCCCAAGGATACCAGGAAATCATTGGAAACGTTCGCGGAACCCTAACGAATGAATGCCACTTAAAGAAAAACACTAAAAAGAATTTACAAAATATGTAATACAGACGATATTTTAATGGTCAACCACTTGAGCGCCGATCTTTTATTGACTGCAAAAGGATATATACATAACTGTGTTGTACTTTTATTATGTATAGCATATACGTGTAAAAAGCTGCTAAATGAACTTTAACAATTTACAGGGTGATAATGCCTATACGGTAAGTATGTTATTTATAATATATATCTATACAACTTAAATACGAAACCAGCAGGTTAGTATAATAATTCGACACTCCTGTTTATCCTTGCGCTTGAATTGTTGGTAAGATATCATTCCTAGACATTATTTTCCATTCTATTGGTGTTAACGTTTGTAGAAAAATCTTGGCTACAGGTCTAGAGTGAGCCTAGGTGCACTTTCCTTGACGAGACTGACGACAACACTTATAGACGAGTAATCTCGTTCGACAGAAAGGTTGTGAACTACAATGCTATCAACTTAAGTATATTCGAAATTTGACACAGCTTAGAACGAATAGTACCTACTTATGTGATAGAGTTTCAATAAATTTACAAATTCGCATAAGTATCACAAAACATTATTATCATACTATGGTATGATGCAGAGTAACTATCACACTAACTTTAATATTACTTTCGCGTGAATTTCCGTCTGGTGATGCATGGCGTTTTGCGACGAAATTTTGGTCAACCGTATTCGAACAAATATTTTAATGTCCATCACATTGTCACTCGCAATTAAGTAATAACACCAGTAAATATTATCATATCGACGCTGGAAAGCAAACACGTAGTAACTGACATATATGATGTATGTCAGTTACTACGTGTTAGCTTTCCAGCGTCGATATAATCATTCGGTTTGTACTATATTGTGATTTGGCTCCGGCCGACATTTCTCCTGTCCAACGCACTACCGCAAAATGCAAATACTCCGACGGACGTTCACCACACTGTTAAATCCATTATCACGACACTGGCAGACACTGGCACATTCAAACAGCGAAAACTGATTTATCACGCATATTGATTCGAAATTTGAATAATTCTTATTTGTTGTTATCAGGCTGATAGAACTTTGGCTTCGCGTTTGGATTGCATGTGTGATAAGGTTAGGTATAAATTACAGCATACAAAGCTATGGAACCTTCAGGCTACATAGTATTATTTGGCACCATTCATGTAAGCATTTTTTAAATAGATTCTCTATAAAAGTTTGGAAGGTGTATGAAGTCTGCCAACCCGTACTAGGCCAGCGTGGTGGTCTAAGGCCTAACCCCTCTCAGTAGTAGAGGAGGCCCGCGCTCAGCAGTGGGCAGTATATATAATACAGGGCTGGTAGTAGTAATAATTGACGAGGTTATTTATTTTTTTATTAATAATGTGCCATTAGAAATTACGTTTCAATTCACGAACATCCATTCAAAGGCCGATTCATTCGTTTCATTGAGCATTCTCAATGCAGATAACAATAGCTCGGCTAGTGCAGCACCAAATACGAAACGTTCTGCCAATGTAAAGACAAATATAAACGGAACATCAGCATCAACATACACTTCCAGAGGAAGTTGTGGTTAAACGATAAAATAAATGCAAGGCGGTCGTTGGCCATTTGCTGATTTCACCCGGGGGGCTAAGACGTGAAAAAAAAACACGATGCGTTTCCGCTTCGTTTTATTGTGATTGGTTGAGAGACTGACGTATCGGTATTTTGATGTTTGTGATTGATCGAGGAACCGATACATCAGTCTCTCAACCAAACACAATAAAACGATGTGGAGACGCATCGTGTTTTTTGTTCACATCCTAGCCTCGCAGGTCTGTCGCTGTGCCGAAAATAGAATGTATTAAAACAGAGAACGCGTAAAGACTTGAATATTTCAAATTTAACTTGCGAATTTTATTATGAATTAAGGTGCATTTAGTGTCTAGAAGTAAAGAGTATAATTTTATTCTTCGTTAAATGTTTATATGCAAAGATAAAAATCGCTATATGTAGCATGTCAGACGGCGCGATAATAGATTTTATCTATTTTAATATTTTATACGTAATAATTTACGAGACTATCTATATTATATCAAACATTTTAGCAGCACGGTAATTTATTTTAAAAACAATGCACGAGTTCGTGCTTATCATTTTTTATTATGAAGCTTCTCACTATCAGACGTTGTCTAATTACTACACCTGGAAATTGGGCACATGTTGTTCATTTCAATAAAGATTTTCCATTTTCCCATTAAGTTACTTCGTATTCCTGTTCCAACTTCGTTACTTTGTTTTTCATCGTTACATGGTACATCTAGTTGGCTTGAGCCAGTCAAATATGTAAATTGGTCAATTTTCCGCCACTGGACATGCGGCATTCAGAATCGGAGGCGCCTGCCGCACGTGGGCCGAAAAACACAGTTCGCAATTTGATTACCCGCAGTATTTCATTCACTATGAAAGTCAATTGATTCGTGGTTTCATAAATATCGATCCGTTATATATTATAATGAAAATGTAGTGCATATTTATTACTTACTGACTCGATTATTTGTGAATTATTGACACAGATTTGTACTCGTAGGGATGGCTATGATCGTAAAACCAAGCCAAATCCTGATGTAATGCCGATTCTGTAATGGCGGGATAGTTGATGACTTCTCGAACATAATATAAACCCTATTCTTTTGATGGTATTAATGAAAAAGTTTGTAAATAGTATAAAGTAACAACAGAACCATGGACTTGGATTAAATTTGGCAAACAAGTAGACTAATTCCTGGATTGAGAGACTACTTCTATCCGCTAAAAACACTTATATTCCAAGACGAAACTTTTAAATAACAAACCTAAAACAAATAACTTAAATCTATTATAACCCAAAAAGAATATTACCAGCCCCCATTCAAACAAAGAGACTTGTATGAAAACTTTTTTTTTTTATATCGAACGCTCGGAGACTGTCAGAAACGCGCTACTCGTAATATAAATTCGACTTGTATTTTACGAGTAACGGTTAACGTGCAGTTCCGGGCAAACCATATTAACCCTAAACAACCCACAAGTGTCAAACCTAAAGTATTTATTTTTACGAAAAACCCCTTTACCTAATCTACCTCCGAAGTTTACCGAATCTAATTGTCCAATAAAAATATCTGTAACATAAATAGTTTAATATTTATAACAAGTAAAGCAAAACTGTAACGCATCAACCCACAAGTGTCCAACAGACACAAATATATTTTGTTTGATTTAAGTACCAAGGTAGATTGTTTATTTACGTTTATTTAAAACAATATTGTATCAAGTAGGCAATAAATCAACTCACAGTGCATTCTTTGTGTTATAATAGCAGTCTTTGTACTAGTAATTTTGACTATTTGGTTACAGTCACAGTGCTTAGATATTTTTGTGATAAGCCAGTCATACTCGTTTTTATTCTGAGAAATCAACACTGAGATAGGAAGAAATTCAACGTGTCCTTGATACAAAATCTCTCAAAAGTCAAGAAATTTACTTGCACCCATTAGAAAGTTGTTAAAGTATGTGTGCCTAAACCTAAAATAGTTTTATTTGCATGGGCTAAATGTTACAATCGATGAGCATATATCTTTTGAAAGTAGGGTATAACTCAAACAGTATCTGCCCAAAAATCCTGGACGATTTTCAGCTGATGTACCTATGATTTAAAATTTAGGATATCTGTGACTAAAAGAAACCCTTATACCCTTTTTTTGATACGAATATCTGGGAAAAGAAGGTCAAAATATTGCGTACAATATGGTCAACTAGTCATGTGAATCGTACGTTCGAAGTAGCAGAAACGTTACTTTTGGTAATTATTTTACATGCCTCGTAGTAGGAAATCTTAGACACAAAATGGTTTCATAGTAGTTAAATACTATGAGGACAAAATAAGGTTTCTATATCTAAAAATTTTCAATGTGTCATCGCATCTAATACCTTCGGCTTTTCTAAAAAATAAATTGGGTTTGTATGTGTAAAAGGTGAATCGTACTCATATAATCCAAGACATGAGGGGATCATCTGATGCTACCACAGATCAAGGAGCTGCTCAATCTTCTGAGCAAAAAGCAAGAACCGTTTTCATAATATTGTCCATCGAAAATATACAAATCTTTTTAACAGTATTCTCATATACATACGTACATACTCTGAACATCCGGTAAAAATATTATGTTGTGTAATATCTGTTTGAAAAAAGTAATAAAAAAGGTAAAATAAATAAATAATTATTTCTTATATTTACGCGAATGTAAGACATCGAAATAAAAGTAGTTTTCGGATTTTAACACAGTTTTTCTATTTTATCTCTGTAGTGTGTCCGCCGGACACTACTGGTCAGGTACGTTACAAAAGCATACTGGGTAGTTAAGGGTTAAAAGAGTTTGTAGATTCAGGTTATGTCACATTTTCTATCCATTGTTCTTTACTTAATATTTTGTAAAACGTTGTTGTCCTAAATGAGATTTGAAATTGGAATAATGCAATTCACATTCTGTATGGATTCGTTAAGCGCCTTACGCACGGTCCATCTTGACGAACAGCCAACCAAGGTCATGCACGATGCACGATGCAAAACGACCGTGAATGGTCTCGACGTACGTCAATTATTATTATTATTAGCTCGCTGGACTTGCACGATCCAGCGAGTGCATCCATCACCAGTGTTGCCAACTGGTACGTCTACTATTTATCTAAATGCATCATAAAAAAATCGACTAAAATAATAATAAAATACAAAGCCTTGTTAGGCCAATGTTATGCTAGATTTGCCATTGAGATTGTGTGAAAAGCCCTAAAAAACTAAAACAATTGTTTTAAAAAATATATTGTAATTTTAATAATATTATATACTAGCTTATGCCCGCGGCTCCGCCCGCGTTAGAAAGTTTTTCTGGGATAAAAGTTCCGCTTATATTTTCCCGGGATAAAAAGTAGTCTATATATTAATCCAGGACATAATCTACCCCTGTGCCAAATTTCATAAAAGAGTAACAAACATACATTCATACATACATTCTTGCAAACTTTCGCGTTTATAATATTAGTAGCCGACCTACCGACCATTGTTGAAAAACAAATGATAATCCGTTCTATAGTGGAGTTTATCGCGTTCAAGAGACAAACAGATGCGATAGGGGACTTTGTTTTATAATAAGTAGTGATGTAAGGACATATCTTTATAAATAAAAAACTGCGAATAAAAATACGCGATAAAAGTTCCGGTTTATGTTTTTCGGGATAAGCAGTAGCCTGTTCCTTCTTTGGGTCTCAAACTATCTCCATACCTATTTGTTTACGGACCCACCCATAAACAAATATTTACCGGGATTAAAGTTCCGGTTAATGTTTTTCCAGGATAAAAGTAGTCATGACCTCCTCTGGATCTCAAACTATCTCCATACTTATTTTTTTGCGGTTCCACTCGCAGAAAAAGATTTTCCGGGATAAAAGTCCCGGTTTATTTATTCCCGGCATAAGAAGTAGCTTAGATCCTTCCTAGGGTCTTAAACTATCTCTCTACCAAATTTAGCCTAAATCGGTTCAGTGGTTTGGCCGTGACGGCTCCACTCGCAAGAACAAAAAATCCGGGATAAAATTTCCGGTTTATGTTTTACCGGGATGAAAGTAGCTCATGTCCTCCACTGGATCTCAAACTATCTCCACTTATTTTCATGCGGTTGCACTCGCAGAAAAAGATTTTACGGGATAAAAGTCCCGGTTTATTTTTTCCTGGGATAAAAAGTAGTGTGGGTCCTTCCCAGGGTCTTAAACTATATCCCTTCCAAATTTCATCGAATTCGGTTCAGTGGTTTGCCCGTGACGGCTCCACTCGCGAGAACAAAAGATCCGGGATAAAATTCCCGTTTTTTTTTTTTCGGGATAAAAAGTACCCTAGGTCCTTCCTAAAGTCTTAAACTATCTCTCTGCCAAATTTCATCGAAATCGGTTCAGTGGTTTAGCTGTGATAGCTCCACTTGCGCGAAAAGAAAATCCGGGATAAAAGTCCCGGCTTATATTTTTCCAAGATAAAAAGTAGCCTATGTCCTTTCTCAGTCTCTAGACTATCTGTGTACCAAATTTCATTTAAATCGGTTCAGTAGTTTTGGCGTGAAAGCGCAACAGACAGACAGACAGACTTACTTTCGCATTTATAATATTAGTAAGGATTCAACAAGTGACCCCGTCACTTTGAGTATCGTACCGATAGATAAAACTAATGATTGCTAAGATGAATAGTTATAAATATTGTTGGGTATCGAAGGGCAAGTTGTTTTTACGTAAGGCTGATAGCAGTTCAGTTTATTTAATTAAAACTGAGAAGGATTTACATGCTATTAAAACTGCAACATGACTATTTTTGAAAATCACACTCTGGTTTGTAATTCAATTGTATTATTTAAATTGTGTTTCATATTGTAATGCATGGTATTCAACATTCATGTTTATGACTAGGTATTACTTTCCGCCACATATACTGTATTGCATTATAACCATTGCATATTATTGCTGTTCACCACAGATTAACTGTTATTGCAATTATTGTTGTTGTTTTTCTTATAGTTTAATTATAGTGCATATGAACATGTTTAACGTGCAAAGTTATAGATTAGAATTTAGCATATTTATTTTAATTTATTTTTCTGCACTCCGCTATCTAATTTTGTTCCGTGCCTACCCTACAAACATGCTTATAACCCAACCATATTGGCCACAACTTAGAATACCAACTATGTATAATTGTTTTTATGGCAATTGTTTCATATTATACAATACAAAATGTATATTACTCTGTACTATGATAATTTACATAGCTTTATATTATAATCATATGTCTAAAAAATTCAAATGTAAACATTGTTTGTCTACTAAAAATAAGATATATAACTTCATTTATTTATATTTAAAATGTTATTCATGTTACAATTCATTAGATGTTACTCGGATACTTGTGTCTAACTACCAGTACTTAAGGTTAGAGCCTAGTATAATGATTAAAATTAGGAAATATTTGTATTCCTGTAACTTAACTTTAGCGTTGAATTATTTACACTCCATGCATTTACGCTCATACTGCACCCACTCGTATACAAATAAAACTAACACACTTACACATACAAACTCACCGTCTTTCCGTAATGCCCATAGCACACAAGTTTTATGTTTTACCTATTTCAGATCTATACCTTGTTATTCCCTGAAATATATTTATGGATAGTATAAATATTTTGAATGAAATTGAGGAGTTCCGGATCTCCAAAACATATTTCTGCTCCCCAGAACAGTGTGAATTTTACATGAGATATACTGATGGTGCTTTTAATATATTACACATCAACATTAGAAGCATAAACCATAATTTTAACGATTTCACAATTTTACTCGAAAGGATTAAAATTGATATAGATATAATAATTTTATCTGAATGCTGGTTGAGCAAATGCCCATTTCTCCCCATTCTAGTCGGTTATAATTCTTTTATGTCGAATCATACAAATCAAAATGATGGGGTTGTAGCCTATGTAAGACAGAATCTATCCTTTATGTTTGAAACACCTCATTTTCTTGATGGTAATTGTTTAGTTTTAAAAAACAACAATACTGCAATTATTGCGATTTACCGTTCACCGTCATTTAACAATGCTGATAACTTTTTAAATTCATTAGATTCTCTTTTACACTCAATAAATAATTATCAAAATATTGCTATAATCGGAGACATTAATATAAATATATCATTTGATACCAACGATCCTGCTTCCGAAACATATTTAAATATGCTTTCATCTCACGCTTTAATACCAGCTCACACCCTTCCTACTCGAAATTCTAGTTGCCTTGATCATGTTATGTTAAAATCAAAGAACCTTGCTACTACGATGGTTATTGATTCATATATTACTGATCACGCACCCGTATTATTTATACTAAATACTAAAATTCAGTCGCGGAAAATGAATTCTGTCTCTAAACGTATTGATGTAATAGCTTGTGTTGATGATCTTAAAAAGGTCGATTACGCCTGTATCTTGTCATGTTATAATCCAATACAAGCTGTCGCATTACTCTATAAAACTTTAACAGACGTTATAGTAAGGCACACTTGTTCTGTATCCATACCCAGTAAAAGAAAATTACTTAAACCGTGGATGACACCCGGTTTATTAAGATGTATACGACATAGGGATAAACTCTTTCGGAATACTAAAAAAGACCCTCAAAATAGTACAGCGAAAACTATATACAACCGGTACAGAAATTTCTGCAACAATCTTCTCAAAACAGTCAAACGGGAATATGAACGTTTAGAATTTAAAAAAGTAAATAAAAATCCTAAAGCTACTTGGGACCTGATTAAAAAAGTAAGCAACCTTAGTAAAACTTATAACAGCTCTTCTGAACTGATAAATAAGTCTAGTAATCCTATTAGCGAAATTAATGCAATAAACAATTATTTTGCTAACATAGGAAAGAACTTAGCCTCTAAAATTTCTGGAAGTAATAAAAGTTTAATGAGTAACGTAATTATAAAACAATTTCTACCTCCTTCAAATGTCAATTCAATGACCCTCTTAACTACAGATAATACAGAAGTTGAATATCTTATAGATAATCTTAAAAACACTTCAGCTAGTGGATGGGATGGTATACCTACATCTCTAGTTAAAGCTGCTAAACACACACTGATACCAGTACTTGTTCATGTTTTTAATCTCTGCCTCACCTCTGGTATATTCCCGAAGGTGTTTAAGAAAGGTCTTGTTCACCCAATTCACAAAAGCGGTGAATATGATAACGTTAATAATTACAGACCCATTTCGGTGCTGCCTACATTATCGAAAATACTAGAAAAGATATTGAATAATAGGCTTCTTAGTTTCCTCGATAAGAATGATATAATTTCAAATAATCAATATGGCTTCAGAAGTGGTAAATGTACGGAAGATGCTGTTTTAAAACTGACTGAAACAATTACTAAAAATATGGATGATAAACGCAAAACAGTTGGCATCTTCCTTGATTTATCAAAAGCTTTCGATACTGTTTGTATTCCCACACTTATTTTAAAGCTTGAGCACATTGGAGTCAGAGGAATTGCCCTTGATATTTTTAAAAGTTACCTTAGTGACCGTTCTCAGTATGTCAAAATCGATAATGTGGTAAGCAATGACGAATCCCTCAATTTCGGGGTGCCACAAGGCAGCGTTCTCGGCCCCACTCTCTTTAACATTTATATAAATGATCTATGCCAATTGTCTTTACCTAACTGCCAAATAATTACATACGCAGATGATACAGCTTTACTCATACATGGTGACAGTTGGGCAGATACCAAAATTCTAGCAGAATCTGCCTTATGCACGGTAAAAAAGTGGTTATGTTGCAACTTATTAACGTTAAATATAGAAAAAACAAAATTCATCCCATTTGCTATTAAATCTCCTTTACTACCCTCCTCATTATTTGCACTAAAAGCTCATAAATTAGACTGTCACTGTTTATCCAACTGCTCCTGCGAAACTATAGCGGCTACAGGAAAAATAAAATACCTTGGTGTTTGGATTGACAACGTCATGTCTTGGCATGATCACATTAAAGTTACTGCGAACAGGCTCAGAAGACTTATGTATGTCTTTAGGAATCTTAGATCTATACTAGACCTAACAACCTTAAAAACTGTTTACTTTGCATTAGTAAAATCCGTTATATCATACTGCATTACAGTTTGGGGAGGAACGGGTATTTCAAAAATGTTAACACTTGAGAGAGCACAAAGAGGTGTCCTAAAGGTTATGACATCAAAGCCCATGCTGTTTCCAACTAACGTTTTATATGCTCTTACCAATGTATTAACAGTTAGACAAATTTTTATTTTACAATCAGTTCTTCGTATCCACTCCCAACTACCGTATATAACTACTTCCGCGAAAAGAAGAACTGATATTGTCTGTGAAACTTTACCATGTAGAACGGTTCTTACTTCTCAACAGTTCCTTTTTCTCGCTCCTCGCTTATATAACAAAATTAATAAAATTCTCACTATATATCCCTGCACTTATCGTGCATGTAAATTATCGGTTACTAAATGGTTGCTTGGTCTTGACTACACAGAAACTGAAAATCTTCTTAAACTTTGGTGCTAATTGGAAATGCTCATGCACACACACACACATACACGCACACACACACACACACACACACACACACACACACACACACACACACACACACACACACACACACACACACACACACACACACACACACACACGCACAAACACGCACAAACTTTACTTAATTTAGTTTTATTTTTGGTAGTTTTATTTTTAGTTTGTACTTTTTAAAGACTTTATTTGGAACGCCCAGTTGCGTATGGAGGGGGGCGCTTGCATTTACGACACAGTGTATACTAATGTAGATGCTTTCGTTTTCCTTGTGAACAATTATCAATTTGTTAATAACCCGAATGAAGAATTTTTAATTTTAATTTTTTTTTTTAATTTAGTCCGTAACCGAAAAATATGTCTAATCCTACTAATATTATAAAGGCGAAAGTTTGTAAGAATGTATGGATGTTTGGATGTATGGATGTAAGGATGTAAGGATGTTTGTTCCTCTTTCACGCAAAAACTACTGAACGGATTTCGATGAAATTTGGCACACGGGTAGATCATGTCCTGGATTAACAAATAGGCTACTTTTTATCCCGGGAAAATATAAACCGGGACTTTTATCCCGGAAAAACTTTTTAATGCAGGCGGAGCCGCTGGCAATAGCTAGTCTTTTATAATTTATTCACGAATATCTGCATTCATTTCATATCTGCATGATGTATTAAATAGTACGTAAGCTACATCCACCTCCGTGTCGTACAACATGCTGTACCTCAAGACGTACGGTGCGTAAAGCCCTTTATTGGTTAAGATGACATTCGAAGTATGAATCAATCTATGTTTTATTATCTACTGAGATTTAAAATTCGAACCTTGTACCTACTCTTCAAAATATCAGTGGGGCTAGGATGTGAAAATAAAACACGATGCGTTTCCGCTTCGTTTTATTGTGACTGGTTGAGTGACTGACGTATCGGTATTTTAATGTTTTTGATTGATCGAGAGACCGACACGTCAGTCTCTCAACCAATCACAATAAAACGATGCGGAGACGCAATGTGTTTTTTTTTCATACCCTAGCCCCTAGAATGATTTAGTTTATGAGAATTTCAATTTGTGTTTAAAATATTTTGGAATACGATTTGAGTATAATTCTATACATATAAATACGTAGTTCCTACCTATAGGCTATAGCGAGGTGATCAGCACGACGTTGCGTTACGTTAAGTTATAGATTCATTTGAGTAAATTTTGGTAAAGCGAAGAAATTATAACGGCGACCTTTGAGCGTATTTAGAAGTAAAATACCGACATATGAATATTAAATGTGTGTAAACTTCAAATTGTAAATTATGACCAAGGTAATCTCAAAATATGTATCGGAATGGAATGGAACCGGGGCAGTACGTGTGCTTTTTTTCAAGTCTAATATTGTCAAACGAAAATAGATAAATACACGTTAACTTACTAAATACTAACACTTAGCGCAATTCTTTATTCCTCTTATTATTGCCAGAATTATATTGGGTTTTTCTAATAATTAGTATCAGCCCGTAGTCTGGCATTTGTGCGCGATATGGCGATAGAGTCGCCTCCTATCACACCATGGGACATAATACGCACGGGGAAAAGTGGGTGCACTAGTTGCATCTCTGGCTACACCTTCGGGGATAAAACGCGTGAGTGTTTATGTATGTATTATTGGGGTGGGGGCGACAAGTGTGTGCCAACCTTAATGTATCGCTGCTACTCCGAGCTTATAATAAATTGCGTTTTTATGAAGAGTGTGCAGGACGCATATTCTCGAAGAGAGAACAACGTAAAGTGCATACCGCGCATGCGCGATCACGTAATAGAACTCGGACCTCTTAGTGACGTCATAGACTTTAGCGAGTGATCTTAGTGAAAAAATCGTGTTATCGTTAGGGTCATTGAACGCTTATAACTCACCCGGTATGAACTGTTTAGTGTTTCATTCGGTGTCATAGTGTAGGTTAGGACTTTGCCTACCCCGCTGCGGTAGCGGGATGAACGTGTGTATAAAGTCTGAATAGTTATTTTTAGAAATGTTGCTTGTGTGCATCGTTTGTGCTAAACTTAGAGTAAGTAAATCACGATAACTTTCTTTATAATGCACATAAGGTTGTTTTATGATGTTTAGTATATAGAGTCACTTAGTGTCTATGTACCAAGACACTTATAGTTTAGGCATATAGGCTTAACTTAGGCGCGAATTGAAAATAAGTGTAGTCTTGAAAGTGAAAAAGAGGTCCTAGAAAGAGGGAAGGCCCTCTTAGTGCTCCGTACGGTACAGCCGCGGAGTACTTAAGCTAATTTGTTTTTTTGTATTTTTGAGTTAAAACGTGTTAGGAGTTTTGTTTAATAGAAATAGTTCGGGACATCAAGAAAACAGCAAGTAGTCAGCAAAAAAGAAGAAGTCTGCAAGTTTGAAGAGGAAAAAGGCGCTTATGCAGAGTGGACCATCCTTCCTCATCAGCTGTGGCACGGTGCTACGAGGACGACTTCCAGCTACGTCGCATAGCTACGGCGTAGCAACGAGAGACTACGCGCCGAATATTAACGCCGGGAGAATTTGGCTACCGTTGTGGCTGAACTTTGTAACTTTCGATTCAGTGTGTGAAATAAACGCTATTTCCCGATTTTTCGCCTTTGTTACTTTGTCACTGGTATCGCCATATTCCCACTCACGCAATCCAGCACACACACAACACATTGCGGGGTGTTGGCCCAGTCTGAGCCCCGCACAAAGAGGTTATAACTTTTAATGTCTATCCCGAGGGGAAACGAGAGATTATGTCTATACATAAAATACAAATGATTTTCATAAACATGTATAGCACAGGCTATCTATCTATTACAACTAAGTTGGCGCCTTGGTTATTTTCGTGTGTACGAATAACAAAAATCAAATGGACCGAATTGACTTCACTCATTATTTCAATATTCTCTCCTAGGAACCCGTAGGTATGCTTGTTCGTATGTGTAAAAGTATATAAAGGAACAAAAATGGTTACTTTGTCCACGTATTGTATGCAATGCAATGCAAAGAGCACGCAGCAGAGCACGAGCCGCCTCTACCACTGAGAGGAGTAAGGCCTTAGTCCACCACGCTGGCCTAGTGTGGGTTGGCAGACTTCACATACCCTCGAGATTCTTATGGAGAATTCCCAGGTTCTTCACAATGTTTTCCTTCACCGTTGAAGCGAACGATAATTATTGGCAAACAATACACACGTACCTTTGAAAAGTCAGAGGGGTTTGCCTTGGGCTTTGAACCATTCCATCCCCAACTAGGCTATTGTCCAATACTTATTATACGATAAGTATAGCTTCAGTCAACTATACAATATTGTAAATAAATTAATATTATATCTGAATTATAGTACATTTTTTATATAAACATAATTTCCGTTGGATAAAGGTTTTTATTATAGAAATTTGAAATGGTTGGAACCATCATTTTCACTGGAAGGTAGTCAAAGGCGTTATTCGCCGTCTGCCTTTCTTTGACCTTGACCTATTTCAGTCGTTCTCAAAAAAGGCGGATCGAGAGCCGACAGACCGCGGTATAAATCTGATTGTAGTACATTGGTATTTATTTTAGGCATTCAATCGCTTTTTTCAATCCACCGCGTAAATGGACCATTCAGAACAAAGATTTTTTGACATCCTTACAAATGACGCATTGTGATTGGTTTATTCTTGGGATCGGATCGAAGATTAAGATTGATATCGTTTATTGCCAACGGCCATATATCTAATAGTTACACTGATAAACGACGTTTCGTATGGCTAGGTTATATTTTCGCCATTGGAAAGTATAACGCATTAGAGGGACGCGTACAAGTACTCAACTTGTTATTGGCTTTATGCTTAGAAGCTTTATGACAACGAAGTTGCGGTTATTCCTACTAGTATATTATTAGCTGGAAGTTTTTCATGTTGTAATATTCTAATTACGCGCCTGGTGGCATAGGTTTTGTATTTTAAGAATGTGTGAGGCTTTTAGTTGTGTTATAATTGTATCTGAATGTGTTTAAGTGTATGCGCGTAGATACGCTAAAGGTTGACATCAGAAATTCCAAAGGACTAACAATACCAAAAAAATTTACACATTGCGTGATCAACCATTGCGAGAACTAGAACATCATTGTTCAAAATATCGGGTAGACTACGCTCCATTGCCTGATCGTGTGGGTGATTGAATCCAGGACCTTCCGATCCACGAGCACCCGTTTTATGAAAGAACGTTCATAAAAAGGTGAAAAGGAATAATTCGTTTAATGAACACTAAGTTTAGTATAAAAGAAATGCAATAAATTATATTTGCAGCTGTCCGATGACGTCGCACCGCTAACCACCGCTTATTTTAAATTTTACCTTCTTTACACAGATTGTTAGTAAAGAAGATCCTCGGTAATATCTAATGCTTATAATGGACTTATCCATTCGCAAAACTAAAGCAGTGGAAACGTGTAATCTCGTCAATCTCTTGGATTACGTACATGAATTCAATCTTCATCGCGTTTAGTTGGGATTTTAAGTATTTTGTAAAACAGATTCGGTCTATGTTACGAGTTAAGTAAATAGTCATTCGTTTCCATATTCCCCAAAGAGTATTTATTGACTATTCAAGTTTAGAATATTCTCAGAAAATTATAGTAAGTAACTATAAAGTGGCAATGAGACCAATACTCGAAAAGAAAACTAGGTTTTCATATATGATTTTTAATCTCAAATGCATCAACATGATTGGTTAAATCAGATTTTTGCCTTCTAACTTATATCTGTTAATTCCGACGTACAATTAAATCTTAGAACTCTCCGAACTTGCGTATACGAAGACCCACCATTACGTTGATCACAGTCAATTGATCAAACTCTATCCCTGTTTTTTATTGAACCGGCAATTTATGTAACAATAGATGCAATTACGCGCTCGTCCAACAACAAAGGCTGTCATAATAATATATCGCGTCGATCAACTAAAGGGTGCCGAGAATAGAGAAGAAAATCTAGAAGTTTTATTTTTCGTTTTTATATAAAATAAAATAAATAAAATAAAATACTTTATTCATCACGTAGGCGAACATGGTTGCACTTATGATAAGTCATACATTAAATTAATTGCAATAATTATTATTGATACAAAAGGTCACTTATACAACTACCGACAATTTTATTGAGATTAAAAAGAATGATGAAAATTACAATTTAAAAAGCCAGCTCGGGCTGGCAGGAAAGGGGATATAAAGAAAAAAAGATCATTATTATTACAAAAATTATGGGAGGAACGCGTCGCGATCCTCACCGGTGAGGACACTACAGGCCCTAGCCTAGCTAACCTACCAGCCTTTCACTAGCTACCTAAGCGATGACTACCCGAAGAAGAAAGGCAGAAAGAAACTCCGGGCTTACTTTTTTGTCATCATTTGTCCATTGAATCTTTACATATTTTTTTTTTCAAGTCTTTTGCTTACAAAGTCAGATCAGTTACATAAGCTAATGCACACACATCACCGTAAAATAGGGATTAAAATCAATTGAAGGAATTTAACTAAGAGTAAACACTATCCCTAAGAAATTCATAACAAAATTAGAGAACACAATTAGGTAAATAATTATAATTAAACGGTGTACAGCGTGCAGACGCCTACATTTACAAACATAATCTTCGTTGATTTTTTTCAATATTTCGTGGATTCCAATCAATACGCACAATTTAAATAATTGATATATAAATTAAAAGCAAACGCAACACAAAGATCGGTCGGTCGTCATTAACAAAATGATATGTCAAAACGAGGATAATTATAAAAATGTCATATGGAGATTTAATATTAATTACAATGTCAATATTAGGTATAATCAGTTTTAGATAGATACACATGATATATGTTAAGCAATTAGCTTCAATATGTATTAACATGGTTAGCCACGGTGTGCAGGACCAATTTTCCAAACTGACCGATCATCAAGATAATCCGATACATTATAATACCCCTTAGACGTTAACTCGCGCTTAACGTAACACTTGAATTTGTGTCCGGGTAGACTGGTTATTTCGGATAGAAGTTTATTATAAAATTTAATTCCATTTGCTAAATATGATTTACTCGTTTTACAGATCCTAAAGTTTGGAACAACTAGTTTATTCTTATTTGTAGTGTTCAGACAGTGCAAGTCACTGTTTTTCTTTAAAGTACTAAGGTTTTTGCGTACATACATGATATTCTGAAAAATGTATTCGGCCGGCAAAGTCAGTATATTGACCTCCTTAAACAGTTCTCTAAGAGAATCGCGAGAGCGAAGGTTATAAATGGCACGAATTGCTCGCTTCTGTAAGATAAAAATGGTCTGCAGATCTGCAGCAGAACCCCACAGAAGAATGCAATACGACATAATACTGTGGAAGTAAGCAAAATATACCAATCTCGCCGTAGCCACGTCAGTTAAATTTCTAATTTTCCTAATAGCAAAGACGGCAGAACTCAATTTACTTGCAATTTTTTGAATATGGGGTCCCCATTGCAATTTATTATCGACTGAAACCCCGAGGAAGACCGTTGAGGGTACTAATTCTAGATTATTCCCGTCTAAATTAATATTTACTTCATTTTTATTTTTGAGTAACGAGAATCGAACACATTTAGTTTTTGCCGCATTTAACAGTAAATTATTAGCAGAAAACCAGTCGGAAATCGATTTAAGTACTTTATTTGGCTCTATAAGATTATCTTCCCTTCTATTTACCTTAAATATTAACGAAGTGTCGTCAGCAAATAACACAACATCAGCCCTCTTGTTAACCATATATGGAAGGTCATTTATATAGACTAAAAATAAAAAAGGACCCAAAATGGATCCTCGGGGAACCCCAATCCTAACTGAGGACCCTGCAGACAAGACGTTATCGATACATACTTGTTGTTTCCGATCTGATAAATATGAAGATATAAGATTTAGCGCGTCTCCCCTAATACCATAATAGCGAAGTTTTAAAATTAAGGTACCGTGATCTACGCAATCGAATGCCTTGGAAAGATCACAGAATACCCCTAGAGCATCCCGTGATCCCTCCCAGGCATCCAACACAGCTTTAACTAAAGCACATCCAGCGTCTTGTGTAGACCTGCCTTTTGTGAATCCAAATTGCCTATCATGTAATATTCTATTTTTATTAAAGAACACCAGCATTTGATTAAGCAATATTTTTTCAAATACTTTACTTAAAGCTGGTAAAATAGAAATAGGCCTATAATTTGAAGGAGTATTTGAGCAACCTGCTTTAAAAATTGGTACTACTTTACTTATCTTCATAAGATCAGGAAATATGCCGTCTCTAATACAGGAATTAAAGATATTAGCAAGGATTGGGGCGATGCTAACTATTACTGACTGCAACGCTTTAACAGACAGACCCCAAAGATCTTCAGTGCTTTTCATGTGTAGGCTCTTAAACACTTTTATGATATCATATTGTGTAACAAACTCAAATTTAAAATTAGGTATTGTCAAATCTAGATTGTGTATTAAAAATGACTCAGCTGCTCCTGGTGAGGATGGCAGACATTTTGTCGTCTCAAACGGTATGGTAGTAAAAAAATGTTCGAAGTAATTAGCCGTAATATTATTATCTGAAACTAGTTCGTCATTAATGTTCAATACAATCTTGTCATTAGACTTAGTTTTGCCAGTTTCAGTATTAATAATTTTCCAAGTTGTTTTAATTATATTGTCTGAGTTTCTAATGTTACTACTTATATAAGCAGCCTTAGCATACTTACATACACTTTTGAAAATATTAGAGTATGATCTTACATAATTAGTAAATTTGACATCGGGTGTAAAGGACCTTCTGTCATATAATTCGTAAAGAACATCTCTACTACGCCTTATACCTTTAGTTGCCCAAGCACTGAATGATATTTTATTTTTTATTTGTACTGATTTTACACCACATGTTTTATTAAATACATTTGTAATACTGTTTAATAATGTTTCAAACATTTTGTTTGGGTGGTCTGAGTCGCAAGTCAGCATGGGTAACACAGAGTTGAGTCTAGTGCTAAATTTCTGCAAATGATGTTGAGAGAGGGGTCTAAATTTAATAATCTTTTCACTTTTATTTTCTTCATAATTAAGTTTGACCATTTGACAAGTGTGGTCTGAGCGAACCCCGGCTAATAATTCTTTATAATTAAGTTTAAAATTTGTTATAATATTATCAATACAAGTAGCCGAAGTTAATGTTAGTCTAGTAGGCTCGAGAAATTATTTTATAATATTACGTTATTCGTGGTAGCACACAATTTGGTTTCGCATTTTCTTTTTCTTATTATTCGTTTCAAGAGCTGCTGTAATTATAATTTTTGGTAAATGTTACTTTTACTTTTTTATTATTTTATATATATTTAAGTTATTAGTCTATATTCTCGTATGTCTTTGTTTGACCTGTCATAAGCGTTAGCTATGCGAATAGCAGCGATAGCCTGGGAGTGGAACGTACTGCCGAGATGAATGTCCACAGGTTCAAAAAAAGCAGGCTGGCATAACTATTACACTCCACTCCATTTATGATTCGATGCAGTCAGGTCACTTTGCCGTATATGGCTTACTTTACACTACCGAATCCGGTAAGACCCAGCATTTGTGTAAGTTAGGAGCAGAAACTACTTTTGAAAAATCTTCGAACAATGTAAAGTCGTTTTCTCAAATTGGATTTATCGTGCGAGTTACTATCTGACTTGTCAATACCTTTGTTCGCTTTTCCTAGCTGGTTTGAGCTTCCTTATATAATGTTCGCTTTTCCTAGCTCGTTTGAGCTTATAACGAAATATGTGATACCTGTCGATACATGGAAACCAATGGCTAAATATCATTTTCGCGAAAGGATTTTTTGTTGATTTGTAGCATATTGATTACTTAATTGTAATTAATTATAACTCATTTGGTTGACTGGATTTTGGAAACTCGTAGACCACAATACTCACAGTAGGTGGTACTGCCAATTGTTGAACACGGGCTTTCTCTACTACCAACAGGATTTAGGGCTTAGTCCACCAGGCTGGCTAGTGCGAGTTGGCAGTCTTCGTACACCCCCGAAGTTCTTTTAGAAAATTCTTAGGTATGTAGGTTTACTCACGATGTATTTCCTCGCCGTTACAACGAAAATCGATCAATGATTTTATATAGTCGCTAAACTTTTTTCTAATTTTATATTGTGATTTTTTTTATACATGTCACTGGTCATCTCCTTTAAGAGAATTAAGTACGGATCCTGAAATTAGCAATCGAATGCAAGAGTCGGAGTAGCTCAATTGGAAGAGCTCCGGCACGGTACGCCGGAGGTCGTGGGTTCGAGTCCCGCCTTCGACTGTTTCTTTTTCAGGATTCTATAAAATCATTAACCAGGCACTACATGGCCATTGACATGTATAAAAAAAAATCATAATATAAAATTAGATAATCGATCATTTATGAAAAGTACTACCCAATATTATTTAATAGGTATAATAACACAATGACTTAAATATTTTCGTAGACCTTGTAGAGGTCGCAGGAATTCGTTGGATGCAGACCGTTTCTGACAGATTAGACTGGAAAACTTTAGGGGAGTCATATATTCACCAGTAGTATCCAAAGACTGAAGAAAACGATATTTTATAGAAAATAACTTTAACCCAGACAAACCGAACTTATTTTTAGATATGAAAATGTATCAAATATTTAACGTTGTGAAAAACATGGCCAAAGCTAAAAAACAATAGATTTTTAAAGTAAGTCATAATTAACCATAATTTTAACAGAGTTAGGGAAGTTTGTCCCAGGCACTAATCCTTTTTATAGTTTAAAACAGTAAACATGCTAATAGACCTAACATTAACATTAAAACTTTCTAGTCATATTTACAGAATTCATTTCGGGCTTTCTTCTCGACTATAATTATTATTCAGCCTAGAGTAGGATGTTAGAGATGTTATTGGTAAGTTCAATAAAGTCGAATAATTAGAATCACCATATTGGTGTTGGATTAGAGAACGACTATACACAGTGGTTTGGTCAGATTACTATCGCGTTAATTAATATTATATTTCAAAATTCAGCTATACACTCAAGAGTTTGATGAAATGTGGCACACGGATGCACTATGTCGTATTAACACAATATTATTATAAATAGGGACGCCACTTATCCCCGTAAAATGCAGTTCCCGTACAAAAAAATTATTCCAAGAAGTGAGCGAAGTCATGAGCAAAAGGAAGTAACCATTATCCATTAATGATGTCAGTAGTTTACGGAAATATTCAATAGTAGATGAAGTATCACAGCCAATATGGGCAATAGTGTGCAAACAGCCTGAGGTGTTAATATGATTCCCGGTAACGCAATATCCTGTTTGTGATGGGGTGTGATCACGTGACCACGAAACGACGTTCAGTTCCGGTCAATAAAGCTCCTACCATAATTCTATTTCCTTTAGGTTCTCTACTCTTAGACTAGCGGTTTCAAAACACGGTAGATCTCTTATAATACACCATTTCTTTTTACTAATTTTAAGCAAATATTTTAAAATTATTCTATTCAAAACATCACTCATTTCTAAGTATAAAAAAGAAGAAAAACGCATACAATTTCAAACGTAAAATTGTCGTAAGTTAGTCTACCCCGAGGCAAAATTACTATTTTATTACTATACTATATTTCTGAAAAGACAATCGCCATTCGGTAATTTCATACTCCCTTGCGGCTAGCCAAGAATACAGGGCGACCCGATAGCGCGCGACCGACGGATTCTCATACGAAAATCGCTTGCACAAACTATCGGCTCACCGCGCAAGGCCGTGTGTTATCCGCCTCATTTGAATATAGGGTTCAGACAGCTAGAAATTTTCCTTGGAAACTTGTCTTCTTACTAGTATAAGTTATTTATATGTGTAATATGTAATCTCTGTTTTCAGTTAAGTCACATTCCGAATCAAGTAACAACCTAAAACAAAACACTGAAGGGATTTTCTCATAATAAATTATTTACAGGAATAATATTTCCATCAAAATCTCTTACATGAAATCCATTGATATAAATAGCAGTCAGACATACAACACACACCGATATCCAAAAAACGATTATTATCAAAAATAGGGTAGTTTCCTATGTTTGATTTTGTATATTATTTTATATGTAACAAACAATAATACAAAAAAAAATCATTCTGTGAAATCAGCATCACAATTAGTTGAAAAATAAAGCAGTTATTAAAATTTGGAACGTTTAGTGGTTCAGGGAAAAGTGGAGGGCAAAAGAGGTCGTGGACACGCTCCTAAACGTTGGATAGACCTTATTAAGACCATGACGTAGGTACTCCTCTGCAAAACAAATGCTTCCACTCCGCCAAACATCGAGACATATGGCGACGCATCGTGAAAACAGTAGTTCATCAATCAACCTAAACATGACCACGACCACTCTGTCAAGAGTGCACGACTAAGAAGAAGAATTCAAATTTCAAATATTGGTGTGCGCGAAAATGGGGGTATAGTGGGGATATCGCGCGATCTCTTTCTCACGCACGCAGTGTTAAGACTGGTGACAACCGATGACGTCACAGTCTTATATAGCTGTTATTTGACAATTACCCCTTCCACCTAATTCATATATTTATAACTTACTTCTTATTGTCCAATTTTGGATATTCTTTTATCGTTAGATTATGGATGGCATACATTTTCCATAAACGTATTTTTAAAAGTAGTCAAATACCCTAGTACGATTATTGCTAGCAATTATTGAGCCTTCTAAATGAGGCTGACACTAATTCGTGTGTTTATACTGATTGCGTTCCAGCGTCAGCTTATACTTATGTCTATGACGTATTTGTAAAGATATCTATAAAGCCATCCGGCGAGAAACAAGGCAAATGTCACGTATCTCGAAAAATATTATTGGATTATAGATATGAAGGAATATGAACTACACACTATTCCTAACTTACGCGATTATCTTGATATCGGTGATTTGGACCTAGTCTAGTGAGTTTTTGGAAAGTTTCCATACCGGAAGAACAGGCCAGTCACTAATGTTGCTATAAACAAAAAATGGCCAGACATTGGAATCCGTAAAATGTTACCCGTTATTTTGTTAAACTTCTACCAGTTTGGAAAGCAGTTTCAACGAAAAACGTGCAATAAAGTATTTTTTCTTTTCCAAAATCATTTAAATAGAGAATAGATTTAGATCTAGTATCTAACTATCAAGAGAATACGGTCAAATAGTGTTAAAGATAAAGATAAAACGCTTGGCTAATACAACGAATATCTAAGCTACATATGTACAGTAACAGAGAGGTATTATTCGCACCTCAGAATAAGGACTGCTTTAGTCTTTATTCTATGATTCGCACAGTCGTTCCGCCTTTGTCTGCAGATCTTTGATGGTAACGTTCAGTACTTACCATCATAGATCTGCAGTTCTCTATTTGATATTTACACATCGTTACATATTGTAAATCAAAGTCCCCCGCCGAGTCTGTCTGTCTGAACGCATTAAGCTCAGAAACTACCGAATGTATTTTCATACGGTTTTCACCAATGAACGGAGATATTCAAGAGGAAGGTTTATATGTATTTCATATGTTTTGTACTCTGCTACCCGTTCAAAGCCGGGACGGGTCGCTTGTAACATAACCACCTGTGCAGTGGGAAAGCATATATATTTTTTTACCAACAACTGTCAACGCACAGACAGCTTGTTTATAAAACTTGAACTTAATAGATTTATCTTTTGTTCCAGAATGTCCCCCAGAGCTATGTATAGAAGAGACACAAACCGAGCTAACATCAGCACCGCTGACAAGTAAGTCACCGAAAACATTTAATAAATATTAATCTTCATCTTGGTTATCGTCATTATCATCATCATCACCTTCGACCTTTAGAAGTCCACTGCTGGACATACATTTCATTAAATAAAATGCTAAACGAGCTAAATACTTTTATGATAGGATTACCCATAAATAGTAAATCCATACGTTGAGCTGCAGAGCTCGGAATAACGCTTATTTGTGCTAAATATCCTGCATTAAGAGACCGCATTTAAAATGTCGACTATTTCAGTCAACTTGCCCTCATGATTAAAAAAAAAATAAACTTTTCTGATTACATATACATATACACTCACGCCTTTTATCCCCGAAGGGGTACGCAGAGGTGCAACTAGTGCACCCACTCTTCGCCATTATTCCGTCCCATGATGTGATGGGGGCGAGCCTATCGCCATATCGGGCACAAATTCCAGACTCCGAGCTGATACTGAATAGAAAACTCAACATCACTTTGCCCGGCCCGGGGATCGAACCCGAGACCTCAGCACTGCAGTCGTACCGTAATACGACCACGCCACAGAGGCAGTCTGATTAATTTATAATAAATAAATTATTTATAATAACATCATCGGAAAGACTATTTCAAAACTAATAGCATAAATGAACCACATTTTCCATATCTTTCTTTAATTTCAATCTGTCCATCAAGTTCCAGCGTCTGTTTCAAAAATTTTGTTGTACGGAGACAAAAACTTGTTGCCGTTTGAATCAAAACCGTCCTTAAAACAAACTAAAGAAAATTACTGTTTATTGGTATAAAAGTCGCCTAAAGGATAAACGCGACAATTTCTTTATTTTCAATATAAAATCATACACAATTAAATTGTTAACGTAATGAAATTTTGGAGAACATACGTCCAAAACGAATGCCGAATGTAAGTAAACTCAATGTTTATTTCTAAAAATAAACATACCACTATAAAACATACATGCATCTTATACATACATTATATTTTATTGGTGTGCATAAAATAAAATTAATATAAAAAAGGTATTTGTAAATGGACAGGTCTAAAAACATTTTTTTAATAAATTCAAGATCCATATTTTGCCTGTTTAATATCCCTAAAGTTTGAGCCTCGTTAGATTATAAGGCCCAGCACCATTGATGTATTAAGGGTTTTTAATACATAAATGCCCAGCGCCCATACAAAATGCGGACATCTCCTTTACAAGTAAGTTACATTGTTAGCTTCGATCTAAACCACCGTTCTGGCGTCATTTTAGGTCGTCATTTTTCACATACGTTTCATCTCCCAAAGTGCAATCTCATCACAGAAACGAAGCTAACATAATCAGTATTATAAGGCTTCATGCTTAAAGCTATTCCGCGAGGAAAAATATTCCGTAAAGAATATTCAAGACGAGATAAATCGAATTCTCTGTCAGATCTTTTATCTATATTGATATAAAGTGGTTTGTTACTTTATAAAGAGCTACTGATCTGGAAAATCTTATTGTAATGTTAACTGAGGCTTAACTGTTAAAGTGGTTTGAATAGCACATAAGACATCTTTGAGCCTAGTTTAGGTTATTAGAAAACTTAAAAGCATTATGTACATTACAAATTAAGATTATCATGTATTTATCACTTAGTTATCAGCTACACTAAACTTTTCTCTAATAACTCTTATTCCCAGAAACCAAACAAAGCGATAACTTAATTGTCAAGGAAACTCTATTCCTAAAATAGCCTTAATTCTACAAAGAGCCTAGGAAAGGCTAGTACTAACATGCAATTGTGAGGGTTCTTAATATAATGGCAGGTGGTCATGCGATGAACTCTGTTTTGGAACTGGTCTTTAATCAAGGGTCTAACGTAGACGAAGTTTAACAAATTCGCGAAGTTCTGCACTATTAAAATGTAATAACTACATTGCGGTATTACATGAATGCATTTGTTCTGGCATTCCCTGAAACAATATTTTCCTAATTTGATGTGTAATTAAACTATTTACCTTATATATTATTTTAATTTAAATTTGATTAATTGGTTTGTTTGATATTCTACTAACGATAGAAATATCTGCCTATATGTATCCTACAAACAGAACTATCTTTTTCAAACGATACATCTTCGAAAAGCATAAACTTGTAAAACATTTCCTCGCTGATTTATATCTCAGACGATGTTGGCAGAATGCGCGAATAATTTTCTGAGAATCGCGAGATCGTTGATTGATCGAGACTAATTGTATTTACACTGTCCAAACTCTTAGCGCTCACGTTGTAAGGCATAGATAATCCTTTTATAATTTTTAGGGTTCCGTACCTCGAAAGGAAAAAACGGAACCCTTATAGGATCACTTTGTAGTCCGTCCGTCCGCCTGTCAAGACCCTTTTTCTAATGAGCGCGTGGAGGTATTAAGCTGAAATTTATATCAAATACTCAAGTCTACTGTCCCTGGAGCTGTGAAAAAAAAACCCCGAGAGATACACATTGAGATTTGAAATGTATACGTCAAGGCAACATTCACATGGTCCATCAATGTGTGGTCCACAGGGCCGCGCCTTCCCTATGTGCGAAGTGTGCGGCGCACACAGGCGCCAGAGCAATAGGGGCGCCGGAATCAGGATGAAATGCCAACGTTCATTATTGGACTTATATTTGTTATACTAATTTTCTTTATAGTTGAGTAGGTAAGAAAGGAGGTAGAAGTCTCCCAAGACAATACACATGCTTGTAGTATAACTTTACAGTACTTGAATTTTGACCTCAATGCTCATGGGCTTCGTGTAAAAATCAAAAGAACCGCCATAGTCGCTATATTAGCCAACTACATATCCTATTATAAACGCCTCACAAAAGGTCATTTCCTAATTAAAACTGAGGACAATGAGCCAAGAAAGATTAACAATAAAAATATTAATGTCGAAACAAGATGACAAAAATGAGAGGCACTTCACAGATTTCGCACACAGGCGGTGTCTTGGCTCGGCGCGACCCTGGTGGTCTATGCTTTGAAACAGACCAGCTGAATGCCTCGTTACGTCAACTTTCTTATACAAAGCAACGATGTGACGAGCAAGCATCTCGCCTTCCAGCCGCCTGTAATAGTTATACTACCTAAAACTTACTACAAGGCATCATGGCACTTCACTGCGCTCGTCTGTCATGTTGTTGAACAATGTAAACCACATGGAACAACTAAAGTATTTCAATATTCGAACAATCTAGAACAGTACCATAGTGGTGCACATCACGTTGTTGAATACCGGCACTGATCAGAATATTGTAATATTTCAATTAGTTCTAAATATCGTTGAATGTTCTGGAAGACTCAAGGAATACGGTATGAAAATACAGTACATACAATACACACACTCACGCCTATAATCCCCGAAGGGGTAGGCAGGGGCGCAACTAGTGCACCCATCTTTGAAAATGATATGTTGCAAATAGCATATTCAATTCAAATTGGCGTTGTCGTTTTAAAAATTAATAAGTGAACGCCCAGAGCTCATAACTAGAACTAATTAGGTCGCGTGACCAGAATATTGGCTCGGCTGAAATTTACCCTTGAAAAAGTCCTAACGAGTTTGTGTTTACAATTTCGCAATCACCTGTCAACTGGCAAATTTACGCTTTGAAAATGGGATTTAGTAACTTTTCACGTGGTTTTAGCCTGTTTTCCAATATTTGTTTATTCCACAGAGTTAAAAAATCATTGTGTTGCTGGTGGAAGATTTCTACACATTTTGGATTACATTTTTTATTATTATTGATTATACGAGGTATAAACATAATTGGACAAGCTGGTCATAAGATTTCAATTCAGAGATATCTGCTGTCTAATGATGAATGTTAACCCGAATGTTCAATATTCAAGTAAAACCACATAATGGATTTTCAAGATACGTTACGTTTTGTATAATTCTAAAATGAAAGGACATAACAATACCTTTTTGGGCTACCAACACACCAGTCCGAACCACAGCCATAAAGGTCTGGGCTTCGAAACGTCGGGATTAAATTAATCAAAAGTATCCAGAAAACCTTAGAATAAGGTGCGTTCTAGTCTTTATTCTGAGGCGAAAAAAGATTTGTTTCAATCTCTACCAGACAGTATAGTAGTAATACAGTTACAGGTGTTTATAGACATAAAAGCAGTAATAAAATAATCGTAGATAAGCTACAAACCTTAACTGAAAGGCATAAGAGTTAGTTGAGAAAGTTTAATTCAAGATAAGCTGTAATTTCACGTCGTTTTAATAATTTATTCTTACAACCTTAATCAAATCTATTCATACTGCGCTGAATTTTTGCTTTGTTATTAAACGTTCTGAGTGGTACTGTTGGGTAGACTTGTTTCGCTAACCTGTGTCTTCTCTTCATTAAATTAATACTGATATTAAAAAATGAAGGGTAAAGTCTCTATTACTAAGGCTTTCCCCAAGATTTATAATCTAAAGTTACGCGAGTGCTGAACTAGTTTACTAGGCAAGCGTGTATTACTAAGTACTAAGTTTAGTTCAATACATTAGTTGGATCGCGCAATACATTTTATGACGATGCTTCATGTTAGGGAAGAAAATAAATTATCATTAGTTTATCCCTTTATTCCCCTTCTAGGATATATTATCCGAAATTCGATAACTCCAAAATCCCGGAAAAAACGTAGGTATATTTTAGTTCCGGAATCAAAAGACTAATATCTGAATACCGATAATCATGCATTTTATGCTAGATACATACTAATTGAAAACATAAATCAGAGTCTATTAACAACATAAGTAGCATCTAGTGTTCCTTTATAAAATGGTAAAATAACATAAAAGGCCAGAATATACTTGCTATTTAGATAACCTAATGTCTGGATTATTCGTCTATAAAAGTAGCCAAGCAGAGTTTGGACACACTTTCTCGCTCTCCACACTTGTACCTATATAAGACACATGAAATTTTACTAGTCATACAACTTAATATACGAATGCTTGTGAATATGTTTAAGTTTTTTTTCTTATGGCATCGAATGACGAAACGAGCATGCCGTTCGCTTGATGGTAAGCAATGCGACCATCCATAAACAGTAGAAGCACCATCCAGCACCTTGAGTTACATAGTTCTGTATAGCATTCCACTGCGCTCGTCTTCCTGAGACATAAGATGTTAAGTCTCATTATGTCCTGTAGTTACACTGGCTACAATGTCCTTCAAACTGAAACACAACAGTCTATGGACACTGTTGTTTGGCGGTAGAAATAGACATTGCGGTGGTACCCACCCAGACGGACTCTTACATATGAAAGTCCTACCAGCCGTAAATAAGTGTCTAGATTCTTGTTAGAAATAAACGCAGATATCGTTTATTGGCTTTGGATGAAACCACCAAGTCCCAAAAGGCTCCGGAACTACTCAACGCAAACACTAATCTAATTGAGGACTTCCCTACACGTGTCATAGGAGGCTCCAGCGAAGCCAACATAATTAACTAGTGTATATAAATAAACTGAACCGACTGTAAGTGATTTTGTAACAAACGCTTTATCTCGAGCACATGTTGTGGTGATGTGTATCTTAATAAAAATTTAATAAGAGTAAAAAAAGGAAAGATTGATTATACAAATTTTCCAGAGTAATCTTCGAGACTGTTTTTTTTATTTTATTTTTATTTTCTTTGCTACTGTTTGGCTAACTCACGATACCCCACGCTATCGGTACCCCAAGATACAGGCATGGCCTAGTTTGGGGACCTCTGTCAATGTTCTGGAAAAGGTAATTTCAGACATGCGAATTGTTCTTCATGTATTTAATGCCTGTTTTATACTTGTGTGTTTTGTTGCAATAAAGATACTATTTTTTTTATTACTGTTGAACCAAATCTTATGAACTTTCCGTTGAGAGTTTATCTGTAAAACGAATAATTTAGAGTCATCAAAGAGTGATAATGTAGACAGGGCGTTCGTAAAAACTAACAAAATTCTGCATTCTAAAAATGTTGAGCCGACCACAATTTTTGGGATAAGGACACGTTAAAAGAGAAGAATTTAGACTTCATTATTATATCCACTGAAAAAGCTAGTACTGGGGTCGTAGCTTGATGCCTTTCCACAATAGGTAACGCTAACGTTATGTATGGGAGTGACATATCCTAGCGACAGACTTATCGATGGATATGTCAATCAGATACTTTTTTTCGATTGTAAAAAGGCATCTTCTAGAAAATAATATGGGAGTGACGTATCTTTGCCATAAACTTATCGATAATATATGTCATTCGCGTACATTGATATATTCTATCAATTGGCGTTAACGCTTGTAGAAAATATCTTGGCTACGGCATCTGGTATACTTATGTTCTTCTGGATAGTCACCACAATAACAAAAACTCGCCATAAACGCACACCTAAGTGTGTCGCGTTCTGGGATCAGCCAGTGCAAGTATCATCAACGTTGCAGTCCACTGTTGGACATATGCCTCTACCAAGATACGCCATAGAGCCTGGTCTGCTGCTGTACGTAACCAGTTGCTGCAGGCCCTCTTGTGCAAGGCGTCCCACCAGTCCATATCAGGTTTCTAAGAAGCCGGTATAATTGTATCGACAGCGAGGAATAATCATCTCTCGTTATACGATACTCTATCCCCACTCCACTCACCATCATGATGAGATGAGACTGCCTCGGTGGCGTAGTGGTATTGCGTACGCATTACGAGTACGATTTGCGCGCTGAGTGAAGGAATAGTGAGTGCACCTGTGTATTGCACACACACTTGTGCACTATAATATCTCCTGCGTCAGGTACGCAGACGCTGATCTCCGTTGAGATTGGCCGCCGTGGCCGAAACTGGCTAGGAGGATTTTCACTTCACCATCATGATCAGCGTGATTCCTTTGCATTGCCGTGTCAGTAAAAAAACTCATTACCAGTAACCTATACGCTATTGGACTGTTACTGTTGTGGGGCTCCCTCCGCACGTAGCCCGTAGAAGGTCGGGCTTTTGTGCATGATGTGCCAGCCAGATCTTCCTGGTTCCTTCAAGGGCTTCTCGGATTGAAATACGATATCGGAAATGCGATCAAAACCTTGTGTGAATTATTGTTTATTTGTACTCATTATATTATTTGTACTGGAGGGTTCTTCTCCTGGGAGACGCGTAGACGCGTTATGATAATATAGACGAACATCAATAATTCCGTACCGTTCGGTATATTTAGGTATATAAGTTTCGCTTTGGGAATTGAATACATCAATTCTCAGTTTGTTCGAACTAAACAGTTGTTGTTGGAATTGTTTTTCGAACTGTGAAAAGGGTGGTTCTTTGGTTATATTTTAGTATAAATTATTAAATTTATGATAGATCTGATCATTTACGTAGGAAAGGTTAAAAACTTATCATCTTTTAAGCTAGCTAGCGGTATATTTAGAAACTTAATTACAAGTAAAAAATCTCTGATTTCCAGAGTTTATCCGAGACGAGTTTCAAGCACGTTAAAGTGAGGCTAAGCCGCGATTTTATACAGAAAAGACGTAAGATGAAGGCGCGGCGCAGGCATCTTGCCGCTTCAAAACGTTTCAATACAAAATGTAGATAGGCGACACTTTGTGAATTATACTCAAGACGCGCAGCGTTTCGTTTCTTGTTCCGTCTTTCGTCGCCTGCGCTGCGCCTGCACCTTCCACCGTTTCTGTATAATTCGCGCCCTATCATCATCAGCGACATGACGTCCACTGGCTCCACTGCTGAACATAGGCCTCCCCCAAAGATTTCCAGATAGACCTGTCAAAATTAGGCTGCATCCAGCGCAAAATGTACCGCATAAATGTAGTAACCATGATCACACTTTAGATTACGATCGATCAATGGGTGTAAGTACCTACCTTCACTCCATAAAACACTAGTTTTACGGTGGATTACAGCAATATAAAGTCTGAGAAAGTTAAAAATAGAGTCGGTCCATTGGAAGCAGATTTTTTTTTTCTGATTTTTTTTCGGTGTAAAAAACATATTTTCGATATTTCAAGGATTACAGCGTTTACGCTTTCCAGCGTGGACATACGTAAAATTTTATTATTTTTAATCGTTCGCTAACGTGTTACGCCACTGTCGCTCATTGGATTAAAAATTTAAGTACTCGAAAATTTTAAGTTCTCTAATTTAAAATATATTAAATTAATTGTATTTTATTTTTCACATATTTTTTTTTCATAGTGCAATGCTGCTACGTCGCGTGTGTTCTATGTACAAAATGATGTTATATGGGGTAGCGTGGCCGCCATACCATAAAGTTAAATTATTTTTCGTTTGCAGTAGTTTTCAATTCGGTAAATTCTGTTAAAAAGTTTTATTTATTACTCCCTTATCACCATGAGCACCAATGCTGCCTGACGAATTGTACGTTTCTTATTAGTAAGCGCGAATGGGGGAATAAGAAAGAGACAGAACTGTCAACTGGCAACCGCATTGATCTTCGCAAATAGTTACACTGAAAACCTATTATATGTAATCCACATCAGACTGGCCCGAACGCACCATAGACACCATCAACTATTCGGGCTCGTACGAAGTGGACGTGTTGCTTTTAAAGTAGTCCGCTTTATTTAACTTTTCTTTATAAACAAGTTTTGGGTTACGATTAAATGTAAGCATATTTTGTTTGTAATCAATAATTGAGTATTTATGGTTGTAACCTGTTTAGTGTTAAATAAATAAATAAAATAAAACACGAGTATCTACCATGAAATGGTTTTAATCAACTTTTTTTTACAAATGAACAATAAACGCTCTCCGAAGATTAATGAAGCTGCATAAAACAAACCACAAACCTACCTATGCAGGTAAAAGGAAAATTCTGGTTTAAACTAACTGCAGGATTTTACCGAGTGACACTCGGGTATTATAAGCGTTTTCAATTTACGCTATATAATGTTACTGCCTCGGTGGCGTAGTTGTGTTACGTTATAATTACAATGCTGAGGTCTCGGGTTCGATCCCCGGGTCGAGCAAAGTGATATTGGATTTTTCTATTCAGTATCAGCTTGGCGTCTGGAATTGGTGTTCGATTTGACGATAGGCTCACCCACTATCATGGGACGGAATACGCACGACGATAAATAAGGTGCAATAGTTGCGCCTCTGCCTACCCCTTCGGGGATAAAAGTCCATAAAAGGCGACAGTGTATATGTATGTGATTGTACTTCATAAATTTGTTCTATTCAGATTAATTTTAAGCTGGCCGTGCAAGTTTATTCAACAATTTTTATTCCAGCCAGGGTGAAGCA
This sequence comes from Lapara coniferarum, assembly GCA_949316025.1. Taxonomy (NCBI): domain Eukaryota; kingdom Metazoa; phylum Arthropoda; class Insecta; order Lepidoptera; family Sphingidae; genus Lapara; species Lapara coniferarum. Next base: position 2,734,270 of record OX438933.1, read on the forward strand.
AAAGTTAGTGTAAAAATGATAAGCTGCTGTTTATTCGCAGGTGAGGAAAGCGACACGGGCGATAATGAAGGTCGGCTGTCTGCGGAGAGTTCACCGATGCGGCAGCGGCGCGGCGGCATATTAAAAGGGGGGAAGCTATGGAAATCTTTAGACACGGATAAGGATGTCAATGACCAGGTTATTGCTTATTTTTTGTTATAAAGATCTATTTCACGAGCCTTAAATATATTTTAGTTTTATTTGATAACTAGCTTTTGCCCGCGGCTCCGCCCGCGCTAAAAAGTTTTCTCGGGATAAAAAGTAGCCTATGTGTTAATCCAGAACATGATCTACCCGTGTACCAAATTTCATCGAAATCCGTTCAGTAGTTTTTGCGTGAAAGAGGAACAAACATCCATACATCCAAACATCCATACATTCTTACAAACTTTCGCCTTTATAATATTAGTAGGATTATCGTATTAAGCACCTAATGTTCAGTCAGCAGCATAAATAGCTGAATAAATTCAAAATTTTAAATTGCCTACATACTTCTATGTCCTTACTAATCTTTTTTTTCTCTTTGCGAAAACAAAAGAGATTTACTTTGCTTCAAACGAAGAAAAAACATGTTTCAATTTAACTTAACACGTATGTATAGACGTTTTAAAATTTTGAGTTTGTACAGATACTTATTATGCTGACTGTCCATACTTTGTTACCAATTATTCGGAAGCGTAGATTGCAGTGTGGCTTGTTTTTGATCGGCTTATACATGTGACGATTTGATTTTATTTATTTCGTTATCACTTTATATATTATTGTGTATGCTATAGATATTCTCAACCAGTCAACCTGACGAGGTGGTGCAGAGATATAAGAGAGTTGTGAAACAATCTCAATGTGAACGATTGAGAAGATGCTTGGCATGCTTGATTTGTAGTTTTTTTATGGCATCGAATGACGAGATGAGCATGCCGTTCGCCTGATGGTAAGCGATACGACCACCCATAAACAGTAGAAATACCATCCAGCACCTTGAGTTACAAAGTACTATGTGCTTGATTTGTAGTAATTAGTAACGCGTTTTTGAATATTGATAGATAAAAAAAAGATTAGATAAAATATTGTCCAATTCGTAAATCCAGCGGTGATTTTTTTTGTGATGTAAGCAATAACTCCCTAAGATTATCTTTAAATCTCCAATACGTAGTTTTTAACTGTGTTCTTTCGAGATTTCTCTGCAATAAGTTTATATCATTGGAAATGCCGTCTATCTGTAGCAATTATATTGGCAGTTGAACAGTGAACAGTGAATACCTTTCGTCCGCATAAAATATACTATAAACTGTGGTTAAAGTGCTGTAAACTGGATGTGTGATACATGGATTTAAAGCTTTTTTAATAAGCTTTGTCATAACATAATTTTTATGATCATCCGTCCATAATCTAGTGAGTAATTATCGTTCTTATTTCTTAAAATACTGCAACGTATCCCTGACGTATAACTCGCCGCTCGCACGCAGTGCCGCATTCCACGCTTATCTATTACCCACAATTCCTACCGCGCACGCATTTATATCTGCATGCATTTTGCTCGGAAAGATGAATAAACAAAAATCATCATCTAAATTAAACCCTAATGAAGAATCAGATATTAACAATATTACGTTGCGAAAGAAACAGGATGACAATATAAATAAATATATCACTATTGATACACTAAAAAAATTTTTGGATGCCGATAAACAGGACATGAAGTCGATGATCCAATCAAGCATCAATGGGTTATCTAGTCAGCTCAATGCCATTACGACTCAATGCGCTGGTTATCAGGAATCGTTGGCGTTCGTAAGTAAACAATATGACGACCTATTGAAGGAGCTTGCGGATGTTAAGAAGCTTCTTGGCAGTACTTCCTCTGAACTAAAAAGCATTAAAGAAGAAAATAAGCAACTCAAGGAGGATATTTTCGCTCATACTGCCAGGATTAAAGCGTTAGAAGAGGATAGATTGAAACAACAGCAGTGGACGAGACTGCAAAATATCGAGGTTACTGGAGTACCTGAAACCCTGGAGGAAGACACAATGCACATTATTACAAAAGTGGCACAGCATATCGGGGCCCCAATTCAGCCGACGGACATCGAGTTCGCTCATCGGGTGCAGCCGCGGCGCGCATCGAGCGCCGCTCGCGCACGACCTATCATCGTTCGCCTAAAACAACGTGCTATTAAGGATCGAATAGTAGCGGCGGCTCGTAAGCGTCACAACCTCAATGCTAAGGAGTTGGGTATGGGGGACGAGAGTATTCGGATTTTCGTAAATGAACACCTAACGGTAGAAAATAAAATACTGTTAAAAGAATGTAAACAAAAAGCCAAAGAGGCAAATTACAAATTTATATGGACAAAAAACTGCCGTGTTTATATGCGGAGGAACGAAACTTCGCCCCCCATTCTAATATCTTGTTCCACCGATCTGTCCAAGATTGTTTAAAAATATATTTGCTTATATTTGCTGCTGTTGATTTAATCTATTTTAGCTACTCCTTACACTTACATAATAGTACCATAATCCAGTGTCAGCGCACAATATATAGCACATCTCTATACACAGTTAAACATACACAATATGGCAAATACACACAAATCCCACACCAAACAAAAAACACTAACTCAAAAAATACATTGTCTTGTACTCCAAATCACTTATTGTTAATACTTCTTGCTAAATATCTATGGGCCGATCATTATATTTTAGTCCTGTTTGATAAACAGATAACCAATTATATTGGCAAATATGATTATCTTATGGGAAAGGTAAAATCTATATTATTATTATATTATAAAATATCTTTAGACACTACTAATAGTTCGTATATATATAATTATAGTAATGGCTAATAAGGGTAAAAAATTAAAATTATTTTATCAAAATGTGAGAGGTCTGCGAACAAAGACTAATATTTTTTATAACAATATTCTACTATCCGATCACGATATAATCATGACCACTGAAACCTGGCTCTGCGATGGTATTTTAGATGCAGAAGTCTGTCATGAAAAATACACTATTTTTCGACGAGATCGTGGATCACTGGGAGGCGGTGTCATGTTATTGTGTCGTTCCGAATTACAAGCATATGTTAGGCCGGAGTGGGATCTCTGTGCCCTCGAGTGCATTTGGGTCACTATTCCGGCCAAAACTATAGGCTCGACATTTAACCTTCATATTGCGGTAGTCTATATTCCCCCAAACTCGCAACTACCATTGCGAACTAAAAAATTAATAGATATGTTTGCAACATTTCATGATGAACACCCCCATGATCATTTACTTGTGGCAGGTGATTTTAATCTATCGTGTCTGAATTGGACATCTGGACAAGCAGTGATACTGAAAAAAGGATCTGTGGACGTGCAGACCGCAGCATCAGATTTAGTATCACACTTTTCTTTTATAGGCCTTTCACAATATAATGCGCTGAGAAATAGCAGTAATAATACCCTAGATTTAGTCTTTTCTAATTTCCCTATTAACGTTCAGAGATCAAACTTGGCGCTTGTACCTGAAGATCCTTATCATCCATCCCTTTACATCACCGCCACAGACATATTAGTGCCTTTTCTTAAGCCGTGCGCAAAAATGAAATACCAATTTAGAAGAGGAGACTATCTTAGTATCGTTAGCTTACTTTTTAAACAAGATTGGAGATTTATCTCTGATGATCGCTATCTGGAAATTGTCTTAGAAAAATTTTACTCAATCATTAATAATGTAATTGATAAGTTTATCCCGAAAGTTCGCTGTGGTGGTACTTATTCCTACCCAATATGGTACAGCAGAGCACTTATTAATTTAATAAAAGAAAAAAGTAAATTGCACGCAACTTGGAAAAAACACAAAAATCAGCTTGACTATGAACTTTTTTCGGAGCTAAGGAGCAGACAAAAGAAATTACAAGAAGAATGTTATGTATCATATTTAAAGTTTGCTCAAGAAACAATAAAATACAACCCTAAATTCTTTTGGAATTATATAAAATCAAAGCGAAAAAATTCCTCTAATTTCCCCCAACAAATGACTTATGGTGACACACAAATTAATAACCCAGTAGATATTTGTTCTGCATTTAATGAATTTTTCAAAAGAAACTTTAGCTTACCTTCACAAAATTATTCTTCACATTTTAATAAAATCGACAGTTTACATTTGAATGTAATACACGACATTTTAATTAGTCCAGACGAAGTTCTAAAACAAATAAACAATCTTGATATAAATAAGGGTGCCGGTTGTGACAATCTGCCTCCTATATTTTTCATAAAGTGTGCTAAAGCATTAGCTGTTCCAATTTCGTTGTTATTTAACAGATGTTTACATGATGGACATTTTCCGAATGTCTGGAAAAAGGCCCATGTTATTCCAACTTACAAAAAAGGTCTTAAAACTCTAATCGAAAACTACCGGCCAATATCTATACTCAATGTTCTCAGTAAATTGTTAGAAAAAAGTGTCCACGCAAAAGTATATCCTGTAATCTCACCCTCAATTCCTCCCGAGCAACATGGTTTTATAAAGGGAAGATCAACAGCAACTAACCTGGGTACCTTTATTGACTACGTCGCTACTAACATGGACGGTGGGTCTCAAGTTGACGTGGTCTACACCGATTTTGAGAAGGCCTTCGATCGTGTAGATCACGTTATACTACTACGTAAGCTTTATGAGCTAGGTATCCGAGGGAATCTGCTGAGGTGGATGGAGTCATATCTGCATAAACGTTCTCAGGCAGTAATTATAGGGGGCTTTCGTTCTGACTTTATAGAAATTCCGTCTGGTATCCCACAAGGTTCCATTTTGGGACCTCTTCTTTATGCAGTATATCTATATGATGTAAATAAATGCTTTCAGTACGCTAAATTTCTGATGTACGCTGATGACACAAAAATATTTATAAAAATCAACGACACCTTAGACTGTATAAAACTCCAAAGTGATCTTGATCGACTTAGTGAATATTACAAATTAAACCGTATTAATATAAATATTAGTAAATGTCACTATGTTTCTTTCACTCGAAAAAGAAGTCCCATATTATTTAATTACCAAATAAGTAAAACGAACATAAACAAACAACAATTAGTTAGAGATTTGGGCGTACTAATAGATGTTAAACTTACTTTCTCTGAACATATTGATGCTATTGTTCAAAAATCCTATAAAAGCCTTGGATTTATCTTGCGAGTAAGTAAACCTTTTACAGACATAAGTTGTTTAAAATTACTTTATAACTCATATGTAAAAAGCATTCTTGAATACTGTAGTATTATTTGGAACCCACATTACATTACGTACATTAGTAGTATTGAAAGCATACAGCACAAATTTGTCAAACATCTTAATTATAGGAAACACAGGTATTTTAATAATTATAAAGAGTCCTGTAGTTATCATAGACTCACTTACCTTGAACACAGACGCACATTAATAGATATGGCTTTCTTACATGGTGTGTGTAATGGATACATAGACTGCATTTCTCTCACAAGTAAAATACTACGCTTCTGCACTCCAAAACATCTCACACGAAACCCGACCCTATTTGCAGTTCCTCACTCGTCTACTAATTACGCGCAGAATTCAATAGTAAGCCGACTACAAAGAGTTTATAATCAAAAGTTTCTATCAGCTGATATTTTTAACACTACCAAAAATAAATTTAAATGTGATGTTTTAAAAGTCCTTCACGAAGACAATGTATAAATATATATATATATTATATAAACACACACACACACACACACACACACACACACACACACACACACACACACACGCGCGCGCGCGCGCGCGCGCGCGCGCACACGCACACACTTCAAAAATCCTCTCTCACTTTTGACTGCCTGTTATTTAATTCTGTTAATAAAGTGTAAATCCGTTATTGGCCGTAAAATATGTCTATCAGATTGTATCACTCTAGTATTTAAGGGCTGTGGATTTTTAATAAATAAATAAATAAATAAATAGGGAACTTGCACGAACTATAGAGGGCAGCACAAAATCGACACAAAAGCCACAGGTGGATAAAGAAAGAAACGATAAATAGAACAATAATTTGTATATATTTTCTTTTAATATGGCAATAATGATAAAATATGTGTTCGGGCCGAATGTTATTGATACCTAGCATATTCAGAATGCGTTTTTGCTGCTTTGTTGGTTGGGAGCTAGTTATTAAAGCTAAATTAGGAGATTATGTTCCCTTAATTACAGTTTTTTTTGTGTTAAACATTATTTTCAAAACATATTTATTTTTTATAAAATTACGTAATGAGACATTTCTAAACACTTTTGGAACTCATAACTATGTATATTTTATATAGCTATTATTATTTTTTACATCTCCCGACGTATACAACGGCAAATGATTTATGACTTATGATTTATGCTTACTATTCATGATTATTCTTTAGATTAAATGTGTGCGGTGGATTTAAAGTTTGCTGATGCTTTAATATACTTATTTTGATAGTAAAGTACTAGTTTAATAGTTTTTGTAGTTAGCAATGTATTTTTCAAAGTAGATTTATTGCGATATAACAGAAATTCATGTTTTGATTGATAGATGGGTATTATTTTCCAAAAACTCGATACTAAAAACTCTATCGTTTTCAATACGAGCATCCGATGAACTGAAAACAGTAACCGAAAATTAACAATGATTCTCTGTCCAGACGGATGACCAACGATCGACGACCGCCAGCGACGAGGACGGCTCCGTAACTCCGCGGTCTGTCCGCTTCGTGGAGAGGCCTAAAGAGCCCTCTGAGGAGGAATCACAAAAAATCGAGGCCAAGCCAAGCCCCCAGGCCGACGTAGAAACGCCTCCTAAAGAATTCAGCTCAACCCACAGGTATTTGGGGGCTCCTATACCTATCTACCTGTCTACATGACCGTTTATTGCGTGTCTACACAAAAGAAAATTTATCGCCTCATTTTGCGCTATAAATCATCAGGTTGTCTCGTTTTTGTGCCAAATTTATTGCAGGTAGGTAGGTAAGTTCACACAAGCTATTTATTATAAATAACGTTTTAATTCAGTTACGTTAGATTAACTCGTTTTATTGCGTTAATACTGGTTAAATTGTTATTGAATGAATCCATCATTTCATCATAAAAAATACAAATACGTTGAATAACATAAAAAACATTGAAAGCGAATGCTACTTCTAATTGTTAATACATTCGCTACATACATTTATGTACAGTATCTACAATATTTGTTATGAAAATAGTTATTTTTAAATTTATCAAGTGCGATTTTTGTATTCTGATACTTCGATATTTTATAGTTAACTTAAATATTTGTGTATCACAATAAGACCTATGAAATAGAGTTAACAACACTACTGTCTAAAGAGTTCAAGGGAGACAGAGACAATAAGAAAGGTCCTGTAGAGTCGAAAGCTATTCCGAACTTCTTTTGTCCACTCTATATTTTGCAAAGGACATAAAAAACAATGTAAGATGTTACTTCGAAAATTGTTAGAAAAAGCTATAATAATTAATAGTGTACTAAAACCATTGATATAGAATAACATCAATGATTAAAACAAAAAAAAAATACATTCAATATTTACTTTATTCAATTTAAATATTAGCTAGCAAACTTATTAACATTTTTATAGAATCCAAATTGGATAGATAATTTATAGAACATTCCAAGTACAGTCAGGTACATAAGTATCTGTACAAATTTCAAATTGTCTACATACTTTTGTGTTCTAATCGTTTTTTTCTTTTCACAAAATAAAATAAAAGAGATTTACTTTACTTCAAACGAATGTGTTACTTTAACTTACCACGTATATAGCTGACTGTACATGATTATTACTGGAACATAGATCGCCTACTTTTTAGCAAATTATCATATATTAATGCCGTATTTGTGTTATATCTGATTTTATTTCAAACCTTACCATATTATGTCTACCACTACTAATAGGTACGTGTGCAATGTGCTTAGTGTTTCCTATTAAAATAGCAAACGCGTTAAATTCTTATGCCCGAGTTTTACATTAAATCTAAACTTATACTTAAAAATATTGCAAATGTATTGTGACAATAAATTGTGTTAGGTATAATCGAAGTTTTACGATATCCTTTTCAATTCTCTATTCAATTTTGCTAAACACACAGAAAATAAATATAATCTACGACGTGAAATACAGTGTGAAATCCTTCTGGCAGACTCGAAACTCCATTAATACTAACGATCCACCCGCCGAAGCAGAACTCAGCCGTACAACAGCTGTTCAACAGAGGACGCCCGCCCCCGCCGGCGATCGAACCGCAGCTCGTCACTTCTGAAACATTGAGGTGAACTTACTATCATTAAAGCTTGTTGTGAGTCGTACGAATTCGCGTCGAATAGGGCATTGGGTGCGTTTTTGTTGGTTGCTGAATTTTTAACTGTTGTTTAATTGGTTTTAGTGATGAGACTTAATTTTCGATATCTATATGCTTGTTACGTATGAATGTGCGAACCAATGAAAATGAATGCATGTCACAGAATACGACTATACCTACGCGTGCAAACGTAACAGTTCGCACTTAATTTCTTACGAAAACACTCACATAATGTGCTCTAGATCTTATTTTTTTAAGTAAAATCCAAGTAAAACTAAAACTCTGACATAATTAAACGTGCAATCAGAGTTGCAAGTAAAAACTTTGTACGTTTTTATTGTATAGCTGAATAACGCAACCAGCAATTCATTCGCATGATGGTCAGCGCGGTGCCTGTCCCAGAACCATGACCACCAAGGACGAAAAGTCACATTAAGTATTGTATAGCACTGCAATATTTAACAGCCTGTGATATCAGAAGTTAATTTAATCCACATATTTACTTATAATGAAAAATAAACGGAATTTGATAAGAATTCAATGGAAATGCATATCTTCAGCGATAAAACCTAAATGATTTTCACTGTAGAATACTATGAATCAATCAAGATATCTGAGATTTGCTAATGTTATATCACCATAACCCGTACGTGTACCCAATTACATAAATATTCCAGGCTATTATCACAAATCTACAGTTTATACCTAAGGCCGCCCACAGACGTAAAGTTAAAATAATCAAAAACTGAATAATACGACGTGCCGCACCACTAATTGTACAACAGTTTCTGTTAACTTGTTCAAGGTGGGCTAGTTCGGTCACACTTGCAAATAACTAGAGGATTCGCAATTCAGCCGGTCAATTTTGACTGATTTAAATTGCCGTATTAGGTATAAATTTTATTCATGTATAGATATACATGCCACAATCCGTCATAGTCCGGTCAAGTAAGCTCGAAAAATAGTAGTAAGCTACTATTTTTCGAGCTTACTTGAGTACAAATATTGGGAACATCATTATAAACAAAATGTGAAAGTCTCCATTGATCCTACGTGTGCAAAAAGTATACACGGTCAAAGGTCGTAAATATCACTTTCTGGCATTTTTTAACAAAACTGTTCATTTTACCATAAAAATAGGTTAGATAAAATTATAGAACGTACCCACAATTATGTATTAAAATTGTCCTAACACTTCTTCCTAAGAACGACCATCATAGGTATTGTAAACATTTAAAACACGTCGGTTAGTGTGCACGTAGCTTTAATGAACAATTCTGTCAATTACAATGATTATCCACAAACATGAATACATTTCAAGGTATTATTAGGTACTACGTATTATAGTATAATCACTAAGCATTGGGTTTAACGTCTGGTATCACCTGAGCGAGCGCAATGTATTTTCATGTGCATCTGTATGGCAATTTTGTAAATAATGAGCAAGATTACCTACAAATATGTTAAGTAAGGGTTACTTAACATGTTCTCAGTTGTATAAATAAATAGATAAAGAAAGAAGATGCAGTGACTAAGATTGAGAAAGAAATGCTTCGGTGGTTTGGCCGCATTGAAAGGATGGATGAAAGGAGAGTAACGAAAGAAAATGTCGCGAAGGTGAGTGGTAGTGTCGGACGGGGACGTCCTAGACGTAGCTTCATGGACCAAATTCACAACCTCTTGAGGAAGGGTCAAATAAGGAGTTCTAGTAACCGACGAGCATGTATGAAGAGACTAATGACTGTGGAAGAAGCGAAAAAGGTATAGAATCGGATCGTAGCACTTGGCGCTCCATAGTCTCTGCCTACCCCAATCGGAGAAAGGCGTGAGTCTATGTATGTAGATAAAATCACGGCATTAAATAGCATTAATTTCCTAGTTTTATTCCACGCGGCAACGCCAATAGCCAAATAGATTCGATTCTAAGGTCCCAAGGGTCAGAACCAAACGCTGTGAATAACAATAAGGATATCCTTCGGTGGAAGTTATATCACCCGATGTAAGGGCCAGCGCAAATCTGAGATTCAATGGAACAATTATAAACGTAGACAAATGTAGCGTTTGTAACGAACATTTGTAGCTAATATTGAGCATTGAAAGATATTGGTGGCCAATATTGGACAATTCCAGATATTACTAGGTATAAATTCTCAGAAAGACGAGAACGATTGTCACGTAAAACTTCGCTATTAAATATCGGTTAAAATTGCTAGATACTATTTTTACCACCGTAGGAAGAGTTACTCGTGTTTTTACTTATTTACTGTCTAAAAACTGTTTCGTTCTGTATTTAATCGAGACATGAATGATTGAAACAGAGCGTGGGACGCGGGTGTCCGGCCGAAGACGGAGGATGCGGCGGTGCGCAGAGTCGCCGAACGAAACGCGCTCAGGTGCTCCCTGCTGCGCAACGAGGCGAGGAAAAAGCAACAGCCCAAGGTATTATGAGTTCTGTTATGCGTGTAGTTCGGATGTTTGTTGCGTGACTTTCAATGGATGTTTGAAACAAATTCACAAGCTGAAGCTGATTTATTATAGCAATTATATAACTAATTTGCGGTCGACTGCAAACCGTGTTGGCGCAGTAGTGCAGCCTTAGATGTTTGTTATGCCCAGCGCCATGTTAGGGTCGTCGATATCAGAGTTAACGGAGATGGAGAAATTAGATATTATAGTAACAAGAATAGAATATTAGTGTCTATTAAAGTTAATAAGTTACATCATACAGAAAGGGACAAGAATAATGCTTCCATAGGGATTGTAAGAAACTCACACTAAAATAAAGGATAGTGAATGCATTAATTAATTAATGGTAACATTGTAACAATCTGTCGGATGGATTTGCAACGAATACATCCGACAGAGAACCAAAGTTATCGTCATAGCTCAAAGAATTAGCAAGCTGAAGTGGCAGTGGGCTGGCCATATCTCACGAAGAACCGACAGCCGCTGGGGTAAACGTGTTCTTGAGTGGAGACCGCGACTGTACAAACGTAGTGTAGGACTCCCTCCGGTTAGGTGGGATGACGATCTGCGAAAGACTGCAGGCAGATGCTGGATGCGGCAAGCTGAAGACAGGGCGCTATGGCGCTCATTAGGAGGGGCCTATGTCCAGCAGTGGACTGATGAAGATGATGAACATAATGAATAGCCAAATTAAAATGAATGTATGAAAAGGGTGAAAATGAGATTTCAGCTGATTGAAATAGTGAACTAACATACTGCCAACCAGGGCAGAATTAGCCTAAAGGAAAATTAGGCATTTGTCTAGGAGCCCGGCGTCGGCCAGGGGCCCTTCGTCTCGAGAAAGAAAATGTGAAAATTATGTTTAACGACTCATATTTTATGCAGTCGGTTAATTAGGTTGTGGTAAAAAAAAATTTTAGGGAGTCAGGATAAGGAAAAAGAACCCCAAGGGGGTAACGATAACGACAGTAAAGACAGGGGAAAATGTAATCTATACTTAATCTTATAAAGCTGAAGAGTTTGTTTGTTTACTTGGACGCGCTAATCTCAGGAACTATAGAACCGATTTTGAAAATCCTTTCCCTAGTAGGAAGCTACATTACTCCCGAGTGCTATAAATGCTATAGGTGCGAATATAGGCTACGTTTTATCTCCGGAAAATATTTTTATACCGAAAAAAACTTGTTCATTCGGACGGAGCCTCGAGCAATACCTACTAGTAAAATATGAGTAACTCAAAGCAGCGAGCGATAAATCGAGCGATTTTCATCCTCGCACTAGGACTAATATTTGTGATCCGCAAATATTTAAGTTCTTCACTTGCAGTTAGTAACTAGACTTATATACATTCTACACCTATCTGTCTGTTAAAATTCTACCAAATATTTATAGTTGCATAATTCCAAAGGATATATTATTACCTAAATAGATGTACTCATAAATGAAATTTATGTATAAAGTATGATATAGTAAATTCGAAGGCCGAATTTCGATCACGGCAAAAGAGTTCTAGCCTTATAGTATCCACATACGATGTGATTTGGTATCATGCGACCAATTCGTCACGCGGTACAGTCTTCACGCCACACGATCGAATCGTACCATGCGATGTCCAGTTGTATCCAACCAAGTTTGATGGACAAGCCATCGAACCAGCCGTACCAACAATAATAATAATAATGTCCATCGAACCGTGCCCCACACGATGCGATATGGTTCGATGGCATACCATTTTAATGGTTCGGCTGTACGAAATCGCGTCGTATGTGCCCACTTTTAGAGTATAAATATAATACGTAGAGCGCGTGCTTCGCCTATTCTCCATTGTGCCGATCGTAAGCAGAAGTACAGTCACCACCATAAGTAGCTGAACAAGTTCAAAATTTCAAATTGCCTACATACTTTTGTGTTCTTACTAATCTTTTTTTGCTCTTCACAAAAATAAAAAGATATAGGGACGATAGCCTAGTTGGGAATGGAACGGTCTGCCGAGACAATGTCCGGAGGTTCGAAACCCAAGGCACACACCTCCGACTTTTCGAAGTTACGTGTGTATTGTTTATCAATTATCGTTCGCTTTAACGGTAAAGGAAAACATCGTGAGAAAACCTGCAAGAATTTCGAAGGTAGGTATGTGAAGTTTACCAACCCGCACTAGCGTGGTAGACTAAGGCCTAAACCCCCTCAGTAGAGGAGGCCCGTGCTCAGCAGTGGGCAGTATAATAATACAGGGCTGGTATTATTATTATAAAAATAAAATAAAAGAGATTTGCTTTACTTCATAGGAAGAATTTTTGTTTTCAGTCTAACTTAACGCGTATATAGGCGATTCGGAATTTTGATTTTATACAGATACTAGCTTTTGCCCACGGCTTCGCCCGTGTTAATAAGTTTTTCCGGGCTAAAAGTACATAAAAACCTTCCCGTTGAACCACTCTATGACTATGACGTTGATACAACTCTTAACAAATAATGCACTAACTTCGACCAAATTTGATTACCATAAAAACGGTTCTAGTGAGTTAATCTTAAAAGATAGACATATACTGCCGCGGACATTTTTTTAGATCATTTTGAGAGGAATAATTCTTCCATACATATATTTTTGGTATCTTGGACCGTTTTCGCAGCGCACGCAATGGAAGCTCTTAAGGATGAATAATTTTTCCCGCTTTTTTCACATTTTCCATTATTTCTTCGCTCCTAATAGTTGCATCGTGATGTTATATAGCCTAAAGCCTTCCTCAATAAATGGTCTATTCAACACAAAAATAATTTTTCAATTCGAACCAGTAGTTCCTGAGATTAGCGCATTCAAACAAACAAACAAACTCTTCAGCTTTATAATATTAAGTATAGATTTATGCTGCTGACTGTACTATAGATACTTGTTTATATGTATAGTGCAAGTCTAGTGATGTTCCATGCGCCATCGTGAGACGCCTATAGGGAAATTTCAATAGTTGCCATATGTATAGGTTTATGGGGTCTAGAAATACAATCATTTTTTTATTTAGGTATTAAATATATCAAATTAAATGGTATTTGGCAATTTAATTTATATTATATGTATAATTTTATTATAATTAAGTTACTTAATGATTATTAACTCGTAAAATGTATATATATAGACGTATGCATGCTTTAATGCCCCTTAAAGAGTGTTAATTTATTGTACAATTGTCTTTTTGTTTCCACGATATTATTATCTGAGATCCATATTTTAAATAACTAATGTTTAGAAACACAAAAAAGGTAACTATTTACGGGGAGACGCATTTGGGAAGAATATAACAAGCTGACAAAGGCCGGTATTAATAAATGAATCTCAAGTTTGAGTTACATCTCAAGTAGACATAATGTATGAAAAGTTCAATACATTATGTCTACTTGAGATGTAACTCAAACTTGAGATTCATTTATTAATACCGTCCAAAGACTTGAGAGTTGAGATCACGCAGCTTACAATGCGGGCGCAACTAGTAAACATAATATGAATAGCAAAGCAGATTATATTGCTCGTTTTCAATAATTTCTCAGTAACATAGTATGTTAAATTATTTTTTTGTTCTAATAATGGTTTCGAAGGCGTTTTATTTCAATTTTTTTTGTTAGTATTAAATGTACCCAACAGAACGCAATACAAAAAGACTAATCTACAAAATCGGTTCACAAATGAAGGAGAAATCGGGGAACATACACAACAAATACATTCAGTCGAACATAGAACTTCACCCTGTTTTTGAACGGTTAAAAATTAAACGTGAACTGTTTAATTTTTTTCTTAGATAAATACAGCTAAATGGTGTTTTCTATTTTATATATTTTGAAGCCAGTAATGATCATTTCATGAATATAAGATGAAGTAAGATGAAGTGAAAGTTAGTTTGATTTCAATCTTTAAAGTAACCTTCAACATTTTTAAATTTAAATAAAATGAATCCGTTTCACGCGGTCCATTTTGTAAAAGAGCGAACAAAATATTATTCATGATCATATTTAAATACCACCATTCCTGCAGCTTGTTAATGCTTATAAGCGTCAACATTAATAGTTGAAAAACTGGCCGTTGTGGCAGCATTTGGTGTTACATTATACAAAATAACCGCCCGAAGCTAATGTTTATCTATCTTTTCGATGCAATATTATAATGAAGTTGATTTACAACTGTCTTCATAAATAAAGTGGTTCGCAATTTGACTGATTTTATGTGTGTACGTGATACTCTGTGACTTTTATAATATTTGATCGTCGCTTTGAGGAGCGACGAGTGTAGAGGCGACCAACTATTGTAATCAACCAAAAAAAATGCATTCTTCATCAGTCGTCTAAGATATACGAGCGTTCGTACATTTAATGTACCGGATAAATCGGTATACGGATCGCGACGTGTATGAGAATCTATAGGGGGATCATACATCATGTAATGCGACGGCTGTCAACTATGAATTAGATGGAGCACTTCCCAATAAACATCGAGGTATGGATTTTAAGCACACCATTTAAGAGGCGGGTGAATATCATAGAGAAATTTAAGGATGATAATATACTTATTTCATAGGCATATAGAATAAGTACGGCAGCTATATGCGAGAATTATAATAGCCGACCTGTAGATATTGAATATTGAGTGCGCAGAAGCGGTGAAAATTTGGAAATAATAATTGTGGTGGGGAACACCGAAGGCATGAGATCGCGCGGTCGTTCATCAACAAGATGGACTGACCAAGTGAAGGACTCATCGTCCTCTAAATTCTACACAGAGAGACGCGCTAGAAAGTAACCGATGGAGGCAGATCATCCGCTCCAGATGTAACCCTGATGCTGACCACGATCCTCAGACACGAGGGAGCGACCAGAGAGAGAGGGTAGATATTGAGAATGGCGCTACAGATCCAACGAAAAGAGTTGCTTCATCTCTCATAATTGTTCACACTGTATGTATTTTAGTCGAGGGCCTTATTAGAAGGCACGGCAGCTCATGCTTGCACGTAACTGATAAAAATATACGCAAGAAAAAAATGTGGTTAATGGCGGAGTAAACCTCAAAATAAATTCGTAAAAAGGCTCCCAACGTGTGGTCACCCTAAGCTATCTACTTGTTTGTCCTATCTATCGGTCATTACGTATTAATTTGGCATTTAAATATGATTCGTGTTTCCTTCATACTTGAAATAAGACAAAAATACCTAGGTGATAAAATTGTCGTAAAAAGCTAAGGTCGCATATTTTTTATATTTTTGGGACGAGAATCGAATACTGAATACCCTTATCTATACAGGTCCCGTGACTAACTTAACATACAATATTTCTGGCAGGTGTTCGTCTCCTATCACATCATGGGATGGAACCTATGGCGAAAAGTGCCCTAGTTACACCTCTCGCTAACCCTTGGGGGATAAAGAAATTGTAGTTTTATTCTAGTAGATGTTGGCGAAAATACTTATCTGATAGTATTTTCATGGATCGGATTTATTTCGGTAGTTAATCGTACGGTAATTTTCGATCAATCGAAGCGTTAAGTGCGCTCTAGTGCAACAGCCGGGGGCGTTGTTAGCTTTTGGCTACCTAACCAGTAATTTGGCTAGTGGAAAATATATTTCTAACTCCTCCCTATTCTTCTGTTTGATTAACTTCGTTGCGGGTTAAGACTAATTAGTGTTCCCTGAGACTCGCCGAGCTTCACCGCTCGGTGTCATAAAATGCGTGCCACTGCTGATCCTGCCTTACAGGAGTTGCAGTGGTGGGTGTGAGGGCGGGACAGTCTCGTAATTATAAATGACCGACGTAACAACTACTACAGATGTACTGAAACTGTTACACACACACACTCACTCACTCACGCCTAGTATCCCTGAAGGGGTAGGCAGAGGCGCAACTAGTGTACCCACTTTTCGCCGTTATTCCGTCCCATGTGATGGGGGCGAGCCTAACGCCATGTCGGGCACAAATTCCAGACTCCGAGCTGATAAGCATTGCAGTCGTACCATAATACAACTACGCCACCGAGGCAGTCAGTGAGACTGTTACACATTTACAATCTTATGAGTAATTGATGTTCCCAGTTGATATTAAGCAATTCTCTAGCTGGCTGTGCTAGGATGAAATTTCAAAATCCTTTATCCGGTTTAGAGTGAGATAAGACAAGATGTATTTACGTTTACTAATTTAAAATTTTAGAGAATATTTTGACTGTCGCGTCGTAAAGAAAACAGGCCCGTATATACACTTGAATTACTAATTAACATTGTATTTATCTTTACATCAAAAGTAAAAATCATTATATCTTTCTAAATTAACTTTTTGCTGGAATCATAAAACAGTAAACTTAATTACGAATGTCTTTCATCTCAAATCGAATCATAAACTCGTTTGTTAAAAACTTTATGCTAGTTAACCGAGTCGAACCTAAACAATAAACAAAGGCTGACGCGTGACCTGGTTTCTGTGCTTTCGCCTTCACTTTCACATAAACCTTGTACTGCACTACATACTAAATAGGTCTTTGTGAATGTTTAGACCTGTCTAATTGCGTTAGGAGAGAGGTGTGTCAAAAAATTTGTATTTTAAAATTTTGACGCTTTCGTAATTTTTTCTTAGTTTTCAATCATCAGTCAACATTTGATATTGGTTTTGACCACGGGTTTTAATGGTTGAGATATATTTCTACATCTCAGTATTTTTTATTGTGATAATGGGCCACATGTATTAGGTACATCTTTGTGTGGCAGAGATCTTGCTACCAAACTTCAAATAAATCAAATCAAATATGACGAACGAACATTCTAAATTCTCAACTTGCTATTAACGGTATTCACGAAACAGGATCAGTGCATTGTTGGCCAAGAGTTCAACATCGGATTCCCTTAGAGTCCTTATAACGTGCACGGTGTGCGCGTAAAAGACCTCTGATTTTAATAATAAAAAAGGTTCTACAATTTATTGTGTGTAATACAAGATTACAGAGCTGATGATGATGATGCTGGTAGTATTTCTATGCGCCTGGATAGCGACCACAGTACACGATGCACAAACTCCGTTATAGTGTTCCACGTAAGTGTGTCTTGTTCTGGGATCAGCCTTTTTTATGCCATTGAATGAAGAGACGAGCAAGCCGTTCGCCTGATGGTAAGCGATACGACCACCCATAAATAGTAGCAACACCATTCTGCACCTTCAGTTACAAAATACTGTGTGGCATTCCACTGCGCTCGTCATCGTGAGACATAAGATGTTAAGTCTCATTATGTCCTGTAGTTACAGTGGCTACAATTTCCTTCAAACCGAAACACAACAGTGCATACATACTGCTGCTTGGCGGTAGAAATAGACATTGCGGTGGTACTCACCCAGACAGACTCTTACATATCAGAGACCTACCGCGAGTTAAACCACCAGTCTTTGTACATCCAGCTTCAAACAGGGCAGCACCATTAAGCTTAGCGAGGCGTGTGGTGAGAGGCCTTTTGTCTGCCGACAATCTGACCGTACAGTGGGGTCAATTTGCTGTTCACTTATAAAAAACAGCGTCCCCTTGATCTAGTCGGAGCGTATTAGGGCCGTGAAGCAGATGGTCCTGAATTCAATTCCAATTTCGGGCAAGGCTTTAATGGAGATTTTTCTTGTATTTTCCTGACTTCGATCCTCCCAGAGAATGTGGTCATCATGCAAAAGGCGATCTTAAAAATAAGGCCCATTTTTGCAACGTGATTAATAAAATGTTCTGCGACCGGGTGTCAAAAGAAACGAATTGAGTAGTAATTGATGTCGAATTTCAAATAAAGTCAGCAGGCCCTATTCCGTCTGTTTACAATTTCGATCGTTCTAATCGAAGGACCAGTTTGATAGCCGTATTATAGGTAAGTGTAACAAAATCCAGTATTTACTTTAAATGGGGATTTTTTTGATTCCTTTAACGACGGATGTGTCTCCATAGACAGAATAGGGTCTCCTGGCCTTAAACGAAATACATCGAACAAAATATTACACTCAACGATTATTTAAGGATTTATAACTTTGAGTCAATTCAAATTTGTACAAAATTTGCGTCCATTAAATTGTCCAATATCGAACACTGGAACGGAAATTAAAATAATCATGAACAAGACTCACATCTGCTCACTGCGAGCACAAGCATTACGTGCCTGGATTTATTTGCATCCCAAGGGAAAATATTCCTACATGCGTATGATTTGTTCAGTCTAGAGAGAGTGCCTGCTACCCACAAAGCTACGGCGTCCCCTAAAGTCCTTGAATGCAACATTAAAATGACAACAATATTTTTCCCTCTATGTCCAAGAATTATTTGTATAAGAATTACATTTGGATGTAGATTTGACGTGAGATAACTATTTAATAATCGTAATCGCATTTTAACACTCTAATGACGTCAAACATGAAGATAGCATGTCAGCTATTTGTCAAACAAATGAAAATATATTTAATAATGTTAATACATATTTAATGCATTATTAATTGTTAAACAGAGATGGTAAGTCACCTATATGAGTGAATAAATTATTTCTACTGGAGTTTATTTGAAGTAAAAAATCGCACCATTTTCCCTATAAAATATCTACTTGTAATAAATACATTTAAAACCGTCTTTAGTAAATTTTAGAATAAAATACCATAGACAATTTTTAAATAGAGGCTACAATTTATTTCCAGAAACTACAAGCACTATGCTCGTTCTCGCAAGCTGTGGTTTGTTAAGATAACGTTTTCAATGTGGCATAAATGAACACAGCGCATTCATGAGCTGTAAATGAAATACAACTATACTCGTAAAGGAAGCTGCCCACAGCCCGACAACTAAAAAGCAAAATGAATTTAGATACCAACCGGATAATGATGTTGAAGCATAAATGTCATCTGTTGTATGAACAGAGAATAAATTATTAGCGGTACCCTTTGATAATATGGTTAATTTATACGTACATCAGTAATGAATGCTATGAATAGTTATGAATTAATATGTATATTTATCGTGTTATATTTATGTTCATTATTGACTGGTAGAGAATGGCTACCGTAGTCCGCCTATGTACATTGATTGTATATGAAGTGCATAAATAAAAAATAAAGTAATTACATAGCGTTAAAATTACTAAATTCGGCTATGGCGTAGCTGTGAAAAGCACAATAGTACATACATTAGTCTAGTGTAGTTTGCGGGCTGCAACCTGCGCACAAGTATGCAAAAAGTCCATTATGCGAGTTAAGAGAAACTACCTTAGCTTAGTTTTCGGTCTGCAATCCGCATCATACTTCCGTATCGTAATAAATTTGCAGTCATGCGTTGTACCTGTCGACTGACGCTATTACCGTGGTATTGCCTTCTACCATCTAGATATAATTTTTCTATTCCATTCCGTTTTTTGCGAATTGAGAATCTCCTCAATTTTTTAGAAGTCGGTCGTAAAATGGTAAGTAAATCAAGCATACTGCCCGATTCTATAATAACGCTGCTTAATGGCTCGTATTATCTCCTTTCGAACCGAGTTAAAAAACCTCCGTTCTATAGTCGACCCGTATACAGTATGTTACGTAAGTTTGTATGGTCGCGATTTTGTCAAAAACTTCTGATCTGATTTGGATGGGGTCAGATCAGTAACAGCAGATGACCTGCGATTTTTTTTACGCGGAGAAACGAAGGACGCCCACAGCGTCAACGGCAACATGAGGCCTACCTGCCACACTGCCGTCCATCACGGGAGTCGCAACAATGTGCTAAAGGAGATGTCCGCTTTTTGTATGGGCGCTGGGCCTCAAAATTTAAACAGGCTCAAACTTTAGGGATATTTAAAGGAGGCAACACATGGAATCAAAACAAATGGATCTATTAAAAAAATATTTTTAGATCCCTCCATTCATAACCAACTTTTTTGATAACATTCATATTAAGTGTAGAGTTCAAGCCAAACAAAGTTACATGCATCTCAAAATCGGAGGTCTTTAAAATTAAACGATTTATTGCATAAGACTAGTTTTCAGGAGTTCTATCCAAATATATATAAATTGTCTTGTTTAGATTTTCAGGCCCATTTTTGGTCATGTCCTTTTAAAATCTTGTTTATATTATTTACAGTAATTAAAATGATTTATCTTAACATAGTATCAAACAAAGTTGATTCCCGCTGTTTGTCCATGTCCCTATGTATGCTTAGATCTTTAAAACTGCGCAACGGATTTTGGCGCAGTTTTTTGATAGATAAAGTGTTTCAAGTGGGAGGTTTATATGTATAATACATGCATAATATAGTAAAGATATAATTTGTATGTTCTACTGTGACTGCCTTTCTGACAAAAGTCGGGGATCTACTTATACTGGACAGAAAGGCGTTTTGAACTAACTGTCGCTGACCGACCATATTGCAAGTTCTCTCGATCTGTATCAGTTTATTGTCGCTTGGTACTTGCAATTATAACAGATACTGTTAAAAATGTATAGTTTGTATATAAAGCGACTTTTATACGGGAAAAACTCTTTAATGCGGGCGAAGCCGCGGGCAAAGGCTAATAAAATATAAAGCCCATAGTTGAAAAATATTTTAAGTAAATATATAAAAAAGTTTATAAAATATTAACCCTTAAAGCCCCGCTTATATATATAGATGTATGGGAAAACCCTATATATATGGACACCGGTGTTCGTCGCGGGGCTTGAGGAGTCAATTTACTGTGAGCAGCTGTGTCTGTTTCGTACAATGGTAATATCTGGAGCGATCCTATCTCTCCAATGTGTTTGTGTACACCAGTGCGCAATTCGGACGCTGCAGGCGCCTATCGGGAAAATCTTGAGATGTTTCATGTTTGCGAACATTTCAATCATTAATAACATTTCGATTGTCCGATGTTTATAAATCGAATCCGAATGTTACGTTATTCATATCATAAATATTTTTCAGAAGATTGAAAATATTGACGATCACTCTTTTTGTTATGAGTAATGAGCTACGTAAGATCGAACAGTCTATTTTTATGACGATAACGTCGCATCACCCGTTTTTAGATAAACGTTATGTCAATGTGGAAGCTTGTAATTGGCATATAGTTATTTAAGTTAACACTTTTATTGTAAAAATAGCCGTAAGCTCCCCGAATAACCCAAAATAAAATAAAATAATAAAAAAAATACAAACACACGAATTGAGAACCTCCTCCTATTTTGAAAGTCGGTTAAAAATAAACATCGTCATTGTATGGTGATAATAAATCTATCTACACATATACAAATGGACATAATGACTACTTTTAAAGAAATACTGTCTAGGCAGCATATTTGTACCTATTTTGTGCGCGAGGTCTGGGGCTTAAATGCCGGTGGTGGTAAGATTGAGGTTTTTTACGCAAAATCGGCCTGGAGTCTGGAAACGTGCCTAGTGTATGACAATAAAACAGCTCCTTCTACATGTAACATGCCGAAATGTGGGTGTGTTACACATCTGCCTACACCTGAATCTGGAAAACTGCGTAATGCTACGTACGCATATGTGTTTAAAGAGTCGCGTCACGAGGTCAACTGATGGAGTATATGTCAAATTTCATGATAAGCGGGCATAATTCTAGCGAGGATCGAGAAACTCAACGTCTCTCGTAAGGCTTTCAATCGCGCGGGATCACGGTATTTGCATAATCACGCATACAAGAAACATATACGCCGAAAGACGATGAAATAATCAACATTAGGTACTTCAGTTTTACTGTTATGTACAGTCTGCCAAAAAGTAGCTGAACAATTTAAAAACTTCAAAACGCTTCTGCACGTTAACTCCAGTCGAAATATTCTTTTTCTTTATCGAAAATAATGTTAACATTGTGAAGTTTAATTTAGTCAAGATTTGTTGATCTTGACGCAAATGTTTAAACATGATTTGAAAGATGTTCTCTTTTTGTATGGGTGCTGGACCTTAAAATCTCAACAGGCTTAAACTTTAGCGATATTAAAGGGGCAACGTATGGTTCTAGATCCATTAATAAAAAAAATCTAGACCCCGCCATTCATAACTAACTTTTTTGAAAACATTCATAGTGTAGTTTTCAAGCCAAACAAAATGAATCTCAAAAATCGGAGGTCTTTAAAATTAAACGATTTGTTGCAATAGGCTAGTTTTCAGGAGTTTTATCCAAATATATACAAACTATTTTGTTTAGATTTTCAGGCCTATATTTTAAGGGCTATTTTAGAACATGCGCTTTTGAATTTGTTCAGTTACTTACGTGGTTGACTGTACCTATCAGTTAATCTAAAGATTTTTATTTTCAGTCGCGATTCCTTCACCTCGCGATAATATCTAGAGTCTACAACCTTGGACGCCCAGTCGCTGTTTCTTACTACAATTTGAGGGTATTGCTCAGTTCATCTATGCGTGTATGTCACACATCCAATAGACTTAACTAACAATATTATAGACATGAACCAGATACGAATGATTCTACAGCTTTACTGTGTTCTTACTTATATCGGATGTATACGTCTCATTCCTTACAATGTTAAGTTATAACAACGTATGATATACCTACGAAAAAAGAAAAAACAGATCGAGGTATTATTGCAATATTCATGGGCAGTTTCACAGATTTCAAGTATATTTTATTTGTCAACAGCTTATGTAGATAGTAGGTACTCATTATAGATTTTGCGCATAGATTAAAGTGTGACAATTATCAGAAAGCGGTGAAATCGGCACTAAAAATGGTTTTCAATGATATTTGTATTCTTTCGGTTTACGTCATGCATCCAGCGTATTTTGTGATTGCTATTTTCTCTGAGATGCTTTATTTTCACTTCACAGCCTTAATAATTCTCGGAATGCAAACAATATGACTGCCTCGGTGGCATAGTTGTATTACAGTATACGACTGAACTGCTGAGGTCTCGGATTCGATCCCGGGTGATATTGGTGGCTATATTGGATTTTGTATCAGCCCGGAGTCTCCATTTGTGCCCAATATGGCGATAGGCTCGCATATCACATCATGGGACGAAATACGCAAGGCGAAAAGTGGGTGCATTAATTGCGCTTCTGGCTACCCCTTCGGGATAAAAAAAAGTGTGAGTGAGTGTGTGTGTGTGTGTGTGCAAACAGTTTGAAATCAGAACAAATCATTAACTCTTACTCGGAAATCGTAATCAACTTTATGCCAATATTTGGATCAGTTCCGTAATAATCTTCGACAAATAAGTCAAAACTTAGTCTTCACCTTATAAATTATTATAATTAGTGCAAAATTGATACCGAAGGTACGAGTCAGCCCGAATAATTTCACTTTATAGATAAAACCACGGATAAAACCAAAAAAAAATCGCAATACCTAAGCTAAGACCGACCCTAAATATTAATCGTCTTCCTGCATTCCACTGAGGTTGCCCGTACGGGAAGGGCGTTACGTGGTGCGAAGCAATCATTAGAACAAACTAACCACTTATCACGCCTTTAATACCCGAAGAGGTAGGGAGAGATGTAACTACGGCACTTTTCGCTATGTAGGTAAATTCCGTTTAATGATATGATAGAGCGCATACGTCATATTCGGACATTAATGTAATACCATACACCTTTTACCTATTTATCCAACTGTCGCCAAACAAACCTATGAGCAACACTTGCCACGCAGTTCAAAGCAGTTTCTACGCGGTAAAATAGGTAGATATGCATGTTGGATCTCAATGCGACGTAGTTCTAGGTGTTAAAGCGGTAAACAAAAATGAATACGGATATCAAAGACAGACTTAACAGATACAGATGTTGCAAATTTCAAAAATAATTAATTTGGTGCAGATTAATAATAAGACACTTATCAGTATCTTAACTACGTGGCATTTCATTAGACAGTAAACAGCTTTTGAATTTGCAGCAAGAGACAACATCACTCGCAGAACGTATCCGCCTCCTCACATGCGATGTGGAAGACGAGCCTGAGGAGCAGAGATCCTCGCCAGCCGGGGCAAGCATCGACAAGATGTCGAACAGCAGCGATAAGACCAGCGAGAAATCGTTCAACAGCATCGATAAGAACGAGAAAGCTTTTGGCAGCGCGTCGTCTAGCTCGTCATCGTCTACACTGTCAGCGCCGGTGCCGATGCGTCAGCAGCCGCCTGACCTTGGAGATGTGCATCAGGAGCCAGTCAAGGTATATTCCTCAATGTAATTTTTGTCCGGCCTTATAATGTCGAAAAATGGAATGTTAAAATTGTTCCGGGCTAAATTACTAGTTGCGCAACGGCTTATCCAGCCACGCGACTCGTCATTGGATTTTTATGTACCTAGACGGTATTGTAAGTCCGGGTGATCTTAAGGTTTTAAAATGGGATAAACTAACCTCCTTACTGTCTCTTGACTAAGAAAGTACTGTTTCATAGTCAATAATATAAATACCGTTAATAACTGTAGACAATCGATGGTTGAACCATTCCAACAATTTTTTATTTCATGAATAAATAATGTTATAATAACTGAATTTAAAACCTATGTGACATTAAATAAATAATAAAAGAGATAAAAGTTATCCTGTGGTTAGGTATATCCAACAGATCGATTACCCTACAGCCAGGTTCAAATCACAACAGCGACCTGGTTAAGAAAGGATTTCAGAAATTGAGCCTACTTGGAAGACTTTGTTAGAGAAAAGAACAGGACAGTGAGCAAACACCCGGTATTAAATAAACATATCAATTATAATATTTATTAATATATTCATTTATTCCTACGTTTACATAGTACCTAAACCACTTAATGTTTCATAACATCTGCAATGCAGATATCACGGCGAATGAAACCGCGACGTTACTTACCGAGATAAAAACATTGTCACCATACTACAAATACCAGAGAAGCACGCTCGTAATTATCGATGTAATTAAGGAACCTAGCAAAATAATTACTTCGCAACTTCGTCATAAAGGTAGTCAAAGCTAGACAGTGAAAATAGTTAGAATTATATTGCATTTTTGGTATACCTAGAGCTGAAACTTGTCACGAAATGGTTTATAATTTCACGAGCAAACTTTATCGACTTGAGTAACTAATGCATGGTAAGTAATCTCAGAAACCAAAAAAAAATATCACATATTAGTAGAATACTTATTGGAGATCTCATCTTAGTAATATTACTTATAAATACTAAAATTTATGAACATGTTTGGATACTAGAAGTATACACAGAAACAGCTGAACAGATGAACAGATTTACACAAATTACATACATAGGCTATTTTTATCGATTAAAACATAACTTACTGTTATCCCGGTTACTTACTCCCGGGATTATTTTATATCAGTTATTTTTAACTTTACGCTACGCATCGGTATAGTGATTGAGGGATATTTATGCCGGACGAAGCCGAGTAGATTATCTATAAGATTCTTCGAGCGAGGGAGTGAACTAAATCTTGTACAATTCCGTGAAAGGGCAGTCAAGTATTAGCATTACACCAAGGGTTGTGTTAATACGTAGCCGTACCTCCCCACTACATGGGCGACACATCACAAGTCGAGACACGTGAATAACGTGTCGAGACTCGAGAATCAAGATGCTTGTTACGTAAGACCTTTTCGATCGATACAAGTGCTTATTGGAAAATCCCATTTGTATCTTATCTTACTAATATTGTAAATACGAATGGTTGTATGCTTGTAAGAAGTAAACTCATATACTGCTGGATTTGGTATTTGGCAATTGGGTGGTGACGGTGATTCAGCGAGCTATGAAGAGGGCTATGCTAGGTGTTTCTCTACGCTATCGAATCAGAAATGAAGAGATCCGTAGAAGAACGAAAGTCACTGACATAGCCCAACGGATAAGCAAGCTGAAGTGGCAATGGCCAGGCACATAGTTCGAAGAACTGACGGCAGATGGGGCAAAAAGTTCTCGAGTAGAAACCACGTACTAGCAAGCGCAGCGTCGGCCGACCACCTGCAAGGTGGACCGATGACTTAGGAAAGACCGCAGGAACGCGCTGGATGCGGGCCACTTTTGACAGGTCCATCTGGAAATCTTTGGGGGTGGCCTATGTTCAGCAGTGGACGTCATGTGGCTGATGATGATGATGATAATGAATAATTGGATGGCCATGTCCTTGATTAGCATATAGGCTTCTTTTTATTCCAGTAATTTGCTAGCGTAGAAAACATTTGGATATCTGTTTATGAAAATATCGACATTTTTAAGATGCTGTCCTTAACAGCGTCTATGCTGATGTACATCAAAGCTTAACCGAGCTGAATCTGTAAATATGACCATACTCCATAGGCAAATGATTTCTGGTAAATGTTTCGTAAAATTTTATAGGAAAAACCTTTGGCACTGATCTAGCCGGTGTCATAAACTAGTAACATTATTAAGTACTAAAATTTTCATCACATCGAAGAGGTGCGGGTTGACGCGGTCGTACATGCGGGGATCCCAGGACACGAGCCACTAAGGTTTTGATTCGAATGGCAGATTGGAAAATCTGTAGGAGTTGACCTTTGGTAACTTGATCTTGCAGACAACGTAGGGTCGTAATACCCCTGAACGTAAACTTCCATACCAAGACTATATGAAAGCTTTACCTCGAAAACAAAAGTTCCAATTGAACAAAGTACCACTTAACATAATAAAAAATATAGAGCCCTTCACGGAGCTATAATTTTATTGACCTTCAAATCGATAATACTACTACGAAAGCTGACAATTTTGTAAACAGGTTGTTTTCAGATAAGTTTATAGGATCGTGTGAAAAGCTCCTTATAGAAGTTATAAGCTTTGGCAAAGTTTGCGTGTCTATTTCATTTTTCGTGATACTTAAGCATTGTTGCCGACGATTTGATAAAGTTTTCATTTGACGCGCTGGTTAACTAACAACCGTATTTATAAACAACACTATGAGGGCGCACAGTGCGCCCTCATAGTGTTGCTCATAGTGTTGCCACCTGTACTTTTCGAAGTTGCGTGTGTATTGTTTATGAATTATCGGTCGCTTTAACGGTGAAGGAAAACATCGTGAGGAAATCTACATAGTACATACCTAATAATTCTCCACAAGAATTTCGAGGGTATGTGAAGTCTACCAAGCCGCACTAGGCCAGCGTGGTAGACTAACGCCTAATCCCTCTTAGTTATAGAGGATGCCCGTGCTCAGCAGCGGGCAAGCAAGTATATAATACAATAATTGCATTGCACTGCAAAGTCTTCTAGGTTTGAAGGTGGCCCTCGAGAAAACCGAGGCCGTGTGTTTTCACGGACCTCGGAGAGGGCCATCGGCCGGTGCCGGCATCGTCGTTGGGGGGGTGCGGATCCGCATCGGCTCTAGCATGAAGTATCTGGGTTTAGTCCTAGATAGCCGATGGCGATTCCGCACCCACTTTAAGGAGATGAGGACAAAATTGTCCCGGGCAGCGGGCGCTCTTTCCGGCCTGCTGCCCAACCTGGAAGGCCCTGGCTTCCCTTGCCGGAGGCGGTATCACGGAGTCGTGCGGTCCATGGCCCTTTATGGCAGCCCCGTTTGGGCTAACTCCCTGAGCCGCCCCTGCGTCGCCCTTCTGCGCGCCCCGCAGAGAGCTTTAGCGCAGCGGGCGGTCAGGGCGTACCGCACGGTCTCTTTCGAGGCGGCTTGCTTATTGGCCGGATTTCTGCCCTGGGACCTGGATGCCAAATCCCTTGCCGATGCATTCCATTGGCGCCCACCTATTAGTCTAGCCAACTTCTGTGACCCCAGTGATGGACGGCATCGTGTCTCACGCTGCCTCGGACGCCAAGGGCGTCCCTCGGTGTACGGGGGCTTCTGAGCCCCCGCAACAACAGGAGAAGGACCGCAACAGCGGTACGCGCAGGGGCGGTTGCGGACGACAACTTAGACGTGAGTCGGAGGAAGCCCGCAGCCGTCCCTAATGCGCCGAAGATGACCATACAAAAAAAAACTTCAAAGTCTTGCAATAAGCCATTATTCAACGTTTTATTTGGTTCGTAGTTTAAAAGGGTGTAAGTATTGATATGAAAATCTAATACAATATATTGACTGCCTCGCTGGCGTAGCTGTATTACGGTACGACTGCTATGCTGAGGTCTCGGGTTCGATCCCCGGGTTGGTCACAGTAGTATTGGATTTTTCTATTCAGTATCAGCCCGGAGTCTGGAATTTGAGCCCGAAATGGCAACCTATCACATTATGTTTTAAATTTGTTTGCTCCTTATTTGGGAAACTGTATGTACATAATTTTCGATATTTTTATACCTAATCTTGTTTTATTTAGTCAAGATCAGAGCCTCGAAGACAGTTCCTGTCCACCCTGGCCCCGTTGACGGCGTGTGTCGGCAGCGTGACCCACCACGAGGGCTCTTACTACGTACCCCCCAGCGATAGGACCTCAAGCTCGTCGTCCACGCATCTAGACTTCCAGGAACACAACGATGCTCCCGCGCCTGATGTTGTTGCAGGGACACCAGGTAAATAAAAACCATCACCGCGGAATTTACAATTTATTATTCTAGTCTGTCTGTTTGTTCCGCCTAATCTCTGAAATGGCTGGACCGATTTCGACAAGATTTTTATTGGCATTGAGTAACTTAGGCTACGTTTTATTCTGGGAAAATATAAAGCGGGACTTTTATCCCGGAAAACTTGTTAACACGGGTGGAGCCGCGGGCAACAGCTAGTACTGAATATGAAATCATTTTAGGTGCCGGCGAAGGTGATGACGGGTTGGCGGCTTTCGCCCGAGCTACTGCTCCAAGGACTGAGAGGCTACGGCAACGCTACGGTCAAGAGTCGCAACCGGTCAGCAGCGACGACGAACACGACGATTACGGTTAGCAACCACTTGCAAGGTGATTTTTGGTCACTAGTTTCACGTTTTCACAATTCGATATTTCGCAGGTTTCCACCGACGGCCAGCTGTAAGAGGCATTGCAATCAAACAACAATTGGGAGCCTCCGATGAAATCCTACAACAAATGCAGAACGAATTGCAGCCGTCCCCAGGCACTACGCCTGCCCAAATACCGGCCCACGCGTGCCAACGAACGAATTCTAATTACTCTTGGCAATACTATTCTGAAGCAAATCTTAACTCCAGGCCGCAGAGCAGGGCCAGTGCCAATTCAAACTGGTAGGCCGATTACTTTACTAAATTTATTGTCGAATAAACAAACTTAGGTATTTGTATTAGTTGTACGGCAGTTTCCATTATATTTATATTCGATAACACTGATTGGTTAGGCTTAGCCTAGTTTGATGGAGTATTATTATTTTTTCCGTTGGCTGCGTGCCAACAAGTTGACGTTATAATGTCGTGTTCATCGTAAGTTTGTGGTTTATTAGGTCGAAGTCATCAGATTATGTGACGGCGCGACAGTGCAGCGGTACGCCCGTTCCACAGCAGCACTCGGACTCTTGTTACGCACACGCACAGACCATGGCCTCGTATGTCCACTACCAACAGAGGCAACAGCAGGAGAGCATGTTCAGAAACTGCTCTTTGTACGCTAACATTGGGTAAGTAAAGGTAAAATGGAGACTTAAATAAATATCTTTTGTGAAATTCAATGTTAACAAAAAGATAATTTTCAAATGTTCAATGCAAATCCTGTTAAACCGGCACCTATTGAGTGTTGTAAATTAAAAAACCTAACAAGACGAGCGTGTCATGCCTGTCAGATGTTCGGACAGCAGTCAAGAGCTGTACAGCTCGCAAACGAGCTCGGAGCAGACGTCGCCGGTGCGGCTGGCGCCGCGGTGTCGCCGGCCCGAGTCGCCACCGCCGATCCGTACACACCACCAACTTCTATACGTGCCTTACAACGCGCACTACCACTACCAACACCAAGACTACGGAGCGCAGTGGACCGCTAACGATTGTAAGTTTCATGGTAATGTTTGTTCATTAAACTATTTACGCAGCGGAATTGAACATCTATAGTGCCAAAAAATAAGATGGATGGAGGATTTGTGCTTCAGTTCAGCTTTCAGTAATTTCATTATCGATATAATGTCTTTGGCTTCAACGAGCGTTGTTTTTATCAATCAAGCAATTCGATTATCTAACAGTTTACCCTCGTTATACTACAGGAAAAATAAACAAAACTCCATTTCATTCCGACCGCGATATTAATCTACCTCTACACTGCGCCGATCAAATGCAGTATAGGTACATAGTACGTTGTTTACAAGCATTTATGAAAAATTTACATTTACAGAAGCTTGCAATCAAAGTAGACTGTGTCATGTCAATTTTCGTTAAGCAGACCTTGTGTATTACATTTTTTTATATAGGTAAACTGAGTTAACGTTACACCATAATATTCGTAATCTAAACAAATATCTACCATCTTTTAAAACATTGCTACAATAGGTTATTGACAAAGTGTCGAAAACACATTTTCGGGTCGGGTTGTACATACTGTATAACCGATAAAATAATCTGGCGTGTTTAAACCTGGACAACATAATTATATTCTAAAGTAAAAAATACAAGTGATTCCAAGTTGCCTAAAATATATTTTATTGGTCGATTTTACACATTCTATATACTGCGCAATTGCAAAATAACCGCAATTACCCTGCCCGACTCACAATTTGAGACTCTCCTATTCATAAAATTCATTTTTTTCAATGCATGAAAGTGCCTAAAGTACCTTCCCAAAATTCATCGCCAGCTCTGGGAATATTACTACGTCATACGGTTACTGTCACTTGCACAATAAATTTCGACTCTGACTGCCTCGGTGGCGTAGTGGTATTGCGTACGCATTACGAGTACGATTTGCGCGCTGAGGTCCTGGGTTCGAATCCCGGGCCGAGCCAAAAAAATTGTGACTGGGTTTTTCCATCTTAAAATTTACTCAGTCGCAGCTCGGAGTCAGGAAGTTGGCGGTGTGATACCCCCGTGCCTCGGAAAGCACGTAAAGCCGTTGGTCCTGCGCCTGATCTCTCTCCGGTCATGTCGGATTGCCGTCTCACCGGACTATGAGAGTGAAGGAATAGCGAGTGCACCTGTGTATTGCGCACACACTTGTGCACTATAATATCTCCTGCGTACCTGGCTGATCTCCGTTGAGATTGGCCGCCGTGGCCGAAACTGGCTAGGAGGATTTCATTTCATTTTTTCAAATTTCGACTCTTTACCCACTGTGTTTAAGCGCATTTTACGTCACGCCGGCTTAGCGTGCTCAGTAAAACTACCCTCGTTTACAAACATCATTATTAATGGTGCAAGACATTAAGAGATAGCCCGGGGGTGCTTTTTGAATGCATTAAAAGATTATTATGGCTGTTACATGTGTCTATTTTCATAATAAAGCATAATAAGCGATACTATTTCTATGCATACTCACGCCTTTTATCGCCGAAAGGGTAGGCAGAGGTGCAACTAGTGCACCCACTTTTCGCCGTGCACGTCACTGAGGATGAAGCTCCACAAGTTTAAAACAGTTGTTTGTATTTAACCCGCAACAGAATTCGCATCCAACATCTCTATGCTGGCTAGTTATTCGATAGTGTCCTCTTTGTAGTACACAAACGAGCAATAGAATTAATCACATAAACGACAGGGGACTCGATGTCCTCTATACCGTAGGAATAATGGCCGTTTAAAGCAAGACCAATTCTAATCTTCGATCCGATCCCGAGAATAAATCAATTGGAAATAATGCAAAAAAAAATTCTGATTAATCCATTTTCGCGATGGATCGAAAATAGCGATTGGGATCATTAATATTATCGAAACAGCGGTAAACGGATATTATTTGTTATACAGACAGCCGAATGCACACGTACTATCAACAACAGCAGCAACCCTGCAGCAGCACGAG
The DNA here is from genome assembly GCA_949316025.1 of Lapara coniferarum. NCBI lineage: Eukaryota > Metazoa > Arthropoda > Insecta > Lepidoptera > Sphingidae > Lapara > Lapara coniferarum. Next base: position 2,766,922 of record OX438933.1, read on the forward strand.
CACCCCACTGCCACAATCACAGCGCGCCCACTACACACACGCGTTGCAGTTGCAGGTAAGAAAAAGTCTCATAATTCAAGTCACTCAAATCTATGCTCTTAGATTAGTGTGTTTCGAGTTTGTTCGTCTTATATATTTGTGTGACGTATAATAATAGGCCTCGTTTTCGGAGACGCGGGGGATCGCGCGGCGCGTATGCATGGTTTCTCCCGAGTCGCGGCACGTCCGGCAGATTTTTCCGTTTACGGTAAACACAAGCGCATAACAATCTACGATGCTGTTTATAAAGATGCGAAGTGTTAGTAGCTTCGTCCAACGCAACGCGCGACGCTCCGGGTCTTCGTAAATGAGGCCTTAGTCTTTATGGCAAATTTCCATAAACAATATTAACCATTTTTTTCGGATCCATGAGTAAAATGGACCCATCAGAATAAGTTTGAGATGCTTACGTGAAGTATTTTGATTGGTTTACTATTGCTATTAACGTATAAAGTTATAGTGTATTTAGAGTAATTCAGAAACCTTTGAAACAGTTAATAGATATGGATTAATAATTATGTCACAGAAATGCGTGTAGTGAAATTATATCAATATTAATGTCAAGTTACATCATATAATTGCAATATCTGTACATAAAGGGACACTGACTGCCTCGGTGGCGTAGTTGTATTGCGTACGCGTTACGAGTACGATTTGCGCGCTGAGGTCCTGGGTTCGAATCCCGGGTCGAGTCAAAAATATTGTGACTGGGTTTTTCCATCTTAAAGATTACTCAGTCGCAGCTCGGAGTCAGGAAGTTGGCGGTGTGATACCCCCGTGCCTCGGAAAGCACGTAAAGCCGTTGGTCCTGCGCCTGATCTCTCTCCGGCCATGTCGGATTGCCGTCTCACCGGACTATGAGAGTGAAGGAATAGCGAGTGCACCTGTGTATTGCGCACACACTTGTGCACTATAATATCTCCTGCGTACCTGGCTGATCTCCGTTGAGATTGGCCGCCGTGGCCGAAACTGGATAGGAGGATTATTATTATTATTACATAAAGGGAAAATAAATAAGTTGTCACGAAAAAAATAACACACCAACTCTGTCAATTTTGTTATTTTCTTTTTTCAAAACCTGAAGAGTGTTCGATGTGCAATAAAATGTCTTTCTTTAATGTATAAAATTGCTTGAAGTTAACGAAGTTCTACTCAGCATAGGAATATAGGAAAGTATATAATAATACAAATCGTGTAACGAATTTCAAACGAAACTGAAAATTAATTCGAAATAAAAATCCCAAATAATTTAACACTAATTTTAAAGCGTACCTTACACAAATTACTTAAATCAGTTTTATTCAATACTGGAAGGGCTCTCAAGCAAACTTATCAATCAAAATTGTAAATGTAGTAAATCAATGCACTTCACGAACATGATCTTGAAACTAAAAACATAATCGTTGAAGAAACAACATAACAAAAAAATTTATCATAAACCTGCCACTACAATATACCTCAAGATGAACCAGAAATAACTTTCTTAAGCCCAATTGCACGCGATACTTGGATTAAATAAACCAATGCAGAGTTTGTAAACTCGAGGTTAAATAGTTAAATTTTAATTCTCATCGTGCCTTGCACCACTAAAAATAACACCGGGTTAACTAACCTGACATTTCTTTTTTTTTAACTGGGAATATTGCAATATCTATTCGCTTCTATTGTAATCCGAACAAAGAGGAAAGAATAAACAAAAAACGAAACAAATTTCTATCTATTTTACACTACAATACAATGTATATACTTTCTTGTGTATCCTTCATTCTGTAACATTGGATGACATTTAATTTTAACCGTATTAATTTTGTGTCACTTTCGTCATCTGTGCTTACTTAACCTCAATTTATTTACATTATGCTTCATTAACTCAGAGTTAGCGATTTAACCCACCCAAGTCGGTGGGTTAAATATTTACAAAATTAGCCCTAGGTTTACTCTTAACTTTTGAAGGCGCAAGGTAAATTATTTATTTAACCCTGAGTTAGCAGTTAACTCAGAGTTAATTAAGCTGATTCGGCGGCTGGGCCTCTCAGTGGCCCTGAACAAAACGGAGGCCCTTTATTTCCACGGGCCCCGGAAGAGGCCACCTTCGGAGGCCCATATCATAGTGGAAGGGGTGCGGATTCCCATCGGCTCAACAATAAAGTATCTGGGCTTGGTGTTGCACAGCCGGTGGGACTTCCGTGCCCACTTTGAGATGTTGTCGCCGAAACTGGTGCGGGCAGCAGGTGCGCTTGGTCGCCTGCTGCCAAACTTGGAAGGTCCCGGCAACCCTTGCCGAAGTTTATACGCTGGAGTTGTGCGGTCCATGGCCTTATACGGTTGTCCCGTCTGGGCCGGGTCCCTGAATGCTCGATGCGTCGCTCTGCTGCGTAAACCGCAGCGTTTAGTGGCGCAACGACTCATCAGGGGCTACCGCACAATCTCCCACGAGGCGGCCTGCGTGTTGGCCGGTATTCTGCCATGGGATTTGGATGCCAAATACCTCTCGTCAGTATTCTTCTGGCGTGAGGAGGCATCACGTCTCGGGCGGAGACTGGCGCCGAGGGAGGTCACGGCCCAACTGGCCTCCATCCGCAACGCAGCCGTGGAGGAGTGGCGTACCAGGCTGGAGAGCCCGAGTGCGGGCTTGAGGACTGTCGCGGCAGTGCGACCTGTCTTTTTAAGATGGTTAGATAGGCGCCACGGTGCGCCGACGTTCCGTCTGACACAGATGCTGTCGGGCCACGGGTGTTTCGGCTCGTTTCTGTGTCGGATTGGAAAGGAGGAGTCCGCCGTGTGCCATCATTGTGGCAACGGTCGCGAGGACACAGTCCAACACACTCTCGAGGAGTGCCCAGCCTGGGACCTACAACGCAGCGCTCTTAGAGCAGTCGTCGGAGGGGACCTCTCGCTGCCAGCCGTGGTGTCCGCCATGGTCGGCGGCTGGAGGTCATGGCGAGCTATGGCCTCCTTCTGCGAGTGCGTCATCTCGCGGAAGGAGAGCGCCGAGCGGGATCGTGAGCAGAGCGATCCCGCCCGTAGCCAGAGACGAAGGAGGCGTCGGGTGGACGACTGACCGGCGCCTCGTGCCCTGTGGTCTGGGGGCATCTAAAGAATTTCGCCACGGCATCCCCTGCCTGTCGTAAGAGGCGACTAAATGGGGTAAGCGAGAGTCGCAGGGCGAGCAGTGGGGGTCTGCTCGCTCAACTACTCTAATGTAAGCGACTACGAGGTGAACGACAATGCGGGTGGTCGGTCTCCTGCAGTCGTAGACGCAAAGCGTGCTTTTGAGGTCGGAGGCTCCTCAGCCTCCTCATTTAGAGAGGGGCCGCAATGCGGCATCGCGCAGGGGCGGTTCCGTGCAGCTATCTCTGTGCAACAAGATACCCCGGGGCCGTCCCGTAGGCGCCGAAGAAGGCCACCGCGGGTTTTGGTTGGTATGCCGGTGTAGGGTGTACATAGTGTTAGGGACTCGGTGCAATGCTCGCTCGGATGAAGCTATACTCCCGAGTGTCGACATTGGACCGTAAGACTGTGTGAAACCAACATAACCGTTCCACTCACCCCCCAGTGGTGGTAGCGATAACGCGTTTTTCCCCGCGATAAAAAAAAAAAAAAAGTTAATTAAGCTAACTCAGGAACGTGCAAGTGGACTTTACAAGTTTAAATCACCTGCAAATGACATCCGTTATTATACAACCGCTTGCGATTGTCAGTTGTAACCGTCCGCCTTTCTAGATATTTACCATTTTATGAAATAAGCCTCACAATGAAATTATTGAAGCGTAAACACCATGGAATAAGTCGGGGAATGTTTTCACGGGATAGGATTAGAGTTACCACACGTAAATGTGAACCAAATTTTCAACGAACAGTTACACCAGACTTTAACGTATATCGAAAACGCTCGTCTCGTCATTTAATGCCATTAAAAATATATTTTATGTATCGCCCCCTATCACATCATGGGACGGAATACGCACGGTGAAAAGTGGGTGCACTAGTTGCACCTCTGCCTACCCCTTCGGGGATAACGGGCGTGAGTGTGTGTGTGTATAAATCAAAACATCTCGCTATCAATCCGATTCCAATTGAATATCAACCTTAAATAGGTAGTTAAGCCTTTCTTAACTCCACGAAGTTTACGTAACTACCTACCTAACAAAGTTCGGATGTTCAAACTATTGTAAACAAACGAACACGTGGTACGTTGCTAAGTTACGAGAGACTGCAAATATGCACTAGGACGCCATCTGTTGCACTCCACCGCACTCACATTTATATGAACTAAGTTATTACCTAGTGCTCACTTTAGTTTCTAGTTATGCAACTAGGTGGCGCTGAAACGTTAAATTGATGTTGCATTATTATATTTAAATGTATTTTTTTGTGTTTCAGACATTATGCCCAGCACCCGCTAGATACAGACCAGTGCCGGCACCGCAGCCTGGTGGTGGAAAACAAATGATCTGTTATTCAGAAAAGGTAAAAAAATATACTACGTTAATTTTTACGTACACATATTAGGTATTACTTTAAAATGTATTCTCATTAGTAATAAAGACTATTATATACCGTATCTGCTATTCCATTGAATAATTAAACTTGCATGAAAAGCCCCGTACATAATATAATAATGAACGCATTACGCATACCTACCTATAATATTATGCGGGTTCAGCTAATATTTTCACCTATTTCCACCTTACACTAGTTAACTATTAGATACTCAAAGATTTCCACAGATAAAGAGTAGCTATTTCAATTAGCAAAATTACAACAGAAAAATACACAATAGGCGCCATGAGTTACCAGAATCCGAATATGATTCTAAAGACTAACGTTACTATTTACTGGGAATGCATATTACCAGTTTATTTTCAGCAAAAACTTACTACATAAGCATGCACACTAGCAGATATTACATAATATAATATTCTTTTGTTTCAGGTGCCAGCTCCTATGTACCAGCCGGCGCCAGGTTCACCCTCGCGAACCGCCAGGGGCGCTCCTGAAGGGGCCCCATCGGGTGTCGCGGCCCCCGCCGCCACATCACCAATGGCGCCCCCTCCAAACCCCGTATATTACGCCATGAATGTCTGACGAGGAGACTAGGTAAATTATGATATTTGTTTCGCACAGGTAATCATTACTCCCAAAATATCGAACATTTTCAGGAAAAACGTTGTAACCGACATTTCGAAGTTTTTATTAGAGCGGCTTTTTCCTTATTTACTTAGTATTCAGTTAGAAAAAAAAACTGTGAGCCGTCACGGGACGCCTGGCAGATGTGAAACATTGACATTATTTTGTAAAAGTAATATGCAGAAAAGAACAGATTGCGATAGGAACTAAATAATATGTCATAAAGATAAAATAAAATATTATTTTTACGGCATGTTTAACTGATCTTGGTGATGTCCAGTTTCAATAATAATATTTAGTGACCCCTGTGATGATTGTTGGGTTCTGAAATATTTATAAAAAATATGTTATTAAAATATACAGAAAAACTTAAATTGGCTTCAGCTAAGATTCTTGAGTTTACTAATATATTGAAGACAATTTAAATTTCTCTGTATATTTTAATAACATATTTTTTCTAAATATTTCAGTACCCAACAATCATCACAGCCGACACAAAATATTATTATTGAAACTGGACATCACCAAGATCAGTTAAACGTGCCGTAAAAATAATGTTTTAATTTATCATTATGACGTATTTGGTTCCTATAACAATCTGTTTTTTTCTGCATATTACTTTTACAAAATAATGTCGATGTTTCACATCTGCCAAGCGTCCCGTAACGGCTCACTTTTTTTTTTAATTCAGATAGACTGTTTTGTGTAAGGATCATTTCCTTATGAATGAATAAAAACATCAGCAAAGCAGACGTTACTCAAATGCAGTGCCGGATTAGCCCATAAGCAAATTAAGCAATTGCTTAGGGCATCACGTCTTGGCGGGCACCAAAAACAGCACAAAAAAAATGCTAGCACATAAAAGTAAAGCTGTTTGAAAATCCGCGCGATTAAAGACTGATGTTAGTTTACTTATGGTAGGGGGGCCCCGTAGGCGTGAATTGCTTAGGGCATCAAGTTGTCTTAATCCGGCACTGCTCAAATGTCATGAACTTAATATGGTACCTACGTTAATTAACTAACGCAATAGATGTCAAATATGGCCTCCATCACTATATGCCGCTACTGGCACGTTTCCGGATACATCTAGTGGTCTTAATCAAAGATGTATGGTGAATGATGTTTAATCCATGATTGTAATGGACTGTCTTTTTAACCAACTTTAAAAAAGCGTTCTGTGGGGCTAGGATGTGAAAAAAAGCACGATGCGTCTCCGCTTCGTTTTATTGTGATTGCTTGAGAGACTGACGTATCGGTATTTTGATGTTTGTGATTGATCGAGAGACCGACACGTCAGTCTCTCAACCAATCACAATAAAACGAAGCGGAGACGCATCGTGTTTTCTTTTCAAATCCTAGCCCTCCTGTATTCGATCCGTATATATGTATGTATGTAAATTTGTATGGCCGCGAGTTTCTCAGAAACTGCGGATGCGATTTGGACGTGGTTTTCGATATCCAAATGCATATTTTTCAGGGAAGGTTTTAGTATATAATTTATGCAGATTTGATGAAGATATTTGGAGATACACAATAGAACTCTTCAATAACTAGCAGCAGATGACTCGCAAATGCTGCAATCGTATATCTATGATGTATTGTTTACCTACACCATTCTATAATTAACTAACAAAAATAAAAAAGCCATAAATAAAAACATTTTTACAAAAAATAAACCGACTTCAAAACCACTACAGATCAAAAAATAATTAAAATTTGTATTGGCTTAGTATATACGGATATTTGGAGACGGTGCCTAATTTAAAATGAACAATGTTTTTGTATATTTGTTCGAGTATTTCCTAAACTTCGCTGGCTTTTTAAATTAGGTATCGACTCCATATATACCTACGTATATACTAAGCGAATACAAATTGTAATTATTTTTTGATTTGTAGTGATTTTGAAGTCGGCTTATTTTTTGTTAAAAAGATTTTTTCTTATGTGGTGTTGTATCAAGATTCTTAAAACCGACTATTAATGATACCCCATTACATGAAAAAATAATAGACTTCATATCGGGTGTACCTACACGTGGACGATTAATAACAGGACCATATTATCATATTATGTCTATCCAATGGCCAGGAAAATGTGCACCTACCAACTATTTACTCAAAAATATTATTGTGAAAAAACCATCTCGTTAGAACATAACATTATTTGTTGTCATCAAGGGGTCATATTGAACATCTATTGCGATAATTTTAATAGTATGCGTACCATATTAAGTTTGTAAAATGTATGATATTTGTTTTTATTAAATTTGACTAAGTTCTACTGTTTTGATTTTCCACTTCACATGGAAATTATCCTTACATAAAACTGAGTCGAACAGCAACAAAAAAATATCAATTTCAATCACTTTTATTAATAACTCACGCTTGATAAAAAATTGACTATGACAAAATTGTTTTCATAAGAAAGACCTAATGATTCCAACAGTTTCCTTGTAACTCTCATGGTTTCGGATTTCCCATACTGTCCAAGTTAAAAAAATATATATGAAAACGATAGATTGTACCGTACATTACTTAGTAAAGAAAGTACTGAACTGTAACTGAACCCTAATACTACTACAATATTGTAGTGTTGTGTAAATTTTCCAAACATATTATAAACAAGCTTTGGCCCGCGGCTCCGCCTGCGTTAAAAAGCTTTTCCGGTATAAAAGTCCCGCTTTATACTTTCCCGGGATAAAAGTAGCCTATATGTTAATCCAGGACATGATCTACTCGTGTGCCAAATTTCATAGAAATCCGATCAGTAGTATTTGCGTGAAAGAGAAACAAACATCCATACTTCCAGACATCCATACATTCTTACAAACTTTCGCGTTTATGATATTAGTAGGATTATTGTAGTTTAACCTTTTTTTACCCAGGTGAAAATCGTGGTGGGCTCCAATGGTGAGGTCCGTATTACCGTTCAGCCGACAAACTCACAAAACCCAATAGAACCTGCTAAGACACTTTCAAACTAACAACCACTTCACTGCAATATATGGTGAAAGTTACTTCATATATTATTTTATTATGATGGAACATGTAAATAGTTGTTAATTGTAAGTATGATCTCACTGAATGTTTAAAAGACAGTTTGATACAGTAAAGCGAAGAAATTGGATGTGACTGGTGACTTCTATTGCAAAATGAAGCTTTGGACACTAAGGTATAACTAAACATCCCATTGTAGCCTTGATGATCACTTTATAATACATCCCCGCTTTTACAAATCGATGAATATTCAAAATTGAAAGAAAGAAAGAAAAGATATTTTCTTTCTTCTTCTTTCTTTCTTTCTATGAATATTCAAATAATTAATAATAACATCTTTAATTAATAAATTAATTTAGACATAATACTCGAAATAATAAAGTGTTTAATATTACTGAGTGAACAAAAACGTAAGATTGATTTTAAATTAGACAATTTAATTTTTATCAAGAACCAAAGTCTACCAAAGGATACAAAAATCATATTTTGGTTTTGATGTCAACATGTACTATTCTTATAAAGTATTTACTCATATTTGTATATTATGTATGTATATGAGTAAATTACACATATTTTATATTAGAATGGTGATAATTATATACTTATTGTTAAGTTATATATCAATTCTTCAACTCATATTTATGGTATAATACACGGTCAAAATTTTTACATTAGGAAATTTTTAATTACGGGTCAATATAAATGGAGAAAAAATAAATACTTACCACAAAGTAATTTAAGACTAGATAAAAATTAAGCTTAAAATTTTCCTTCATACAAAACAAAGTTAAGAAGATCACATACTTACATCAAATATCTTCAATCTCACAAATAAATAGTTTGTATGTTCAAAAATTATTATCATCATACTTAGTACCTATTTATAATGGTTACTGCAATTTTATTTATAGCATGGAAATTGTTACGAGGTCTTTTTGAGGCCTAAATTGACACGTAGTTATGTATAGAGACCACATAATATGGTTAGGTAATATACTTAACTTGAAAGTGAGAGTATTTTCATGACTGAGTGCCAAAAGTCTAATGTAAACATATAGTAGGGAATTTGCAGTGAAGGATATTTGTAATTTCCATTAACCGGCCTAGGAACAGATAAGTTAAGTGTACTTACTGAAGTATAAAAATAACCTAATTTTGAATAAAAATGAGACATAGGTAGCTTTCATCTGGATGACTGAATGGGACACCTCGATTTTCAATTTTTAAATAATTTCTTTATCAAGTCAATGTCTATGTTTTGAGACAATAAAGTATATGTTCACTTGTGTAAGTATGTTTTTGTTATATAATTGGTTAGAGCATAGATGTTTTATAGTAATTGAATATTCATTATAGGTGTAATTTCGGCGTAAATATACCGAAAAGTGCCTACAAAGGCGGTTATGTAAGAAGTAAAATAGTCAAAATGAAACGAAATCGCACAACTGCTAGACCAAAGGGAGACCAAAGTTCAACCTCATCCAGTGAAGAGATACAAAATATTTTTGAGATATTGGCGCTGGTATCATGCTTCTAATGTTAATGTTAAACATGTTACATCATGGAAGTAACTACTGTAGAAAGCAATGTACTAGGCGTGATATGAAGCCTAGCGATATTAATTTGTGCCTCTAGTCGTAGAGTATACCAACGTAGGAACTTATTTATATTGTAGATATTATTGTTAAAGATATTTTCGGTCAGTTTGAATGAATTCTAATTCTATGGATGTAATTCGTAGAGTATAGGTACAATGATTTATTTGTATAACCGCGTTTACATAAAATTAATAAAGTTCACATAAAGATTTCCAAATTCTACTTATGAACGTTGTTAATCTAATCATAATATAATGCGGCCTATTGATTGGATTGTTCTTTTAAAAAAGAACTAAGTTTTTTGAAATATTCAAATATTCGTAAATTGTTAATTTATAAATACCTACCTACCTACCTTAGTGATGCGACTCGAGTCGTGTGACTTGAGTGAATTTATTGAACTGGTACTCTGTGAAAAAAATAACACCGAGTCCATTTACACTTGAGTTGCCGAGTCAACTCGGCGCACCAAGTAGCCTCGATGACCACTAAAAATTACTAGAAGTCAATAATTCAATTTAACATTTTTATGACTAATTGAGCATTTTTCATGTGATAGAGCATGTAGATATTCAATTTAACTTATGAACGTAGATATTATATTGCATATTATTTCATGTTTCGTCATATAGTAATAACATAAGGATATTTAAACAAACCAAAGTCTGACCGCACAGGCACTATAGTATTGTCAATATTTTTTCTCAATGGCCCCGCACATTACGTAATATAATTATTGACAACATTTTGCGGTACAATCTGACTTGTCGCATAGCTGCCTCCCCCGATATTGACGGAGTTTCAGGAAATCCCCAAGAATATTGAACAATACCGCAGTACGGGCCGCACATACACACAATATTATTGACAACTAGCTTTTGCCCGCGTCTCCGCCCGCATTAAAAAGTTTATCCGGGATAAAAGTCCCGCTTTATATTTTCCCGGGATAAAAAAGAACCTATGTGTTAATTCAGGACATGATCCACCCGTGTGCCAAGCTTCATCGAAATCCGTTCAGTAGTTTTTGCGTGAAAGAGTAACAAACACCCATACATCCATACATTCTTACAAACTTTCGCGTTTATAATATTAGTATGATATGCACTATATTGACAATATTATTGTGCGTGTACGGTTAGTCTTACTCAAGTTACAGGGTGTGTAATTAGTCAACTTGAGTGACTCGAAAACTCATGTACAACTTGAGTGACATACCTACTGAAATTACTTGAGTACTCGAATCATAAAATCCTACTCGGATCGCATCACTATGCCATCTGCTAATTAGTATCAACTATCAAGTGTCAATTGTCATGTCTATGGGACTATGGAGGGTAGAAGTAAGGAGGACCATCTCGTATGGGGTCTTAGTCGAAAAACTGTCCATTTGTTAACGGCAAACTTATAGTTCGAACACTCATCGAAATAGCGCTAGTATAGGAAGCGGAAATTATATGAACAGTTATTTTTTTTATGAAATTTTGTTGATACAGCTTTCTTATAATGGTTTTATTGTTGTTAATACAAAAAGAAAAAGATACAGAAGCAAGTTTAATTTAGTATCTCTCTAATACTTGGTGTCGGTCTATTTAAAATTATTTCACTTGCTACTATAGCGCCACCTTAATTCGTTTCCTTTCAACGGACACTTTTTAATACACTGAGATCAGAGATGGTTCTCTGGTTCTACGCACTTACGCAGTACGCCCCATAGCCTCCATAGTCAACACTCTATTCTCTTTTGTCAAGCATTGTTACCAGAGACAAAAATTATACAGCTAGCATTAACAAAAATAGGTCTATTGTAAAATGAAACCAACCTTGTTCATTCTTTGGAAGCTAAAAAAGAAAACTTACAGTTTCCGTAAAAAAAGTAATTTTGTTCAAAAATAAAATATATATAACATTCCGATAATTTTTCTAAATAAACTTTTAGGGATGCGCCCAGGCTTGTAAACGTACCTTGCGTCACTCGTCAGAGCTTTGTAACTCTGACTGCCTACTACGGCACGTACACATTACATGGAAAGCAATTTGTTCACAGGCCGCATTGCGTGATACGCGCGCGCAGTCACACGTCTGTACTCAGTAGATACAACCAATAATTACTGATAAAATAATACTGCACGTCCAAGGCGCGCTTTACAATCAGGACGATCATAAAATCTTAGACTAATGTACTACGATACTGTCTGTTAAGGATCAAAATGATTTAGCTTCTTGCGGAATTAACGCTAAAGTTCACTCGAGATATTTTCTTATATTTAAGTATGTACAAAAAAAACTTCTGTTGATTAATTATATAGTATTAGATATTCTCATCTTTATTCGTGGAAATCCTTGGCAGACTATAAAATTGTTTAAGATAAGATAGTTTATAAAGAACAATGTACATAATTATATTAATATAATTTATACAATTAAGAGACGCCAAATTTGTAGATGTAATATTTAAGAATCAAACACGAATTAAAGATAGAATGGATAGAGTTTAGTATCAATTTACTAAGAAAACCAGTGTCGCCTAACTCACACATGCATATATTCGCATACTATCATCTCTTCATTATGATTGGCCAAAATCACCAATAAAGATAAAGCGGATAATACAAAATCATTTGCATTAAATTTAACTTTAATGCCATTATATAAACTTCGTATTCTAAAAATTCACATGACTTCATACGACATTATTCTTTCAGTCTGAATTTTGATTTTAACTCGATTTCATACCGCTAGTCCACGCGAGATGGCGTATAATCGCAATGGCATTCATAAGAACTCAATGGCAGTTGTTTTAAGATAAGTTATTGAATGACACCCAGTACGCTACGCATGCCGGTAATAGTGTTGCACCCATACGTTACCTTTTTGTAAACCTATCGATGGTGTTTGTTTTATAACTAACATTAATAAATGGAATGGACTTATAACAAAATTATATAATATTAATTTGATAAGTACTGGAAAAGTTGTTGGAACTGTCTTGAATACAATTTTAACTCAGTAAATTAAAAATTATTTTAAATTTTAAGTATATATTTTAAATTCCTACTTTATAATTTCAATACTGCAGATATGTATGTTACACATACTATATTAGCTACACAGCTTATATAGCTAGTTTGCAATAAATTATAATGAGTATATATACTTATCATAGTGATTTCACTGCTGGGGTTAAGAGAGTAAGAGTAGACTTCACGTCTAAGCAAAACGTCAACCGGCAAGGCAAGAAAATATCCTTTGACGGACAGCAGAATTATGCCGGCCTGCTAATAGCTTCTGCAAGTTCCGTTTTAAGGACCCAATATCATAAGACTTGGAAACATTCGTGCCCGGCAACTGTTCCACAGTTTAATAGCAAAATTACGAACTTCTTAACCCGATTGATATGGGCTGAGATAGAAGAAATCACTAAGCAGTGGTTTCGCAAGCCAGCACGCGTGGTTCCCCTAAGGAAGTGTGAGGATGGCCTAAGGTTAAACTTTTGTCCAGAGCACTCACCAAGACATGGACGATAGAATACACTAAGTGAGGCAATGTCTCGGCGTAACTGCATTGATTCCAAACTGAATAGTGCTTTGTGCTGTTTATGAGTGGTCGTATCGCTTGTTGAGCGACATGCTCGTCTCGTCAAGCAAAAGTTGTTTAATTTTGTACCTGGATCTGACTCGGTAATATTTTATGCTTTTTGGGGGCAACAATTTCTTGTGCTTCGTTTGAAGAAGATACGCCTGCGTTTAAATTTATGATTTCAGGTTTACTTTGGAATCCACCACCCTAAGAAATAACATTAACGATGAGATATCAAGTAATACTCATAATATAATATCAAGTAACATAGCTGATCAAACATTGTTAACCTATAAAGCAGACAGGCATATTTATATGTAATTAAAAACAATTATTTAAAACTATGTGTTGTCTCAATAAAAAGCTTTTCCCGTTAGAAAAGCCCCTAAAACGCAGTACGACGCATAGAAAAAATATCCATTATATCCCATGGGAGCAAATTACCGGAATAAAAGTAGCCTATATGTGTTAATCCAGGGTATTATGATCTGGCTGCGGACGACAACTTAGACACTTTAGCCCGGGGAAACCCGCAGCCGTCCCTAATGCGCCGAAGAAGGCCACCGCAGAGTTTTAGTTGGCATGCCGTGCGTTGTACATAGGTTAGGGACTCGGCCCGGTGGCTCAACGCTGGGTCGTAAAGCACGGTGAACCGAACAAAACCACTCAGTCGCCTCCCTTGAAAGGCTAGGTGCAGCGACTGATTAAGAGTTCTGACCGCCCTAGGCTAATTATGAGGACGCGCCCCCGCCAGGTGTAAGTGATACGGTAGGCCTAAAAAGTAGTATAATAGTTTGACTTTGTTTACTAGTGTGAAAATTTTAACATGGTTCATTCTACCTATAAATGTTTTCAGATCGATCAGTGCAACTAATGTGGTCCATTAATCTACAAGATATTCAGCCTTAGCGTGGCAAACCATTTTTTTAGCTGACCGTATATAAAGGCGCTTTATACGACCTCGCGAATTATACGACCAAAATCATGACAAGTGACTCCAGGCTACCAAGTAGAAAACCAAATCCATGTCGTGTTTGGCCGCATGACTTGTATTGGCTTAATTTCTATAGAGAAGTTAGTTGTTGCGGCCATTAACCATGTGCGTGGTCATCTAGTGTGTGAAGTTGCATTTATCCTTTAGGCGACTTTTATACCAATAAATAGTAATTTTTATTAATTAGTTTCAAGCACGATTTTGATTGAAAACGACAAGTTTGAGTCTCCGTACGTCAAAATTTCTGAAACAGACGTTGGAACTTGGTGGCTAGATTGAAATTAAAGAAAGATATGAAAAATCTCGCTCGTTTATTCTATTAGTGTTGAAATAGTCTTTCCGATAATGTATTATAAATTAATCAGATCAGCTTATTTTAAAAAAAAAATCACTATGAAGAGTAAGCTGAAACAGTCAAAATTTTAGATACGGCCTCTTAATTCTTGACTGAAGACCAGACATATTGCTAGCATTATCATAGCTTTGGCCACGACAGTCTTTAATATCAAGTCCCAAAGTTTTATCAATTGTCGCCAGAACAGCCTTCCCCATGTCTTCACCTTTATGACCGCAATTGGGTAAAAAGGTGACAAAACGTTCGACAGGTTCTCCGTCAGGCAAAACATAACGAATTATAAATGTCAACTGATCGGTGTGTGGAATATCTGCAGTAGAATCAATGCTAATCGAATAATATTTTGCTTTTTTTATTTCTCCAATAATCGAAAGTCGAACTTCATCAGTAGGTACGCCGCTGCTGCGGCTAAACATGATGTCTCTACTGTAATTATGAAACATCTTGCATACTCATGTGCGTATGAATACTCATGTTTATACAAATAAAAATTATCTTATCTTATCTTATCAGCGAGAAGTAAAATAAATTCATCGATTATAGAGGATGACAAGTACGATGGAGCACCTCTGCCTTTTTGTCCAAATCTCACCAAACTCTCAGCCATGAAAGGATCAAATTTGGATATAAGCTCAATACAGCCAAGAAAATTTCTGATTAGTGCAGATCCAATAATTTCATTTTGACCGTGAAATGGAAGGCCACGAGAAGCTAAAAACTTAATTGTTTCTATTACACGTATTTCTTCATTATATTGTTTGATTATTTTGGGTATCCAATCGTTGTAAAAGTTTCCTCTACATACATATTATTGTCCCAAACATTTACGATGATCCGGAGAATTGTCATGATCAGTTAGAATTTTTCCAGTCATTAAATCCACTTTTGGCAAATATGGATGTTCCTCCATATAATTTACAAGGACCACAAAACACGTGACCTGTGGATTCTGAGTATACTAACCAGCTTCTCTTCACAATTTCGCCATTAACAAGCTTTATCACAAACATATGTTTAGATAGAAATCTTTTTTAATTTTTATACTACCTTTCTAGACTGCCTCGGTGGCGTAGTTGTATTACGGTACGACTGCAATGCTGAGGTCTCGGGTTCGATTCCCGGGTCGGGCAAAGTCATATTGAGTTTTTCTATTCAGTATCAGCTCGGAGTCTGGAATTTGTGCCCGATATGGCGATAAGCTCGCCCCCTATCACATCATGGGACGGAATAACGGCGAAAAGTGGGTGCACTAGTTGCGCCTCTGCCTACCCCTTCGGGGATAACAGGCGTGAGTGTATATGTATGTATAGTACCTTTCTGATCTGGAAAAGTCTAATTTTTCGTATTGTTGCAGTCCTTTTTTAACAATATAATCTCGAAATTCATCGTTTACATGCCACAGTCTAGGGTCACTTGACGTCTCAGGCTGGAGGCCCCGTCGTCGGGGCTCAGGGTCGTAGAGGCAGTGCGTCCTGTCTTTGCCGATTGGCTGGACAGGCGCCACGGAGCGGCAACGTTCCGCCTGACGCAGGTGCTCACCGGACATGGTTGCTTCGGTGAGTTCCTGTTTCGGGTGGTACGGAAGGAGGTGTCGGCCGTGTGTCACCATTGTGACAACTGCCCGCTGGATACGGCCCAACATACATTGGAGTTTTGCCCAACCTGGTATGAGGAACGCAGCGCTCTCAGAGCAGTCATCGGAGAAGATCTCTCGCTCCCAGCCGTGGTCGTTTCCATGGTCGGCGGCCGGGAGGCCTGGCAGGTGGTGGCCCACTTCTGCGAGGTGGTCCTCTCGTGGAAGGAGAGTGCCGAGAGGGATCGCCAGCGCAGTGGTGATCCCTCTCGCCGCCAGACGAGACGTGTAGGAGGCGTCGGGTGGACGACTGACCGACGTCTCCCGCCCTGTGGATTGGGGGCGTTTGGAGAATTCCACCACGGTATCCCCTGCCTGTCGTAAAAGGCGACTAATAGGGGCCTCCGGGGGTAGCAGGTGGGCGGAAGGGGCCGTCCACCTATTAGTCTAGCCAACTTTTGTGACCCCCGTGATGGACGGCAGCGTGGCGGTTAGGCCTCACGCTGCCTTTGACGCCGAGGGCGTCCTTCGGTGTACGGGGGCTTCTGAGCCCCCCTAACAACAGGAGACGGACCGCAATAGCGGTACGCGCAGGGGCGTTTGCGGACGACAACTTAGACGTGAGTCGGAGGAAGCCCGCAGCCATCCCTAATGCGCCGAAGATGGCCACCGCGGAGTTTTGGTTGGTATGCCGTGCGGTGTACATAGGTTAGGGACTCGGCCCGGCGGTCGCCCGACGTTTTCCATCTCTCCGGGCGGCTTAACGTCGGGTCGTAAGGCACGGTGAACCCAACATAACCGCTCAGTCTTCCCCTTGAAGGCTGGGCGGTAGTAATTAGTCACATTCTCCGCGTTAAAAAAAAAAGGGTCACTTGACGGAATAGACGGCTTTTCTTCTATTAGAATTTCGTCTTCATTGTAGGTCGTCGGCGTCGTCGCTACTATAGGACTAGTGTTGGACGGAGAAACGTAAGAACAGTCCGCGATAGAAGGACCAGGGCAAGAAATCGCTGGCGATAGTTCAGCATTCTTCACCGTTTTGTTCCTTTCTGCAGAGCTCGTAAAAAATGTTTCCAGTTTACGAGTATGTTTTAAAATGTTTTCTTTCTTCTTTTCCTTTTCTTTTGCTTTTTTTCTGTATTCTGTTCCACTTGGCTTTTTTACTAGCGAAATACTCTCATTACTACTCATAGTCTTAATAAAATACCGAAATATGAAGGAAAGGACAATAAATATCAATCACCAAAAAACGAATATATTCGAGTGCGTGATAATATGACGGACGAACGACGATTAACGAAAGAGAATGAAGCGCGGCAAAGTATACTGACTATTAACCACTGGGGAGTCCTCGCGCGTCGTTGACGTCGCTCCAAGCGAGTGAGTGAGACGAGTGAGTTGGCAACATCGCAGTCGAGCGAGTCGCTCGACCACCGACCGATTCGAGTGATAAATCAGTTTGTTTTTCGCGCGCTTTTTAAAGTAACAAATCAGGGAGTCCCAGGCTTTTTCAGTTCACAGTGCATTTAGTTTTAGTATTTTGGCTCGGTCTAGTTGTAATATGTAGGGTAGATGCAATGATGCTAGATTAAAAGTGCATGCGATGACACGATTTCAGCGCGCCCCCCCAATCCTCGCGCCCTAGGCTGCAGCCTAATTAGCCTAATGGTTAATCAGGCCCTGGCTAGGTGATAGTAATAAGTCACTTTCTCCGCGAAAAAAAGGGTATTATGATCTACTCGTGTGCCAAATGTCTGAGTTTACTTCTAAGAAACATACAAACCAAACAAACATCCCGACATACAGAGATCCAAAAATTTCCACAAACATTTGCATTTATGATATTACTAAAATAAGACAAGAAGTAAGATAAGATTAAAAAGGGTATTTTTAAATAATAACCTATAGTTTTTTTAATAAATTTATGTAGTAAAATAAAACAATAAAATAAATATTATGGTGTGTGGCTTTCTTATAATTACTTATTGATTGGTGAATTAGAATATTTATATGAGCTTCTGCATTCACTTTAAAATATTGATTTCCCCTTTTTTTTACATTACACATCTTCTACAAAATGTTCTGAACATATTACGGAAAATTTGGAAGGAAACCAATTTAACCTTCCCGTAGCATTGATCCAACTTTCCTTAATAAATTGATCTTTTGGAAAACTGAAAATTAACAATCTAGTATTGTTTCATTAATTAATTATTATATCGACCACAGCTATGCATCACAAGCGGATCATGCATCAGATAACTTTTCGTACTTTTCTGCATAACATAACGCTTCAGTGAAAAATTAATAATTATCGATAATATTTTATCGACCACGCATGCACTAATTGAGTAGCGATGACATTATGAATTGGTGACAAATCATTCTAGAACAACTGATTTTCGTTTGCGACAATTAACCATATAGTGAAAAGAATAAGGAACATTTTAAATTGTAATTTTTGTGTCATGTTTGACATAGAAAATCAAGATACATTTTGCAACTAAATAGCAATATACCAGAAAATATTACTTACCGATGGTACGAAATACCTCCGTGGGACACATTTTTGGTACGGCTATTATTTTTGCATTCCAGAATAGCATAATAGGGCATTTTAATATTTTTAAATATTTTTTCCAATCATTAAACCTTTGACAATGCGCAATGACGACTGAGACCGTTCAAACAGTGAGTTTGTACTGCATTCTAAACTAGTGTATCAAAGGTTACGCCCACTTTATACTTCTATCTCTATCTCTGTTCTGTGGAATCAAATGTCACTGCATTGTCTTTCATCAGTAGAAAAAATGTTAATGTTTAAGTAATCAAGTATTATAATATGATAGGATAGGAACTGTAAGATACACGCCGAGTAGATAATAATATAAAATAATGAGAGTTGAATTAAAACTCAGATATTTATTTTTTAAAATGTTCACTAACATCTATAACCACGAAAACAGCAAATGTAAAATGTAGAATTTTCAAAACATAGCATAAGTAGTTTAACTTTAGCCCTTCTGAATTGATTTGGGGTCGAGAAGTCTGGATTCTTATAATATCGGCATTAACAGGTATCTTGAGAACTTGGATTTTAACAAAATAGTTAATAAAACGAGGAGGTACTGAACCTCACACCCGCACACGCCTATTAGCTAACTATAAAGCTCGTCGAATTGTGCATGCAGCTTCATTTGCTCGTAAATTATATCATAACACTTTGGTTATCAGGATACAGGTGTGACATCATAGAGTACATTGTACCTATGTTATTGTAATATAAAAGACATTTTGTATGTGTAAGTTAATTTTGGCTCTTGTGTCTTACTTCATAGAGAACACTAAGTATATAATATTATTATCAAGAGCAACATATATTTTACCAAACTCAAAAAACTTTGTTATGTAATTATTTAAATAGAAAATTATCTAACATATTTAGAATCATTTATATATAAAGTGATATATTTATCTATAATTGTTGTTTTGTGTATTACGATATTGTGGAGCTGCTTAGCAGCTCTTATCCATGAGGCTAGTCAGATGCTAACCAAAAATATTCAAAGAATTTTTCAACAACCCATTCCAATGACTAGCGTGAACCGTATTTGTTATTTAATTACTTAAAATATGTTTAAATATGTGCAAATATTGTGTATACCTGTTGAAACAATGCTATCGGGAAAATAAAATTGATTTAAATAATAGTGAATTGACGCTAACGAAATTTTATTTAGACTTCAGATAATAATATTTTATCATAAGTATTATCAATCCTTGCCTTTTACCATGATCAAATAACATGGAAATATTATTTAGGTACTTAAAAAATCTATAGCTCTCACAAATTTATTTCTAATTATTTTCGCTGTTGATAGTTATATTGCAATTCACGTGTTGTTATTTTTTAAATGTAATTTTTCTTGTTGAGTTAAACTAATTAATTATTATTATAACTACTAAATGTTACTTATTAGAAGCATTCACATGTTAGTTTTTTAAAGAAAAGGTACCTACCTACCTAAGATTTCGCTGCAATTATTAGCTTTGTGATGTGTACACTTGTACACTTTTAAAATATTATCACTGCATCATCGATGCAGTCAACGAATGATCCTCGCGTTAATCACGTCATGCTAATTAATCATGTACATGCTCGAAGGACCAGTAATTTTTCGGTACGAATACTTGTCCACATGTAGATCTGAAACATAGCTATAGTAAAGCACACACAGTAAGTCTGATTATCAAGCTTATAATTTGATACGAACTGCAGGTGCTGATGAAGTGCTGAAGCGTTAAAGGGAATTTTTAGTAAATCCAAAAGCGAGCATTACTTGTTGTTTAGGTGCGTTTAGGGCTGCCATCCGTCCGGATTTCCCCGGATTTGTCCTAGTTTTAAGGGCGTCCGGGGGCCGTCCGGCCGGGGTTTTAAAAATTGTCCGGGCAAAACCCGGACACTTTTGTTGTCAGGGGAAATCCATTTTTTATAGATGAGCGACAAATTGCAATAAATCTTAGTTAAAACTTCATGCATTTCCCCGCATTCAAGAAGGAACGGCAAAATATTTTTTCAGAGGAGTCCGGGGAAATACCCATATTTCGCCCAAATGTCCGGGATTTTTGCCGTGTTTATCCGGCGTCGGCAATTTAGATGATGGCAGCCCTAGGTGCGTTACATGATGGATTAAGAATTAAAATACTAATAACTAGTCATAAGACGTTTGCTTATTCAATTTATTTACGTAGACCATTCGCAACTCCTTACTAATGATGAAAGGAATTAGAAAATTATTACACACACACACACACACACACACACACACACACACACACACACACACACACACTCATGCCTTTTATCCCCGAAGGGGTCGGCAAAGGCGCAACTAGTGCACCCACTTTTCGCCTTTATTCCATCCCATGATGGAATAAGGGGCAATTTGTGCCATATCGGGCACAAATTCCAGACTCAGAGCTGATAGTGAACGCGGTACGCGCAGGGGCGGTTGCGGACGACAACTTAGACGTGAGTCGGAGGAAGCCCGCAGCCGTCCCTAATGCACCGAAGATGGCCACCGCGGAGTTTTGGTTGGTATGCCGTGCGGTGTACATAAGTTAGGCACTCGGCCCGGCGGTCGCCCGATGATTTCTATCTCTCCGGTGGCTCAACGTCGGGTCGTAAGGCACGGTGAACCCAACATAACCGCTCAGTCGTTCCCCTTGAACACTGGGCGGTAGTAATAATTCACTTTCTCTGCGAAAAAAAAAAAAGAGCTGATAGTGAATAGAAAAACTCAATATCACTTTGCCTGTCCCGGGATCGAACTTGAGACCTCAGCATTGCAGTCGTACCATAATACAACTACGCCACCGAGGCAGTCTTGGAAAATTATTACAAACTAAAAAGAAAAAAGATAACGTCATCGTGCCCAAAAGCTATTGAGATTATGGCCTGATGATATCGAGTGACAATTGAGGCGCACTGCTAAGCGTAATGCTCGGCTACTTGTTTATTTATTATACATAACTAAGTAAACTGTGAATGCTTCAGGTAGCACCCCATGATATGGCGATAGACTGCAAGAGAAAAAAACAGAATTCAATTAATTTAGTTGTTGTTTATAATATAGATATAGGTCCATGCTCATCATTTTATTACATATTATGATATAAAAAAAATCGACCTACTATGCATAACTTTTCTATATTTATTTTATTTACGTAGGTGTTCGATGAAATACTTACTAAATCAAATCTAGTGATGTTAAACGTTACTACAACTTTGAAAAGATACTAAATGGGCATTATCCTTTAAAAAAATAACTTTCTAAAAGTTTCACCTGATACATTTATTTAGAAGCGGTTTTAATACTATATTAGGTATGCATTGTTATTTAACGTGCCGAAAATATTATTTGGATTATAATATTATCGTGGCCTAAACACATAAATTATCAAAATTAAATATCGAAAAATTAAAAACATTATTTATACACATTGAAGAGTAAGTAATTTATCATTGGATTGAAGTTATCTAACAACTCAATAAATAATTAAGACTTGCAAGTCTTACACTCCCTAAAAAAAAATGAAAACCATCACTTTTGAAAACTGTCTATAGAATACTACATTAATATTTCATGCCATAAAAGTATTTCATTGTATTTTCCATTCTATTCTTTAATTGTATATTATAACAGGTGAGTAGTTTATAGAGCAACCATGTTCTTCGATGTTTATTACCAAATAATGATGATAAAAAGTGTGACAAAACATGATCACCATTTTTAGAGATATCGTACAGCCTGTAGTGTCTAGAGGACTTTACGTATGTATATCCATAGTAATAACCAATACGTCGCAATAAATATTGCATCTTTTCAAAAATCGTAAGATTATCTTAGTTTTTATAATCATTGGTCGCTCGTATAGGTATTAGTAAAACTTTTACGTGTGTTGTGAATATATGAAGGATCATTTTCAATAATAAAATTTGTAAATGTCGACATGTAAGTAAAAAAAATGCAGATTTTTTTTACTGTACTTATACAACATCGATAAGACGCTTATATCTTTAAACGTAGGTAACGTTATGTAACGCCTCTCATTGTTTCTTATTAGGTAATTTGATTACTTTTGTTAAACTCTGCGATTAGACACTGTTGATTATTTGTATCGTTACGATGTGAAATGAAAATTTATTTCACGCCGCTAGGTATTAGATACCAAATTATATCAAATATGCAGCTTATTGATTTCGGGTGTATTAAAACGGTAGATATAATAAATATAATTACGAATGTATAATGGATGTTAGGCCAAAAGATTTTTGCGAAATGTTTCAAATTACCCGTGTACAAATGTATTTGTAGATTGGTAAATAATAAATTACTAAAAATGGCAAAAAAATTCTTATTCAGAGATAAATAATATACATACAATCCTTTTCCTAATCCTTTAAAAAATCATAATTAAAAATAGTTATTGAAGTTCTAACGTACCTAAGTCCAATAATTTGTGATTATTGCAGTTTTTATAATAATATTAACTATGACTTATCAGTATAGGTACAGGTAAGTACTTACTGGTTTTTGTTTCGAAGCAATCTTCTTTAAACTTAGGTTCTTTTCTCTTTAGCTTACACACTGTTAAAACTTCACTGACAAATACACACACACACACACTCACTCACGCCTATTATCCCCGAAGGGGTAGGCAGAGGCGCAACTAGTGCACCCACTTTTCGCCGTTATTCCGTCCCATGATGTGATAGGGGGCGAGCCTATCGCCATGTCGGGCACAAATTCCAGACTCCGAGCTGAAATTGAATAGAAAAACTCAATTTCACTTCGCCCGACCCGGTAATCGAACCCGAGACCCCAGCATTGCAGTCGTACCATAATACAACTACGCCGTCGAGGCAGTCAAATGACAAATACCTTGCATATTTTTTTAATACCTACTTACCTAATGTATATATTTTTTTATTTATTAGGGAAACTAAACAATTGTACATTACAAATTGGGTACATAGTATTTTACACAACGTTTAAGCAAATGTACAATCCACAACATTTTCCACGGATTATATAGGTAGTATTATTATAAGACAATGCTAGGAGCATACATATTATTTGGTGTTACTAAATAATACGCTTATTATTATGAAGAATAACACGATACGTTTATTGTTAAACTCGTAGACTAACGGTTAAACTCTATCGTTTTTACCTGTGGGCGCCTCATTAGTCGTGAGCCATGTTGAGAAAATTTTATTGACATTTCTAGACTCTATGCTCTAGAGTCTAGAACTTCTAGAAAGAACCTAGTGTTCGAATTCCGTTAGGTGTTCAAAAGTTAGTGATTCCATAAAATTGTTGCACTCAGACAACTTTCTCAGATCCCTGTTCGCATAGCAGGTATTTACTACTTAAGTATTTAAGTCATTCTGCTGCATCATAAATATTGTAGGTAATTTATTTATTGTAATCTCAGAATATTCTTTCAATTTTATGATATTTTCGTACGATTTCTTCTCTGTATATACCGGGTGGAAGGGAAACGCTCTCGGAAACGAATACAGGTGATAGTATTGGTGATTCCTGACGTGATGGTACTAAAAAAATCGCGATCGCATTGTTACAATTTTAGTAGGATTTTCTAAAATTTCTGTACAGCTTCACGTATGGATAGATAAATATAACTATTATACTGAAAAACATAGTAAAAAGGTCAATATTTCAATAAAATCGTAATGAAACACGTACATCAGCTGACGGGTTAACGACCGCGTGGCCGGTGTCGACGCAGCGCGGCGGCCGCCGCCTTGTCGGCGTTTGCTTTGTAGTTTGTACCCTACCCAGTTTTTTGTATGCTTTACATTGCGCGCGCATGAATTACGGAAATACTAAAATCGTAAGTATTATCGCTTAGCTTTGCAAATGAATATAGTTTTTCGTTAATGTTATGGTTCTTCTCTCTTATCGTTCCGGTATAGAGAGCGTTTCCCTTCCACCCGGTATAAGAGGTAGGTATGCCTCTTTTTAGAAACTCAATATTAACGAAATTCGGTAAATTGCCCACCCCAAACATACTCATTCATATTCGTGTGGTTGGTCTGTACCTACCGTGCAGAGCAAAAATTCTAACTTATAGATTTAATCGTCAAAATACATTTTTCTTCTCAAACATTTTAATGTATTAGTGGGATAGGTACTAGGACTATAATAAATTATAATTTAACGGTGAAATTTTAGCATAGATATTGTTCAAGTATAATATTATGCGGAATATGCTTTACGTTCATTTACATGACGTATAATGTTATTGAAATACTGGTTCCTGGTATTGAATTTTATTATCGTAGCTCATCCCTAGTATGAAGTGATGCATTTCAAAGGTGACATCAAAATCCAGTGAGATATGGAGTTTTGGCGGGAAGTTTTGAAGTGTCATGCGGTGCTCTTATTTTAAAACTTCTCGATAAAGTCTTGGTAAGCCACTGTGGTTGGTTAGCCACTGCTTTACTGCGGCTATGGAGGGTAGAAGTAAGGAGAACCGTTTTGTATGGGGAATTAGTTTAAAAACTGTCCACTTGTTATTGTCACATTAGTTTAAAAACTATTCGGGCTAAGTTTGACAGCTGTTATTGTCAATTTTTTGTTAGTACGTATATAAGGTCGATTTTCGCTTATTGACAGATGACGTACCGGGCCAATGTAACCGAGCGGGCTCGAAGCGTTAAACAGAGTAAAGTGTTCTGGGTTGAAAATTTTAATATTTCTCTTCATTTCTGTAGTTAAGAAATATGCAGTATTTAAAATTTGAACTATTTACGTAGTAAGTCAATTTAATTTAGTCTCTTTTTAAATTAGTATACTATAATAATGTTTGGCGCTCTATTTAAAATTCTTTTACTTGCTACTATAGCGCCATCTTAATTTGCTCCTATTCAACGGACACTTTTTAATATACTGAGATTGTCCTCCTTGTAGCCACTGCTTTACTACGACAACCAGAGGTATCACTTAAGACGAGGCTGTATGGGCTTGAACCCTTTGTCTTCCCTGTAAGGGAGAATTATCCTCTTGCGTACATAGCGCTGGCCACACTGGCGCAAGCGCAATTTTTCGCGTGTCTGTCAACACGCGAAAATCGACCTACACGCACACACATAAGGCGCGTCAACACGCACACATATCGAGTTTGACAAGCTGTCAGACCGGCCCGATTGGGCCGGTCGGGGCTCGAGAGGTTATTTTAAAAAAATGTCACAAATGCAGCATGAGAGAAAATTCTTGCATGAGAGAGTTTTGGCGGAAACGTGGAAGTGTCATGAGGTGCTCTTGTTTTAATTCATTATTTTGGTGATACTTAGTGTTATATTCCATAATTATGGTGGTATATTATCCAATATAGTTCTATTAAAGTGCCCAAATGAAGTGAATTGAAATAACTGTACCAGTCAAGTGTTTTTTCGTTGCCGCCAAAACTCCTTGATAAAGTCTTGGTAAGGTAGCCACTGCTTTACTACGACATAGTACGAAGGAAATAAAAAGACAACCAAAAATATCACTTAAGACGAGGCTGTATGGGATTGAACTCTTTGCCTTCCCTATAGGGGCAAATAAAAAAAAAAAAATGCAGACATGAGACAAATGTCAGTTGATAAGAATCAATGTAAATTATTGTAAACCTAAACGTGTTCCTTCTTCAATAGTGCAGTAAAATAATTCAATACATTATATTTATCGATTAAGATGAATCGACGCGAAATGAAAGATGATGATGACAACAGTCATAACGTTTTCCAGAACCTAGATAAGACTACACTGTTGCAGGAGACTAGATACTTCAACTCCACCCCAGTGAATCCGAGAAAATGCGTTCACATCCTCACGAAGGTGCTGTATTTGCTGAATCAAGGTGAAAAATTAACGACCCAGGAAGCCACGGACATATTTTTCGCCACCACAAAGTTGTTTCAATCTAAAGATGTGGTCCTTCGTCGTCTCGTGTACTTGTGCATTAAAGAGCTGAGTTCTACAGCGCAGGATGTGATAATCGTAACATCTTCGTTGACTAAGGATATGACGGGGAAGGAAGACTTATACCGGGCGGCCGCTATTCGCGCGCTGTGCACTATAACCGATAGCACGATGCTGCAGGCCATAGAAAGGTACATGAAGCAGGCGATTGTGGACAAAAACCCGGCGATAAGTTCCGCAGCGCTTGTGTCTGCGCTGCACCTGTCTGCTACTGTGCCTGATTTGTGTCGACGATGGGTCTCCGAAGCTCAGGTAATTGGTTGATAACAATGTTGTCGCCGATGTAGTAGACAATAGCCTAGTTGGGAATGGAGCGGTCTGCCAAGACAATGTCCGTAGGTTCGAAACCCAAGGTACACACCTCTGACTTTTCAAAGTTCCGTGTGTATTGTTTATCAATTATCGTTCACTCTAACGGTGAAGGAAGGATAGGCCAGCGTGGTGGACTAAGGCCTCAAACCCTCTCAGTAGTAGTGGAGGACGGTGCTCAGCAGTGAGCAATATATAATACAGGGCTGGTATTATTAATATTGTTGCCCCAAAAATGTAAGGTATCTTGCCTGCTTGCGATAATATCCTTATCTTGATAACATTATTTTGTAAGTTGTCTTTCCTCAACTCACTATTATTATTGTATTGGTGATGTATTTAGAATAAGAAATTGATTAGGTCATGCTGTCATGTGTCTACAGACAAAATTTTGTGCGAGTTTTTGTGTTGAATTATTATGTGATTTTACTGTTGTGGGTAGTTGTGCCCCTGTTCGCTAAGCCCTTTCAAATTTAGGAATAGAAAAAAAGCTTGGCGAAATGTGGTACTAAATATTTTCCTACTTACCTCTGAGTAAAAGCTTCAGCTAATCTTACAAATTTATAAGAATATTCAAAGAAAAATAATATTTGGAATGGATGGATTTGGTTTCTTTATTAAAGATTTTATAAACAATGTAAGCAAATTAGAACTCATGAGAATTAGGCTCATAATGTTATCTCTGGAACCACTGTTTTGATTCTAAAAACAATAATGGAAAGGTGCATTATGCTTGACTGCCTCGGTGGTGTAGTTGTATTACAGTACGACTGCAAAGCTGAGGTCTCGGGTTCGATCCCCGGGTCGGGCACAGTGATATTGAGTTTTTCTATTCAGTATCAGCTCGGAGTCTGGAATTTGTGTCCGATATGGCGATAGGCTCGCCCCCTATCACATCATGGGACGGAATAATGGCGAAAAGTGGGTGCACTAGTTGCGCCTCTGCCTACCCCTAAAAGGGGATAACAGGCGTGAGTGTATATGTATGTATGTATGCATTATGCTTAATCATTGAAACCTTTTCTGATGCAATATGAAATCTCATGTTACAATAAATAATTGTTATTCTAAGATGACTCTACAGCCCGTACTGAAATATTGTATACATCTGCCACATTTATGTTTTGTCTTGGTTTCTCTAAGAGTAAAAATGTCATTGAATGAATCAAGCCTGTATTGTACAGTCAGCAGCATAAGTAGCTCAACAAATGCAAAATTTCAAATTGGCCACTACAGTCTTCTTACTAAACTTTTTTCTTTTCACAAAAATAAAACAAAGAGGGTTACTTTACTTCAAACTAAGAAAAAAATCTGTCAGTTTAATTTAACGCGTATATAGGCGATTTGAAATTTTGATTTTGTTAAAATATTTATGCTGCGAACTGTACATCCAATAAGAATATAAACATACACAAAGTGTATTCATCATAGCATGTCTATTCATCACTTTCCACTATCAACAGATTTTGAACCTAGGAATACCTGAGTGACCAACTACCATCTTGAAATCTTGCTATGCGCTTGCGTAAATATTGATATTATTATGGCATATAAATTGTGTTACCCAGTCTACCCTGCTTTATAATGTAAATTGCAAAACTGCAGGGTGGAACTAGAACTATTACTGCTTAGAAAAAATAGTTAAAAATAGTTTAGCATGAGTTTATGTGGTTTAATAGTTTAAAATAATATACTATTGCACTTGGACAATGATTTTGAGCTGTAATATTTTTTTTATCAACATTGTGTCTTGTCTCCTTTCCAGGAAGCAATCATGTCGGAGAATGTTATGGTTTCATATCATGCATTGGGCGTCGTAGTAGGTGCGAGGCGTAACGACCGACTGTCAACCGTTAAACTGGTGTTGAAGATGGCACGATCTCCAACGCGCTCGCCTTATACGACTTGCCTTCTTATCCGGCACGCTGCTAAACTTGCCGAAGAAGATCAAACCGAAGCATCAGAGCCCTACCTACAGTTCATTGAGTCGTGCTTGCGACATAAATCAGAAATCGTTGTGTACGAAGCGGCTCATGCGATAGTCAACCTTAGAAAATCAGCCAAAGACCTAGCACAAGCAGTATCTGTACTGCAAATATTTTGTGGCTCATCCAAGGCTACTCTACGTCTTGCTGGTGCTCGTACGTTAGCGATGTTAACAACCAAACATCCAAATGCTGTTGCGGCTTGCACTGTAGATTTGGAAAACCTTATCTCAGACCCTAACCGCTCTGTGGCTACCCTGGCTGTGACAACGCTCCTTGCCACTGGTGCTGAAAGTTCTATTGATCGTCTTATGAAACAGATTTCAAGCTTTATGTCGGAAATACCTGATGAATTTAAAATTGTCGTTGTACGCGCCATAAGACGCCTTTGTTCGAAATATCCGCGGAAGCATCAGTCTCTTGCATCATTCTTAGCCAGCATGCTGCGGGATGAAGGTGGCCTCCAGTATAAAACTGCCATTGCTGACGCGATCATCGCTCTAGTAGAGGAAAACCCTGATGCCAAAGAAACTGGTTTAGCCTACCTTTGCGAATTCATCGAAGATTGTGAGCATACACCTTTAGCTGTCCGTATTTTGCATGTGCTTGGCCGCGAAGGGCCCAAAGCTCGGCAGCCATCTAGGTACATCAGATACATTTACAATAGGGTGATTTTGGAGTCTGGGCCGGTTCGTGCGGCTGCTGTTTCGGCGGTCGCTCGTTTTGGTGCTTCGCGGCCTGAACTGCTTCCCAATATCAGGGTGCTGCTTGACCGTTGTCAGGTAGACGAGGATGATGAAGTACGTGATCGGGCCGTATATTACAGCGCCATTTTGGATTCAGGTGATCCTCAGTTGATAAATGATTACATTATAAATATTACAATACCAAACCCGATTCTACTAGAAAGAGCACTGTGTGAACATTTGGAGTCTGAACATGCAGACGAACCTTTTGATATGGCAAGCGTGCCACTTGACGATACGCCGCAAGAAGTAGAAGAATCACCCGTAGAGATTAAACCAAAGAAAGCACCAACCATATCACTAGATGAATTGTATGCTGAACAGCTTAAGATGATTCCAGGAATTGAAACATTTGGCCCTATTTTCAAATCATGCGAAGCGATAAGTTTAACGGAACCAGAAACTGAATACCGCGTGAAATGTGTGAAACATATTTTCTCGCGACACATGGTTTTACAATTTGAGTGCTTGAATACCCTTAGCGATCAGCTGCTGCAGAATGTTCAAATACGCCTGGATTCAGTTCCTGGTTACATAATCCAAGGTCAAGTTGTATGTTCAGAGTTGCCTTACGACAAACCAGGAAATGTATTTTGTATATTGCAGTTCCCTGATAATCCAATCGAATCACTGGGTACCTTTGGTGCGACGCTCGAGTTTATTGTACGCGATTGCGATCCTAATACTGGTTTGCCAGATTCTGTTGAAGGATATGCTGATACTTATATGTTAGAGGAAGTGGAAGTCGGTTGTGCAGATCAGTTCAGAATAAGTGCACCAAACGAAGATTGGGAAGCGATTTGGGAGAAAGCTGCTGATATGGTAGAAGTGTGTGACACGTTTGGACTGGCACACACTGATGTTGGCGCGGCGGCTGTTGCTGTCTGTGAGCACCTAGGATTGAGCCCGTCGGCTATCGCAGGAGAGGCTGTGAAAGAGATACGCGGCGCAGGGATATGGCGAGGGAAAACACAAGTGCTATTAAGGGCCAGGCTGGTGGCTGCTCAGGGAGCTGTCACGATGCAATTAACTGTGCGCTCACAACGGGAAGATATAGCTACTTTCCTTTTAGCTGCAGTCGGTTAAATGCTGAGCTGTTCATTTACACATTGTTTTTGATATTATTGTAACATATGTTGTTATGGGTCGAACAGATAACTGAAATTGTTTGCTGTGATGACATTTTTGAAAAAACAAAAACGTGTTAAAGTAATATTACTATTCATGTTGAAATAGTCTAAAGGTGCGTATAAAGTTTGCGAGGCACCCGCGCGCGACGGTCATTTGGCGCACGAGCCTATATGTGGATATGAGTTTAGTAGAAAGCGATTGCCGCAAGCGCGCAGCGGATAGCCAGACCATTTCATTCTGGTAAACTTTTTTTGTAGATTTCGCGGTAGGTTCCGCATCCGCCCCAGCGCGGTACAACCTAATGCGGCTCGTCTCCTGCTCCCGCGCACCGAAAGACGCCATCAGCGTCAGCGGCAACGTGAGGTCTACCTTTCACGCTGCCGCAAGTACGGTCGCCCTGCTCGGCCACATCACATTCGAGCGAGCCAATGTTACATACCCCCTCTACATAGTGAGCGGCAGCCGCGCGATCCAGTTCGAGTATTTGCCGCGCTTAATTTATACGCATCTTAAGATACAAATCCTTTATAAAATGCAGCCTCATACTAAAATAACATCTTTTTATAGTATTCATAAACCAACTTTAGTTTCTTAAATTTATTCAGTGAATTAAAAAAAATCCATAAGGTGAAACCTTCTTATGATACCTCGACGCTTTAAAAATATTCCATTTTCACAAATTATAGACAGTTTGTTAGCTATATAAAAAAATAGATAGCTATTTGTAAGTGAAACTTACAACGTTGTGGACATTTTTTGTTACACCTATAAGTAAATGATATTTTACGTATGTTTTTATGATTTATTTAAGGCTAATGTACTACACATAATTAAATCCACCTAAAGGCAATAGATGACTGCATATATTTATATAAGGTGTCTGAGACCAAAGCACACCGTGCCATTATGATGACATTACCCCCTTTTCATTCATTCCGGTTACAGGAAATGCGGTGCCAGATTCCCGGTAATCGTGTAATGTAAAATACCATTGTATATTAAAGTAAATCAGTTCAGTTGTGTATTACGAATGGGAACATATCTCTTTAGATATTTTCTGAAGTATACTCAACTTACACTGCGGTTGTAAAATGTTACGTTATATATATGTACTATTTTATTAAAAAAAATATAAATAAAATTTGTTTACTTTTACTCATTTTTTTAAAAGCTGCACACAATTAGAACAAAATTACTTAATGTACATTTATTTTATATAAAGCGCTTAAATAAATAAACATTCCGAGGAACCCTCAACCCTGCATATTTCTAAATCCGTTATACTAATTCCGAAGGCATGCAAAGACATCATGTTTTATTCTATCAATATATTCTCCCCTTGAGTCAGCTTTCAATACTCTATTGCACTTACCTTTTTTGTTAGGTTCCCTATTGAATTGCATAAATGTATTTGTAATAATATTGTTACGCATCTTAGCTTTAAGCATAAATATCAATGTGTATAATAATCATTACGCATAATTGTTTTAGCATAAAATAATAAAGCATAAATACAAAAAGCACAACCATCAGAACGACTAACGTCAAATAGCATAAATATCAGAAGTCATAGAATAGGTGTGTTATTATCCTAAGTCAGA
The DNA here is from genome assembly GCA_949316025.1 of Lapara coniferarum. NCBI lineage: Eukaryota > Metazoa > Arthropoda > Insecta > Lepidoptera > Sphingidae > Lapara > Lapara coniferarum. The sequence goes on from OX438933.1 coordinate 2,799,508, forward strand.
AGTCATAAAAATAAATAGGCATCATTCATCATTCGTGTTTGGTTTTGACTTTTGTCCGAGTTGGAAACGCCCTAAAGTCGATTCTGGCACTCGCCGGCCGCTACCGCGGCACGCTCGCTTCGCTCGCTCGCTAACCTAATTTATTCTAAATACATGTTATGCAAAATGTGTATTAGTCTAATACAAATTAGTCAAGCTAAAATTATTCCAATAGCTTATTATGACAAAGTAGTAGGCCAAAATATTACTATGCGATAGTACTATTATGCCAATACATATGCAAAGTCAAATATACGAAAAAATAATAGTTTAAAAAAACGTAGGCGAATCAAAGGGATCCCATTTCATGCCGCTTATATACACTGTTTTTCCACGTTTAACATCTACTATACCTACATTTATTTTTTTGTCGGACTAAATATTTATGGATTATGCTCGTAAGACTCGCCTCTCGGATCACTCCGTCCATTGGTGAAAAACTTAAGAAAATCCGTTCAGTAGTTTTTGAGTTTATCGTGTTAAACAGACGTGATGGGGGCACTTTGTTTAATAATAATATGTAGTGATGTAAAGACAAGATCTTTCAAAATAAATAATAAAAGTCCTGCCCTTTCCTGAATCTCAAACTATCTCCATACCTTCTTATTCTCGCGATCCAACCAGTAAGAAAATTGTTTCTGGGATAAAAGGCACCCTTTGTCCTCCCCTGAATCTCAAACTGTGTTCATACTTATTTTCTCGCAGTTCCACCCGAAAGAAACGATTTTACGGGATAAACGTCCTAGTTTATATTTTTCTGGAATAAAAGGTAGCCCATGTTCTTCTTTGGGTCTCAACTCTCAAACTATCTCCATACTTATTTGCTCGCACTGGTGAGAAAAGATTTTCCAGGATAAAAGTGCCCGTTTATATTATTCAGGGATAAGCAGTAGCATATGTCCTTCCCTGGGTGTCAACCTATATCCATACTTATTTGTTTGCGGTTTCACTCGCAGAAAACGTTTTTCACATTAGCCTATCGCACCTTTAGAACGAAAACGACACATTTCATAAATATCTAAAATTGGCTTATCGACATAAAAGGACTTAAAACGATTTTTTTTTGTTAATGGCCCTACTGCCAGTAGCCTGATACGAGTCGGCTTTTCTGGCCACACCGGTCTTTAGGGTGAACGCAGAAGGCGCTCGCAACCCTTTGAATTAAGTGACCATGCTGAGGGCAACCCACTGACGGGTTACGAACCTTGTCTCAGAACGGCCACTGAGAGAGGATGAGACATCAACGATTAGGGAAAGACTGGTTTTTAGGCCTAATCCTATTAGATTATGTTGTCATCGGCACGCGGGCCGGAACTGCTAGGGGGGTCGGGGGGAACGCGGCGAGGACGGAACTGCGGTCTTGTGGAGTGTTGGAGTTTCAAGAACTCATTCTTACGGCGGATGGCCAGAGTGATTTCGTCCTCTGGATCGTTTAATACGGAACGCGGCCGTCTCCATTTGGCGCGGTCGAATGAACTTAAAACGAAGTTCTCAATACACCAATAGCTCAAACACAGCCATATTCAAGCGGGGAAGGGACCAAACTGTTATATCGAGCCTTTTTGGAACGAAGTTCCTTATTGCGCGTTGTGAAAGAGGGTTGGACGGAAAAAATTCTTACGAAAAGTTGTCACGACACTTTTATACTTGCTCTGTGAAACCAGCCAGTAACAATAAAGAACTGGCCGTAAAAGTGACATTCGAAATTTAAATAAAAAAATACAATTTAAATCTTAGAGTATGTATACGTAGTTATACTTACTCTAAGATTTAAATTGTCTTTTTTTCAATTCATGCTTTTTAGAGTAGTTTTTTTTTACGTTAGTTGCAAGTTAGTTGTACGTTATTTTTAATGTCAATGCTTGCTTAGGTGATGATCGTGATTCGATGACATATTTATTGTGTAGGTAGAAGTAAATATTTTCATTGATGTGGTAACGTTTTAATGAAATATACAATTATTATTATAACTTAAAAGAAATAAAATTTTATTACAATATCTTCACTAATTAATCGAAAACAACTTCGTTCCATCCGGGTGTCCCCTGACACCTCTCAAGTTTTTTTTATTATATTTTTATCAAAAAAGGATCAGTTTTAAGTCACTTTATGACGATACCTCAATTTCAGATTTTTTTGAATTGTGTCGTTTTCGTTCTAAAGGTGCGCTATGGAGCCATTCCACGTGAAGCGGACCCACAAAAAATGTTAATGTTTCCGATTTTAGTAATATTTGACTATGGAATATGTTACACCTACCTGCACGTGTCCTCGATCTAGATCTATACATATAATAAAGCAGTAGAACCGGTGTGTGTGTATATTTATAGAATTGTGATAAAAAATAAGGGTGGTGAGTGGCGACTAAAGAAGAGTACCTAATGGAACACAAGTCAGTGATTTTTAACCGACTTCAAAAAGGAGGTTCCGTATTCGATCCGTATGTATGTATGTTCGTATGTATGTAAATTTGTATGGCCGCGTGTTTCTCAAAAACTACTGATCCGATTTGGATGTGGTTTTCGATATTGAAATGTATATTTTGCAGGGAAGGTTTTAGTATATAATTTATGAAGATCTGATGAAGATCTTCGGAGATACACAATGGAACTCTTCAATAACTAACAGCAGATGACTCGCGAATGCTGCAATCGTATATCTATGATGTATTGTTTACACCATTCTATAATTAAATAACAAAAAAGCAATAAATAAAAACATTTTAATAAAAAATAAACCGACTTCAAGACCACTACAAATAAAATTAAATAACCCCCGACACAAAAAATCTCTAAAAAGTAAAATAATAATAGTGTCTTTGTCGTTTAAGTACCAAGTAATATTTTGACCCAACCGTCGTCGCGTCAGGGGACCGCTAAAGAAGTATTTTTATCTCCCTGGTCCGGAGTTCGGTCCCCCGACGTGAGAACGCTTGGGTTAAAATATTACTAGGTACTTAAACGACAAAGACACTATTATTATTTTACTTTTTAGAGATTTTTTGTGTCGGGGGTTATTTAATTTTAATAAATAATAAAAAAAAATGTATAATAATAATATACAATATATTTTTTAAATTTTTTATTTTTTTTTTATTTTTTTTAATTTTTTTTTTAATTTAATTTTTATTTCAAACTTTTTAAACTACTTTATTCTCCATCATGGGGCCTTGATAATTAACTATCTATCACCTACTCGTTGAGCCCATCCTTATGAGCCCAAACACACTATATCTGCTATAAGTTGCTAAGGAGTTGGGTGTCCCGCAGACTACTTGATGCCGCAGCATCAGCTCATGTTTACAAATATATTGAATGTCACAGTACACCAAATTTAAAGTCAATCGGATTTTTTAAGTTGGAAATGAGCTGATAATCCTCAAACGCCTGAACAGATCTTCATAAATTATAGCTAAGAACCATCGCAGTCACATCAGCTTTCAAACAAAAAAAACCGCGTCCAAATCGGTCCATTCGTTTGAGAGCTACGATGCCACAGACATACAGATACACCCCCCTCTTTTTTGTCGGGGGTTAAAAATAATTAAAATTTGTATTCGCTTAGTATATTTGGAGTCGATGCCTAATTTAAATTGCCAGCTAAGCTAAGGAAATACACAAACAAATATACGAAAACATTGTTTAATTTAAATTAGGCACCGACTCCAAATATAGGTACTAAGCGAATACAATTTTTTTATTTTTTATTTGTAGTGGTTTTGAAGTCGGTTTATTTTTTATTAAAAAGTTTTTATTGTAATTCTTTTCTGTCTGTTTTTTGTTACTGCACATCTCCCAAATTACTGAACGGGTTTCGATGAAATTTGGCACACGGGTGGATGATATCATTTTCTGCTGGGTATTAGTCCGGAGTCAGGAATTTGTGCCCGATATGGTGATAGGCTCGTCCCTATCACATCATGGGACGGAACACCTTCGTATGATAGGTGTGTGTTAATTAAAATCGAATGAAATATCAGTTGCGAGTACGTGCGAGGTTGTGCTGCCCAGGACTAGAATTGGTGCCCGAGTGTTGTATACTAGAGTTACATATATATTAGGTATCAGGCGCGCGTAATAGTGGGGACCTTAAAAGTATGGTTAACAGAAAAAGGGCACTCGAACAACTTACTCCAGCCCTAGATGGCACTTTTTAACTTTTTTATTAATGTTCTGTAATACCATCCCTGTCCTGTTTGATGGGCTCCCTATTGTCAGTTGCTATTTTACAGCTCGGCAAGTCAGTTAACTAGTAAGTACAGCCGCACTCAATCCTTTATACGGGCCTCAAAGAGTCTTAATTATGGTGCTTCGGGAAAAAACATAAATTCATTCATACTTAAGTATCTAATAAGGTATTTAAAAATTCAATGTTTTCTTAAATGACGACACGAGCATTAATTCTGCGCTCCTGATGGTAAGTGATACGACCGCCATACACAGTACCTAACACCATAAGCACAGAACTTTGAATTACAAAGTAAGTATTACGTGGCACTGGCAGTCCACTGCGCTCGACATACTGAGACTTACTATGTTAAGTCTCATAATGCCCAGTAACTAACCGGAGCTTCAATGTCCTCAAACTGGAACGCCACAGTACAAGCATACTGCTGATTTGCGGTAGGAATAGACATTGAGGACCACCTCACCTAGGTACCAACCTACCCCGGTGGGACGGCCCGTCGCCCAGACCTACCATATTTTAAAAAAATGTGCTCACAATTGCCTGAATGATTTTATTCTTATAGGGTCAGTATGTATTCGATCGACAGCTTGATCTTGGAAAAAGCTTCTTAAGTTTAAGTGACATTTTTGAAGTCAGATGGGCCACGTACAAAATTTCGGTAGGCCGCAGGTTGAGCATTATAGATGAAATATTTGGTCCTTTCAACTACATCAAATCAAATTAATTATCAATTATCAGAAACAACGGTGTCTGATAACATATAACGGTACATCAAATCAGTTCATTTGCGTATGAAACGCGCAGTCACATGGTTTAGAATGTGTCTATAGGTCTCTTAGTACTGACGCGACGTCGGAACATGGCATTGGCTAAATCTCGCACACGTTGCTGCGTTGCGTAACTTCCCACGTAGAACGAATTTGTCCTTACCATATGAAGCTTAGTCACTCGTACAAACGTGGCCCGTCGAAATGTGACTATTTTAAAGTAAGTACTGCGTGAAACTTCACTGCACTGCCCTCGTCACCCTCAAACATAAGGTGTTGAGTCTCATAATGCCTAGTAGTTAAGTAAGCTGGCTACAATGTTTCAAACCACGACACGATAGGCTATTCACGCCGTTGCTTGGCGGGAGAAAAAGACTGCGGTGGTATCTACCTACCAAGGCCCTTAGCATACAAGAGACCTACCCATGAAATTTAACTTCACTGACAATAATTGCAGCATTCAGCAGTAATTTCTTAACCATGTGGATTTGTAGGTATTACCGAAGCATTCTTAAACGTATTGGTGCCTTATTTATTTGTCATCATAATCTATTATTTCGTGGAGTAGGTAGTTACCCTTAATCTTATTTTTAGGGTACTTTCTAAGTAATTTTAATGGTGTTTATGATTCAGCAAATAAAGGTAGCATTGTTCTAATCTCTCAAAATAAAGAAAAGGTATTTGCTCACGCCAATTACCTAATCACTACATAGTATAAAACAAAGTCGCTTCCCGCTGTCTGTCCCTATGTATGCTGGTATATATGAGGAAGGTTTATATGTATAATACATGCATAATGTAATAGAGAAACATTGATCATTTTAGAGGTTTCTAATGTAATGTCGACTGTCGTAAATAAACACATTGCAAACGCTGGCTAAATCCTACAAGACAGATCAAAATAATGTGCTACACTATTTTTTTGGCTATCTCTTAGGGATAACTCACAATAACCATTTTTTATCTTGTACTTTATACGAGAAATAATGGCTCATTGACGAAGCGATTTTAAGCAATACAGCATTAGGTAATCTGGATAAGGATAGGATTATTAAGTAACTTGAATAAATCCCTTTACAGTATGTGATTTATACAATATTTTCGAAGATATTACAGATCTAATATGCAGAGACATAGTGGTTGCGGTGGTACCGCCCGGGAGGCCAGCGGTGCGTGTCTATAAATGAGAAAAAGTATGGAGATAGTTTGAGATTCATAGGAGGACATAGGCTACATTTATCCCGGAAGATCATAACCCGGGAATTTTATCCCGGTTTTTATTTCACGCGAGTGGGGCCGTCACTGCCTAACCACTCAACCGATTTCGATGAAATTTGGTAAGGCGATAGTTTAAGGCCCTGGGACCGACTTAGGCTATATCTTATTACGGGAAAATAAACCGAGACTTTTATTCCAAAAAAATAAGTATGACGATAGTTTGAGATCCAGAGGAGGACATAGCCCATAGGCTACTTTATCCCGGAAGAACATAAACCGGTAATTTTATCTCCGATATTTTTTTCTCGCGAGTGAAGCCGTCACGGTCATGCCACTGATTGCGATGAAATTTGGAAGGGACATAGTTAAAGACCCTGGGAAGGACCTAGGGTGTAGTATCTGATTGTCTGAACACGATAAAATCAAAAACTACCGAACGCATTTTCATATGTCTTTTACCAACGGAGTGATACAAGAAGAAGGTTTATGTGTATATTACATAAATATTTTGTATGTAAAAAAAACAAATTTCAGCATGTAATATTTAATGCTTTGCTACCTGTGCGAAGCCAGAGAGGACCGCTAGTTGATTAATAATTCAATACAATTTGCACGCAGAACCCAAACGCAGTTTACAACCGTTAAAACTTTCTAACTCGTGAATCAAAACGACACGAATCACGAATTTCTAAAAATATATATAATATAAAAAGTTGGGTGCAGACACGTGACCTAGCTAAAATAAGCCTGATATCGTACCTACACATTGCTTTGTGATTTACGTAATGGAGAACGCAAAACATACCTATCTCTCGATGTGGGAGGTGGGATATACCTCATTGTTTTTTGTTAATTTATTCTTGACCATGGATACAAGTCCTTCAGACGTATACTTGAGTCTTTTTTTAATCCTACAGTAATATGTCGAAGTAAAACCATGGCTACCTTACCAAGACTATCAAGGTGTTTTGGCGGCGACAAAAAAATCACTTGTATGGCACAGTTATTTCAATTCACTTCATTTGAGCCTTTTAATAAAACTATATTGTATAATATAGGTATCACTGTAATTATGCAATACAACACTAGGTATCACTTCCAAGACTCCAGGACTCTTCTAAGTTTCCGCCAAAACTCTACCTTGTGACGGGTTTTTTAATACATCAATGCTTGTGACTGATTTTTTTTAAACCTTCAAGCCCCGCTTATATGTATAGATGTATGGGAAAACTCTATATATATGGACACCGGTGTCCGTCGCGGGGCTTGAGGAGTCAATTTATTCTTGTCCATGGATACAAGTCCTTTAGTCGCATACTTGATTCTTTTTTAATTATCCTCAGTACTACCTACTATGTCAAAATAAAGCAGTGGCTACTTACCAAGACTATCGAGGAGTTTTGGCGGCAACAAAGAAAAACACTTGATTAGCACAGTTGCTTCAATTCACTTCATTCGAGCCCTTTAATAGAACTATATTGGATAATATACCACCATAATTATGCAATATAACACTAAGGGCGGTATTAATAAATCAATCTCAAGTTTGAGTTACATCTCAAGTAGACATAGGACGGTATTAATAAATCAATCTCCAGTTTGAGTGACATCTCAAGTAGACAAAATGTATGAATAGTTCAATACATTATGTCTACTTGAGATGTAAACCGCCCTTAGGGCGGTATTAATAAATCAATCTCAAGTTCAAGTTACATCTCAAGTAGACATAATGTATTGAACTCTTCATATATTATGTCTACTTGAGATGTAGCTCAAACTTGAGATTGATTTATTAATACCGCCCTAAGTATCACCAAAATAATGAATGACAAGAGAGCAAGAGGAAGAGAGCACAAGAGCACCTCATGACACTTTCAAGTTCCCGCCACAACTCCCCTTTGTAGTTCTGATGATGGTGCAGGGCTGCCAGCTTATAACATAACAGACCCATTCATAAGAAAATAAAACTTTTTAATTGTTCTATTTCATGCTAGTTGCCTATAACACTTCCAAACTCCATATGTTATTTTGACTGCATACCTCTTGAACATAACGCATTCATACTTTGGTTAGGAGAGAATGGGGTGTAGGAGCTAAACTGGGAATTGGAACCATTTTGGAAAAACTCTGTAGGTTTTTTTTGTATACTATCAGAAAGCAGAGATTTCAACAAACGAACAAAAAGCCCACTGACATTTTTAAAAAGCTGATAATTGGACATAAGATCTTTCAATTGAAAATTAAGGTGTTTTTGCGATGCTAAGTCAAAATAAGTCGAAAAAATATATTTCTTTACTCAAATAAATTACAGTGTATTTGGGAAAATGAAATTTGTTTTGTACAAGATAAAAATAAAAAACCAAAAACTTGGTTATTTGAATTTTTCACATCAGTTTTGAGGTTGTGTGAAAAGTTTTAATACAAAAGTTGTAGACGTTTTTATTACCTGCCTAAAACTTTGCTACATGCCATATTTTTCCGTAAGACTTGCATTTTTGCAGGAAATCGAGATAAGCCGTTTTTTAACCTTAAAACTCACACCCGTCCACTTCCCGACTTTAGATTGCCCGTAAATTATGTTTCCTTTAATTTTTATTGTATTCTAATCGTTTTTCAATGATTATCACCCTACTATTATTTTTTTCAAACAGTTGATAGTAGTATCACATCATGGGACGGAATACGCACGGCAAGGGTGCATTTAGTTGCGTGTGTGTATATTTGTATGCAGATATTTCCTTAGATGAAACAAATCAATACTATTGGATTATTTGGGACAATGTGAAATGAAATAATAGTCTACTTATTTACATTACGTAATAACAAAAGAAAACAATACAATAATACAATACCCTTCACTATTACTAACCAATAACCATACCATATTATACTATTTGACTTGCTTCAGCCTTCAATTGACGCGGTCTCATTGGCCCCAGTTTTCCCCTATTTACATTTCTAGGCCTATTTTGGGTTTATCGGGATTAAGGCTTACAGTCTCGGTACATTTACGAGTCTCGGGGAAAAAAATCGAGACACGTTTCGGTCCTGGGAAAAAACAGACCTTCGATACTATTACAAAAATAGTTAATATAATACTCATAAGACACGACTAACAGACTTTTCAGGCAGTAAATACAAGATATATCAATAAAGTACTTTATTAATCATACTGTTACATACTCGCATATAATTAAAATGATCAGTTATTTAGGAGACTTTTTTAATTTTTGTAGTTGTTACGTAAAAATCAAAGAGCATGGGATAATATACTTTCAGAGAGAAGATTTGATTTTATTACAAAATACCTTATTATTGTATACTAAGATTTGATTTTATTACAAAATACCTTGTTATCGGGATAAAAGTATTCATGTTCCGAGACTCGAGATTTTCGAAACTTTCCATACCCTAATTAGCATGGTTCTATGGTTTGAGAATTCGCCTTATCGCTATAGGTACCATTTTAAAAAAGAGACCTTTTCCCAATTTTTCCTAATAAGGATGTACTCAATTATCAAGATCTATGTTCTATTTCCAAAAGGTTAAAGGTTGGATTTCCGATAGATTATATAAAATTTCCTTTTTCTGTGACGCCTGTTAACCGGATTATAAAAATCTGGTGGTTTAGTAAATTATTCAATATTATTCAATTACCTATTTCATTTGTCTTGTTATTCCTAAGACTGGAGGCAGCAATCTCGAGTCTCAAAAATATAAAAACATCGTTGAGACTAGGGATGAAAGCCCTAATCAGGATAGACACCTGCAGCTGTTTCCAAAACGCGAATTTAGAATGATCAATGCTGTATCTAGTGTTGCCAACGCCAACAAACCAAAAAACAACAATTCACTAATAAATAAAATAGGAGGAAACAGTAGCATCGGGGATTTTGAACGAGCAAAAAAAAGATCCTATATTTCGATTTTTCTGTCGGTAAAATTTGAGACGTAGGGGAAGTGAATGGAGTGGTGACCTAAAAAAAGCTTCTGCACCAAATAATTTCAGTAATTTACTGATTTGTGCACAAAATCCGTGAAAATGCATGTAAAGATCAATAAACCAAAAAACAGTAAAGTTTCGACTCTAAATAGAAAACAGGGATGACAAAACAAAAACACTGAATCTACTGTTAAAACAGTAAGCTGGGTACTCATTTAGCAGTGTTGCATGTAACGTATCACATACTGTATCAATCTGCAAGTGGGTACGGCTCGTCCTTGGTCTACCGCGTATCTAGCTCTATCTACAGCTGGGTACTCACTTAGCAGTGTTGCATGTAACGTATCACATACTGTATCAACCTGCAAGTGGGTACGGCTCGTCCTTGGTCTACCGCGTATCTAGCTTTATCTGCTACGAGCACACTGCGAGCCGCCTTTGTGTTCGCAGTGATACCGCCACTCGGCGGGTCACTGCAAGCTTACAGCGCTCCACGCGCGAGCGGCTTGCAGAGTGTTCGTGCCTACGTATGCACTTGATACCGTATCTGATACATTACATGCTACACTGCTAAGTGAGTACCCAGCAGTAGGGTCGGCAACGTTGGCTGTATCCTTTGAATAATAGGTATATAGGTAATTAATCTAAGGCTGTATCTTTTGATTGTCGACGTCACCATCAACCCATATTTCACATAAGTAGTGTGACCATGAAGTATAGGTACCTACTTACAAGATTGAGAATAGGTACCATAGCTTGCTGATTTATTATATATTCTATTCAGAAAACTAATTACAACCTATCGATAATCACAGCTGAATTAAAAGTTTGATTGATGTAAAGCAAATTGTAAATAAGTATTAGTAATCGGGAACGCAGCCGGCATACGTTTGTCTAAAATTTCCACCAAACACTACATATTTCGAATATGAATGTAATAAATCCGAGAATCTAGCAAATATATTAAATACATAATAATTAATGAATAAGAAATACTTGGTAGCAGGCTTAAACTAACAGTAATAGGCTGAAATTGGAAAATGTGTCAAAGCCACGCGACTTGGCCAGCACAAATAGCGCTGTCTCTTTCATCCGCCACGTGCTGAGAAATAAATTCTAGAAAGGGATATAAGTCTATTTCGCTCACACAGCCGGCTCACGTGTTTTTGAGCGTGAACTGTAGCGTTGTAATAAACTTGTTTTGGTCGCAATATCGATATTTTGATGTGCGATGTAGGTACGGGATTTAACAAGGTAGATGGAAGGCTCACAGCAAAGAGAATATAACCACTACGTGCTCACAGTCATTGTAATTTATCCTTGTTGGGGGGATTATATATCATAGAGGTATTGCATCAGGATAGTGAATAGCCATCAGGACATGACATGACGCTCGCAAAATAAAGATAATGGGTAAGAAACTAGGTGAGTAATATTTAAGGATTTTTATAAACACATACTGACAAAAGAAAAACGCTAAATTTACAATTGTAATATAAAAATACCTACATCAGGCTGTATAAAAATTTATTATTAAAGTGACAGGTGCTTATTCATTACAGCTTATGATCTTTCTCACTAGCGAGTGTGGTAAAGATCATGAGCTGGTCATGAATAGGTAAAACATATGAACATAATAATTACTTTTAATATTTCAGTTCATATTTTATCAAAATAGTTATGCGTTGTTGTAATCATTCGACGATTAATTTTGATCTATTCAATATTTTAGTAGTTTTACTCATATACACTGATGCTTTGATTAATAAAGCACTGATGTTTCAATAAATAATTATCATCTGTTATAATTTATACAAAAAGGTATTATTAGATATTTTTTCTCGATATTAAAATATCGTAGTGTGCGCAGCACTAGCGTGCACGTACTTAATCTTACTTACTTATATCACTCTAGGGATGATATTATACCATTATAACAAATTTAACCAAATCGATTATCGATACTAAAAACGATAATAATATGAGGGTAGGTACTCTTTTAATGGTATACTTTATAAATTGCTCAAATTGAATATATATCTTAATACAGGAAAATTAATTTTGCGCTATATAGAATAGCATCAGCTTTTGATAAAGAAACTTCCTGACACATTATCCTACTAATCCTACTAATATTATAAAGGCAAAAGTTTGTAAGAATGTATGGATGTTTGGATGTTTGTTCCTCTTTCACGCAAAAACTACTGAATGGATGTCGATGAAATTTGTTACACGGGTTGATCATGTTCTGGATTAACACATAGGCTACTTTTTATCCCGAGAAAACATAAAGCGGGACTTTTATCCCGGAAAAACTTTTTAACGCGGGCGGAGCCGCGGGCAAAAGCTAGTTAGTTATATTTACAATGTAGCTGTACATAAAGTAGGTACGTATTTGTAATTTTACATGGAAATAAATAATAATTTTATATAGAAATAATAATAATAACGTTTAAAAGATGTCGCTTTATTTGTTAAAATAATATAGTTTAGTAGAAATTTATCTTATAGGTATATCGTAATATTTTTACAAACCATAGGTTGCATGTATAATACACCATATTATACATGCATATTCAAACAATAAATATGTCTATTAATATGATTGATCACAAAACAATATTATGGTCACTGACCTAGTATTAACAAAATCCTGTTTGAGAGTATTCTATTGGATAAAATATGTATATTATCGTGCTAAAAATCAATAAGGATACATGTACAATCGATTATCGAACTTACAAATCGATTATTGAATCGAGGAATCGATTGCAATCGATTATTCCAAGGCTGTCAAGTTTGCCTTGGATCTTGGCTATCCCGCACACATCATCGCAATTCCAATTGGCAAACGCCGATATTTGCGACAGAGTACCTACTAGGAATAAATCTAGTTTTTGTGTTGTTTTAACATATCTAGTGCCTAATATTGATTTGATCTACATATTCTATTATATTCAAGTGTGAACCAACGAGATTATCCAATAGAAGTGGTGCAAGGATCTAAAAAACTTGGAAAACAGTGAAAAATTGTGCGTAGAGAATTTTTTTCTTTTGTTAACTATCGTCCTATGCGTCCTGAAGTTACATGGGTGAGTTCATAACAGGTCGGATATACTATTTTTAGATGTTATATTTGCTTGGTAAGTGTAAGCTAATTAGTGCATATGTACCTAGGCATTGCGAACGAGTCATTGACATTATTTCTGGGTAGCAAGTACCTACCTGCATAATTTGCCGTTTGCGTCATTGATATTATAAAGCTGAATCTAACGCGTTTCGCTTATAATATATTGTTTTGTTTGCCAACGACCACCAGGTATAAATTAATATTATTCGAAATTTAAAATAGGCTTTGAATTTCGAATAATTTGTTATATCTTTTTGCATATAAAGAAACATAGGCACAAACCTTTAAATCCACCTGGGATTTTCTGTGCAGTATTTTTTAACACACGCACAAACAGGGGTAGGCAGAGGTGCAACTAATCCACCCACTTTTTGCCGTGCGTATTCCGTCCCATGATGTGTGTGATATTTTATTTAGTATGATGTACACTTAGAATAATAACACATTATTGCAATAAAACACATAAAGTACAAGATACATATTACAGTAATGTGCCAGCTAAATATCTAGCCAGCCCAACTCCGTCTAGGAGTGCAGAATCTTCCTGGTTCCTCCACAGGCCTCTCGCAGTGCCCCTGGTGTACCGATACCCACATATGGGGTTTTTTGTCCTGTAGATTTTGACTTTCATTGCTAGAACTTGCTCATGATATATTTTATTCTTTCCAAGGTCTTGGAATTTTATTTAATATTTTAGGAGCCATACAGAATATGCTGTTACTCATTAAAGCTGTGATTGAGTGCAGATATAGTTTACTGTTATCCCATTCATTTTGAATGATTACATCAGACATATTTTGTCTTAATAAATTGGGATTGGTTGTAACACATATTGCACTTTCAAATATGTAAACAGAAGGAAGCGTTAAATCTTTGAAAAAATGTTTTTCAACAGCTATCTATAACTTTTAATTTGAACATGGTTCTTAAGCATCATTATTATGTACATTGTCAATCTTCAGTTATGTTTTTAATTGCATTTTATTGAATTACATAAGCTGATGTAAGAACATGGTACTGATCATTACTCTAATCATAATTTAGGGTGTCTAAAGGGGTATTAAGCATTGGCTAGAATTGCTATGGAATATGCAAGTACAATATTTCATACTTAAAAAGAAAAAGCTATTCAGAACTAAGTCTTTTATGGGTAGATAAATTATTTAAATATTCAAATTCTTTATGCATATAAAAAATATTATTTGCTTCATGTCATAAGGAATTTTATGAATTCCTAGTGTTACTTGCCATTAGCTCGAGATTAGCATGTCCACACAAACAAACAAACTCTTCAGCTTTATAATATTAATATAGATGATGTAGCAAAAGTGTCCTATTTAGACTCTCCCTTGTAGCAAATTTTTTTTAATAGACGTAAAGGCTGAAGCTTTTGGATGTTTAATTCGCTTGCTTAAAAAGGGGCTATGGGACTTTGTTGCCCTCAATAACTTGCTGTCTATTATAATATTATGATATCATAAGTGCTACTATATTATTGGGTAAGTGCCTTATAGCCCCTGCGTTGTTAAGGACCGCGCGTGGTCTATTTCGACCGTCACGTCTCCTGTCATTAAGTGAAAATCTTCGTTCTTACCTACACTACAGTTACACTAAGGTTTTAGTAAAAAAAATAAAATACAAAACAAATGTCAGCTGTCAAACTTGTGATTCTTGAGAGGAATGAGCTTTCACTCAGTACTTTATGGTTCAGCTACATGTTAGCCAAAATTGAAATTCAAACCAAATTTTTGTATATACATGATTCTTGAATTATGATAAAGATAAATAAAAAAGTGTACGCATAAATTCAAATTTTAGTAAATTAAAACTTATTTTTACAAACATTTCTTGTACGTATGAAATTATAATGACATACTATCTCAGATATAATATGTAAACAGTATTGATCTGCACAGCGAATGATAATTTTTATTGTCTGCTGACATGAGTTGTTATAAAATTTACATATCTACTCCTAAACATAATATTAACTATTTTTCTTGTTCTGCATCAGAGTCTTCGGTGGTTCATATATCAATCACCCTGGTTCTCATAGATTTAAGACAGGCTACAATCTACATGCTAGAGATGATTCATTCATGTTTACCAGACAAGGACCAATAAGAAAGGAGGTTTAAGATTTAAGGTTTAAGCAAGCTGTGTTGGAACCAATCAAACGACATGTCCAAAAATGAGCCTAAAGTTCTAATCAAGACAGTTTATATATATTTGGATAGAACTCCCAAAAACTAACCTTTTACCATAAATAGTTTAATTTAAAGACCTCCGATTTTAAGATTTATTTAATGTTATGCTCCTTAAAAACTACATTTATTATGAACATTTGTAAAAAAAAGTTCGTTATAAAAAGAGGTAAAAATGGAGCGACTTAGTCGTACTCGTAACACACGACAAAGCTCCTTAAAATAAGATATAAAAAAAAAAGCAAAAAAAAATAGAGATGTTTTAAAATATTTTTTTAATGGATTTAAGATCCATATTTAGTCCCTTTAATATCTCTAATGTTTGAGTGTGGTTAAATTTTGAGGCCGAGCATACAAAAAGCGGACATCTCCTTTGACAGTACTGAGTCAAGATATATGCTTAGTATTATATGTGTTCACTTCAAGTCTTGATTGGCTATAAAAGCATAACTTTTTGTTTTCCATTGAATATGTATTTATGATATTAACTGGTTATCTTTAAGATACTTACTTACTTGAAGGGTAACGGAACCTATTACTAAGCCTAGGACTGTCCCTTATTTGATTTTAAAAGATTTTTTTCTTATATTCATCAGATAATGTTTTTTACCAAATAGTATTTTAAATCTTTGTCAATCAATCAATCAGCCTGTCGCCGTCCACTTCTGGACGTAGGCCTCCCCAAGTGAGCGCCAACCATCCCGGTCTTGAGCAGCCCGCATCCATCCGCTACCCGCCGCCTTTTTCAAGTCGTCGGTCCATCGTGCAGCAGGGCGTCCTACACTTCGTTAAATCTTTATATTGACAACAAATTTATAAGTGTATGGAATCCTTAGTTGCATGAGTCAGACACAGTTGGCTGCTTTATAAAGCTACTAACTTTTGCTCTCGACTCCGCCCATGGTCACGTCTATTCTCGCGATAAAAAATCTAATCTTAGTTTATAAATTAGTATTTAATTATTTTTTTAAATAAAATAGGTATTACTTTCAGATTTTGTCAATTGCAAGCAAAATATTTACACTCTTTTTTGTTGGTTTGGAAGGATACCTTCTAAGGATGTTGGGTATAGATTTGCGATTTAAGCCTCTTTGGAATTTCCGGGCAACTCCTTGTTAATTGACATGTGAGGGGAGATTTGGCACATTTTTCATTCCTTATCTAGCATAAAAGACAAAGAGCATTATAATACTACGGAAAATAAAAGATATGCCATGATAAAGCGCGTCAGTTCCGAGTGGTTTTCGTTTATTACAAGGCATAGGAATTTGTTAATTTACTTTTAACTCATGTATATATTTGTATAGAACTCCTAAAAACAAGCCTATTACAATAAATCGTTTAATTTTAAAGACGTGCGATTCTGAGATTTATTTAATTTTATTTTGCTTAAAAACGTCACTTTAAGGAATGTTTTTAAAAAAGGTAGTTATACAAGGTGGGGTCTAAAAATTTTTTTTTTAATGGATCCAAGATCCATATTTCGCCCATTTCATATCCCTAAAGTTTGAGCCTGGTTAGATATTGGGGCCCAGCACCGCACAAAAAGCGGGCGTCTTTGTGAATGTGTGTGATTGGTTCCAGCTTGAAACCCATGATAATTTTGTTTGCGCTATCGGCGAGTAGTTTATATAAAACGCAAACTACGTAGTCAGCAGTCTGTATCAGGATTCAGCACAAACTATGTCAGGGCCATTAATTTATATATAAAATACATATTTTTAGATTGTATTGTGTACTGCGCCTTTAAGTTGGGTTTGAACTTTGAAGTGATACTTTGGTACTTGTACGCACTTTGAGTTGGCCCTAATTAGGGCTGCCATCACCTAAAGTGCCGACGCCGGATAAATACGGCAAAAATTCCGCACATTTGGACGAAAAATGGGTTTTTCCCCGGACACGCAAATATTTTGCCGTGCCTTCTTGAATGCGGGTTATTATGAATAGATTTTTTAACTAAGATTTATATCAATTTATCGCTTATCTATAAAAAATGGATTTCCCCTGACAACAAAAGTGTCCGTCAAAGTTACCCGGACACTTTTTACAAACCCCTTTTTTGAAATCCGGACAGATGGCAGCCCTAGCCCTAATGCAAATCTTCCATCATAAAAGTATAATGTTGGGCAAAATAACCTACCAGACTCTTAAGGTTATATTGTGCGGCAAATTTTGAAGGTGATTTAGAATAAATTAGAAACTCAATTCTTTGTATTTTTTTTGTTAACGTTTGTTCTGCTATAATTGATTACCCCATGGTCTGATTTTTTTTTTTTTGTCCTGACATTACTCTTTCTAGCCTGACGAGGGTCGGCTTATGAAAGAACACCGGTCTTTTGGGTGAGTGCAGAAGGCGCTCGCAACCCTTAGCCTGATTTCTGAAGATTATTTTTGCATTGAAGTGTTCATTTTAAGTTCATTGGTATGGAATCTTTGACTTCGACAGTGCCGAGGGGTCTTACACAAAAAACAAATATGATATTGATGTTTATGTTTGGTTCAGTATAGTTCTAAGTTGCAACTAATTTAGGAATTTGGTTGTTCGACCTTAAACTTAGAAGACGTAGCAAAGAATTTCTCAAATTCAAATAGGTTTTAATGATGCTTTTCGTGGTGATTTCAGTAGAGCTTCAACGTGTTACCAGATTAAAACTATTGTTGTTTGACCTTGAACTTCGAGGAGGCAGCAGGGAAATCCTTAAAATCAAATAGAACGAGAATGGCTCTTTTTGTTGTAGTTTTTTAAGTTGGTTTTATTGCTTCATTACAATGTTTCGAAGCATGTGGAAAAGTTCCGCATTTCCGTAAGTAAAAAACGCTGACGACTAACGTTTTTTTTTTTTTATCATGGCCATCTTCGGCGCATTAGGGACGGCTGCGGGCTTCCTCCGACTCACGTCTAAGTTGTCGTCCGCAACTGACGACTAACGTGCGACTGCAAAGCTGAGGTCTTGGGTTCGATCCACGGGTCGGGTAAAATGATATCGGGTTTTTCTATTCATTATAATCGGTATATGGCGATAGGCTCGCGCCCTACCACATTATGGGATGGAATATGCACGGCAAAAATTTTGGCACTAGTTGCGCCTCTGCCTACCTCTTCGGAGATAAAGGGCGTGAGTGTGTGTATGTTGTTTCACTTCGGATAAATGAACAGAACGTGTGCTAATAGTTACCAACCCTATGGCGTTATCGTACTATAAACTAGCATGCCGTTTACGCAATATAACTTTATAATGATTAATGTTTCCATTAGGCGCGATTCCATTAGGCAAGTCTTGCATGCAAGTATGACGTCATATTTGCGTACAAGTTGCTTACATTGGAAACATGTTCTCGAGAGTGTGCAAATTGTATGGCCAGCCATAGACGGACCGCATGTTGCAGTCGAGACCGACTGCTCTAGGGCGGTTGCGTTGAAGTCGTACAAGACTGCAACACGACCGCATAGTGCAGTCGACTACGACTGCTTGGAGCAGTTGTGTTCGACCGCAAAATAATACTGATTCGAGTTCATTTACAAGATGGATTTCGATGAAGAGACACTGCTTCTTGTACTACTATTACGCAAGTGTAGGCGTAGAAGACACGGTAGTAAGTAGGTGCGTCCAATACTACAATCAAGAGAACAGCATGGAATATTTCATAATTCATACTTTGTATCCCCAGCTGAAAGAGGACACTAAAAAGTTTTTCAACTACTTTAGAATGTCCGTGGTTTCATGTTCGTTTTTAGTTTCTTTTTTTGTGATTCTTGTGTATGATTTAGTGTAAATAAAAATTTATTGTTATTATTTATTAAAAAACCGCATCAAAATCTGTGGCGTAGTTTTAAAGATCTAAGCATACATAGGGACAGACAAACGGGAAGCGACTTTGTTTTATACTACTATGATTCTTCCAGTGCTTCGGAAAAACCCATTGACCCGAGAAGAAGCACCAAGAAACTCAGCGTAGGTCCTTTATTGTCATCTTATTTTTTTTAAATATAGGTAATACACAATTAAAAGTAACAGTGAAATCCTCCTAGCCAGTTTCGGCCACGGCGGCCAATCTCAACGGAGATCAGCCAGGTACGCAGGAGATATTATAGTGCACAAGTGTGTGCGCAATACACAGGTGCACTCGCTATTCCTTCACTCTCATAGTCCGGTGAGACGGCAGTCCGACATGACCGGAGAGAGATCAGGCGCAGGACCAACGGCTTTACGTGCTTTCCGAGGCACGGGGGTATCACACCGCCAACTTCCTGACTCCGAGCTGCGACTGAGTAAATTTTAAGATGAAAAAACCCAGTCACAATTTTTTTTGGCTCGACCCGGGATTCGAACCCAGGACCTCAGCGCGCAAATCGTACTCGTAATGCGTACGCAATACCACTACGCCACCGAGGCAGTCCAAGTAACAACAACAGTCAAAGTAACAGTATATGTTATGGAACATGTATGAATGCGAGCAACCTAATTCCATGCATTTGTATCTTCTAAATCATCTCCTGTACTTTAATAACCTTTTTTGCCACGACGTTCTTTGACAGTAGTTTCAATTTTTTTTATTGCAAGATTATCAATATGCATAGGAAGTTTATTGAAGAAGCGTACGCAATGACCAACAAAAGAATTGCTTATTTTATGGAGACGAGTAACGTGTACTACAAGTTTACTTTTATTCGTAGTATTTTTATTGTGAATATCGTATATTCGTGCAAAATTTGCAATAGTTTTTCGAACATACATAAGATTTGCAAATATGTATTGCGATGTTACGGTAAGAATGTACCTATTTGAACTTTTCTGTAAGAGAAACTAGAGGTCCGAGACAATAGATAGCTGTAATAGCTCTCTTTTGCTAGACGAATACTGTATTAATATCCGCAGCATTACCCCAAAGAAGAATACCATACGAAAGAATACTATGAAAGTAACTGAAATAAACAATTCTTGCTGTGTCTACATCAGTCAGACGCCTTATTTTTCTGACTGCATAAGCCGCTAAACTTACTAACTTTGCTATATGAGGTCCCCACTGAAGTCTCGCGTCTAATGTGATGCCCAGAAAAGTTGTTGACGCATGAGGATTCAACTCTTCCCAATTGATTTGTCACTCACCCACTTATCACGAAATCGCAGAAACTACAAGTGATAGGAGTCTCAAATATGGGATGGGGGTTTCTTTTAGGACGTGGTGCTAGCTAAGACCGGATTCTAAAGGGATAGAAAGGGCTGGCAAAGTTTTGTACACGATTAACTCAAAAATTACCGTACGGATTTCATTGAAATTTGGTATGGAGATAGTTCGAGACCGTGAAAAGGTTTTAGGCTACTTTTTATCCCGGAGAAATGTATATCGGGACTTTCATCCAGGAAAAACGTTCGTGCGGGCACGTGTTTAGTGTATAGCACATATTATTACTATTAAAATCTATCTTGAGGTGGGGGTGCAATAGGCATTGTTATGACTAAGTACCTGATGTTGATATATTGTTAATTTTATAAGTTCATAACTTTGATGTATTCAAAAAACATCTCGTAATCTCAAACTTTTATCATATTGTATTTATTAATGCCACCGGCGAACAAATATGACCAGTGTCACGTCACTGGGTGAGAAGCGCCGTTTGCGCGCGAAAATGTTTACTGTCAGTTTCAAAACCCCAATTTTTAGCAATAAATTATGGTATTTTATCTTTTTAATATACTCGTGATCTATTCAACATAAAATTCATTCAAATAAAAGCAAAATAAAATTTCGAGAAATTGAAAACAAAACTGTCCCGAGTAGCGGGCGTTGTTTCCAGCCTGCTGCCTTGCCTGGAAGGTGCTGGCATCCTTTACCAGAAACTGTACCACGTAGTCGTGCGGTCCATACGCGTATACGGCAGCCCCGTTTGGGCTGACTCCTTGAACGACTGCTGCATCGCTCTCTTCGGCAACCCACAGAGAGTTTTGGCGCAGCGGGCGATCAGGGCGTACCGCACGGTCTCTTTTGAGGCGGCTTGTTTGTTGGCCGGATTCCTATCGTGGGATCTGACGCCAAATCCCTCTCCGATATCTTTCACTGGCGGGAGGCGGCATCTGGACGCGGATTGCATCTGGTTCTAAAGGGGGTAAAGGACATAAGGGCTTCCCTAGGGCAAGCCACTGTGGAGGAGTGGCGTCTCAAGCTGGAGATTCCATCAGCGGGACTTAGGGTCCTAGAGGGCATTGCCGGTCTTTGCCGAATGGCAGGACAGGCGCCATGGTGCGGCAACGTTTCGATTAACACAGGTACGCACCGGGCATGGTTGCTTCGGTAAATATCTGTTTCGTATTGTAAGCACAGAAGTGTCGACCGCGTGTCACCATTGTGACAACTGCTAGCTGGATACACTGTTGCCATGGATCTTTTAGTACACTGTTGCCACTTCCTTGATGATTGCAGCGTGACAGGTAGTCCTCACGCTGCCGTTGACGGCGAGAGTGTCCTTCAGTGTGCGGGAGCACTCCCCTACAACAGGATACGGGTCGCACTATGCGGCATCGCCCAGGCGGGGTTGCAGACGATAACTTAAACACTTCCGTCAGAGGAAGCTCGCAGCCGTCTCTAATGCCCCAAAGAAGGCGACTGCGGAGTTTTAGTTGGTATGCCGTGCGTGTTACAGACGCGGCCCGGTGGTGGCCCGACGTTTTTCATCTCTCCGAACGGCTCAACGCCGGGTCGTAAAGCACGGTAAAGCCAACATAATCGCTCAGTCGTCCCCCACGAAGTCTGGGCGGTAGAGGTTATTTACTTTCTCCGTGAATAAAAAGGGAAATCAGCGACGTAAGTCAAGCTGCCATGACGCCTTATTTAAAATTTGTACAGCGTGGGGTCCAAAAATAGACTAATATATTTTCCTTTGTAGATAAGGCATGTGGCATATCACGTGCAGCGTAAACGTGATCGAAATGCATTACTTAATAAGATTAGTCGACCGTCATGTGCACCAAAATCATGCGTGTGTTAACCATGATTGTGTATTTTATTTTGTGAATATATTGTAGTAGGTAGGTCATGCATTAATTTTCGTCGGCCTTTTATTAAAAACTGTGACAATTTTCTATGGTCAAGTAGTAACGTATAAGTCTTTAGTAAACAAGCCCTGCAGCGGGGTCGTGTGCCGGGTCGGTCACTTCACTGCAACATGGTTGAGGAGGCCGATGGCTGGCACATGCGTCATACTCGTGAACGGGTGCTGCTTGCGTGGACGGGTCTGCTCTGATTGGTGGT
Organism: Lapara coniferarum; assembly: GCA_949316025.1. Lineage (NCBI taxonomy): Eukaryota > Metazoa > Arthropoda > Insecta > Lepidoptera > Sphingidae > Lapara > Lapara coniferarum. The sequence continues at coordinate 2,822,245 of OX438933.1, forward strand.
TGACTCTATTGTTTACTTAAAATTAAACATATAGGTGGTTGCTTGACTTAGGTACTCTCCTTTGATTTCGCATTTAATATCCACATTTAAAATTAAGTATTTATTGTTACCTGTGATTTGTAAAATATATACTATTTAAAAAAAATAAGATGACAAAAGACCTGCGGTGAGTTTCTTGGTGCTTTTTCTCAGGTCTGTGGGCTTTTCCAAAGCACCGATAAATTATTTTTGTAGATAAAAAATTATTGTACAAAATGACGTGTAAAAGCGCCCTTAGGGGCCCAATTACTTAATAAATGATTTGATTTGAAGTCACCAGTACAACTGTTTTTCGTAAATAGCCTATGGGGCAGTGTTATGCTTATTCATAACTGTTAATTAACATGCTGTGATGCTGTCCGTGCCTTTGCGAGTGTCATTTTTCACCCTGTCGTTATTTGAGTTGTGGCCAAGTTCTTTATGAATTATTGAGTGTCTGGTTGCGACGAAACGGGTGAATCGCGGGGTTAAGGCTGTATTTGCATATATGATTGCGACATCGTAAAATAAGCAGTTTGTCGACTCACGTCACCTCTGAGTCTTCTGACGTAAAGTACGAAGCCTAATATAGCATAATTTGAATGACGCTAAATATAAATCAAAGTATCGCCCATTTGGCCGCAGCTGTAAGTCCTACGCACATTATAAAGAACTAATAATGTGCTTGAAACGTAATTGAGATGAGTGAGACGTTTGTAACACATTTCATTTGGGCTGGTTTCGATACTTATGTAAACGATCTGCTAAAGCGCCGAGAGAGTGCGTATCAACAGTTTAATTAGTTCCTTTATTCATGTGCATAGGCCCTAAGAGCTGGCGCGCATTGCGATTGTAAAATCATTCGCCATTTTAATTATTTACATTGTTGATAAACATCTATGCTTTGCTTTTTCTACTATGTTCTACTGTAGTATGTTTTATTTTAATTATTTTTGTTTTGGTAATACTGTGGGAGTTGAATACAATAATTAACAATAACAATCTTTTACAGTACTTAAAATAATCTGCAACCATGGATAACTTAGACGACTCGGAGAATAATGCTAAGATTTCGGATTCGGCCTACTCCATCAGCTGCAGTAACAGTCAATCTAGGAGGAGGTATGTATTTATTATTCCAGTGTTTTTTAACCTTTTTCATGACGCGACCCCTCTAGTATGAAAAAATATTTCGTGCTCCCCCTTCATAGCTTTCTTCATGTGTATTATGTTACAAATATTTAATCGATACAAAATTTTATGCAATTGTAGAATTATGATTCAGATATTTTTTTACATCGATTACGTCGTCCTATTTTTTAAAACTTTGTATATATTTCGTGAGCTCTTGGACCCTCCAATAGAAGTTTCGCGACCCCCAATGTGCCCGCTACCCACACGTTGAAATAAATTATTATTGTAACTCATAACGTTATTCGTAGTAGGATTTTTCGGGATTATTGTGTTCGAGATGGGATAGATCCTAGACCAGGGATGGTAAACATTTCCTGGTTATAGTGTGTCATTAAAAAAATTATGATGTGTAGCGTGTTATCCAGGGCTGGTCGAAGTTATTCGAAGGCTCTGTTTCTCGAGACCTTTTGGTCCCAACAATATTTTTGTTGGTACACATTCACAAATTGTTGGCGTGTCCTTGATTAGCCATCATTGTTATAGACAATATAGGTGGCGATAGCCTAGTTGGGAGTGGAACGGACTGCCGAGAGGAATGGCCGTAGTTCCGAAACCCAAGAGCACACACCTCTGACTTATGTAAAAAGTTATGTGTGCATTACATTATATATGTACCATTTTCTTCGATGATTTTCTGCCATCTTGTAAGAAGTGCCATGATCCTGTTGCTGTAGAAATTTTAGGACTTTTTATCAAAAAAACGTGACAAGTAGTTTTTCCTCTCTCGATGTTAACCTGACACTGTCTAAATAATTCTGAAAAGACCGAAACAGGTAGAGATCTGAAGGTACAAGTTCAGGGCTATATGGTGGATGCATTAGCACCTCCCAATCAAACTCTCTTAAAATTATTGCTGTCTAAATATGTGTGTGGTCTAGCGTTACCATGATGAAAGACCAAACCCTTTCTATTGATCATATCCGGCCGCTTTCTCTCAACTTCCTGCTTCAATCTCATTAGTCTTTGGCAGTGGAAATCCGCATCGATGGTTCTGCCCGGCGGTAAAACCTCATAATGAGTAATGCCCTTCCAATCCCACCATACACACAGTATCACCTTATTGCGAGTTATCTCAGGTTTTGCCCCGGTCTGTGAAGCCTGACCGACGTTTGACCACGATGTGTTTCGTACGTTGTTCTCGAACGTGATCGAGTTTCCATCACCAGTTATCAATCTCTCTAAAACTGTTCGGCTTGATTACGTCTCAATAGAGAATCTCAAATGAGTACACGGTTAATGAACCGTTAATGAAAGTAACATAATGAGGTTACTTTCAGTGATCTCGTGTGTCACCCAAATATCTAGCTGTTTTGTGTACCCAGCTTTTTTGAAATGGGTCAAAACTGTTTTGTGGTCAATTCTCAGTTCTTCACCTATTTCGTAACTACTGATATGTCGATATTCAATGTTGATGTCGATGTCACCCATTTTGTACTACTCTTATTTACCACTGCATTAGGTCCATAAACGTCACAATTTTCTTTCACGGTTTGCGATGCATTTTTTCTTTTTTTTTGTAATAAAATTGTAAATATCGATAGAAAGAAAAATAAATTTAAAATAACTGTAAACCACATTTTACTATAGTTCGTCCAATCGTTTATTTCTCCTTTGACAGTACGGTTTCTAATCAATTGGGGATGTACTCATGCGTTACAGATTCGATTTCTTGTAATAATCGATTTATTTTTTAAAGCAGTTTTGATCGATTAAACACATCGAATTCTTATTTTTGCTCACTATTTTGCATTGTTTTATAAACATGCCTAAGAGTTCGAATGTGTATATTTTCTGAATATAAATTTATTTTGTAGGTATGAATTCTATATCCAATGTAACTTGTGTCAATATTTGACTGTAATAGTTTATTTTATTGGTTATCATATATTTACGCATATATATATATAAATAGAAAATATTCATTTACACTGCCACGTTATATTTTCACAATGAAAAAGTATGAATTATCTTTATTACACAATCGATTGGTTTAACGAATATCGAACGATAATTAATATCGAAGCTGAAGAGCAAGTCGCTTCACTATGGAAAACAAAAATTGACGTCTATAAAGTAGTCAATTATTTTGTTTTCGATTCCTTTTCAATAACTTTAAAATTTCATAGGCGTGCATATGTCAAAAGTTAATAAATGGTTGGACGCACTATAATTTGTTTATCGCTGCACACAATAATTAATCTCGACATTACATACATCAACGCCGGCAAAATTTCCACGATTTTGACTAATTATAATGAAATTTACGTGAATAAAACGTGCGCGGTGCATGCGGCTCAATGAACCATTACACGTGATACTTTGTGTATCGTATTAATGTCACGTTGTTATCGTCAGTGCAAAAATATTTATTTGCAGCTCATTTCGCTCTGACATGATGTTGATACATTGTGTGTCCTTGACTCAGGCATAAAGAGCTGGCGCACACTTTGTTTTATTCGCGGGCTACTATTTCTACCTTATTTTACATAGTTTCTTTCTATTTGAAAGGAGCAATGATTTTTTTTAGTCAGTAGGTACATAACGCACTCTTAATAAAACATCGACCTAATCCAAAAATTTTGGCTAGATGTGTTTAGCAAAATATGAACATTAAAGGGCACCCTGCATCGATTAAGAAACAAAATGCGTCTTTTCAACATTGGGAATAATAGGGTCAAAATTGTTAGAATTTATGTTCATTCCCCGTCCAACGAAAAAAGTATACAATTTAGTTTTTGGGCCAATTTCCGCAAGTCAACGATTTTGGATTAAGTCATTGTTTTATTAAAGTGCGATAAACTAAATTAGCAAAAATCGCGTACGACACTAGGTAGGTACGAGCCTGTGGAAACAAGGATAGCGTGAGAGAGGGCTTTACTAATGAGGCACTGCAGTGTGAAGACTGTAATAAATAAAGATATTTTTTTTTGGTCCAAGTGGCGGGTATTGGGTAAAAAAAATAATTAATTGACTTCCCTTAACACTTATCTGTTAGGAGACTGTTTTTATGGTTACATGGTAACCAGAGCTACGATACAGAAGTACTATGTAACACTAATACACAGTTTTGTTCGCAGCCATAGCTCGAAGTCCACGCATTCGGGCAGCCACTCGAGCGGTAGCAGCGGTTATGGCGGCAAACCCTCCACGTCAAGCAGCAGGTCAGTGAATATAAATCATTTAGCGAACTGGAGAGCGATGAACACAATGTAGCTTATTGCGTATTTGGTAACCTTTGCTGAACGGACTTTTTACTTAATTTTAAGTCTAAATGAGTCCATTTCCCTTTGATTTATGTTAGCTCTTAAGCAAAGGTTGTTAAATAAGGCACTGGCGTACATTAATCGATATTGTTATAAGAACTCTACTCTTAACAGTAATAACTTGAGTCAGCCTTCAAAGAAGGAGAAAGATTCGAAAAAGAAGAAGCATATACAGGAGACGGTCACACCTGAGGTGCCAGAGAAGATAGACGTCTGGCCAGCAGAGCCAGTGCCAGTATGCGACGCAAACAAAGAAGAAATCAAAGATGGTGGGTGATGCTTTAAAAGATCTGCTTTTCATAGAATATTTGTAACTAGATTTGATCGCACTGGTATGTTGAATCGTCGTGAATTGATTATGTGCCTGCAATAATGGCTCAGGCTATGTTTCGATGTGTCAATTGCGATTTTCATTGGTCAGTGGCCATGTTCGTTATTTGTATGAATTTTGTGTTCTCAATTTCATATTGCTGCTAATTATGATGTGCACCGCGCTCGGGCTTGGCTAGAGCATACTTTAACCAAACTATTATGTTTAATTAACGGATACTAGCTGACCCGGCAAACTTCGTACCGCCTCAGAATCAATAAATTAAAGCTGAATGATAGTTACAGAATGTTTCAACTTTGGGTAAGGTAAAAACCGAAGTTATCCAGATATAGATTTAGATGTCGATCAGCCTTAAAACAAAGAAATTCAAAATGCCGTTATTTTTCTCAATTTGGCATTCGATCCGTCTTTTATAACCAAAGATGTACGCAGATATCGATTTTTAGGTCAATCAGCCTCAAAATAAATATAAACTCATTTGCAAAAAAAACGGGCACCTAAGCAATGAACCATTTCAAATGTTACTATTGGTTTGTTTGATAATTATAGGTAGTTTTACTTTCACAATTTTGTAAATTAATAAGCAAATAATCGTTTTCCTCAGTATTATCATAAAATTTTGATAAAATTTATGGGTTTTAATGCTAAAGTTCACTAGTAGTGTATGCTCGCTAGTAGTGCATATGCTCGTGAAGTAAAAGTTAACAAAGATTTTTGTTCGTTTTTTCTTTAATAAAGTAAAAGCAGATAAATGTTTAGTATCGAGTGTGACCCCCTCTAGCTGGAATCACAGCTTGAATTCGTCTGGGTATGCTAGCGAGGATATCCCGGATACTTGCTTGCGGAATACGTTCCCATTCCGCGGTAATCACATTCTTCAGCTCTCTGATGGTTTGCGGAGCCGGTTGTACTGATCTCACGCGTCGTTTCAGAACGTCCCAGACATGCTCTATAGGATTGAGGTCGGGACTTCGAGCTGGCCAATCCAAACGACGAATGCCGACCTCTTGCACATATGCTTCCACATCGCCAGACCGGTGGGCGCGAGCGTTGTCGTCCATAAAAATTGAGTCTTCGCCTAAAGCGGCCAATGCGGGTTGTGCATGAGGAATAAGAACTTCCGTTATGTATCGATGTCCAGTCAGTGAGCCGTTTTCAATGAAGACTAACTCTGTACGATCCATTGAATTTATTCCTGCCCAAAACATAATAGAGCCGCCACCATAAGGTGTGATTTCTTCAAAACAAGTCTCTGCAAAGCGTTCTCCTCGTCTTCGTAGCACTCGCCGACGTCGATCTTCACCGAACAGAGATATCCTGGCTTCATCGGAGAACAATACCCTATTCCAGTCTTCTTGAGTCCATGACTCACAATTTCGAGCAAACCTAAGCCTGGCAACTCTGTGCTCACGAAGTAACTTAGGGCCGCGGGCCGGGCGATGACTGCGTATATTGGCTGCGAGCAGCCTCCTCCTGACCGTCCATAGACTAATATGCACATTTCTTACTTCTTCGAGGTTGTTCTTAAGGTCCACATACGAAGACTTGCGTTTTCACAATGCGCGACTCACAAGAAAACGATCATCCCGTGGTTGGGTACATGGTTTTCTTCCAGAACCAGGCCTTCTCTCGACGGAACCGGTGTCTTGATACCGCTGCCAGGTCCTTTGAACCGTCGAGCGACTCACACTTAGCCTCTGAGCCACGAAGCATTGGCTGCAGCCCTCTTCGAGCAGCGCAATAATTTTGGTAGCTTTTACCATTTTCTCTAACATTATTGAGACAGCTAAACAGCAATAAATGAAGCTTTGACAATTAGAATATGAAATAAATTCATAAAAATTGACTAAAAGTTATGAAAACCGATATTATCTTTTGGAACTTCGCACCAAAAATGTAGGATAAAAAGTGGTTTTCTGTAAAAACGAGCATCAAACGAAAATTTTAATTTAGAACGTACTGTTTTAAACACCACGGCATTTTTAAAACTGACCAGTAACATGTACAAATGATTGAAATCATTTTGGTACCGTATTTTTTTTAAAAAGAATTAAAATCCAAACCGCCCGTTTTTTTTGCAAATGAGTGTATTTGAAATGGCGGCCATTTTTCTCAATTTTAGCGTTGGATCTGTCATTTGTAACCAAATATATACCCAGATATCGATTTTGAGGTGACTGGCCTTAAAACAAAGAAATTCGAAATGGCAGCCACTTTTTCAATTCCGACATTGGATCTGCCCTTTGTACCTAAATCCATTGCCAGATATCGATTTTGAACTCGATTAGCATTAAAACAAAGAAATTCAAGATGGCGCCCACTTTTTTCAATTCCGAAATTGGATCTGCCTTTTGTACCTAAAGCCATGTCCAGGTATCGATTTTGAAGTCGATTGGCCTTAAAACGGCGGCCACTTTTTCAATTCAGAAATTGGACCCGTCTTATGTAACCAAAGTTATGCTCAGATATCGAATTTGAGGTCGATTGGACTTGACTCGTCAAGCCCCGTGACGGACGCCGGCGCCCGAGTTTATAGGGTTTCCGCATACATCTATATATATAAGCGGGGCTTGACGGGTTAAAGCAAAGAAATTAATAATAGCATTCCGGTTCTGTAACGGTCAAGTTTAAGTAACGTAAAACTTAACATAAACAATAGCATTCCGGTTTTGTAACGGTCAACTTTTTTTGAAAAACGTCCTTTTACTATATTCCATGCATTTTTATCATACATAGTTACCTTTTGAACCTTCCCTCGACTTCCACAGATAATTCAAAACCAAAATTAGCCAAACCAGTCCAGCCGTTCTCGAGTTTTAGCGACTTAACGAAAAGCAATTGATTTTTATTACATACATAAATACATAGATAAACCAAGATAGTACACTACCGTTGGCTTATATCGATTAATTAAATATAATGGTTCAGTTATAAAATTTCATTAAGTTCGTTTACTTAGTACTGTCTAAAAAGGTTATCTCACCAAAAGAGTATTTTTCACCATAAGATGCACGCGACAGACTTTTTTATAATATCAGTTAAATGATGTTGAAAATAATAGCATTAATAACATTATGCTTTCAAACTAGGACTTTGCTTGTTGATGAACATTTTTGTTAATGTGTGCTCTAGCTATGGCCCACAAGGTTTATAATATTAATGCACAATATATGCACATATATTAATGTTCTTGTGGGTTATCTTTATTCTATAGGTTCTCGCATTTGGATATGGCGTCATAATATACCAGCTGATATACTTTCCAAACACAGTAAATACACTATACACTTAGACAAATATGGGTAATTACATGTAAACCGATGTTATATATAGCCTGCCTATCTACAGTGTAGTGCAACTCTGTCCCGCAACAGAAATTAAAAATGTCGCAAGTTTTAACAAGTAATAGCTTTTGTATGAACACAATTAGTCATTCAGAATTATGGTTCATTTCAATGGAAATTTTAGGCTGCTCTGATTGACTTACGTGTCCCAGTGTGTTATTTTCGCTGAGTTTGTGACATGCTTTTTAACACGCTTTTATTAGCTTCAGACGTATGTATGTATGTTGTCACTTTGAACATGATTTTGACCACCTTCAAAACGTCGGATTAATTCGAATTAATTCAAAGACCGATGACAATTCAATATTTTAAACTAAAAACACGCTTTTATAGAAAATACAAGTAAAAATGAATAAATAATACTTTATTTATTTTTAGTGACATCTGTTGGACAATAGTAGAAAAGAACTAAAAAATGAAAAGTAAATAATAGTTTAAAAAAAACTAAAAAACACACTTTAACCCGTTAAACCCGATTATATATATGTATGTATATAGATATGTGGAGACCCCATATACTCGGACGCCGGCGTCCGTCGCGGGACTTGACGAATCAATCCAACTAAAAAATAGAAAATAAATTTTAATACGTTAGTATGTATGTTAAATGTATTTTATTGTAAAAAAAGCGTGGGGTGCATGGTGTCAATAGTTATAAATATTTTATTGACAGATAATATGAGTAGAAGGATTATCATTTTGATAATATTTTAAAAAGGACCTACTTTTTTAAAGCAAAAATAGGGCGACTTAAGACAATAAAGCAGAGGTTTTTTATGTAAAGGTGACGCTTGTCTGATAGCAAGATTACCCACGAACAGTATCAAAACAAAACCATTTAAACTTATTATTACAAAACACTGCGTGACACTGTATTGCACATATCTCCCTGAGGTATGAGATGTTAAGCCCGTAATGCTCAGTAGTTATCTATATGCTTCACTGACCACTACTAGACAACAACTGGAGGTGCAGATATATGAATACTTCAAAAGCTTTGAACATAGGAAGGGCAGAGATAATAATTTACATACATAATTACAGTTTTTCCTCGAAAGGGTACGCAGAGGCGCAACTAGTGCATCCAATTTTCGCAGTGCGTATTCCGTCCCATGATGTGATAGGGGCAAGCCTATCGCCATATCGGGCACAAAATTCTTTTTTCATTTCTTTTAATATAAATATACTTGTATGTATTTGCTAAACAAAGATAGTTTTTTTTTTCTAAGGAAATAGAAATGCAAGACTGACTGCCTCCGTGGCGTAGTTGTATTACAGTACGACTGCAAAGCTGAGGTCTCGGGTTCGATCCCCGGGTCGGGCAAAGTGATATTGAGTTATTCTATTCAGTATCAGCCCGGAGTCTGGAATTTGTGACCGATATGGCGATAGGCTCGCCGCCTATCACATCATGGGACGGAATGAATGCGAAAAGTGGGCGCACTAGTTGCGCCTCTGCCTACCCCTTCGGGGATAACAGGCGTGAGTGTATATGTATGTATAGAAATTAAAAGATGCGCAGTATTGTTTCTATGGTTTTCAGAAACACTTTTATATGCTTTGTTTTTCCATCTTCGGCGCATTAGGGACGGCTGCGGGTTTCCTCTGACTCAAGTGTCAAGTGGTCGTCCGCAGTCGCCCCTGCGCGGTGCCGCTTAATGCAGCCAGTCTCTTCCTATGCGGGGAACACATTATCTTGCGGCGGACAGCACCCGTGCCAATCTACCCGACCCCCCCTGGTCCCTATTAGTCGCCTCCTAAGACAAGCAACCGTGGTGGAATTCTCCAAGCACCCCCAAACCACAAGGCGGAAATTTTTATATCCTAAATTAATTATTAAAGATAAATTCATTGGGAAACGACTGAGCGTTCAATAGACGTATCCTATCTATTGAAAAGATAAAAAGGCATGTCACAAACTCAGCCAAAATAACACACAGTGCGTGGCTTCGCGCGTGTCAGTCTGGAGACTGAGGGGAACTGATACCGCTGGAAAACATTGTGTTTGTCAGACTATATAGGAATACTGAATCAAATAAAAGCAGTCTGTAAAGTTCCATCGAAATGTATTGCTATTGTAAAAAGTAAAAATCATGAGCCTTTGGATACAATAAACATACAATTTCTTCGAGTTTCATAGTATTTGCTTTGTGTATAATTGTGGATGACTATTTTATAATTGTGTGCGTAATTAATGAATTAGCCTTACAGACATTTGGCCTACCCTTGCTTAATGCGATTTAACTCTACGCACACGGAAGGGGCGCGTCGTCGACCGTTTGCGTTACGAGGTCGCACCGCTTCGTGTGGGATCGTTTTAAAGTGGGCCCATACGATGCGATTTGGTACAGCCGAACCATTAAAATGGTATGCCATCGAACCATATCGCATCGTGTGGGGCACGGTTCCATGGACATTATTATTATTATTGTTGGTACGGCTGGTTCGATGGCTTGTCCATTAAACTTGGTTGCATACAACTGGACGTCGCATGGTACGGTTCGATCGTGTGGCGTGAAGACTGTGCCGCGTGACGAATTGGTCGCATGATACCAAATCGCATCATATGTGGATACTATTATTGTAGACGGGGCTTAATGACAATGAGGGTGATATCCATTGTCGCCACGTTATCACTCTAAAATAAAAGTGGCTAAAACAAAAAAAAATAACGAACTTCACCGCGCTGATTCTCCCCCTTAGAATGTCTCAAAAAACGCAACTCGTAAGTCGATGTCGTTTAATTTCGATCTTTGTAATTGATCGAGCGAACATTCACGTCAGTCATTTGTTAGTATGTCACACAAGACCAATAAAATGAAACGGAATCGTGTCGTGTTTTTTGATTCATTTTAAGTAGTATGGCAAATGAATTTCGATCCCCCTCATTGTCATATAATGCCTCAAGTGATGTTATCGAACGCCATGCTGCATGCACCCACAACTTTGATAACAAAGTACTTTATTATCAAAGTTGTGGGTGGCATTGGTTCTGTTGTTGAGCAACCAGCACTGCATCAATTGAACTATCTGCTGCTTCATCAAACAGATGAGTAATGAAAGGATGGTTAAAACGAACATTTAAGTCTCACTCTCAATAAAACAATGACCTAATCCAAAACTTTGGCTAGATGAGTTCTAGCAAAATATGAACCCAAAGACCAAGAAAACAAAAGAAACAAAAGCTTCTTTTCAACATTGGTCCCCGCCCAATTAACAAAAAAATGTATACAGTTATTTTTGGGACGATTCCCACAATTCTACGATTTTGGATTAGGTAATTGTTTTATTGAGTGCGAAGTTTTACTGTTTTTAATTTCTGGTGAGGGATTAGCATAGTATTGAACGGTTTATGCATGTCCACTCCTACTAGTATCGGAAGTGAATGTCTCGTCGATCCTATGTGCTCATACTGGACAGTGGAGCGTCAATTTCTTACGCCTCCTCTTAACTAATTAGGTCGGGGAAAGGTCTTCGCATATAGTATGTATAAACTTGTAACAAAATCTCTGGCTATGTATACTGTTCGTATCTGGCTGGTTTCGATGACATTAAAAAGGTTACATTTAAAAATCGCTTACCATCAGGCGAAGGGCATGCTCGTCATGCAATTCAATAAAAAAATGACTGCCAAAACTAATTGTCGCTTTTTTATCTGAAATCCTAAAATTACTACAGCAACGAGATCATGGCAAAATGGGACATATATACCGTAATTAAATGTAAATAAACTGAAAAAAGAAGTCTTAAGCTTGCATATAAAATGTGAAGAAACTTTTCCCCTGCCTAATATGATTTTATCGGGTTGTATACTTGTTCAAAAGTATTTACTTGTGTTACATTTAGTAATATACAAAATTCTCCTAATAGTATAGATTTAACTTTACGTTATTTGACGTTTAGGTAGGCTCATTTTGAACATTACAGATCACGTTTGTAAATGTCGACGTGCACAATGGTTTGAAACAAAGTTAGAATTTATAATAATGTGAAGTTTACCCGGCCTGGATTTTTCTGCGCACGTGACCTATGAAGGCGCGTGCTTAAAAGTCTCGTGTTTGAACTTTGAAACAACTTGCTGTTTTTACACAGTCTTCCCATCCAGTCTAACTTTTACTGTGTTTTGTTCCAAATTTAACTGAACCACACATAGTGACTGACATTTGCCAGTCTTCAAAATGTTTTTAAGGGCTCGAGAATCGAATAAGTCCCGAGGTGAACACTTGTAATTTTTAAATGAACGTTTTTGGAGTCACCGTGGCCACTGGAGAGGTAACAAGATCTTTTACGGCAAATAGTTATTGTTTCCGATGGCTGTAAGAAGTTTTGGACCTGTAGGTACTCTATCGGGCTTGATATTTAACTAAATGTAAATAAAAGGTATTTTACCTGCCCATTTCTCCTAATGACAAAAATACGTTGTAACCAAACTAAACGTCATCATAACCTACACAAGACTTAGCACTGTTATTCCTGTTTATTAAACTTATTTGGTTATTATATAGTTATAATTATAAATTAATACGCGCGAACACAATAAATTATTTATAATTACAAATCTTTTATATATATTATGCTCTCGATATGTTAACTGTAAAATACCTAACACAACAGGCACACATAAACATTTTTCCAATAACAAAATTACCCTATTAAATACCCTACATAACCCTACAAAATTCGAGAGTACAAATGTCACGCAGCGCACCATTGGAACTGACTAGGGATTGCAATCCGGCGTCATTTTCAATCCGGCCGGATCCGACCGGATTACCACCGATCCGATTGGTCAAGTCAGGACGATTTTCGTCTTTTGGTTCAAAATGAACTGTTAGTTAATATGTTGAGATTAGACAACAAGCAAACAATCAAAATCTTGTAGTGTTGGTAACTCATGAATTTGAACGATGTAACGAGTAGCTGAGTTCCTAGATTTCACTTTCACAGATAGATAAATTATTTTAGTAAGTAACTTTATAAAATCTAATATAATTAACCTTACGTAATTTACCGAGATGAGACACAATAATTATTAAAGTATTTGAGAATACTAACAAACAAGTCTTGTATTCTTTTTTTTATTGCTTTGAATGACTATACGAGCATGCCGTTCGCCTGATGGTAAGCGATACGACCACCCATAACCAGTAATGAAATGAAATAATTTATTCGAACCCATAAAATGTTATATATTATTTAGAGTCCGTCAATACTTACACCACCACCAGTTCGGAAAGCATTTCTCACCAGAGAAGAACGGGCAAGAAACTCTAGTGTTGCTATTTTCAAAATCAGTTCAAGGTATAAAATACATGATACAGGGAAAAGAATACAAGTACCTATTTGTTTAGTACCAACACCATCCAGCACCTTTAGTTACTTAGTACTGTGTGGCATTCCACTGGCCTCGTCATCCTGAGTCATAAGATGTTAAGTCTAATTTTTAGGGACCGGATAATGTTATGCAACATAAAAAGTTTGATATTTATGCATGAAAATGCACGAAAGCTGGTAGAATATGCATGTTGCGTATTCCTAAATGATAAGGTTTAGAAAACAAAAAGAAAACTGAGTGAATTTTTTATTTCAAAATCAGAATACTATAATTAACTAGCTGACCCGGCAAACGTTGTTTTGCCATATAAATAATTTCCTAGCAGATCAGTTTTCGACCGGAGAGGAAAAATGATTAAATAACTAAAATGGCTATTAAAAAATAAGGGTTGATCGTAGAGGGGTGAAAATTTAGGGTTATAGGTATTTTTGTATGCTGTATCATAAAAAAATTAAAACAAAAAATTTTGTCTGAAAAATAAAAAAAAAAATTTAGGGGTGGTCCACCCTTAACATTTGGGGGGATGAAAAATAGATGTTGGCCGATTCTCATAGATACCGGATAAGCACAAAAAATTTCATCAAAATCGGTCAAGCCGTTTCGGAGGAGTATGGCAACGAAAACTGTGACACGAGAATTTTATATATATAGATTAGTAAAGTATCCATTGATATACGATAATTGGTGCAGTACCTAACTTTATTTGACTGCCTCGGTGGCGTTGTTGTATTATAGTACAACTGCAATGCTGAGGTCTCGGGTTCCATCCCCGGGTCGGGCAAAGTAATATTGAGTTTTTCTATTCAGTATCAGCTCGGAGTCTGGAATTTGTGCACGATATGGCGATAGGTTCGCCCTCTATCACATCATGGGACGGAAAGACAGTGAAAAGTGGGTGTACTAGTTGCGCTTCTGTCTACCCCTTCGGGGATAATAGGCGTGAGTGTGTGTGTGTTTAATAATCAAGTATTTTTCCAAATATTCAGTAGTAAGATTGTAGCGCACGAAATATTTTCCTCACAAACTTCAATAATTTCCGTCGTATGTAAATATTCCAGGACAGTCAATTATCCACGAAGACATACTTTTTATTGGGGAGACATGGTCGACTATAAAATCTTGACAGTTCAATGAACGCGCTCGTCATCAATGAAAGCAATAATGCGTAATAGGTCGGGAGAGTACTGCGGTAGGCACATCGACGATAGACGACCTTTTGTTTCTTTCATATTATTATCGTAGGTACCAAAGAGCATTATAATACTACGGGTAGGTACCAAAACAAAAGATGCGCTGCTGGTGAATGCGCTGCGCTCGAAATGTATTGAAATTGTATTGATAATATGCATCATAACTATATTTTAGAGAAAATATGTTATTAGCAACGAGAATGGCTTAAATATCCAAATGCATATTATGCAAATATGCATATGCATATAATCCGGTCTCTACTCATTATGTCCAGTAGTTACATGTACAGTTACATGTTACAGTTGTCCATATATGACGTACACCATCATGATTTGATGAATATGGCCAATGAATGGCACAACTATCACAATAATGAGTTTCTATTAAAATTACAACTCTTCAATTTAATCAACTTACTATAAATAATCATTATTTTAACTAAAATTTTAAGTAATAATTGTCTTAGTATTCATTGTCAGTATCACGCGACGAACGACTCGCACGCATGTACACCACGTGCAACCCATCTGAAGTACCTACTCATGCAACAGTTCTATTATTTTACCAAAAATTGCTAGCACCGGATACGGTCGCCGCATCCGGTACATTGGTACCGGATCCGCTTAACGTTAAATGAAGCCGGATCCGTCGGATTACCGGATCCGTTTTTTCCGGATTGCAATCCCTAGAACCTGACCGACATGCCATTTAATTTAATCGGTTAACTGTCTATGCGAAATGTATTGATTATAATTGTTGTCTAACAATTATAATCAATAAATTTCGCATTGTAAAAAATTGTTTATTTTTTTTTGCTTTGTCTCTGACAATTAGTTGTTTTTAGTTATTTGTTTGTTGTACACCGTAGTTCCATTGACACAAGTCATCGTTAACACTTTCGTAAGAAAAGGTTGACTTTCATATGTCATTATTTGTTTACATTTAGTTAAATACCTAAACCAAGCTAATACTATCTAATATATTGTAACTAAACCGATAGAGTATAGTATTTAGCCAGTGACTAATGTGTTTACACACGCGGATACAATATTGCCAACATACAGTTAGAGTTCTGTAGTTTCGGTGTCTAGGTATTTTCCGCGACATTATTTATCGATTTTCCAAGCTATCGACGTTCCACTGTCCAGAACATTGAATGCGTTTCGAATATTTAATAATCAATTTATAAATAGTAATTAGAATAAATAAATAGCGATATTTTATTACGCTTAGCATACAAATACAATTGTAAATAAAATTGTTTGTTTACTTATTCTAATTAAAATTACATCACGAATTCGTTTATAACAACCCCTAACTTCCGTTTAAATCATATCATTAGGCCTGTCGTAATTAGGAAACATTACAAGTGAAGTTAACTACCCGAACGTTCATTAAGAAAGAATTGCTGGAGTTGTGATAATCGAGAGGTTTATTTCGCTTCTCGAGTGGAAATTGATCGCGTAACACATTACACGGGACGTCAGCGTGATACAACGTACTCTGGAACCACTGACGTCATGCTAATCAAATTGTTTTCTAATGGGGTACGTAACGACTAGAATGAGTTACTTCTAGAACAAATTCCGCGACCACTGTAGGCGGTTAGGTTAGGTTAGGTACATATATCGTACGAGCTTGTCGGTCTAGGCTACCTATTGCATCGTCAAACAGTGCTATTTCAAATTAGTTATTTAATTATCATAGGGCTTAAAATCTGTTGACGTTCAAAATTGAGTGTTATTGCAGTTAAGTCGTAAGCAGACACGTCAGCGTTCACTGCAGTCACATGTTTTTATTTATTGTTACGTAATAAACATCAGCACTCGAAACGTGACATGTTACTCATATTTCAGTTTCAATACTAAGCCGGCTCGTTCAGACCAAAGGCCCTCTCTCTAGGGAACACGTGATACAAATCCAATTTGAATGTAAAGCGTTGTTTAGGCTAGCAAGAAAACTTGCAGAAGTTATCTTGCGCATGCTATTTTTACCGTGTAAACATTCACGGGAAGCTGCCTTCAGCAATGTTTTGGAGGTTGCAGGATTTCTGGCAAGTCGCATGTGTAAACACCATTTGACAACTTGCACGAGAACTTGCAGTTTATTATGCGTGCCAAAAAAAAATTAACTTGCTAGCTAATAGATTACGTTTTTTTTTGTTTCACACGGAACGGGCTAAAGTCAAAGACCATGCTGCCAAGTTATAAGTTTGTAGTATTACCGAAATGTCGATTTATGCCGCCAAGCAGTACCTATTATACATGCACCAACATGTAATTTGTGGGCATTATAAAACTTAGTCCATCGGGGGGGTACCAATATCTATTTCTACCGCCAAGCAGCAGTGTGCATGCACGGTTGTGTTTCGTTTGAAGCACATTGTAACCAGTGTTACTACTGGACACAATTAGGGCTGCCATCATCTAAATTGCCGACGCCGGATAAACGCGGCAAAAAACCCGGACATTTGGGTGAAATATGGGTCTTTCCCCGGACACCTCTGAAAAAATATTTTACCGTTCCTTTCAAGAATGCGGTGAAACACATGAATTTTTGACTAAGATTTATTTCAATTTGTCGTTTATCTATAAAAAAAAATGGATTTCCCCTGACAACAAAAGTGTCCGGGTTTTGCCCGGACAATTTTTTAAATCCCTGCCGGACGGCCCCCGGACACCCTTCAAACTAGGACAAATCCGGGGAAATCCGGACGGATGGCAGCCCTAGACACAATGAGACTTAACATCGTATGTCTCAGGATGACGAGCGTAGTGGAATGGTGTTGCTGCTGTTTATCGGTGGTCGTATCGCTTACCATCAGGCGAACGGCATGCTCGACTCGTCATTAGATACAATAAAAAAAACTTAAAATCTTATCAGGTTGACGAGCGTAGTGAAATGGCACGCAGTGCTTTGTAATGAAAAATTCTATTTCAGGTTAGTACTATTAAGCCGATTATTTTGTTTACAAATATACCTTCCCCTACATAAAAATCAGACAACAGTGTTGGATGTGTTGTCATTCAGTTTTATGAACAAAAAAACAAGGCAATTATATTCTCAGAATAAAGATGCTTATAGTTCTTATTCTGTGATTATATTCCTCGGCTTTTCAAGAACGTGCACAAGTTATCTTGGTGGTCAGTAGCAAAAGCGTGTTGCTAAAGAATTATTGCCGCTAGTGTAAACGCACTTGGAAGTTCTTGCGTAATAAATTGCTGATAGAACTTGCTAGTCTAAACTTAGCTTAACGTTTATTGTTCCATACATAATCATGAAATATATAATTGATTATTGTGCGTCATAGTAGGGTGACGGTTACAATGGGATTATGAGCCCCCGTCTAGATATTATTAATAATTTAAATAATAAACTTGTTAGACGAGGTTATGTTTGATAAATGTAGAAGTTATTGTACTCTCAGAATACGATCCAATTTACTCGGCTATGGTTGGAATAATAATTCCGTAGGGTATAAATGTGGGGATAATTTTTTTTTCTTAGTATAGTTACATATATATATGTATACACACTAAAAAGGCCCATGTGCCAATTGGCCGCTATACACGTACTACGCCGTTTAAAAAAAATATAAATATTTTTAAATGTTACACTTTCTATTGCCAAATTTACTAAATTTCAACTGCTACTAAACGTAGCATTATAATTGTACGTCATATTTTACTTATTCATCTAACAAAGAACATAATAACACAATTACAAAATTTTGCACTCTTTACCTACAGCGAAATCGTTGCTCCATTGGACGTATAAGTGTCTAACCAGCTGATTGGCCCGAAAACACAAACAAACACGCGAGAATTCCCCGCGTATAAATCTCAAAGTATCCATTTGGCCCTTGTACATTTAAATTTATGCTACATGGGTAGCATACTGTGATAAAAAATGGTGTTTCCATGCAGAAATTATTTATTTTTATTAGCTCACATGATTAACTATACCCATAAGATGCGTTTACCACAAAAAAGTGAAAATAGCCAAATTGTTAGTTTGGCCGTTATACATAGGACCCATCGATATACCAATCATAATATGTTAAGTGTCGCGAAACAATTCTGATTGACCGATTTCCTTGATCTACGTAGAGATATCCATCAAGGTTTAATTTCGGTCGTGCGGTATTTCTTTACCCGCAACGTGGGATAATGCGTATTTGTAAACAGGTCCGTCTGCGATTGGTGGCTGTTGTCACTCGAAAATTGGCTTTGTTTCACTGTATATCACTCCCGCCAGCTTCTTCTCAATGGTCGTTCCTAATTAACACACAGAGATAAAAAAAAATACTAACACATGTTTATATGATATTAGTATTAGTGTAATATATTCATTTCGTAGAGCATTTGTGCTTTTACAATTGCGCTCACATAGTTATATTAAATAAATTATTATCGTTACAGAAGACCAGGGCGCTCGGATAATCAAAACTTCGCGCCTGTGCTTAATACATTTTCCCTCTCATATATTCTATAGGTTCTACGCTACGGAGTTAGTACGACTGCAAATATAGACATTATCAGAAGGTAACGTATGTATGCACAGGCGTCGCGAACCCGCGTTGGTACGGTGACGGTATGTACAATCAGGCCTCGGTGGGTATGACGGTCACGTGACACACGCCCGACGAACGCTCACTCGTAGCAAGTACCAACCAAAAGGTCCATGTACTTATAGCTAACTTATTCCCCAAACGTAAGTCGCTTGACCGCCGCAAGCGTTTATGATTTGACAATGGCGAGAATCGCCCGTCACTGGGACGATAGCAATCGGACATGTGATCGAGTCTGCAAAGGCCAAGTTTGTAAACCACCCGCCCAGAACCCACGAATGGGTTACTAAATTTATATGGACAATATGTTGTCTATATATACTTATATATGTACTTATAAGTATACTACACACAGCTAGATATAGTATTGTATTTAAAAAATTAAGAGCACGTTATGTAGCTATAATATAATGACACACAAAATGACATTTAAAATCAGCCACGCACTTGACGGTTGCTGTATCTACATGTTAGTTGTCAGTCGATGTGGTCGCATTGTGTTCTTTTCTTTCAGATATTTAATTTGATTTGTGAACATGTCGGTGCATGTTTATCTTTCGTCTGTGTTTTTTTCGACAGTCGTTCTTACTCCCGCGCCGAGCAATGCCAAGTGCGACGATGTCGCGGAGAATATGGACACCTCCGCGCCCGTCAGCACTGACAAACAGGAGGTAAGCGTTTCACACATAAAGATTACTAAACAAATTTTCTCGCGATCAGTGGGGCTAGGACATGAAAAAAAAAAACACGATCCGTCTCCGCTTCGTTTTAATGTGATTAGTTGAGTGACTGACGTATCGGTATTTTGATGTTTGTGATTGATCGAGAGACCGACACGTCAGTCGCTGAACCAATCACAATAAAACGAAGCGGAAACGGCATCGTGTTTTTTTTCACGTCCTAGCCCCACCGTTTAACTCCCGACGCAACGTTTCGAACGCTTTGTAGCCTTCATGCCTCATGGTCCAGAAGTTTTATTCCAATGTCGAACATTCGCGTAAATATCAGGAATCGTTATGTCTATACCTACCTACTCCCAATTAAATATACAGAAATCAATGTTTGTTTGAGCTTGCACTTGCGGTTATAGTCTTAGTACATTTAACATTCCTACAGTAGGTGGCGCACGTGTGGTCCCCGCACATGCAATGAAATCAATTTCAATAAATTAAATTTTTAACACTTTAATGTTTTATAATATAGTTTAGGACTCAATAGGTAGCGCTGTGGTCTAGATCTATAAGGTTGAAACGCTCTCGCGCTGATTACTTACTATAAACGATTCCAAATCGTTCTTATTAGTATTATAGATTGAGTGCTACACACGGACTAGTCCCCCATCACATCCGGTGGCACGTACGCTGCGTGCGCATTAGCTCCTTTGAACTTCTACCCCCCGCACGTGCATGTCTACTCACGGAACAACGTGCTAATTCCCCTTTCAAACTAAAACACAACCCGTTGGAGTCTTCTGATGGGCGGTGGTTTACTTCCTCCTCACAGTCTCACGTGACTTTTTCCCCATACGTTATCGGATACTTCATGAAAATCCACATTCGGGAGCGGACGTGCTTTATTAGTGGACGTGTTTTATTCAATTAAAAAGTAATGGACACAAATAGAAATATACGAAGTTTAGTGCGGGAAGTGAAGTGTGTTCGTGTTTTATTAGTGCATCCGTTGCAATGCAACTCGTATAAACTTCAATTAGTGAATAAAAGGAACAAGCCGAGACTTTGATTTACCAGTGCTTACTTTATTACAGTATACAGCGCTTAATTACGTTGTATTTTATTACACACATTTCTTTAGAAACGAATGGGTCACATTCCCTTATACGCCTCACGTTATAGTTTTCTAACACTGATTGTCCACGAAACTGTGCTACTAATTAATAATGCATAAACACAGGCTGCGTTTTGTTTGTAAAAAACCCAAATGCCCAAAACATTGTGTTGCATACCCTAAATGTAAGTCGCTATGGCACAGTCAGTTCGTTAAGCCGTCTGTCCTGTTTACTCAGAGGGATAATGGGAGGTGCGGGGAGTTGACGGTTAAATGCAAAGGTCGATACCCAAACGTGACCTGTGATGAGCAAGACAAAATCCTGTATCACACAGAACCCCAGAATTATCGTATCCATAAAAAATCAAATACCGCAAAATCTGCGTGCACGTTTCGAGAATGTTCTGAACATACCCGTCTTCAGACCTTTGCGGCATTGGCGCTCATACCAAAACAGCACGTAAGAAATGTGGACGAAATAAATAATGTGTTTGCAATTCCGTTTTGTTTCAACGAACCTATGGAGACGTTTGACGTACGTGTGGCAGAGGATACTAGAGAATCCGCTCATATGTCCTCGGAGGTGACTGCTCTGCAGCAGAGTCTAGTTGGAGTCACGTCGATAAACAACCGTGAAAAGAGACGTTTCATCAACAATTTGATTTCGAAATATGTGGAACAAAAAATCTCTTTTGCGAATCTCACGGCGATACTCCGTGCAAAGGTGGGTGTGCCGAAAGAGGTTATTCTAGTGCCCCAAGAGAAGGTGCGAAGTCCAGGTCCTCATTGTGCGCGTGTAGACCAGTTGCAGGCAGTCGCAGTTAGCTTCTCCCGATGTACAACACGCGAGACTTACACAAACTCGGTATGTAGAAGTGATAGGACTAATAGTCAGCTCATTTTAGTATAAGATCGCATTAGACTACGTATAGTAACTTAGCATGACTACAGAGTATACATCCTGATACGTCACTTAACGAAAACACACGTACGCAAATCCAAGTTTGGTGTAGTTTATCCTGCTTATGGATACTCGGGGTAGTTATCAGGCGAACGGTTTGCTAGTTTCTTCAATTAATTATAGCGAAATAGAGGGTTCTGGTCTACCATGCCGGTCGAAACTGCGTATTCGTTTTGTAGAGAAAATTTTCTGTACCATGAAATTAGTTCTTATGCGATTCCTTCGTTCAAATACGCTATCGACATGGGAATCAAACTTCGTACCTTACGGTCTTTGCTTGTCTTATTAAATATAAAACCCTTATCGAAGACATAAGCATTCGTTATAACATCTTTTCTACCGAACGTTTCATAATAATTTTTATTCATAATCGTTTTAAACCTTCGGTAATTTATTATCCATGAGACCGTTATTCTATACCTTTTAACAAATATTGTTCTAGGTGACGTCAGCTGTTTCCTCGCCGTCGAATGTCACGACCAACTTCGTCACCAGCCGGCCTACTTCGTCATACTCCACGGTAAATCTAACTAGAACAGTTTTCTTGGCACGTAGCCGCTACTGCTGCGTATAACTACATCAATGACAGCTTAATGTCGATTGAAAAACATTGTATCTATCGATGATGGCGTGGAGGTTGTTAAAAAAAAACAAAATTGGCTCCGTGGCGTAGTTGTATTACGGTATGATTGCGAAGCTGAGGTCTCGGGTTCGATCCCCGGGTCGGAAGTGACATTGAGTTTTTCTCTTCAATATCAGCTAGGAGTCTGGAGTTTGGGCGATATGGCGATAGGCTCGCCCCCATCACATCATGGGACGGAATAAGGGCGAAAAGTGGGTGCACTAGTTGCGCCACTGCCTACCCACCCCTTCGGGGATAAAAGGCGTGTGCGTGTGTGTGTGTGTATTAAAATTTGGATATCCAATATCTAGATTTAGATTTCTCGAAATTCGTTCCAAAATAAATAATTTGCAATCTTGTAGCCCTTCCACTAAATAAGTGAAAAGGAAATCAATTGCTTATTTGTGATGTCAAGGGGCATTATGGTACGGGCATACAAAGTGGTCGAAGTAACCCTATTAAGGCCGAGACATAAAACATTTGGAATATAACATGAACCAATTGATGTGAATGACGATGATGATGATGAATGATGTGATTTTTTTCAGAGGATTTTATTATAGAATTACCTATTCGCTGTTATGTTTAGAATAATATAATATATCCATACAGAATATATACTATCAGAAAATTTGTTATTTTACCGCCAGCTTAAAATTTATGAAAATGCAATCATCATCATCATCAGCCACATAAAACCCACTGCTAAACATAGAATGTCTAGACGGAATGAATGCAGTGTGTAAGATTAAATAAATATATAATGCACGAAGCAAACACACCATACCAACCCTGCATTATATACCGCCCACTACTGAGCACGGGCCTCCTCTACTACTGAGAGGGTTCAGGCCTTAGTTCACCACGTTTGCGTAGTGCGGGTTGGCGGCCTTCACTTGCCTTTGAAATTATTTTTAGATTACACACAACATTGCATAAACAAGGTTAACCTTTCCATTTATTGGCTTCCTTCAAAGTTACGTCACCGATATGCGATACTCTTGTCGCATTCGCGTGATTTGCAAACTTTTTTCCTTTTCAGTAGGTACAACTCCGAAAGTCCGAAGTTTGTAACATGGTGTCAACACCATTTGGAAACTTGTTACTTTTACGCTTGTTTGATTATTGACGCAGAATGGAATTTTTCTAAAAATTCGTTACGGTCAAATGGGGCAATAGGTATATGGATGAATTTTTGAAGTGAAACTTTTATATCGACGTTCGGGAGAAATTTATGTTGTAAAAATTGTCACACGAAAATCGTCACATTTCTGTCACTTTGGACCGTCACGGCGACGTTTTCTAAATAAAATGAAATTTAAAATTAGAAAATAATTATTAACATGTAGAAGGTGTCGAACCCACATTCATCAGGTCGGCGCGTATCTAAATGACATTTGGCCAATTTGGCAATTAGTACTTATAACATGCAAAATTGTGAGAGTATTGTTACACTAGTTTTTTTCCGCGGCTCCGTCCGCGTGAATGTGTTTTCTCGGGATAAAAGTCCTGTTTTATATTGTCCCGGAATAAAAGTAGCCTATGTGTTAATCCAGTACATGATCTACCCGTGTGTCAAATTTCATCGAAATCCGTTCAGTAGTTTTTGAAAGAGTAACAAACATCCATACATCCATACATTCTTACAAACTTTCGCCTTTATAATATTGGTAGGATTACTGTAATACGAATGCTGAGTACAAGTGCGTTGTCATTGATTCAGTCCAAAGGTCCTTTATAATTTAAATGGTAGTAACGGCTTATTCGGCTTGTATTTAACAGTTGTTATTTTTGTTAACCTCACTTTTGATTGTAAGTATTAGTAAATATATATTAATTTATTGAAATTGCGTTGAATATTAATTGCAATTATAATCCTTGCACCTTGCGGGCGATGTCTTTGGCTGTATTTCTTCCATAAGTACAGACAGAGAGTGTACCTCTGCAAGGTGTACACACCGCGACACTAGAGTAACGTACCTTAAAGGGGCCTCTACGTGTTCGGTCCATATCCGCACGCTAGCTTTCCAAAAGGATCGGTCTTTGTGCCGTGATTTCCAGCAGAATTATAGTAATGAAATGTTATAATTATTATAAGAACAATAAAAAATAATCGATTAAAAATGTTTTACTTCATACGGTGTACATTAATACATATTACACGCACACACGCACGCACACACACACACACACACACACACACACACACACACACACACACACACACGCACTCACACACACACACACACACACACACACACACACACACACGCACTCACACACACACACACACACACACACACGCACACACACACACACACACACACACACACACACACACACACACACACACACACACGCACACACACGCACGCACACACCACACACACATACTTTTTTTATTGGTCTTATTGTTGTCACACAAATATGGAGCGATTAATTATAATAAATATTATTGTATTCGGTTATTTAGAATTATATAGAATTATTAATTTAGGGGAGGCCTACGTTCGTCAGTGGACTTTATGTGGCTAAAGTAATAATGATGATGATGATAATAGTGAATTTGGGTGTAATGTTTTCATTATTAATTATTATTGCCTGTATTCACCGCTGAACCCACCATTCACATCATTTTATGGTGCTGAAAAACTATTTTCCAATGAAATATCAAAAAGTTGTGTTAATTCAATTTATCCCCGAAGGGGAAGGCACAGGCGCATACAGTGCACCCACTTTTCGCCATTATTTCGTCCCATGATGTGATAGGGGGCGAGCCTATCACCATATCGGGCACATATTCCAGACTCCGAGCTGATACTGAATAGAAAAACTCAATATCAGTTTGCCCGACCCGGGGATCGAACCCGAGGCCTCAGGACTTCAGTCGTAATACAACCGCGCCACCGAGGCAGCCTCGGCAGTTTCTGGTTTAAAAACAGTGGATTGAGGTACAAAGCCCTTTAGTATTCTCGGGCGTTTTTATTGTCGTTTGTTTGTGAATTGTGCTATTTACTGGAAGTCACGAGTTCTGAAACAAGTCACAAGTTTTAAAAGTAAACGATTTTTTTTTCTTTATGTTCACTGTTCATTACTCTTCTGTTATACAATTATTGTTCTTGTAGTAACGAGTCAAGCCACATATTTTGACCAAGATGTAGAGTTTATGAAGGTTGGACGTGTAGATTTAGAACCTTGGCTCTATATGAGATCTGGTAACTTTTTGAAAATGCGAGCCATATAATGATCTCGAATTGGCAATATTTTACGTGAACATGTTTTTGGTGGGATTACTCATTCGACATAGATACAATTTAACTCCAGCCATAAAAAATATGTACAGCCCAGTGTTGGGCGCGGATATCTTTTTATCAAATCTGACAACCACCACCGTACCTGGTAGGGAAAATTCTATGGTAGGTACGTATTTGATGTTTCTATAGCTTTCCAGACAGCAAACATTATAATCGTTCCCGTCAAGCTCTGCTTATGTGTATATAGATGTATAGGGAAACCCTATATACTCGGACGCCAGCGTCCGTGGCGGGGCTTGACGAGTCAAAAATACTGGAAATGTCACAATTCATAAATATTTTAGTATTAATCAAGAAATTCTGTTAGCAACAAATACTAATGTCGGTTACCTACTCATCTGGAAATGCTCAATATGTCACGTGTATTTTTTATCTTCTCGATTTGTAATCATCCCATTTTTACCGTCACGTTATACGAGTTATATGTGAATGATTGAGGAATATGGTGCTGAAGAAGACGTAGTGACTAAAATTAAGATAGCTAGACTAAGGTGATTTGTATATTCGGAGAGAATAAATGATAGGAGACTGATGTAAAAGATATTATATAAAGTGAGTGTTGTAGAGGCGGTAACGGTGGACCGTACTGAACCTCCAAATGTCAGATTCATTTTTCGTATCTGCCATGTCAAAAGTAACCTAGACTGGGAATACATGAGAAGATTTATAAAAGTGAAAGAAATGAAAGAAGTTTCCGAGAATTGAGCAAAGTGGTAATCCAGTATCTGCCCACCTCTATGGGCTAAATAAAACATAAATATTTTTTATTTATGTATGTCGTACAGTATCTGTATTAGTGTATTATGCTTAGACGGGGTTCTCGTGCGTGATCTCCATGCACGACGGCATCGTGAAGTACACCACTTCGTCCCTCACCACCACGCTGGGCTTCCCGAGGAACATGTGGATGGGAAGATCATTCATCGACTTTCTTCATCCACGGGTCAGTACATTAACGAACAATCAACGCTTATGCATGTCTTTCTACTAATAAATATTTTTAGACGGAATACTATTCATGAAAATAAATCTAGAAGTAATGATCTTTTGAGAAAGAAAATTTAAGAAACACTAGCTTTGCCCGCGGCTCCGCCCGCATTAAAAAGTTTTTCCGGGATAAAAGTCCCGGTTTATATTTTCCCGGGATAAAAAGTAGCGTATGTGTTAATCCAGGACATGATCTACCCGTGTGCCAAATTTCATCGAAATCCGTTCAGTAGTTTTTGCGTGAAAGAGGAACAAACATCCTTACATCCTTACATCCATACATCCAAACATCCAAACATCCAGACATTCTTACAAACTTTCGCCTTTATAATATTAGTAGGATTGTAATATATTATGCAATAGTTTTTAGTAAACCAAAAACGATGTATCCGCAGGATCGCAACACATTCGCGTCACAAATCACGAGCGGGCTCGCTGTGCCGACTATTGTAAATAGTACGCAAGAAAAAGGTAAACCATTGATATTACATTGATCTAACTGGGTAATCCAAAAGGTTATTTCATTGCGTTACTTAGAATCGCTTAAAAACTGCTTTCTGCCTGGTTTTTCTCGTATTTTATTGTTTGCGCTGCGAGTTTTTATTTTTACTTTTTTTTTGTCATTATTAAACATAAGATAATAAAAACGACTGGTCGAATTACAATGCAAGTTAAACAGTACATCCGAAACTGCAGTAAACATAGGGGCTTGCTGTGGGCTCTTTTATCCTACATTATGCTTTGGTAAGTAATACAAATATGTATTTAGAATTCAAGTACAGGAAATAAATATAAGACAATGAATGATAGTTTAGGAGAAAAATGATATTTTGTCGCTGAGGAATCAGCAGCAGGCTACAGGCTAGCAAGTTGTAGTTTGCATGCGGTTTTAATTGACATAGCTACATGTTGAAAAAATCGCCATTCTTTGTAACTATAATGCCAGATTGTGCGTTTTTAAGACTCCATAAAGAAAAAAGTTCTCAATTCGTCTGTTTTTTTGAGAACCCATTTCAGTTAATATTGATACTACGATTTACTTGTTTTTTTTTGTGTTTTCAATTTAATTAAAGTTGAATAAGTGTGTAATACGACATTTGTGAGTAAAACTGATCACCCTTTTATCCAATATAACAAAAACTATAAAATGTTTTATATTTGTCTTGACTAAGAATGGTTTTCTGGCAAATTGCTCTTTGAGTTGAGTATTTATTGTGAATTAGATTCAATTATAATACAGCATACAGTCCCTATATCTATTAAATTATATGAGACATCTGTAAAACTGGTAAGAATTGTTTCATAAATCGTTTAGAATGATGCCCTCATATACACTTATCAAAATTCGCATAGCATCTAAGACATAATTACAGTCTACCTATGACACCATAATTTGTATGTTTTTTTTTTATATATCAATGCTAACAAAATAACATACAAGACAGTATTAACGTGTGAAGGGCTAATTGACTTAGCGAATTATTATGCGGCATTGAATTTTATAAATATTTGGAATCAGTACATAATTCCATGTTAAAAAATGTCGGGTAAATCAATTTTCGTTTCATCCGTTGCTTTTATAGAATACTAGCTTTTGCTCGCGGCTCCGCCCGTGTGAATGAGTTTTTCCGGGATAAAAGTCCCGTTTTATATTTTCCCGGGATAAAAAGTAGCCTATGTGTTAATCCAGGACATGATCTACCCGTGTGCAAAATTTCATCGAAATCCGTTCAGTAGTTTTTGCGTGAACGAGTAACAAACATCCATACATCCAAACATCCATACATTCTTACAAACTTTCGCCTTTATAACATTAGTAGCATTGTACATTAAGTTTAATTTGTATGTTTTTAACATGTACGTCGATCACCAGGCAATCCCGCTTCCACAATGGTATGTCGCATCCGCCGCTACCGAGGGCTCTCCACAAGTTTCGGAGTGAAAGGCCGAGTGGTTACCTTCATGCCGTTCTTCCTCAAGTTCACCTTCAAAAACATATCCAACGAGGAGGGCAAAGTTATATATTTGGTTATTCAGGCCACTCCATTTTTCTCGGCCTTTAGGAGTAAGTTACATTTAAATGAGCGCATTCAGCGCGAAACTGGCCTAACTATTGTAAAACAATAACCTGAGGTTAAGGTAAACATTGCATTATGGCCAGAACGAAAAGGTATGACACATATTTTTTTCTGGAAATGATACAAAGTTCGCCTAAGCTGGTTGGCAAGAAAGTAATCGACGATGGGTGGGTTAATAATATGATGTATTAGGCCGATTTTGCGCTGATTATATATCAGTTATTCGAAAAAATAACGATCTCGAGTGTATTCTTACAAAGTAATACAGTGAAAACCGGTTATAATGAAATTGAAGGGATTGAGGGGAGTGCTTATAAACATTACCCTTTTTCTATAGATGTGTTTACCTTGCCATTTAGTTATAACTGAAGTATCGATATTGTTGCTATAACCGGTTCCTATTGTATTTGTAAAATCGCTTGTGAGAAGTCTCTAACCTAACCCCCCCTTTCAGTTCCACACGAAGTGGTATCAAAAGCTGTGCCTTTTGTGATGCGACACGCAGCGAACGGAAATTTGGAGTACATTGACCCCGAGTCAGTGCCGTACCTGGGCTATCTGCCCCAGGACGTGACGGATAAAGACGCGCTGCAATTGTACCACCCGGAGGATCTGGAGTATCTCCAACAGGTTTACGAGACCATCGTGAAGGAGGGGGGAGTGCCAAGGACAAAAACTTACCGGTGAGTAATGAGTATAGAACAGCGTGTATCGACAGTTCGCGGGCTGAATGACTTAAGCGAAATTTTTTGAGACAAATTATTTTGAAAGGCGGGACTCGAACCCACGACCTCCGGCGTACCGTGCCGGTGCTCTTCCAATTGAGGTACTCCGACCCCCGCCATCGATTGCCAATTTCAGGATCCGTACTTAATTCTCTTAAAGGAGATGACCAGGCACTACATGGCCATTGACATGTATAAAATATCATAATATAAAATTTTTGAGACAAAGTTTTGTACATATTTGGAATCAGCACATTGTGCCTCGTTTTTTGAACATAGTTTATTTTTTTTCGAAAAGGCGCTTAAGTCAATTAGCTCGCTTACCGTAGTTATAATTGTGGCTGTAGCCGAGGCGCCTTTTTACAATCGCCAATAGAAAACAAAAATGTATGGCAATGACATATCCTAGCGACACACTTATAGATCGGATATGTCATTCCCATACATTTTATTTCTGTTGCAGCTCCATGTATAAAGACGAAGTATGTATTATGTGGTAGA
The DNA here is from genome assembly GCA_949316025.1 of Lapara coniferarum. NCBI lineage: Eukaryota > Metazoa > Arthropoda > Insecta > Lepidoptera > Sphingidae > Lapara > Lapara coniferarum. The sequence continues at coordinate 2,852,464 of OX438933.1, forward strand.
TGTTAGTGTAAAATATCCAATCTAATCACTCCGCATATGTATTGACCGACTTCAATATCGGACCCAGGATTTACCACCCCAATCCTACTAATATTATAAAGGCGAAAGTTCGTAAGAATGTATGGATGTTTGGATGTTTGGATGTATGGATGTTTGTTCCTCTTTCACGCAAAAACTACTGAACGGATTTCGATGAAATTTAACAAACAGGTAGATCATGTCCTGGATTAACACATAGGCTACCTTTTATCCCGGGAAAATATAAACCGGGACTTTTATCCCGGAAAAACTTTTTACGCGGGCGGAGCCGCGGGCAAAAGCTAGTATTGTTATAACGGCCTGATGATATGTTCATGGGCTCACATATCAATGTATCTATGACTGACGATGGAGAGGTACCCATCGGTTGACTACCAGCAGCAACTATCTATTCATTCAACCAAATTCATTCATTCAAGACGATACATTTTATACCATATGTTTTCTATTCAGCATGATGGCCCAAAACGGTGACTATTTAAAATTGGAGACAGAGTGGTCCTCGTTTGTGAACCCGTGGTCGAAACGGCTCGAGTTTGTCATCGGGAAACATCATATCATTGAGGTAATTATTTTTAATACAGAAGGTGAAAGGAGTCAGCTGCTTAGTGTTAACTTACAATAAACAGTTCCAATATCATTTGAAATATCTCTGCATAATGCCATGTATAGATTCTATATAGAATGACAACCCTGAAACTTTAAATGGATGCAATTATATCTTTGCTCATCCCTAGCAGGATCACCAGCGTTTAATTTTTGTGATGCATGTGAATCGGTCATGTCAAAAACTTCATAAGTCACACTATTAAATTTTTTTAGAAATCAATAAAAACAGTTTTACGCACAAACAAATGAGTTTTAAAGGACTTTTTTGTGCTTAATTTAGTGTTTGAGTGGTAAAAAGATTAAATAGCGAATAACCTTCAGAGTTTATTAATAAAAAAATGAAAAAGACCTAAAACAGTTCTTGACTTATATTGTAGCAAGAAATAGGGTCAGTGGTATATAATTTAGCTAAAACAATCGTAGAAATCACAGTTTTTATTGCTTAATATTGGAAATTACACTTAAAAATAACCTTATAAACATTTTACATGTATTAGTTTGTCATCTTTTAATATCTTTAAGGTCCATGGTCATATTCTCCATCATTTTCAACTAGATTATCTTCAACATTTGCAGATGGCCAGCTAAAAATGTTATAAAATGGCACATGCTCTTCCAAAATACTATCCTGTGGGGCTAGGTTGTGAAAAAAAGACACGATGCGTCTCCGCTTCGTTTTATTGTGATTGGTTGAGAGACTGACGTTTCGGTCTCTCGATCAATCACAAACATTAAAATACTATAATTGTAATAGTTGTGTTAAGTCTGCTGGAAAACCTAATAAATAAAATAAAAATGTTGAGCAAAAATAACATTTCAATGTGTTTAATCGATCAAAACATCTTCATAAATTAAATCGATTGTTACAAGAAATCGAATCGCTAACGCATTAGTAAATCCCCGATCGATTAGAAAACGAACTGTCATAAGTTGAATAAATAGTCGGATGGAGTATAAGTCACTGACTAGTCGTTTATGCAATGAACGACTTTCACACGGTATTATTTGAAGAGGAAGGAGTGTATTGATTTACGCGGTTTTTGTCTAGAATATCATTTCCATATAAGGAACTATTTTCAGTAAAAAAAGCAACTTGGTAAAGAGTGTGACTTAAGAGTTTTCTTAAATGACCGATTCAAGTGTAATCAATATCAGTTTTCAATACATTGATTTTTCCAGCGTTCTAGAGGTCTTCGATTACGAAGCAATTTTATTTTCAACCTGAAATGAATTATCTTTTAGCAGCCATTGACGTCAAAAAGCTAGTTATTAAAAAAATATTTAATTTTACCAGGGTCCGACGAATCCCGACGTGTTCCAATCTCCGGACCCTGCGAAGGCGGTGACTATGACTAAAGAAGAGAAAGCTAAGGCGCTGAAGTTCAGGGAGAACATCGTCAGGATTATGAATGAAGTAACCACCTATATATTTTTGTATTAAGGTCCTAGGGGTTGTCCATAAACCACGTGACGCTGGAAAGGTGGGAGAGGGGGTCCGGAAAAAATCATGAAATATCGTGAGGGAGGAGGGTAGTTGTATGTCACGTGTACTGCTTTTTTCGTTGAACGCGCTATTCAAATTTAACATAGATTATACTTACACCTATTTGAAGATAATGCAGTAAAAATGTTTAAGATACTTTGTACTAAAAATACACGTGATCTTTGAGGTAGCTTAAATGATCAACACAAGTCACCAAGGGGTTAAAAGTTTTACCCGCAAGAGAGCGGGGGGGGGGGGGGGTTTAAACGTTTGCTGAACATCACGCGATTCATGAGCAACTCCATAGTCAGTTTTCAACGTTCATCAACTTTACTTGTCTGAGCAGTAATTCCAGTTAGCGTGTTCACAATAACATACAACTGAGAACTCTCGATTGTAAAACAATAATAGTTATTAATTTATAATCTTTGTAATGGACCTATTTGACTGCTGAATTATATTCAGGTACTAACCAGACCGGCCGAGGTAGCCAAACAGCAGATGACCAAGCGTTGCCAGGACCTGGCCTCGTTCATGGAGAGCCTCATGGAGGAGCAACAGACGAAGGTCGACGAGGAGTTGCATCTCGATATACAGGACCCAGATCATAGTTATTATGTGAGTCATAAGTTCACTTTTTATCCTCGAAGCGTTAGGAAGTAGCGCAACTTATGCGTCCTCTCGGTAATCCATGGTGTGATTTGGACGTCCGAATCGAATTACAATCCATACGTTAGAAAACTACCCTTTTTTGTGGGTAATAACCAGAAAAAGATATTTTGTTTGGGCAGTCATCACTCTAATTTTTTCAGCAAGCAGCAAAGATTTGGGGGCTTAGAATATGAAAAAAAAAACTACGATGCGTATCCGCTTCGTTTTATTGTGATTGGTTGAGAGACTGACGTATCGGTATTTTGATGTTTGTGATTTCTAAGCCCCTTGTGTATTTAAAATGTGGCGGAAAACGCAACTTGGAAGGCGATGTCGTTTAATTTTTCTGTTTGTGATTAATCGAGAGACTAATACGTCAGTCACGTGTTACCTTCCCATCCGATCCCAATAAAAAAATAATGTGCAATCCTGGATCTTGTAGTGCCATCTAGTAGTATTTATTGGGCATTATTTGCTACTCGTCGATACCACTTCGATGTCGGGTCATCTAGTTGACTACTTAATGTAGTAGTTCCCAGCCATGTTGATAGGTGGCTCTGTATGGTAATTGTGCCGCCACAGGGGGATAAATTGGGTTCGTAGTAAACAATCGAACTGGAACTACAACGTAACTATTATCGAATACGTGACACGAAACATGCTGGTGGTAGGATCTATACACAAAGATATTAAACTTGCCGTAGCGGCCCACATAAGTGTGTCGTGTAAAAAAAAGCCGGCATAATTGTCTAGAAAAAATACCATGGTTCTCTTATGTAATGATGTATGTGTCTAGGAGCGTGACTCGGTAATGCTGGGCGGCATATCCCCGCACCACGAGTACAACGACAGCAAGTCCAGCACTGACACGCCACTCAGTTACAACCAGCTGAACTACAACGAGACGCTGCAGAGGTATGGTTCATTCACATACATACTTAACGTACATACATAACATACAATACGTAGAAAGAGTTACGCTTCGTCAGCCATGTTATGTTCCAAGTTTAGGAGGCGGGGTTTATTCATCTATACTTCTATATCTATACTAATATTATAAAGACGAAAGATTAGTATTTTTGTATGTTTGTAACGAATAAACTCAAATAAAAAAAAAAAACGTTGCGTGTACGTATGTACGCGCGTCAGAAGTTATACTTCTATGGCATCATTAAAAATAGTTTTTAATTCCATGTAAATAATTAATTACAATAAAATGATTAAGGACTGGAAAAGGATAGTCAACACAGGCAATAAGGTTCAGTTTAAATTTGAAAAATTAAGTATAATTATGTATAATATATGGTATATTATATATTATAAAATATAGAGAATAATACAATATATGACATTATTTGTACTAAATATTATAAGATTCTAAATTTTAAATATTTATTATTGATTATTTAATACGCCAATGGACGGAATTATTCAAGAGGAAGGTTATGTGTACCTACCTATAGTTCATAAATATTTTGTATGATAGAAAAATAAATGTAGGTATATTAATCTTATCTTTATATAAATTACGTGTCACGTTGTTTGTCCGCGATGGACACCTAAACTACTTAACCGATTTTAATCAAATTTGCACACCGTGTGCAGTTTGATGCAACTTAAAAGATAGGATAGCTTACATCTTAATTTAGAGTCGCAATATTATTTTATTGCAAGTAGTAAACGAAATACTGTGAAATTCAATTGTTTTTACTTTTTAAATTTATGGTGTTAGCATAGCCGGCCACGTGTTATTTAGACTGAAGTGTAAATTAAATTCATATTATAGTGAATATAATACAGTGAAATTATTCCTGCTTTTTAATTATTTGTTGATTTGGCTAATTTTGGTTTTGAATTATTTGTGGAAGTCCAGAGAAGGTTTAAAAGTTGACTATATATGAATAATATGCTTAGAATATAGTTAAAGGGCGTTTTTCAAAAAGTTGACAGTTAAAGAACCGGAATGCAATTTTTTTATTAGTTATACGTTACTAAAGTTGACCGTTACAAAACCAGAATGCATTTTTTTTGCATTAGTTTTATATTACTTACCTGACGTTACGAAAGTACATTTTATGATTTCACATGACATCGATATCTAGGTATATCCTTGGTTACAAAAGACAACAAAAGATCCAATTCAAGAATTGAGAAAAATGGCTGCCATTTTGATTTTTTTAAAGGCCAATCGACCTCAAATTCGATATTTGGGCATGGCTTTAGGTACAAAGGCCAGATCCAATGTTAGAATTGAAAAAAGTGGTCATCATTTTGAATTTCTTTGTTTGAATGCCAATCGACCTCAAAATCGATATCTGAGCATGGCTTTAGGTACAAAGGCTAGATCCAATTTTAGAACTGAAAAAAGTGGCCGCCATTTTGATTTTTTTTATTTTAAGGCAAATTGACCTCAAAATCGATATCTAGGAATGGATATAGGTACAAAGAGCAGATCCAATGTCGGAATTGAAAAAGTGGCCGCCATTTTGAACTTCTTCGTTTTAAGGCCAATCGACCTCAAAATCGACATCTGGATTGCTTTAGACACAAAGGGCAGATCCAATGTTATAATTAAAAACAAAGAAATTCAAAATGCGGCCCCTTTTTAAACCCCGTTATTAGATCCGTCTTTTGTAACTAAAGCCACGCCTAGATAATTTAGTAAGTAACAAAGCTTTGAAATTCGATGGAAGGGTAGTTGTCAAATAACAGTAATATTACACTGTGACGTCACCGAGAGTCGCCGGCCATAACGCTGCCTGCGTGCGAAAGAGATAACGTTACATTCCCTCCACGTCCCCACTTTTGCTCACAACAATATTTCAAATATGAATGAATACCTGCTTTATTTTTCAACCAATTTGGGTCTTATTTCACAGATGATTTTTTTTTACAAAATCAAACATAGCAAACTACAATTTTTTGATATTCCAACTATATTGATAATTCACCTGATTTGACCTTATCGGAAGTGCTACTTTTCCTTAGTCCGCGACTAGAAAAAAAAACATGGCGGTACGAAGTTCGCCGGGTTAGCTAGTTACATATTATAAGAATATGCTTTGCTACCTTTGCGAAGCTGGGGTGGATCGTTAGTATATTATATACCCCGCGTCTAATACATTCATGCCTCATCATCAGCCTATAGTCCACTGCTGAACATAGGCCTACAGATTTCCAGACTGAAAAATAGTTTCGACGTGGAAACAGTTTGCAAAAACAATTTAAAAAATTATACCGTGCTAATATATTAAGCATAGTATTATGCTTTCACCTCTCACCAGGTATTTCGAAAGTCACATAACGTACTCCTGCGAGGAGTGCAACGTCGGTAAGGAGACACACCTGCAGCGGATGGAATCAGGACAAGTTGCCAGGTAGGACATAAATTATAATTACGGTCTGTGTACATTTTAGAAAAAATTCACCTCAATCGGTTGAGGTTTTAAAATTCAGTTACGAGATTTGACCCGAACATACAAACACGGCAATAAAAAAAAACATCTAAACTATAGCATACACTTGCGTCAAGAGAAATGGTTACATTTTAGACACGTTTAAAAATGAAACAACTTCTCTGTAGAAAATAGTCAAATTTTCCAATTGTCTAGTAAATCGTGACAAATTCGGGTAAACTGAAATAAACCTTTTTTTCGTCGAGGAAATAGTGACTTATTAATACCGCCTAGCCGACGAGGGGCGACTGAGCGGTTGTGTTGGGTTCACCGTGTCTTACCACCCGACGTTGAGCCGCCCGGAAAGATGGAAAACGTCAAGCGCCCGCCGGGCCAAGTCCCTAACCTATGTTTATTCATTTATTTAATTTAAACATTACGGCTCTGGATACTAGTCCATTGAGCCCGTCTTTCATACATTTTTATCCTCTGTCCTAACTCCTAACTATGTCGAAGTAAAGCAATGACTACCTTGCCAAGACTTTATCGAGAAGTTTTGGCGGCAAAAAAAAACACTTGATTAGCACAGTTATTTCAATTCACTTTATTTGAGCTCTTTATTAGAACTATATGGGATAATATACCACCATAATTATGTAATATTTTACACTAAGTATCACCAAAATAATGAATTAAAACTAGAGCACGTCATGACACTTCCAAGTTCCCGCCAAAACCCTCCCTAACCTATGTACAACGCACAGCATACCAACTAAAACTCCGCGGTGGCATCTTCGACGCACTAGGGACGGCTGCGGGCTACCTCTGACAAAAGTGTCATAAGTTGTCGTCCGCAACCGCCTAGTGCGGCCCATCTCTTGTTGTGTTGGGCTCAGAAGCCCCCACGCACTGAAGGACGCCCTCGGCGTCAACGGCAGTATGAGTTCTACCAGCCACGCTGCCGTCCATCACAGAGATCGCAACAATGTGCTAAAAAAAAGAAAACACAATAGTAAAGACGGACAGCCCCCTGCCGCCCACCCGCGACCCTTGGTGGCCCCTATTAGTCGCTTTTTATGATAGGCAGGGGATACCGTGTTGGAATTCTCCAAACGCCCCCAATCCACAAGGCGAAAACTGAAATAAATCTGGAAAATCTAATTTATTACCTTCTTTCCCGGGTCTGCCTGACAGGCCCATAATTTTACTTTGTATTTCCATTTCAGTAGCTGCTTGTCTCCCCTGGTTCAGAACTCGGGTGACTCCGTCGAGCAGACCAGCTCGTGTGGTTCCAGCGCTGTTAACGTCGGCAGTCCCCTGGTAACCGCAAGTGACTACCAGCCGCGGCGACTCACCGAGTCGTTGCTCACCAAGTAAGTATAAACACTTATGTGTTGGTATGCGGGTGTATACTTATACATAACTTCGCGTTGAGTCTACAGCAATTGCTACTTATTATATGTTGGATAGAATAATATGAAACATAACTTCCCTATTATGTTTCAAAATAAAATTGTACGTGATGTTCAGGCATAATGCAGACATGGAGAAGGAATTGATGAAGCTACACCGCGAACACAGGATGAGCACCAAGGGCGACAAAGAAAAGACGAGTAATGATGCGCGCCAGAAAAAGAAGGAACATCTGGCGCGCTGCAGCGCCCCCTTCCAGCGGACTATCGCCGAGAGGGTGCCGTCTACTGAACATATATATAAAAAGGTATTTATATAAAACTATCTGTCGCTTGAGATTTCGTGCACTTGACATTTATTGGATTTACAGACCCTCGTACTTTACCGGGATGAAAAAATGACAATGGGCTTAGAATGTGAAACAAAATTATGATGCGTCTCCTCTTCGTTTTATTGTGATTGGTTGAGAGACTGACGTATCGGTCTCTCGAGCAATCATCATCATCAAAATACCGACACGTCAGAGTCTCAACCAATCACAATAAAACGAAGCGGAGACGCCTCGTGTTTTTTTTATATTTTAAACCCATAGAATAATTAAGTGACAAAGTTTTTTTTATGAAATTTAAATTATTTAGATAAAAAATCACAGCAAAATGTGTTGATACGAAATAATATGTATAAAATTCAATGGCGCAAAAAATCGCTTCAGTAAATTAGCGTTCCACCCTTTGATGTTGTTTGTCACCAGCCCCACGGTGTGAAACGTGCGTCGAAACAGGTCGAGTCTGAAGCCTGTGCGCACAAGCACCACTGTCCTTCGCCAAGAACATCTCGCAGGAAGCTATCCACTAGTACTATGCCTGCAAACCCTGCAACAGTCAGCACAACCGCTGGGGAGCCCATGCGTATGATATAGTTTATTATTCTTATCTACTTCAAACCCCCATTAGGTAGAGACCAAGATTCGCAGAGAACCTCGCCACCCCTCTACCACTCTTGTTCGAAACCACCACTAACACTATCTATACTAATATTATAAAGCTGAAGAGTTTGTTTGTTTGTTTGAACGCGCTAATCTCAGGAACTACTGAACCGATTTTGAAAATTCTTTCACTAATGGGAAGCTACATAACTCCTGAGTGCTTATATTAAAAGACGTGTGTGTATGTAATTAAAGATTTGCCGCAATTTTTATAATTTTTCTTATTCCAGCTCCCGGACAATGGGCAGGTAACCCGGTGAACAACATGAACGCGTTTATACTAGGCGTTGGTATTCCTCAGCAGATGTCTGTTGTCAGCCCGATGCCTGCCATGCCTGGTCAGTTTTTTTTTATATCATATAATACTCTTGATACCAGGTTTCCGTTAACACTTCAAAACCGAGAAGGGAGACTTTTCTAGTTTTAAAATAATAATAATAATACCAGCCCTGTATTATGTATTATATACTGCCCACTGCTGAGCACGGGCCTTTTCTACAACTGAGAAGGTTTTAGGCCTTAGTTTACCACGCTGGTCTAGTGCGTATTGGCAGACTTCACATACCCTCGAAATTCTTATGGAGAATTCTCAGGCATGTAGGTTTCCTCACGATGTTTTCCTTCACCGTTAAAGCGAACGATAATTGATAAACAATACACACATAACTTTGAAAAGTCAGAGGTGTGCGCCTTGGGTTTTGAACTTCCGGACATTGTCTCGGCAGACCGTTCCATTCCCAACTAGGCTATCGTCCGTCGTCGTCTTAAAAGGCGCGATAAAACTTGAATGTCAATGGTGGTTTCAATATGGAGTGGATTTCTATATAAGTATTTAATTATAACATTTCACTGATCTTCTGTTTTTATTATGTACTATATAAACATATATAAGGTAACCTTTTTCTTTCTTTCTGGTGTAAGTACTTACATGTGTTTTAAGGCTTTTTTTAATCCATTTTTTTATACTTTTGTTATTTATTCTTGTATTCCCGTGTGTACGTAACACTTACTGCCATCCGGTCCAGACAATGGCCAAATAAAGATTTCCTTTCTTTCTTTTTTCTTTCTATTAGGAGAAAAAACCGCTTGTAAAGTCTAATAGCTATTCTAAGCCGTTGTGTATGTATTTGTATGACGATATGTGTTCTGAATTCAGGCATGTTCCAAATGTACTACACGCCAGCTGCCAATGCGGCGATTCCGGCCACCACTGAGGCCAATAGCCAACAGGAGGCGACCGTACCGGCTCCACCCCAGTTCCAGCCGCCGGCGAGTAAGTTTATTTATTTACTTTATTGTACACCAGAGATGTAAAGCGCGAAAACAAAAGAAAAATGAAAAAAATAAAAAAAAACTATGAAAAAGTATAAATGGCGGTCTTATCGCACAAGGCAATCTCTTACAGACTACCATGGGACATAAGTGGAAAACGGAAAAAAATAATAATATGGTATAATAGGTTTTCTTTTACGCGCAAAGAAAAGGTACCCTTTTGCACTTGACGGTGAGTGGAGTGGTGGATACAGTGACTTGGTCGGATTATAACACCACTGTGGTGTAATCTAGTCCACAGTAACTCGAGTTTCCACTTTCCGTGATGGAAGCTGATGCGATCATGTATACTATTATAAAGAGGAAAGATCTGATTATTTCTTTGTTTGTAATGGATAAGCTCAAAAACTACTGGACCGATTTTGAAAATTCTTGCACTAATAAGATTGCTACATTAAAATATTTTTATCCCGGAAAAACTTTTTCCCGCGAGCAGAGGTCTTATTACATAAATAGGTCAGCGCGGTTAGAATATGAAAAAAAAACACGATGCGTCTCCGCTTCGTTTTATTGTGATTGGTTGAGAGACTGACGTATCGGTATTTTGATGTTTGTGATTGATGGAGATACCAATACGTCAGTCTCTCAACCAATCACAATAAAACGAAGCGGTGACGCATCGTGTTTTTTTTTCACATTCTAACCCCACAGATCAGACAGGTCGGTGGAGTGCGTAAGACGAATTGAGTTACAGGCCATCAGTCTCAGCTCACCTCTTGTAATGCAGCTTAGTACGATGAATCCACGTGTGTATGAAAATTATAATTAAACCCGCTGGACTACTAATATTTACCCACTGCTGGGCACGGGCTTCCTCTACTACTGAAAGGGTGTTAGGAATCGATTTTCAGTTCTTTTCGTTATTAATTAGAGTCATTATGTTTTTATATTTTTATGGAAACTTGAAAAAGAAACAGTCGAAGGCGGGATTTGAACCCACGACCTCCAGCGTACCGCGCCGGTGCTCTGCCAATTGAGCTACTTCGACCCCACCCTCGGCTGTCCAATTTCAAGTTCCCTATTTGAATCACTTAAAGGAGATGACCAGCGACATCTGTTGGCAATGCTGAGGTCTCGGGTTCGATTCCCGGGTCGGGCAAAGTGATATTGAATTTTTCTATTCAGTATCAGCTCGGAGTCTGGAATTTGTGCCCGATATGGCGATAGGCTCGCCCTATCACATCATGGGACGGAATAGTGGCGAAAAGTGGGTGCACTAGTTGCGCCTCTGCCTACCCCTTCGGGGATAAAAGGCGTGAGTGTAATGTATATGTAATATATATATGTACTAATTCAGCGTTACTCCTTTACACGAGTAAGTTCACTGAAACGAGTCGCTATACTTTTTCTAATAGAGTCATTATGTTCCAGTGCCTTGCATGATGTACGGACAGCCGATGTATGGCCCTCCGATTGTATACTCGCCAATAAGCCCGCAAGTGACGTATGCAGTGCAACAGTCAGCTTTGGGCCAAAGCATGCAGTACACAAGCGCAATGAACCCACTGTGTTTGACCAACAGCAACTACGAGGAGGTGAGATTCAGATCTTACGTACGAAACAATTTCAAAAATGTAAAACGATGTTCGCATTATTAAACGTAATTATTTTTATCGAGTTATTTTAAATTTTTCATACCTATATTTATTATGCATAACGTTGTCTATTATTGCTTGTTATTAGTTTAATTAGTTTGGCAATCTGGAATCGTTATTCTTGCCTTTAATGTTCGGCATTTTATTAATTAGTACCTGTAGTGTTAATTAGAGTTTAAGATGAAATACTAGTGAGAAATGTCACAGTAAAAAGATTATGATCCAGTTAACTGGCTTCATACTAATTCTACTGGACAAATGGATAACAAAATATGGTTCAGTATTACGAATAGTATCGATAATTTTATCATTTTGGTATACAACATTGTTTAATAAAAGTACCTCCCTCCAGTCATATTAAAAAAATATAGCTGTAAGAAATACAATAAATATAATAATAATGAACTACTCGCAGTATTCATTATGGTTAGTACATAAATCGTTATCTTAATTTTTTATACTTATCACATAGGCTAAATCATATCATACTAAAATGGTATCAACAAGAATGTATACTTATTACATTGTTCTAATCAAGGTAGATTTTCTAATACGATTACTCGTACTTACGTATTTATTGGTATCGATAATATCGATACTATCGATAATCTGCACTAAAACACTTTTTACACCTATAGTTTAAGCCTTGGAGTTTTAACTAAATAAATATATCTATGCGTAGGCGTGTAGAGTAACGTTTCCGCCGCGGTCTAATGGCGTGCGGCGAACCAAGAAACGGCTGGAGATGAAAATCAACAAAAATGACCACGGCAGTGTGGAAAATAGTAGTTGTTCCACCAATGCACTCCAAAGGGTACGTATTTCCACACTTGACCATATAGTGGCTGTATCTCCGTCGTTTTTCATCATTTGCTTAGATCTTTGAGTATCTATCAATGTAGATGCGATGACTGGGCGAACTCCTCGGTTGGTCATACATGCGCAGCGGGTCATAACGTTTATTAAAACCTATGTGACTTGCGATCGCTGTCATTACATTCTACGATAGTGCCATTAAGCGGTGTTCCACAGAAATTATGATTTTTGTTGTGTTATTGTGTAAAAAGCGACCTTATATTCAGCCCTGCACGTGTGTTTTTTTTTTGTTAAATGTGTGCTATCCGTGCCTACCTCGCCGTCAGAATTGGCTGTAAAAATTGTTTGCGCATTATTGCACTATCGTGTCCATTGGTTAATTAGACTAAGGTTTAGATACGTACTGTGTGGTGCAGTATTTAAAAATGTAGGTAATCGATTTGAATCTTATTGTCAAAGGAATAAGATCGAATTTAATAAAGATTACCGCCGCTGTGTTCGCCTATGTGTAATTAGGATTAACACGGCTGCACCTTCCTATGACTGTATACAATTGATTTAAAGAGAGAGTTTCTTAAATGACTACAAATCGCATTCTTTGAGCACTTGAGCATTACAGATTCTTTTGAATGAATCTAAGCCATACTGGCATGATGATGTTGCCGCGGTCAAGGCCCTCATTAGGAGTTTTAGTCATACTAGTTAAAAATATGTCATTCAAGATCATGCAAAAACATTATAAGGCAGTGCATAGACAAACACTGCTCAAGGCTGGAATTTAGACGAGCATTTTCTACATGGTTTTGCTGACATATTTATTGTCAAATCGAAACCTCATATTGATGGAATCGATTGCTTTTGTTCACGTAGTCATTAGTGCCCACCATTCAAGCGGCGATGAACCCAATCACCCCCTCTGTATCCTCCCATGTCGCCAATAATAGCGCCATCTCGTGGCGTGTAGCGGGACTAACCATATGCATATGTTTGCTAATGGAACATTCTCGAAACATCTCGATTTTTCCAGAATGTCATGAAACTCTACAAAGGATATTAATCAGCGAGTGTTCTCGAAGATTTAATATTTGTTTGATTTCATAGATAGAAAAATTTAAAAATAAAATTAAGAGATGCGAAGTATAAATAATAGAATGTAAAACAATAATGTTTTTTTACATTATGGGTAGATTTATCGGGGGGGGGGGGGATGTATAATGGGCTGAGATAAATAGTACATAATATATACTTACTTTTAATTAAGAGAACATATTCTATACATTCAATGAATGTGGCTTGTTTGCAATATTGACATATATTGTCACGTTTTAACAAAATTGAAGGCTATAAGTCGGACAATCTTAGCTGGCTAATATGACAATTTATTGACGCTTCACAGAATACTATGTGTAGGGAAGGGAACAAAAAATCGGTTGCAACATCGATTCCAGCCTAGAAGGCTGTAGATATCCACACTGTGAAGTGACAACGACTACAAATGACAATCGTTCGGTCATTTGCTTGAATAATTCTAAATGGTCCGACTCATAAACTTAAGCATTCTAGGGGCGATATTAATTAATCAATCTCACGTATGAATAAAATATCAAGTGTGGTAATTTTAGGTATGGAACCATTTAATATACCCAAGTTTATACTTTGCTGATGTTTATATATATAATAGGGGTTTATTCATTATTATATTATATTCATTAGCGACTGTCTTAAGATGCTGACCTTAATTTGACAGCGTCTCAGCTGATATTGCATTTCAGAGCGAAATTGAGTTGTATCTTTTTACTGGGGGTAGGACTCTCATATGTAAGAGTCTGTCTGGGTGGGTACACCGCAATGTCTATTTCTAGCCAAGCAGCAGTGTGCATGCACTGTTGTGTTTCGGTTTGAAGGGCATTGTAGCCAGTGTAACTACAGGACATATGAGACTTAACAATATCTTATGTCTCAGGATGACGAGCGCAGTGGAATGCCACATAGTACTTTGTAAACGAAGGTTCTGGATGGTATTTCTACTGTTTATAGGCGAACGGCATGCTCGTCTCGTCATTCAATGCAATCAAAAAAAAATCTAGTCATACGACCCTAGGTTACTTGAGTCTTGACTTAACTCTCTAGACCAATACCAAAAACGGATAGTAGACCGTCGTTCGGTCTGTCCATATATCTCCTGCCTTACTCTATAGTATAGAGTACATATAATTATTGTACAAATAATAAGTAGAAATAATAGAACGGACGACTTCAGAGACCAGGCATAAAGCATCCACTACGAACTCTATTAAATTCTGCACTTCTAAAAGCTGATTAGAATACATTTCAAAATCACAACTACACATCAATAGTCTGCTGTCTCCACCATTGTGGTTATCGATTCCGTGAACTGTTACCATTTGCTATCAGAGTACAGAGGCGGTGCCAGAAAGTACGTCGTCGAGGGAACCTAAGACCGTCCCTGCAATGACTGGCAACAGCGAAGAGGCGGTCGAGAGGACCGATGGAGAGTCCAGCTACTCGTCATTTTACTCGTCATTCTTCAAGACGGAGTCAGGCAGCGCGGAGGAAAGCAGTGATGCTAAGAAATCCGCCCTTGAAAACGCGGGCAAGGTAACGCGAGTGTTTGTTTATCATTGATGGTTAGTGTGAACTAATTTCGTTTAATGGAATTGGTATCGCCGAGTCGTATACACATACGTGTGTGTCTGTGTGTGTGTGTCTGTATGTGTGTGTGTGAGTGTGTGTCTGTGTGTGTGTGTCTGTATGTGTGTGTGTCTGTATGTGTGTGTGTCTGTGCGAGTGTGTGTGTCTGTGCGAGTGTGTGTGTGTGTGTGTGCGTGTGTGACATGCGGTCTTCTATCGACCGTTAGTTGATCTGTTATGTCATAACTCGTATATAAAAGAAACATACAGATTTTTTTTACAAAATTGGACGATGGCACTTACTACCAATCCGTTCACCTGATTCTAAACGTCACTGTTTTATAGAAAACACAAAATAAACAGCATGTTATAACCTAATTGTTTCTATAAAAGCCAGTGGTTGTACAAAAGCGAGTAATTCTCAGCCTCGGCCAAATATCCACGACACGAACGTTTCGTTTGATTATGACAATTGTGATTGTTTGAGAGAACAACGAGTGAGTCACGTGTTGATTTCTCGGCCAATCACAAGTGAACGATAGGAACGCTCGTGTCTTGTGCCGCATTACATGGGACAATGCACTGCAAAAGCACTATTAATGAAGACGCAATGTCGTTACAGACTAATGATCTGATCAATTACGACACACAGGTGCCGGTTGCACGGAGGAAGATGGAACCCCCGTGGATGGAACAGGTAAATAATGTAAAAGATTATATAATAATAATAATACCAGCCCTGTATTATATACTGCCCACTGCTGAGCACGGGCCTCCTCTACTAATGAGAGGGGTTAGGCCTTAGTCCACCACGCTGGCCTAGTGCGGATTGGCAGACTTCACATACCCTCGAAATTCTTATGGAAATTTCTCAGCTATCTAGGTTTCCTCACGATGTTTTCATTCACCGTTAAAGCGAACGATAATTGATAAACAATACATACATAACTTCGAAAAGTCAGAGGTGTGCGCCTTGGGTTTTGAACCTCCGGACATTGTCTCGGCAGACCGTTCCATTCCCAACTAGGCTATCGTCCACTCATAATAGCATGTAAATATATGTCTCAAGATCATACACAACCGTCTCAAAGAAGCTTCAGAGTTCTTCGTAAACTGGGTTGACGGGAAAAAAAAAATGTCGCAATGTTACCTCACGGTACTTAAAAGTGGAGTGGGTGGGTGTAGATTGAGTGTCCTCTGAAAAGAGGCTGTTCCTCGTCAGTTGACAATTTTGCCGGTCTGTTTGGTTCTAAATATCGATAATTTATAATATTAATAATTATGTGCCCCGATAAAATATACATTTGAATAACGAAAACCCATCCAAATAGAATCAGAAGTTTTTGAAAGATCGCGGTCATACAAACTTACATATTTAACTTAGACTAACAGTACATATATACGATTACACGTCCTTTTTTCGCTTAAAGAAATAACATAAAGCAGAAAAACTTTTCATGCGAGCAAAGCCGCGAGGAAAACCTAATATTTTGCAAATTCCGAAACACGAAACACTTAAGTAGGCGACTATGGCAGATCTAATCTCTCGTAAATGGTGATCGCTATCTGGATCCAAATATCATATCAACAGCGAATTAACCAACAGCAAGGCACTTGCTTACCAAGAAAAGGCCTTTTTACATCTTGTAAGCTATATATCTAGTGGGGAGGGTAGAACGGTTACGTCCAGTCAGCAGCATAAATATTTAAAGAAAATCAAAATTTCGAATCGCCTATATACGCGTTAAGTTAAACTGAAACATTTTTTTCTTCGTTTGAAATAAAGTAAACCTCACTTGTTTTATTTTTGTGAAGAGAAAATAAAGATTAGTAAGGACACAAAAGTATGAGCTACTTTGCTGCTGATTGTACTTATACGTAGTTTAGGGCCTTCTTAGCGTAGGGTTAGGGCAAGATGGCCGCATAATAAATTGCGTTGTAAACTCAACCATCTTCCTCGCTTTTTAATGGCAGACGTAAGGCGACACTGAAGTAATTTGACATGTCATATTAACAGTTGTTTCGTTTGTTAGGTTTGCGTGACGTCAGAGCTCATCTACAAATACCAAATAACGACGAAGCCCATGGACGACACACTCAAATCGGACAAGCAGAAAATGAGCGAGCTGACACAGGTTTGTTTGATTATGCATTTTTATTATTCACGCGTACATTGTAATGCTAGGTTAGCATAGTACTGTCAAGGTTGGTAGAAGCGCCTAGTCTTCGAGAAATGCTTATCTGCAATATTTACGATAGCGAATGTTTGCTACTATGTACTTCATAAATAGGAACTAACACATATCGGATTGAGTTGAAACTTAACTTTTTTTTTACTGAGGATCAAACCAGCGTCTGAAACTTGGCCAAAATTACGATAGGCTCACCCCCTATCATATCATGGTACAGAACACAAAGCGATAAGTCGTAGCCCTTCTGAGGTAAAGGTGTGATGTGTGTGGTTGCAGCCGTCGCTGGTGAACGAGCAGCTGGGCCAGCTGTACTTGGACCTTCAGCTGGAGGGCGTCGCCGCGCAGCTTACCCTCGAGGAAGGCATCACCAGCTCAAGCAGCTCCGGCGAGGAGGCCTCTACTTCCACCAATGTCAAGGTAACTATGATACAACGATATTATACAATGACTCGACGAACATGTAGCTCGATGATGAAATTAATATTTATTTTAAAATAATATTTATTACAAATTTATGAACAAGTAGACACAAAAAAAAATCACTTTTCCATAATTTGTTTCAGCTGTAATATAATTTCCAAACAGGCCTGTATATTTGCGTCGACTGGCAAGTGATAGTCATCGCTCGTCATTAGACACTAACTGTACCCCATTCCACTTGCCATCCTATCAGTGCAGTGGGGTCACTTTACCGAGCCCATATTAAGTAATAATAGGGGGCTTAGAATATGAAAAAAAAACACGATGCGTCTCCGCTTCGTTTTATTGTGATTGGTTGAGAGACTGACGTTTCGGTATTATGATGTTTGTGATTGATCGCGAGACCGACACGTCAGTCTCTCAACCAATCACAATAAAACGAAGCGGAGACGCATCGTGTTTTTTTTGTCACATAATCCCCTTGATTTATTTCTATACGTCTCTTGTTACGGAAAATTGTTCATTAAATGCATATTTTTGTCCAGCAAATCCGAAGAAAACGCGAGTACAGTAAACTAGTGATGATTTACGAAGAGAATGCACCCATGCCGCCGCCCCCCACCGACGACGCAGTCTCAGTGTCAAGCCGGTCCATGTCGTAAGACAACTGGTCAGTTGTCACTCGGTAAAATGTATGGCGAACGTGGACTCAATGAATTTGAGACATTAAGCGCATTCATATTAAGTGTCTTTTAGGTTAATCCGCGTGTGCATCTCGAATTAAAATCGAATCGGAAGACTGTTCCGACGTAAACTGTTGTAAGTTATGATTTACAAAGTCTTGAGTACTTTTTGGCGTAGTGTATAATATGATATACCTCAGTGTAAATTAATGAGCTACTTCACAAATAGTAATTGTAGTAGCAAATATAAAATTAAGTGCCATTGTAGTAAACTCACTTGCGTTAGTTTTCGTCGGATGTATGTTAGTTTTTCTGTTATTTCGCTGTTTAGTTTATAAGCTCGGTGATATAATTGTATTGAACTATGCATTTATTAAATCCGTCTACCTTGCGGGTGGATGGCCGGCGGACCACGTTAGAGGCAGGCCACTTTTGTCAGGTCCGTCTGGAATCTTTGGGGGAGGCCTATGTTCAGCAGAGGCAGTCGTGTGGCTGATGATGATGCATTTATTACTGGACACAAATGTTTTCGTATTTTAGGTTTAAGATAGCACCCATTGACAAAATACGCGCATTTTTTCATTCTACGCAGATTTGCACATATTTTTTGCGATGCTACTGACTTGTTTTACGGCATTGAATGATGAGACGAGCATGTCGTTTGCCTGATTGCAGGCGATACGATCGCCCATAAACAGTAGCAACAACATCCAGTACCTTGAGTTACAAAGTACTGGCATTCCACTGCACTCGTCATCCTGAGACATAAGATGTTAAGTCTCATTATGTCCAGTAGTTACACTGTCTACAATGCCCTAAATGTAACTGTGTGTAGAGATACATATTCACTTACATGTTGATCCGTTTGTGTTGAATAGATTTATAAGACAAATTAGTTTTAAATTAAATACTGAATATTGTTGTTTGTTACGCTGCTACCTCTCCTTGGATGTAAAGGCGTTCAAGTACACTGATGAATATATTGTATATATCAGTTTTAGATTAACCCATATTCTACTATATGAAATTGTTATAATAATAAAACGTATTAAATATAATGTAAATAAATTAACCTCTCGAAAGTAACTTTAATACATTTTTTTTATTATTCATGACTAAGACTAGATATTGGCAGAAATGCGTAAAATCCGGAGAATAAAATTAATTATATTTAAAAAAGTTATTTCTTAAATTTGTTCATGCTCTAAAAGCAAAATGAACTACACAATTATTCTTAAGCATTTTTTAATAATCCTTCTAACTTGTATGTCTGATTATACACTGGGATCAGCAAACAAGGAAATGACTACCAAAAAGCATTGCATGCAGAACGAGGACAACTTGTATATGCTTTTGTACTGTGTTCATAGTCATATTTCAATTAAGTATCTTTTAAGTTTGAGGTACCCAAGTTGATGTACTATATATAGCTCGCTTTGTAGCATTTGGATCCACTGTGACCTAATTTAGTTCTAGTTATAGCTTTTTACAGCTTTTGTATTCTAATTCATTCTAAATTACTATGAAATTGCAAATTGCAATTAAGTGATGACGTCTATTGTAATATGTGTAATTAGTTATTTCTAGTGTTGGTTTATTTAAGCTGTATACAAGACCGGTCTGACTTTTGTTGGAATTAGTAAAGAATTTATCTGAAAATTTACTGAAAATAAATATAGCCGACATTCCTTGAAACACAATTTATAGACCGTTCTTGTTATCGCGGCGCTAATTCTTGCATTCGTATGTACGTTGGCTTTGGAATGGTAGGTCATGAGTTCGATTCCCACCACTCGAAGCAAATTCTAGTGTGATGGGGTTGTAAACTCTAACATCTACGTCGCATGACTTATAAAGTAAACCCAGGAATATACACATAATTGTTGGAGATGTTTGTTCCTTATTCTTACTGGCATGAAGATAGTTACCGATAGCGCAGCAAATATCTTTAGAGATATATAAGACAAGAGGTGTAAAATGCGGTTAAAGTGACTAACTTCATGCAAAACATTGGTTTCTTATTGTTATCATATTTGTTAAGTAAACTTATGTTCAGTGTTGAACTTTAGACAATTTCGAGTCCCTTTAAGGTGCAAGACTATCTTCTCAGTACTAAGAAGCCTAGCGCAACGTTCATAATGGTCTCTGTTAGATCTAGTATTTGTTTCACAATGACTGAGCTGTTTGTAACTAGTTTGGAATGTATGTGGGATACTCAAGAACTATAGATACATTCCAGATTAGGTAGATGTCGTTTTGTACGTTGTTTTGAAATTTAACAGTGTTTGAGTTGATTTTTCTATTATGAAATAAAAATTATCCTTAAAATTATATATAATGAGAGTGAATTTGACTCCTCAAGCCCCGCGACGGACACCGGTGTCCATATATATAGGTGTTTCCCATACATCTATATATATAAGCGGGGCTTGAAGGGTTAAAAATGAACTAAAATCATTAAACTTGTTATTGGCGACTTTGGTTTATGAATAGCTTTTACAATTATTGAAAAATCTTCTCTTAGGCTCTATCCAATAATGGATTATACGTAAAAAAATATCTTAATTTTTAAGAGATCTCTATACATTATTGAATTTTTTGGAGCTATACTTCGTTCAGCTCCTAAGTCCATAGAGACGGTATAAGGATTAATTATATTTTGTATCAATGTGATAGACATGTTCCATATGTGATAAAGTTACGGATGTGTATAAAATACAAAATATATGAGCTTTTTTAAAATATTTTGGAATCGTTTAACGTGCAAGTTTCGATATTCACATATTCTATGACAAAGATCAAAAGTAACATTAAAAGAGAATGACAAGTGTTAAGAATTTAATTTGTATCATAAAGTTAACCATTACTGTGATTAAGGCTAAGATAATTAAGGGTAGATATTCCCAACACCATCAAAAATGGTCGAGGATTAAATCAAGTTTGGATGACACACGTTCAACGCGCAATTTAACCGCGTGTCAATACTCTGACAAACGCGCAAAATCTCACCCGAACGCACGTTTCACTTTACGCAAGTAGTCAACGCGTGTCAATTAGAGAGGTAGAGAAAATGCAAATATAATATTTATCAATATTTTGCGTCTAAAATGTTAGATAAAGAAC
This sequence comes from Lapara coniferarum, assembly GCA_949316025.1. Classification (NCBI taxonomy): domain Eukaryota; kingdom Metazoa; phylum Arthropoda; class Insecta; order Lepidoptera; family Sphingidae; genus Lapara; species Lapara coniferarum. Next base: position 2,873,852 of record OX438933.1, read on the forward strand.
ATAAAACAAATCAAGAAGGAAATTGATGTATTCAAATAACATCTCGAAAGTCCAAGCTTATGCATTTATGAATGCCACCTGCGCACAAATAAGGCCATCGACACAGGGGTGACGTCACTGGGCGTGTACGCCCGTTGGCGCGCGAAAATTAAAAAAAAAATAAAAATTTCAGTTTGAAACCGCAATTATTGCCAATAATTTATTGTATTTGAATTTTTTTTATATACTCGTGAACTATTCTACATAAAAATTATTCAAATTAAAGCAATAATAGAAATATTGCTGAAATATTGGATATGGTATATGGTATCCTCCCTTGATGTCCGTGGGATACTAACTTGGTCGGCGGATCTTGGCTTGCTTCGAATAAGTTATTTGATAGAGTTTTATTAAATGTAAAACATTGTTATTATGTCGCATCGATGTATTTTTAGAATAATGATTACTATTTTGATTTAATTTAGAGTTAAGTGAATTATTTGATGTTATGATCTTGATTTTTTTTTTGGAAAATTATAAGATTTATCGCTGGTTTTGGACGTAAGATTATTAAAATATGTAAAAAAATGTCATTTATAATTTAGATTGCCAATAAATTAATATCATTTGCAGAAAATAATTTTATTGTATGGTAAGCTTTATTGCTAATATATGCATGTTAGCTTACAGTGCAGAGTTTAAATTAAAAATGCAAATTGGTATAATAATATTTTTACCAAAAAATATGTAGCCAATGTATGTTACCGCTTTTAATATACTTAGAAGTGGTTTTTTATATCCTTTTTAATCACATAACGTAATATATAATCATGCAAACGCTTTTCGCTTTAGAATAGGTAAATTGGGATAGTTTTGTAAAATATAATTATATTTTTTTTTATTAGTTAAGATTACTTTTATAATTAATGATATCGGGTGTCCAAAAATGTCGGATATTACTGACCTCAACTGAACAAATTAAATTGCGTACCTGTTTTTTAAGGATCCCAATAGTGTCTTATGCGATCCCCACAAGACCTTGTTTAGTGACTCTCGCTTTTTAACGCTTCTATTTATTACTCATGTGGACTACATAACCAAAAATAAGTTAAAATATATATAATAATTCCTTATGTTTACGCGAATGTTAAACAAATAAATAAAAGCAATGTTTCGTATTTTATCACGGTGTTTTGTTTTCATTCCGAAGTATTGATGTCTATTTTGTCTATATTTATGGCTACAAGCTCTGGGTTGCTGTGCCACGCCAATTGTAAGCCTTTGCAACCTCCATAGTCCGTCTCGTGACCAAAAACCCCAATAGAATCTAAAATTAGTTTTATTTCGATGAAAAGTTTATTTCTTGCAAGTTCCAATCTTTTTTGAATAAATCCGAAAATATTATTTCTGTATCTACTTGACTTAGACTTTAGAATGATATATAAACTCTGCAACTGTATACTTTATAATTATCTTCTCTATATTATAGAGTGTCGAGAAATCGGTTCCTTATTGTATTTTATAGACCTTTGCTATCACAAGCTCTGTGCTTGACACCTCACATCATTGATACATTTTTAAACACTTCATCTCAACATCAAATAAGTATAATAAAAATCAAGCGTCCTATATTATTCAGTTTTAATTTGGTGGTCATACCTTACAACTATGTGTACCACTGCTACAATTTTGATGTTTTTCGTTGTGCAATGTATAATAAGTTATGGAATAAATGTGAATTTGTAATTATCATATTATATCATTTTTCATTTTGTTTAATACCCTCAAATAATTCAGATGACGTGACGATGGGCGGAATAGGTTTAAAAATCTTTAAACAATTATAATTACAAGTATAACTGCTGGCAAACAGCCTGTAAATATGTGTGACATTTACGTACTTACTAAAAAATCCACACAAAATCCAAAATAAAAAACCACGTGGTGGTGATTCAATGTGGCTGCCTGCAGTTATACCATAAGTAAGTATTTGAGTGCCTCAGAACAGCAGTTTAATTGTAATCGATTACCCCATAACAGAATCAACATTAGTACTTGAAAAAGGACTATAATTGCATGGCGTGGAACACAGTCACATAAATGTAATAGGAATTGAGCTGTCTACTATCCTTTCTTAAAATACTTATCAAACATTTTTCATCAAATGTAAACTTATAAAATATTTATATTTGTCATCTAATCACCAGAAAAATAATTTTTAAAGTCGAAGGGGTAGCTGTCAAATTAATTGCAAACTGTCACGTCACTCATCATCGACCATAACGCTGCGAGCGTGTGAGAGATATAGCACGATAACCCCAACATGCCCACATTTTTAATCACAACAGTATTTCGGATGTGAATAATTGATTTATTTTTCAAGCAATTTTGATGTGATTTCACAAAGGGATTTATTCTTCGTATTATTTTCTGTTACATAGAAAATAAAAGTGGACGATAACCTAGTTGGGAATGGAACGGTCTACCGAGACAATGTCCGGAGGTTCAAACCCAAGGCACACACCTCTGGCTTTAACGGTGAAGGAAAACATCGTGAGGAAACTTCCATACCTGAGAATTCTCCATAAGAATTTCGAGGGTATGTGAAGTCTGCCAATAGGCACTAGGTCAGCGTGGTAGACTAAGGCCTAAAACCCTCTCATTAGTAGAGGAGGCCCGTGCTCAGCAGTGGGCAGTATGTAATACAGGGCTGGTATTATTATTTATTGTATATAAAATAATGTACAAAATGAAACAGGAACGTACCCTAATGGAAATCATTATGGTTACAAGGTCGGTTAGGCTTCCAATCGGGCGCGATCGAAGCCTGAAAATTTTGAGGGGTTACTAATAATAAAATCGCGGCTAGGGGCAGAAAATTGCTTATTTCTTTTGTAATTTTTAGAAAAGTTTTCAATTTGAAGTGTACTACTTGGAAGGGGGGGGGGGAGTCAAGTCTCCTGTAACCCTCCCCTTTGGACCTGGTTCCAATCCAGCGAAGCGGTGAGCAAAAGGTAGATCAAAATTATTTTGCGTAACGAAATTTTCTCTCATTTTTTCCTTCATTGAGTCTTCGACAAAAACAATACACAATACCGTTTCTTTTAAAGTTTTTTTCGCATGAAACGCACCCTTTGTCCCTCAGTGACGTGTTTCGACTTGTAGCCGCGTCAGGTGCCGAAATCTTTTGTGAGGATTACATTTATTGGCCCTTTAAAATCAAGTGCAGGAAAATAAAAGTCAACGTTATTTTGCAATTTTTTGTACGCATTGTAGCAATGGTGGATCGATTCAAAAAAAGTCATTGTATTTAGGGTTTTTGGTGATTTGATGACTCATGAATGAAGGGAAATATACTCGTAGACACAAATACATATTATTATTAGGGATACTTATTTATTTATTTGTTATGGTACACCAACAACATACCATCTTAGATGTATTGTTTTTCCTTTATTTCCAAATCCGTAACAATATTTCTACTTATTACCTAGGTAGGTACATATTTTTCAATCTACGCATGGGTAGGTAAAACTTAGGCCTTTTTTTTTTTTTTTTTGTTTTCGCGGAGAAAGTAACTTATTACTACCGCCCAGCCTTCAAGGGGGGCGACTGAGCGGTGATGTTGGGTTCACCGTGCCTTACGACCCAGCGTTGAGCCGCCGGGCCGAGTCCCTAACCTATGTACCTACACCGCACGGCATACCAACTAAAACTCCGCGGTGGCCTTCTTCGGCGCATTAGGGACGGCTGCGGGTTTCCCCGGACTAATAGTGTCTAAGTTGTCGTCCGCTGCCGCCCCTGCGCGGTGCCGCCTAATGCAGCCCGTCTTCTGTATCGGGGGCTCAGAAGCCCCCGCGCACCGAAGGACGCCCTCGGCGTCAACGGCAGCGTGAGGCCTACTTGCCACACTGCCGTCCATCACGGGGGTCGCAGCACTGTGCTAACAAACACGCACAAAACTAAAGACGGACAGCCCCCTGCCGCCCGCCCGCGACCCCCGGTGGCCCCTATTAGTCGCCTTTTACGACAGGCAGGGGATACCGTGGTGGAATTCTCCAAACGCCCCCAATCCACAGGGCGGGAGACGCCGGTCAGTCGTCCACCCGGCGCCTCCTTCGTCTCCTCTGGCGGCGGGAGGGATCTTCTCGCTCCCGATCCCTCTCGGCACTCTCCTTCTGCGAGAGAACCACCTCGCAGAAGTAGGTAAAACTTAGGCCTGCGCTTTGGAAAATATAAGTAATGAGTGAATTCCCTAGACACTATTACTAAAAAGGAAGAGGCAAAATGATTGTGGCCAACACCTGTTCCTTTCTGTTCCTCTGTATTACTAACATTCACGGGTTTTAATAGTTTTAAGTAAGTAAATACAATTACTAATCTTTGATTCTAATAATTAAAACTCGTGGCCACATTACCCTAAAATCTCGGTCAGGGTAGAGATTTTTAAATTTTCTCTAAGAATACTAACTCGAGAACTATAACAGGCAGGGTCCTAATTTTTTTATTATTACTGCCGTCACAGTAACTTGTTCCTCCTGATGCCTTTTAGTGTCAATTTCTACGACACCTGTGTCTTAATATACATTTATAAAAAAAGAAATTACTCTATCAACTAATATAGTAAATAGTACTAATTAGGTGCCAATTAAACAATTCATAGTACTTATGTAATTATTTGTTACAGGTAGGTAGAATGAATGCTAGTTTACATTTCTCATTTGTTTTTTTTGTACCTACGTAGGGAAAGGGGGAGCATAACGGGGACGCGAGGCACGACGGAGTCACACACATATACGAGTAACTATGCACAATAGATTTGTGTTGTTGGCGCTAATACGTGGTCATTTTGCATTAATCTTGTGTCTGACAATGTCAGGCAAGAAGATCGCGCGCGTCGTTTTTTACACCAAGAAAAGATTTTTATCATTATTTCATCTACTTTTGAGTAGCATACAAAAACACATATATAATAGTACTAGCTTTTGCCCGCGGCTCCGCCCGCGTTAAAAAGTTTTTCCGGGATAAAAGTCCCGCTTTATGTTTTCCCGGGATAAAAAGTAGCTTATGTGTTAATCCAGGACATGATGTACCCGTGTGCCAAATTTCATCGAAATCCGTTCAGTAGTTTTTGCGTGAAAGAGGAACAAACATCCATACATCCAAACATCCATACATTCTTACAAACTTTCGCCTTTATAATATTAGTAGGATTCCTGCTTGAATTTCAATATAAAAAAACTATCGCAAATGTGTATAATATAGAAATTTAACTTAACATTTATAATTGTTCGCGATTCAATTTCACTTTTGTTGAGTTTCAGAACGCGATATTAGATCTTCTAACGCGCACGCGAATTTGAACTTTATGCAGCGGTAATAAATTACACCATTTTATTTAGAAAACGTTTGTATGGGAAATAGAAAAATGCTGTTTTGAGGATTTTCCCGGCAATTATTTGAATTTTTCCCACCTTTTAAACCTTCCCTAGACCTTCACGAATAATTCAAGACCAAGATAAGATAAATCCGTTCAGCCGTTCTCGAGTTTTAGCGAGACTAACGAACAGCAATTGATTTTTATATATATAGATATGCTTGGGCTACTACTTTTGTTTTTTTAGTTGTTTTTTTAGGGATATTCCTTATTCATCCCCCAGTCGGAGACGTCTGTTCACTCCGAGATTTTGTTGCTCTACCTATATCGCCAACCAAATTATCGGGAGTGACCGTGTTAGGTATGCCTCCGACAGCGTTTGTGAACACGGTCAACTGAGATTGTTCCAAACCAAAATTAAATATTCAAATTAAAATCTTGTTTTTATCATAGATTTTAATATTACCTACTTTGATGTTTGCATATTTGTCGCCTAAGTATCAGTAAATAAAAAAAAATACTTTATTCATCACTTAGACGAATATAGTTGCACTTATGACAAGTCAAGATACATTAAATTGATTATATTAATTATACACACACACACACACACACACACACTCACGCCTGTTATCCCCGAAGGGGTAGGCAGAGGCGCAACTAGTGCACCCACTTTTCGCCATTATTCCGTCCCATGATGTGATAGGGGGCGAGCCTATCGCCATATCGGGCACAAATTCCAGACTCCGAGATTAATTATAATTATTAATAATATCGATGGTCACTTATAACCACCGATATTTTAATTGGGAGTAAAATCAATCATGAGAAATAAATAAAAAAGCCAGCTTGGGCTGGCAGGAAAGGGGATAAGAGAACATTTTTTTTTAATTAATGGAAGGAACACGTCGCTATCCTCACCGGTGAGCGCACTACAGGCCCTAGCCTAGCTATGATGATCCATGTATTCTTACCAGCTGGTTGTAGCAATTATAATTACAAACCACTGGCATTAAAATAAAGAATTGTTTTCTTTAATTGTATTAAAATGAAGAAACATCCCGCTCGCCTAATGGCAAGCGATACGACCGTACATACCAGCATGTCACTACGAGACATTTTTTTTAAATACAAAGCACTGAGTGGCACTCCATTGCGCTCGTTACCTTTAGGCATAAGATGTCAAGTCCCATAATGCTCAGGAATTACACTGGCTATAATTACCGGCCTTGGGACACATCAGTGTAAACTACTTGGCGGCTGAAATAGACATTGAGATGGTACCCACCGAGGTAACGTTTTTGTTCGCGTGCAAAATCTCGTCGCTACCACTGGGGGTGAGTGGAAAGTTTATGTTGGTTTCAGCGGTCTTACGGCCCAATGTCAACATTCGGGGGTATGGCTTCATCCGACCGGGTCCTTAATCCGCATACGAGAGTCCTACCACCAGCGTTTGTGCGCAGTGGTAGCGCCTATCGATGATGAGCAAGATCGAGTCAAAAAGCATTTGTCCTCATTATGTCTGCTGTAAGTTATGAAAGCTTAATGATACTTTTATGACAAACTACATAAACGTAAGCTCATGCACGATTGCAGCCATATCTCACCGAACACAAATCTGTTACGCCATGATTTGCGCGACCCTATCGCCAATAGAAAGGATTTTTTATTTTACCGCCCTTTATTTTACCCAACCTGGGAATCAAACTATTACGGTTAGCAGTTCATACGTTATCAATAGACCAACGAGTTGAGTATTTCCAGACTGGCATAAATATTGACTACGACGCGTCGTTCCCATCATCCAATGAGTTTATACATCAGAACCTTATCTGAAGAGATGAGTCCTCTGGGATGCCAGCAGTCGTCCGATGTTTACCATCTCTCTGGGATCACCGTAGGGTCGTCAGGTCGGTGGCCCTAACTTAACCGTTGCCCCATAGGTTGGGCGGTGAAGGTAAACGCACATTCGTTTCGAAAACAAAACAGGCTATTACAGTTAGTTCACTTAATAATGAAAACATTTTCGTTTGATCTATTTTACCATATATTAACCGGAAATACTCCAAGTCAATGATTCATAATGTTGTCTCTGTTTCTATAAACTTTATCTTGTGTCATTGGTTTAATGACTAATGGTATTAAAGACCTGCAGTGGTACTAGGTTCGGTTGTCAGCTTTTCAATTCGAAAAATGTAGGAGCTCGTAACACAAGATCAAACGCGTCGAGTACCTCGAGCACTGGTTATACCTCTAATTACCCCTTCTGAGTTCTGGCATAGCGCCGTGACAAACTATTATCTTTAAAAAAGATGATGTTTGTTAATTAAGCAACTTATGAGTTGTTAAAAATTACTTATAAGCGACTTTTGGAAGAAGCATCCATCACTAAAGATTTGGTACCGTAACAAACATTTTAGAAAAAATAATGAGCTATGTGGAGAGCTTAAGGTTAAATAAAAAAAAAATATAGTACGTACCTTTAACCACGCTTTTGTGTGCATAATTTACTGGTAATATAATAACAATAATCATTAAATACAAATTATTGCACCATACAAATCCATCAAAAACACCGCCAAAAATACCCATTAGCAAATTAACCTTAAGCAATTCCACAAAATGTCCGACATCCCCACCTTTTAGCAAAACGGCTGTATTGCATGTTTGACTGCGTCTGCGCACACAACGGTATCGCGTGGTTACATTGTTATTATACAGGTGCACACTAGCGCGCGCCGCCGTCACCGTACCTGCGCAAGAGCCGCATTCCGTCACCCACCTCCACGATCGCCCGCCGAGCCTGCGAAGGCTCCGTCGATACAAATTTTAGAAAGTTTTTGAGTGTTTTCCGGACATTTTCCATCATGTCACCGGCTCTATAGAGGTAAGTTATAGTGTTAATTAGATAACATTGTTACCGCTGGCTGAATTATCACGCTATTTAGAAAATTATTATCTGTTGTTAGTTTAACTTCTCAATAACTGAGATGTCCTTCCGTTATGATCATCACGTGATGTGACTTGTGATACGGTTTCCCTCGTGTATAATGAGTAATCGTTCTTAGAAATGAGATTGTTTCGCGTAAACCCTTTCTTACTGGCTTGTTCGCTAGCGATTGTGCAGTTTAAGTGACCCGAGGCACAGTACAGTTAACATTCACCACGCTGTAGCGACTGCGTATAACTGATATTGTGATTCCCGCCATGATTGTAGTTTTTAACCAAAATGCTTGCAAAATACATGAATTTTGTTTGTGGTAGAGCATTGTAGAGTTTTGTCTATGTTCTGATAACTGGATTAGCCTCAGCGGTTATTATCTATGACACAGAGTACCTAAATTAACAAACTTATTTATACAATCTTAATGAATCCTTACATGGCTTTTGACACTGGATTTACTTAATACATTTCTTATTTGATATTGTACGATATGTTAATTAGAAATACCACGTTATCTCTACATGTTACATTGTATCTGTGGATGTTGGCCTCCTATGATCACCGTCTCAATCATATTAATATTGCTAAAGGCTTATTACTTCGAGTCTCTCCTCCCATACTTAAAGGTCAGCTACGCAATAAGATTCCACTGATGTGGGTGTTTACAGGCGGTAAACAATACCTACTAGACCTCATTTGTTGATGCAGTTCACATCTCGGGAGTATAATGTAATGAAATTTTAAAAACCCACTGACTAATTTAATACAATTCAAAAAGCTGCCAAGAAATCATATTTATCATTGTCTTTATAATAAAATTATTTTGGTAATTAATCGGTTATTAAAATACATAACATCAGCCACATTAATACCATTGCTCCTTAAGTGCCAGAAGGACCTGTCAAAATTGGCCTGCATCTAGCGTGTCCTTGCGACCTTTATCAATATGTCTCATTAATAATACGGTTCGCATAAATGGAACCTATCTTGATCTTATAAATTTTATGACCACATTTGATAAGCAAAATCGAACGCTACTTTCGTCGATTACTGTGTGGTGTTACTGCGTATTTGTAACTGGATTGTAATTGTCATACGTCGATAGTAGGTAAATTGTTATTGATTTTAACCCCCCGTGCGTTTTCATGCAACTCGCAGTTATCACAAATAAATAGTTCGTAAATTACACCAGATGTTTTCCATATAATTTGAATAAGTTAAGGTAACGCGTCGAGTACTGAGTACTGACAGCCGCGCCATACCTCCTAGAGACTAGGCTGTACCATATTCAGATCTTTAAGATTTAATTCGACAGCATTCGATGTTTAGGTAGGTAATATAAGTGAGATTTAAATAAAATAATATTAACAAGAATTTTAAAGTGGTAAAAAGAAATTGTTGTTAACTCCTTTTGCTGAACGCGATGGTTTGGTTATATTTAAAATCCACTTCTCGTTTAAATTTAAAAAGTTTTAATTATTTCCCATTTAGACGGATTAAGCGTTTTAAATTATCTAATTTTATTTTGCTATGCAAGATTAATTTATGATTGATTATTTTTTATTTTATATAATATTTTGTTTTGCGTATACAAATTTTATTGGAAATATTATGATCTGATGATTATAATTATACTATTCACAAGATCATCTTGCGGATAGTGTGATATAACTTCATCGTTAAGAGTTGATAAAAGATATTAAGGAGGTGTACCTACAGCTTTGGTCGAGAATTTTCCAAAAGGATGGATTTCACCAGGGTTTTTTAAAACGAGTTTAGCCAATAAACCGTCTAGGATTTTTTGACCCAAAATCCAAATTCAAGATAATCCGTTTTTTACCCGACTGCGAAAGAAGGAGGGTTATGTTTTTCGAGTTTATGTATGTATGTATATTTCCTAGGCACGCCCTAGTGCCTAAACGGCTTTTCGTAGTATTATGTGAGTGGTGTCAATAGATTCATCTTAGACTCTAGGTACAGCAAAATACAAAAAAAATAAAAATCAAAGATTTTTGACTGCAAAAAGTAGTTTAAGCAATATTTTTTCAAAATACATCGAGTGTTGTATAGAAATAAAGGATTTTTAAGGGTGATTACAAATATACATATAACTTATAGGGACTCGGCCCGCGCGCGGCGTGGCGGCTCAACGCTGGGTCGTAAGGCACGGTGAACCCAACATAACCGTTCAGTCGCCCCCTTGAAGGCTGGGCGGTAGTAATAAGTCACTATCCCCACGAAAAAAAAATTAAAAAATGTTCACAAACGCAGTCGGAGGCATCTGCTCACTCCGAGATTTTGTTGCTTTACCTATTTCAAGACCAAAACAAAATATTCAAATTAAAATATTGTCTCTATATTTTCAGTTCTTCAGTGAATTTAATAAAGATGGCAGATATTGACGCAGTTGGGTTTTTCGTTTTTTTTTGTATATTTTTTCAATTATTATAAAGAACACGAATGATACAAATGTTCAAATAATTCCGTATATTTTCGAGACCGTATCAATAACAGATGTTTCTTTACGTTTATAAATGTCATCAACAATGAAGATGCGGAGCCACAAATGCTCAGGATTTTTGAATATTTCAAAAGCAAGTAAATAAAACTAATTGTTTAATGTAGAGATTGCGAGTAACATTGAAAACCTCATTTAATGAGTCTGCGTGTTTAATATACAGATACCAGTGACTACTTAATGTTGTTCATAAAGTTTTCAATAACACAAAACTGCGCAGTCCATCGTAACAGCAAATAGCGGTGTTGCAAAACTTTGCGGCCGGTATGTGCCCACAGCTATCCTGTAACGCCGCTTTTGCTGTACCTCTATAGAATAAAACTACTAGTCTAAACATAAATCCTGACGCGGACAATATTAACACAACTTCGCAACTAAAAATAAATAAAAGCGTTCAAACAATAGTACTAATAGCGTCATAGAGATACAAGCAAAAATGTGTGTTATTATCTTAGTATCATTGGGGGTATTACCTTAGCACCGAATTGTTAGTCATACTCAGTACAGCCTCGGGACACTCAGGGTGTCGCCAGCAGCATACAAATGAGCGGCACAATGGCGTCTGGTACCATCTTGGTGTGCACTTTCCTTACGCTAAGCAAACGGCATACGTTATTCTTGCTTCAAATAGATTTCAAACTTAAATTGTTTTTAAGTTAAATTCTATTAGCTTTTGTCTACGCGGACACGACAGAGTGACTCCACAGCATCTCATGGTAAGCGGAGTTTCCTAATATAGTGTTGACTCACGATAGATAGTATTCCCTTGCCAGCCGATAGTAGATAGGCTTGTTTGGACTTGTAGAATCTAGATACTTTTTAATTGTATCTAGTATGTATTGAGATTGCCTCGTTGGCGTAGTTGTACGACTGCAATGCTGAGGTGTCGGGTTTGATTCCCGGGTCGGGCATAGTGATATTGGATTTTTCGGAGTCTGTAATTTGTGCCCGATATGTCGATAGGCTCGCACCCTATCACATCATGGGAGTGGATGTGTGTATGTATGTATTGAGATTTTGATTCCCTTAAATGGTACTTAACAGCACAGACCAAACAAAAGAAAACGAATCTCTTTTAAACACGCTCAAATTTATAACAACGGCGTCAGGTCGTTGATTAAAAACGGGAAAAATGTTTTTCACGTGTAAAAGCTCCATTTTCACTTGCACATTGGTATTGACGGACGGTGGATTTTTATTTTTGTAGGTATGACGTGGCTGTCACTTTTTCACAGACCGCACTCGATTTGGACAGATTTCGTTCTCGAGGCTCCTATAATTTTTTCGTAAACGATTAATTCAAATTTAAACAGAAACTGTTACTGTTCCTGTGAAATATTTTAAAGATGTATTCTCTATTATCCGTTCTTAGACTTCCTCCGTTGGGGGAGACCACGAAGTAAAGTCTGTTCTGTCTGTTCTTTGCTCACAACAGCTCCGATTAATTATAATTCATATTTTGATTATTATTTTTTAATTTGAAATTTAATTAATTTTATATCAATTATCCTAATATTACCAATTATAATATATTATATTACTAATTAATTTGATAATGTTAAAAATCATGTCAAAAAACGAGATAAAAAGGCTATAAATAAATAAATAAACTTCCTCCGTACCAAATTTTATCAAAATCGGTTAGGGAAATAAAGAGATAGTACTTGGGTGACCGAGCCTTGCTCGGGTGATTTTTTAATACTATACATGGTATTTATTATTTTAAAGTAGGGCCTAATAATAACTTCCATTTCAAGAAAATATTCACGACTGAAGTCAAAAGTGTTGATACCGTTACCTTACTAATTAAAAAAAATCTGTTCTCAGCGGTTTAGATTTTGTATTAAATCTCAGGTTTCATATATTTTTTCATATCAGATTACATCACGAGCAGATACATAGTTCAGTTCTCATCTCTTGTCTTACTTAGTTAGGTATGGATGTTTGTTCCTCTTTCACGCAAAAACTACTGGTCTGATTTCGATGAAATTTGGCACACGGGTAGGTCATGTCCTGGATTAACACATAGGCTACTTTATATAATATACATCTCGACTTTTATCCCGGAAAAACCTTTTAAATCGGCGGAGCCGCGGGTAGAGGCTAGTATATCATATTTACCTATTCTCAAATTTCAAGAGATGCCCAAACCAAATTTAAATAGAAGTGGTTCAGCGGTTTAATTTCTCAGTTTATTGTACATCAGGGTGAATGTATAACGATAAAATAAAACTAAGATGATAAAAACACACGTACAATTGGCGGTATTATCACATTCCGAAATTTCTATAATAATATCTCATATTCATTTTCAAGGTTTAACATATCCCAAATCTCTATACTGTGCAATACAATCGGAGCAACAGTATTTTCGCCCCTCTTTTAACCCCCCTAGTTAAGATTTATAAAATATGCCATAGCTATATTTAAGGTTGTAGATAAGTTAGCTGGAAGTAAAAAAAAACATTGAGCTCTGAACTAAAACCGCATCCTACTGGAACTAGGATAAATTCTTAGCTAACAGAACAAGCGCTTTCTGTCCCCTGGACTCTACTAAAACGACGAGATCTTTAACAGACACTCTCAGCAGCCGCAGAGTGAGAGCGAAGAAAGACGTGACATCAAAAAGCATACGTAAGCTAATTGATGTGTTTTCAAATTTCTCGTGTTATTGACTAGATTCTAGCGCGGTATTGGACGTGCGCACGCGCCTCGCTTTCAAGGTAATCAAGCGGTTAGGTCAGCCCACAGGCTGTCACGTTTGGGCCATTTTATTTATCACGTACAAGAATGTTTTAGCAAAAGGAGATTTTTTAATTGTTAAATCAATATCAGTTTTTTTTTATTACATACAGATAGATTATTCAGCGAAAGTGGACTTTCGGTTAAATAATTTAGGCAGGTTTTTTATATGTCAATAAACCAACCAGACCGTTTTTTGTGGAGAAACGCGTTATCACTGTCACTGCTACGGGGTGATTGGAACCGTTATTTTGGTTTCACTAGAGCCGTTCCAACCCTTAAATTCAAGCAACAACGCTTTACCAGTGGAGTACCAATCTGCTAGATGGAAGAGGATAGGCTATAGATTAGGCCAATATCAACCCTTATAGAGGCTTTTGTTATCCCAAAGCAAATGTGATATATTATAAAGCTAATGCGAGTGTCTCGTCTCGATTGCACTTTATAAGATAGAAAGTGTCCATACCATGGTTTCGTACATAAGTACTTTGTTTCTTAGTGTTATAGAGGATGGTATACCATTAAAATAAAATTTCATACCGATGGATTTTCTAGCAGTCATTGTTTGATGTTGGTACTAATAACTTATAATCAGTATGAAAACAACAAGAATGGTTTACGTAAAGAAACTCGAAAGTACTCAATGCTTAAGCCTCTGCGTCCATCGGCATGGTTCCTGTTAGTTGCTAGCAACCGCGTTGCTAAGCAACGGGTGTCGAAACCAATAACTATTAAACATTGTGCTGTTTTTTATTTTATTCACGGATCCGTCTTCAGTAATCATGGATGTGGTGGCAATGTGTGAGCCCATGTTCCCTCCTTGAAACTATTTCTCGTGGAGTGTTCTTCGGATGTCGCACTGTGGTGATAAGGTGAGAATTGTTATTTATTTAAACCTTAGGGCATGACTAATGTGGTTTACTTGGATGACTATCACGCTTCTATTTTTTTTGGTTCCCGGGTGTGAACCCCACGCTTAAATTGTGTGTCGTATTTTTATGTTTAAAGTGACACGTCGTAAGCGAACTTTTTTAAAGTTTTTTAAAGGCTACCAATTGGAAAAATTCCGCGTGGTGGACGAAATTCCTTAATTCTCTCAATAGATTAGTACTCAGAAGAGATAGAAAAAACATTTTTTTCTTATATAAATCGAAATGTCTATAAAGTAATCAATAGAATATTTAAATATTACAATAAGGATACTATAACGAGACTATCCCGCCCTCACACCCGCCACTGCAACTCCTGTAAGCCAGGATCGGTAATGGCACGCATTTTATGACACCGAGCTGTGAAGCTCGGCGAGTCTCAGGGAACATTAATCTGTCTTTATATAAAGTACTTACATAGAAGTATATAAGTACTTTATATAGAAGTATATAAGTATTTATACTTATGTAAAGATACTATTGTATAATATTTAGTCACAACTGATCCGTCAATTCCCAATATTTATAGCTCAATTTATATGTATATCCTACTAATATATAAAGGCGAAAGTTTGTAAGTATGTATGGATGTCTGGATGTATGGATGTTTGTTACTCTTTCACGCAAAAACTACTGAACGGATTTCGATGAAATTTGGAACACGGGTAGATTATGTCCTGGATTAACACATAGGCTATATTTTATCCCGGAAAACTCTTTAACGCGGGCGGAGCCACGGGCAAAATCTAGTTATAAATAAATTCGTCACAACCCGCGCCGAAATGGGTGTGCGAAACCGAGAAAAAAATGTAACCACTATTGCTCATTTTATATTTACTGACTACCCATGAACAGTAGGGCCACCTTGAACTTTACAATCTGCAAGTTACTTCACTGAGTTAGTCATAAGATATAAATGAGGATTGAGGCCCTATCACACGATTCCTAAACCCTACCGAGTTGTGTTGCACTAATTGTCTACCACTAAACAATAAGTAAATGAAATATTAAAAACCTTTGAAAATGTTCACATTTCGCTTCTCATTCTTAAGTCAAGTATAAAAGGCGACAACGTGCTATACCTGACCTGGCGTGGTCTCACGCCGCGGGTCCTTTAGTTAGAACTTCATGCGTCATATTTAATTTTTTGATTGTAGTGTTATCTTCATTCTTGATCTTATATATTAATTATATAATTATCAATATGAATCATAATAAACGCCCATATCTAAGTAGGTTATTTAAATAATGAAAATAAAACATTCTTTATCGCTCGGAATAAAGCTTCATTTTTGCTAGTCATATTTTCATATAAATACGTAACATTTATTAATTTGTATGATACGGTAACATCTGATACTAGATATTAAAAGATTATTTCTCTAAGGCATTATAGCATGTAAAAAACATACCTAGGTATTTTAATTACGCGAACATACTAGTTCAAAATGATTACTAAAACCTATTCAACATTTGGAAAACTTGTAGTCATTTACTAACGCCAGATGATGTAATAAATATTGTGTACAGGCCACTAATCTGGTGGAACGCGCCTCGGCACGGCAGGTAGGTGACTCATACTGTTTACTATGCGAGGAAAGCATGCTCCGTCGTATATTTTTATTATTTCAACCAGCGTACAGGTTGTGGGCCTAAACAAATAGATTTCGATTGTAACCTTTAAAATTTTTTGAACGTGTCAATGTTTTGAGACGTTTAAAGGTGTTTTTGAGCCTTCAAGATTCTAAAATTTTTGTGTCGTTTTGCTTACAGGTTAGCTAGGGTCCCAAAAATTTTGTAAGACCTCCCACACTTGATTATTATGTAGCCTACTTCGACCATGATGACTCACCGAGCGACAAATGTATGTGTGTATTTGAACGTGTGTAGCGGTAAAACGGCTGTCGCTTTTCCTTTTTTACTTACACGCCAATTAAGATGTCGAAGTTTCAGACTTCTTTTATATTAATAAAGCAGCGGGCAAAAAGGGTATAATGATGTACCTAGTCTTTGTAGCCGCTTTGAAGACTGACAGGGCGCGAAATGGAAGTAACTAGGTAACTTTTCGCCGTAATTAGTCAACCAGGTAATAAGAGCAACCAAATATTGAAGAAAATTATATTTAAAAAATGTATTTTTGAAATTGTTTATTACTGAGTATACCCATCATTATTTTATGTGTCTAAAAATCTTACTGCACAAGAAAAACAAATTATATCAAATTACTTTTCTGTGGAATAATGTGGACCAAATAGTTTATAGTATAAATTATTTTTACGTGTTCATTTCTTCAGTATAAAAGTAGGACGTTTAGACTTTAGACAAAGGCGTGACGTGGGTGGTGCTTGCTGAATGCCATCCGTAGGACGGACGGCGTTGCCCATTCAATAACCAGCCATGAATATTTAAAATTAGTGATTGGTTTAATGCGCCTTGTGTCCTCGATTTTTTTTGTGTAATAAAGTGACCGTAGTTAGTTAAAAATGGTTTATGAGTTCACGGTGTCTGCTTACGAAATGTTTGATATAATAAGACAATAATTAGTTAAAAAATTAATACGGCTTATTGCTAAGAGGCTTAGTCCCGATGTACGGACTTGGTACCAATAATTAACATTAAATGACGTCACTTTAATACCAGTTTTATAGCGCAATGTTTTTCTATATCATGACACATAATTAATTCTTGAACTACCTCTAGTAACCTTAAATATGCCAGTGGCTATAAAAGCGATATTAATATTAATCTCACGTTTGAGTAAAATCTCAAGTAGATGTTAAATGTATGCAACTATTGAAAAAGAAATATGCACATATTGTAACTTAAGATGTCAATGTATAATATGGGTTTATTATACAGGGTCATTTTGACATTGCGTTAATAAATGAAACCACTTACTCGTCTTTGCCTCTGCTAACATTATGCCAAAAATCATCCATGAGAAACGAACATTTTCACCAAAAATCTCAAATTTACTTTCTTGATTTTTTATCATTTTTAAGTTTAGTGGGAATATGTGCGTGAGTATTTTTCTGACTGAAAGTATGATGTCGCTGCGACGATTCCTCTTAGAGTAGTAGTAGTGGCATTAGGGCATGTAAATTTAAAGTTACTTTTTATTGATATTTATTTTGTTCGAAACTTACACTTTTTTATTTTACATCTATGGTTAAAATAACTTAATGGAAAACGTTATTTTCATCGAGATAAGTATGTGGTTTCATTTATTAACGCAATGTCAAAATGACCCTGTATAGCGATTATCTTAAGATGCTAACCTTAATTTGATAGCGTGTCAGCTGATATCTCACTTCAGAGCGAAATTGACTTTCAGCTATTAATGCGCTTAGGTCAGGATGTTTCATCCGTGGTCAGTTAAAGTTAAGATGCTGGATGCTGGCGTGTGAAACCACAGCTTGATGGTTAAAACCATCTCGGCACGAATCAATAGGTTTGCCAAATCTTTTATTTGCCGCAACATCCGGCTTTGTAATAGTTTACCGGCGCACGTGTTCCCTCCTTCCTATAATCCTGGGTCCTTCCGCCGTAGCGTGAAGAAGCAGCTTAGTAGACTGGCATGATTGTGGCGAATGGCATGAGATAACCATTTCTTGCCATTCGATACTCTATCTGGACGGCATCGCGCTTACCATTAGATGAGGTGCAGTCATTTTGCCGCGCCCGAATAAAAAAAAAGTTTCTTATTCGTCTCTCCTTCCCTTGCCCTATTTCCGTCCCCATAGTCCGTATCCTCTGTACCCTTAAGCTTGTGGTGGTTCTTCGTTCTTTTAATTTAGTTATTTACTTTAAACTATTCAATAGAACCTGTACCTGTGTGATTTTTGTACTTATAAATTAATAAATGCTATTATTTATTTACACTGGTTGAATTCGCAACGAGCGCACAGCGCCTTCGCTCGCAAGTTTGATAAAAGCCTTAACTTTACTTGACGGCGGATGAAAGTTGAAACGTTCTGTGCCCTGTTTATCAAACGTTACAAGCCTTGTATTACAAGCGTTTTCTCTTGTAAATTAGCCCATTTTACAAAAATGCGTTCATCAAAACTATATGTGTAAACTACAAGCTACAAGTAATATCACTTGCATTACAAATTCTTTTTCGCAGTTGTATTTGTAGTTTTCTTTATCATAAATGCCTTTCTAGCTTGTAACTTGTTTCAAAAAAGTTATAAAGTTTTATAAACATGGCAAAATGCCCTTTTATCAAATGATAGAAGTCTAGGAGCTCACAAGTTAAATGGTACAAAAACATTTTTACAAATTCTTGTAAAATGCGTTCATAGAAAATATGTAGATACATAGTAGACACTAACCCACAAGTTACAAGATACAAAAATATTTATACAAGACTGTGTAAATTACGTTCATCAAATAATTTCACAAGACTTGTAGATGGTACATACTTGTATTTTTAATTTACAAGACTTTTTTTTTATTTTTGATATGTTTATAATAAATATGTCGTATTATATCGCCTCTTTACTTCAGTTAAGTGTTATTCAAGTATGGAATCTTCTAGATGTATGCGGTTATTGAAGCAAAGAGGCGATCTTATGTTGGTAAGGTAGAAATTATGGTATAATAACTATTGACAATAACTAGCCAAGGGAATGTATTTTTTTCTTACATGTACATAGTTTGATTTTGTATGTAAAAACCTATTTTAAAACTCATTATATTAGTTATTTGAATTATGATTACAAATTTAACCATCTTTTATGCACGACTTAAAGTTTGTAAAAACTAGTGGTCTATTGACGAACTATACAAAGTACTTAAAAAAAAACTTTGAGAATAATAATTAATTGATTTGCTACTTCTTGAATTACCTACTTATACCGCAAAACTGTCGAAAACCGATTCGGAAATCACGAACTTGTATTGAATTTACCTATAAACTACCTAAAAACCAAATTATAACAGAGTAGAAAGAGATACTATTGGCTTGTAACATATATTACAAATCCACAATAGCTCTTCAACTTTTTCGCCACAAGTTACAAGCTACAAGTTACAAAGGCATTTTTGATAAACAGAAATAATAAATACAAGTGTAAAAAGTACTTATAATACAAGCGATATCACTTGTAGTTGTAGTATATTCATTTAGTTTTGATGAACGCATTGTTGTAATACAAGCCTCGTAACGTTTAATAAACAGGGTACTTATATAGAAGCCAAGAATATATTTTTCTTCTCTGCAATTTTTTTGGTCTTTACATAGTTCGACGGTAAATGCGCCATACAAAATATCTTAATATAGGTATCATAATTTATTCTTATCTTATTCTTACTTAATTTTGATATAATAGCAGAGTATACCTTTAATGGTATAAATGATAATACATCTGAGGGGCACAATTATTGTTTATTTTATGTATCAATTTGTTAATATATAATATGCTGTTGGTGCATCGTAATAAAATAAATAAGTAAATAAATCGTTTTATCACGAATTAATTGAAGAAGTGTAATTCGAAGAGTAACAAAATCAATGCCTGGCGGAAATGATTTGCTACCATGTTATTTATCTCCAAGAAAGCTTTTAAAGTACCTACATGGGTCTGCAATAGACCATCCTGTTTTTTCAAACTTTAAGTCGCTTATAAACAAACATTACAGTTTTAACCATAAATCGTAATTCATGAAACTAATAAAATAGGTTTTATTATTATGGTTTATTTATTTATTGTTTTTTGTTTTATTTTGGTTATTTACGCACACAAATTGTTTTTATTTTTAACATTAACTTGACTAGTAATTTTACCGTAATTTCTATATTACTGACATATAAATATGATAGAAGCATTATTTGGTAATGCATAAAAAAAAGTGCTGTAAATTTAAAATGCAAGATGATACAGACATACACACTCACGCCTTTTATCCTCGAAGGGGTAGGCAGAGGCACGAAGTAGGTGCAGGCTATGCATACTGCATCTCATGGTATGATAGAGGGCGAGTCTATCGCCATATCGGGCACAAATTCCAGACTTCGAGCTAATACTGAATAGAAAAACCCAGTATCACTTTGCCCGACCCGGGGATCGAACCCGAGACCTCGCCATTGCAGTGCCATTGCCACCACCACAAGTTGATACAATCTACAAGTCTAGTAAAAGTATTTCATGAACATAATTTTCAAGAACTTGTAACAAAAATCTTTAACATGTAACTTGTGAGCTTGTAGACTTGTAATGTTTGATGAATAGGGCACTGGTCTAAATCTTTAAATTAATTGCAATATTTACGCCAATCGAGCTTGTTATTCTTATATAGACATATACACTCACACCCTTTATCCCCGAAGGCAGAGGCGTAACTGATGCACTCACTTTTCACCGTGCGTATTCCGTCCCATGATGTGATAAGGGGTGAGCCTCTCGCCATATCTGGCACAAATTCCAAACTCTGGTCTGATAGTTAGTAGAAAAACCCAACACCACTTTGTCCGACCTGGGGATCGAATCCGAGACCTCAGCGTTGCAGTCGTACTGTAGTAGAACTATGCTACCGAGGCAGTGATTTTTCATACAGAAAGTCTATAATGGTTAAAAGTTATGAAATTTGCTGCAGAACCTCGTTTTTTTACACGGGCATGACGAAGTGATTGCTCTGTCCCATCAGACAGTGGAGTTGTGTTCAGATAGAGTACCCACTGTTGAGATGATTATCCCGTTTATTATTTTTAGTGTTGTATCATCTGTGGATGGACCAAATAGAATGATAAATAGATTATTGTTCGAAACCGGATATACATAGCCTGGGCCCCAGAACGCGGGACAAGTGGACTGCTATTACGGTTTTTAAACCGGTGATCGCTACTACGCGGATACAAGTAGCCCACCACTAGCGCAAATGTGTATAAAAATTACATTTTCCGATACTTATTTCCACAATGAGTATCGTACTTGCTATCACCACCATATAAAGCCTTTGTCTAACCACTAATCCGTTCCCCAGATCAGAGATGTCGCGACTAGCGTGCCTGTTGGCCGTCGCCGGTGCCTCTGCCCAGCTGACCCTCGATGGCATCAGGTGCGGTCAGCTGACCTGCCAGCTCGACGAGTACTGCTCCTCGGAGACGAACAGGTGCGCTCCCTGCACCACTGTCTGCAACAAGACCCATCACAACTACGATGCTGGCCTCTGTGTCAAGGAGTGTCAAGGTTAGTTTAATGTTTTTTGGGAAACGTCAATTGGGGTAAATAGGAAATAGAGACAGTGATGGTTAATTATAGGAAACCTTCTTATCCAATAGATACCTAATGTTTGCAGACTTTGCAGTAATGAATGTATCATCCATTTCACATTATTAAGGGTTTATTTATCTGTTTTAAAATGAAATAGTGTACTAACCCGACTATAATTATCTGACCTTTTGAATAAAATCGAGGGTGAATACGAAATATCGTATATATCGTAACTTAAAAATTATGTAATAACATAATTTTTAAGTTTCACGTTTTCTCGAAGATTTTTAAACCATACAATTACAATAGTTGTTTTGCAATGTTCTAAAGTAAACATTGACAAACACACAGAAGAAAGAAAACAACCCCGTGGACAAATATGATATTGAAGTCAGAGTAATACTGGGCAATGTAAGACTCAACATCTAGTGCCTCAGAGTGACGATTGCAAAGTAGTGACACGCCATACTTTGTAATTAAAAGTTCTTTTTTTATCGATGGCTCGACAAAGTGGCTTTACTGCACCTGATTGTAAATAAATTGAAGCCCAAAATAATGTCACCCGGCACGCGATAAACACCCCTGGTCGGTCATCACAGTTATGCCGGCCTGCATAATGGTGTTGCTACTGTTTATGGGCAGCCATTATAACTTTAAATATCATTTTTGAAGTTCAACAAATTACAAATGACTTGGTTTTGAACAGACTGGCTTTATTATGTCGGGAGGCGACATAATTATTATCTACCACACTTCACTTGTCATCAGGTGCACAGATCAGTTTGCCGTACCCACATAAAGAATGAACAATATCGTTTGAAATAAAATTTCGTCAAAGGGTATAAATAATGACCCTAATCAAAATATGTAGATTTCCTATACAATTGCTATAGAGTTAATAGCACGTCTATTCCAGATTCGGACATCTGGGCTTAGAGCACTAAAGGACATCGTAAAGCACAGGTGATTTCAATTAAGATTGTAAACGTCCGGCGCAAAGGACGCCGCTGTTACTCGCCATACAATTATGTACAAACAACACCGTGTGTTGGGTTAACGCATGATAGGTGTGATGACACCGTAACATACATACATACGTACACACTAACTCTCTTATCCCATAGTGGTAGGTATATACTGTTGAGCGCCACATGCCACTATCTTGACGTCCTGTAATAAATTATGATTATTTATTTACACTTTATAAACATATTTAAACAATTTATTGTTTATTATGAAAGCTTAGAATTTTATTCACTAGAGCACAGCAAGATACCCCTGTTCCACTGATAACTTTTTTAATTATTGAATTTTATTTGGTTTTATAAGTGGTTTATTTTAAATTTCAATAAATCTTAAATTGCTCGAAATCTTTTGAGTTCCGGATAGGGTTTCACGACAAAATCGACCGCGACCCAATCTACATGGTCTTAATGAGAGTACGTTATACCACCAGTCGCTTGTACTATGTATTGTACTAGCTTTTGCCCGCAGCTTCGCCGGCGTTAATAAGATTTTCCAGGCTAAAAATACATAAAAACCTTCCCGTTGAATCACTCTATCTATTAAAAAACCGCATCAAAATCCGTTGCGTAGTTTTAAAGAGACATAGAGACACACATCGGGAAGCGACTTTGTTTTATACTATGTAGTGATAAAGTAAAAATAACTTATAAGATTTTCAGATATGACTGCCTCTGTGGCGTAGTTGTATTACAGTACGACTGCAAAGCGTGAGGTCTCGGGTTCGATCCCCGGGTCGGGCAAAGTGATATTGAGTTTTTCTATTCAGTATCAGCTCGGAGTCTGGAATTTGTGCCCAGTATGGCGATAGGCTCGCCCCCTATCACATCATGGGACGGAATAATGGCGAAAGGTGGGTGTACTAGTTGCGCCTCTGCCTACCCCTTCGGGGATAATAGGCGTGAGTGTATATGTATATATATGTATGTATGTAAGATTTTCAGAAAAGTTTAGTTAATACAGCGCCACTTTTAAAAAAGTACAACTACTACAAAATGTATACTTTAGCGTGATCATTAAAAATATTTACTACTGTCAAGGTGTCAAGGATCCATCACGACTATATCCTTGGCCATTAAAGTGAGTAATTATTTACAACTAGTAGTGCTCGCGGCTCCGCCCGCGTGAAAAAGTTTTTCTGGGACAAAAATATTTTCCCGTGATAAAAAGTAACCTATAGCACTCAGGAGTTATGTAGCTTCCTATTAGTGAAAGAATTTTCAAAATCGGTTCAGTAGTTCCTGAGATTAGCGCGTTCAAACAAACAAACTCTTCGGCTTTGTAATATTAGTATAGATGAATACGCACGTCACTTCGAATACTATGTTCTTTGTGGACCAGTACAGTCAGTCACATAAGTACCTGAACAAATTCAAAACTTGAAATCGTCTCTACACTTTTGTGTTCTTACCAATTTTCGTTTTCTCTTCACTAAAATTGAAGGGATTTACTTTACACAAAGAAAAAATGATGTTTTAACTAAACTGTACGCGAACAGGCGATTTGAAATTTAGAATTTGTTCAGATACTTATGTGGCGGACTGTACATGCCAAGAATAATAAAGAATTACGCCAAGTATTTGTAGAAAGAAAAGAAAGAAAGGTAGGTTTATTGTTGGTTCAATAAAAGTATATAAATAAAATTTTAACATAGAAAAAGTAAAAGAAAATATAACACGAAGATAACATTAAACTAACTTAAATATACTATTTGTGCAAACAATGAGAATCCTCATTCAGATTGTTACTGCAGTACAGTCTAACCAGGGGCACCGAGTGACTTCAAGTTAAAGTACCTCTGTAGTACAGTCGTTAGACAATAGTTTACCTCAAAAAGGGAATCGTGGTCGATGGTGCCGATTCCCATACATTTAGACTCACTGTTCTATGGCTATACAGTGCACAATTTACTATTTCAGGTTTACACGCGTGCCATGTTCATCCTGCCGTATTTTAGTTATAAATAAGCTCAACGGGACGTTATAAAAATATCCATACAAAATTTTACTCAAATCGAAACTATAACTTAAGTATACTAGTAAATATTCGTGCTAGAGGTACTGGCCCTGTCACCTTCGTCTGTGGGACCGTAGTCATAAAGGTTATTAACGATATGTAAACAAACCGTCGACGGTAGAAACCATACAGTACAAATTATTTCAATATGTTCGAAAAGTGTTGCATTGACGCCACATTGGGCTAAGGGTAGTTGGGAAAAACGTTTGGACTGTTAATCAATTCTCTTTTCAATGCTTTTGAAAATCCTCCCTTTCCATAACCTTACGTATAGCATAAGAATATTGAAGTATTATATTGTTTCACACGTCGCGACACTTCTCGTGGGAAACCGACGTCGTCAAGCATTGAATTGCACGAACTCAGCAAAGCAGCGTGCGAAACAACTGACCACTACTCTTTCCCATGATAAGCTGACACTTCCAGATAGCATTCTTTCCTATCCAAACAAAATAAAGTTTTTACTAGAACAATAATTGTAATTAATTAATGGTCCGTGGGCCAGTGACAGATTTCGATGACCAAGTTTCTCTCAAACGATAATTGGTGAGACGCATCAGAGACGTGTATCATAAAGCCTCGTGAACGTCAGCTTCGGCTCCGTGGGTGCCATGAGCGGTGGTAGCCTCCCAAAGATGTAGAAAAAAATATATTATTCAGTCATTTCCTCCCAACTAAGAATCATTTTAAATTGTAGCTAACCCGATACCTTGAAGAAAAAAAATAATCAGCTGACTGTAACTTGGGGCATTATGCGTCAGCTGGTCAATGAAACATGTAAAAAAAATATATCATTTCAGTGATTTCCTCTCGACTACAAATTTACCTGATGATAGCTTATACGCAACTATGAATAAATATATATGTCAGCTGGCTGTATGCCGGGGCAAAAACCGTCAGCTAATGCCTTGAAAGTTATAACGCAGGTGTTAGGCGAGAGCTTCTATTACATAATTACATGCATCAGCTGACAATGTTTCCCTCGAATTAATGATAGTAGATTCTCTTTATTAATTACAGCATTGTATTATCAATCTATACATGTAAAATGCTTTGTCCTGAATGACTGAATGACAGTTAAACGCACAGCCCAAACCTCTGACCGTAGAGATCTGAAACTTGCAGGGTGTGTTCCTTGTATGACGCGATGTAGGCATGCAACACTTTTTTAACCCTTAGATTAGAAACGTGTTGCAAAGGTGGTACCTGCAGTAGGTTGTGTTAATCTGAAAAGTCTTCTGCTGACCACTTTATCTTACTCCGGAGAGTACAATAAACTATAAATTCATAATCACTGTTCTTAATATTTCTTCAGTTATTTAATTATATACGTATTAGTCGTAAAGTATTTATACATTTCATCGGAAAACTCATATCTGAGCGTAAAGTCAAACATTTAAGATACATAATATCTTCCCAGATGAAAATTTATAAGCTGACTAGCTTTTGCCCGCAGCCGCGGTCGTACGAAAGAGTTTTTTTTTATAAAGGTCCCACTTATACATTTTCACGGGATAAGAAGTAGCTTAAAACTTTCCAGTTTCCCAGATGCTCGAATTATCTCCATACCAAATTTAATCAAAATCCATTTGATAGTCTTTGAGTTTATCGCGTACAATCTTTTTACCATTTGGGTTGAATTTCGCAAAATCCCGTCTTAGTGAGCTCCAACGTTCTAAAAGGAACCTCCATAAAATTTGAGACTCCTAGCACGTGTAGCTTCTCAGATTTCGTGATGAGTGAGTTAATGACCTTTCGTTTTTATACATATTATATATTACGGGATGAATTTCAATAAAACATGAAACACGTCTTCTATCAGTTCTGTTAAAAATAAGTTTAAGCAATATTTGAAGTAGGTTGGACCAAGGAATCACGTTGGCCCATACAAACTTTGCCCCCCTTTTTCACCCTCTTAGGGGTAGACTTTCGGAAAATTCAATCTCATTAGATGCCTATGGTATACAAAGAACACACCCTGCAAGTTTCAGGTCTCTACGGTCAGAGGTTTAGGCTGTGCGTCAGTCAGTCATTCAGGACAAAGCATTTTACATGTATAGATTGATAATACAATGCTGTAATTAATAAAGAGAATCTACTATCATTAATTCGAGGGAAACATTGTCAGCTGATGCATGTAATTATGTAATAGAAGCTCTCGCCTAACACCTGCGTTATAACTTTCAAGGCATCAGCTGACGGTTTTTGCCCCGGCATACAGCCAGCTGACATATATATTTATTCATAGTTGCGTATAAGCTATCATCAGGTAAATTTGTAGTTGAGAGGAAATCACTGAAATGATATATTTTTTTTACATGTTTCATTGACCAGCTGACGCATAATGCCCCAAGTTACAGTCAGCTGATTATTTTTTTTCTTCAAGGTATCGGGTTAGCTATAAAATGATTCTTAGTTGGGAGGAAATTACTGAATAATATATTTTTTTCTACATCTTTGGGAGGCTACCACCGCTCATGGCACCCACGGAGCCGAAGCTGACGTTCACGAGGCTTTATGATACACGTCTCTGATGCATCTCACCAATTATCGTTCGGGAGAAAATGACTGACGAAATTTTGCTACTGGCCCACGGTCTATAAGAAGCATTTGAATTATTTATTGTTTACATGACTAAATTTGTTGAGGTACTAGGTAAGCTTGTACTCCAAAAAAGGTTATGCCGCAAAATGTTTTTCGTACAAAAACTGGTATAAATAATACTTCTAAAAAAAAACAAGAGTTCAAAAAACTGCTTCTAGACATAAATTTCAACCAATAAACAGTAGCTATAATGGGGCCTTTGAATTGGATATTTAGTAGGTACCGCGTGACCAGTTTGAAAGCTCCTAACAGTCAGCACTTTGAATTACATTGTCTTGCACGCCCAATAGGTAGAACGTCAACGGATTACCTATTTATACACTTTGTGGTAGAAATAGAACAAGCAGGCACCTCTACGTATAGTGTCCTACTAGCTACCCCAAAGCTTCCATCAATCCGATCATTCTCCTTGATCTAGTGGCAGAATTTTAGTGACAGACGAAAACTGCAATCTAAAAGCTTGCCTGCAATCAAAATTTAAGTGTTTACTACTCGAAAAACTAGCTAGTTGCCTCGAATTGTCTTTTATTTAAATGCATAAGATGTTATGTATGGCCTTAAGTTATATGATGTTCTATTTTCAATTTTATTAATAGAACTAAAAACGATAGAGACCTTAGTGAAGATAGATCTATCTATAATATAAATTTGACTAGAACTAGTTAAGAAAACTACGACAAAATATTTGAGTTTAGTTTAGTTAGTAGTTAGTTTTTACGATTTAGTGCCTATCTGTAATTACCCTTGCACTATCTCAGGCACATCGTGATAGAAAACCCGTACATAATGTTGCTTGACCAGGGATTCAATTCTAAGAAATCAATGCACAGCCCATTAGCGTTATCAGGACCAATGACGTCAATAAAATCACCTAAAACCAATCAAATATGCCCATCCATATTATCGTCCCACAAATTAACAGGCATTTAGCTACAAACATAACTATCCCATAAATACCGGAAATATAATACAAGTGTATTAAAATTAATAAAGAAAAAATTTGTCTAAAAAGTGCGAAATGTCCGAATGTTCTTACTAGAAAGGCTTGAAAAGTCTACCGTCCGCTACATCTACACCAAGTATATAACGTATCGAACAGAAATAGTAAAGCTATTCAAGTCAGTTTAATGTCAGATGTTTCAATCGTAGAATTTCTGACATATACCTCGAATGCCATTTAGCAATCGAGAATGACGCATATCGAATCTCCAGTCGGAGTGAATAAAAAACGAATTGATATTTGGAATATTTCAATATACTGACTTTATTGGCTCTGTATCCGCTTTGATTTTATTTAAATGTGGCAGAGAACTAGAATATATCTTTTTTTTTCTGTGTGGGGTTTCGGGGATAGTTTATGAAATTGTATTCATTGTGTTTTTTGAAAAAAAAGGAACTTAGATGTCTTAGAGCATTTTGTAAGAATTTCTTAAGTATTTGGTTTAGGTAATTTTGTGCCCGATATGGCGATAGGCTCGCCCCCTATCACATCATGGGACGGAATAACGGCGAAAAGTGGGTGCACTAGTTGCGCCTCTGCCTACCCCTTCGGGGATAACAGGCGTGAGTGTATATGTATATATATGTATTGGTTTAGGTAAGTCTTATGCAATAGTCTGTGCTTTTTGGGTCAACACCACTGTCACATTTTTTTGTCTAATATCTGAGAGTGATGAGCACAATATAGTGCTAATGCTTTATAAATTGTAATTAAAGTGGTGTTACTATTGGATAGGGCGGCGGGCGCGTAAAAGCAAACGAGCAACTTGCTCGTCTCAACATTCATTTGTACAAAAAAAACTAACGATTAGGTCAAAACGATAGTCTTAGCTCTTCTTAATCTTAGGAGGTTGTAATCAGGTTAACCAGTGCTTTTCATGCGAGTTTTTTCTTTATACACACACACACACACACACGCCTGTTATCCCCGAAGGGGTAGGCAGAGGCGCAACTAGTGCACCCACTTTTCGCCGTTATTCCGTCCCATGATGTGATAGGGGGCGAGCCTATCGCCATATCGGGCACAAATTCCAGACTCCGGGCTGATACTGAATTGAAAAACTCAATATCACTTTGCCCGACCCGGGGATCGAACCCGAGACCTCAGCTTTGCAGTCGTACTGTAATACAACTACGCCACCGAGGCAGTCAGTTTTTTCTTTATGTTTTTATAGATATGCGAAATAATATATAAACTAATTTATTATTTTTAAATCGAAAGCCGCAGTATCCAAGTAAGAAAGCGAATCCTATCTAATCCCTACAAAGAAAAACTTTAATAATATATTCAGCTTATTACGAATGTTTGGTCGGTGAGGTGGGCGAGAGTTTATCGACCTCCGTTGATGATAATCCCTTTGAATGGAGATGGCGAATATTTATATGACGAATAACAACAATAATATTTGATGTGGGTGATTTCTATAAAGCAACGGCAAATAGTCACTTATTTTCTACACAATATTTTTATCGGCTTCAAAAAATAAGGAGGTTCTCAATTCGGCGTGTATTTTTTTGTGTGTTACCTCAAAACTCCGTCAATTATTGGCCGAAAATTCTTCTTATAAAGAATGTACTTCCAAAATGGTCACATAGATTTTTTAACGGAATCGGTTGAGTGGTTTGGTTTTAAAACCAAAATAGCTTGAAAAATATGCTGTCCTAGTAGAGAAATTGCGAATTTTGCTTTTCTGTGACTGTTTCAGTGGTGTTTACGCACTGAATTTTATTCGGTCTATTTCTTACATGCATATAAAAATAACATCACGCCCTTTTACGTTTTCAGGGTTAGGCAGAGGCTTAATACGTCAGCGCTATAATTGTACCGCGAGCGCAATAAAACTACGCCATCGAGGCGGTACATTTCTTACTAACACAAAAAAGCAAAAATTAAAAACCTTTTTATTAACACAAAAAATTTACCGCCTTCAAAAAAAACTAAAGGCCAAAAATAATTTAATATTGCCTAAATTTCGTGACTAATTTCAATTGCTAGTTAAGCTAAATAAATACGTGAATAAATATACGATAACATTTCTTATATACTGGTAACCAGTTTTGGAGTCGGTGCCTAATTAAAATTCCTAGCTAAGCTAGATACATTACTAAACATACGAAAACAATGTTTAATTTTCTTAGTATCAGCCAGAAGTATAGGAGGTTTTGTAGGTTTTTTGTAGAACAGCAGTGCTACTGGTCGAGACGGCTATCCATATAAATAAATAATGTTTAAAGAAATTTGTAATTTTATTAAGTAATTTGAATAAACTATATTATGAACTAGCTTTTGTCCCTGGCTTTGCCCGCAGGAAAGGTTTTTTTCTGGACAAAAGTCCCGCCATACATTTTCCCGGACCAATTTTTAAATCTAAACCATCTTCGAATCGACCTGAAGACGCACAAAAAAAATTATTAAAATCGGTCCAGCCGTATGGGAGGAGTTCAGTCGGTGACATACACACGCACAGCACAATTATATACATAAAGATTGTATGTCGCTTGGCTCTACCAAAACAAAACGTTACTTCATATATAAATTGAAGGTAATATAATTACTTTTTGGATTCGTGCATGTATGACGCCAAAGTGGCGCGAGTTTATCATTATTAAAACATTGTTTCGATAGTAGTTCGATGCGGGAAGAGACTGGTTTCAGTAACCGGTTCCCGTCGGTAACCGGGGTCTACGCCCAGCAAAGCTATGACAAAATTCCTGCACAAACGTTAAACGTTTCTGACCTTAAATGACTTTAAGTCAGTTGTACTCGTCTGTTTCCTTAGTCTAGGCTTGATTCCTTGATAATACCGCGTATTTTTCGAGCTCTGTTTTTGTACAATATTATTTATACGATATCAAAAACTAACTGGAATTTATAATAAAAATGACACCTCACGAGATAAATAGATGATTATATATTATTACTTAACGTAATAAATATAAATTATTTTGATATTCATAATCTAAGAAGTTATCAGTTATGTGTATCCTAGCCAAGGAATCTATTACGTGAAACCATTGATGTACAAAAAGCCTCGTGAGACAGATTCTCTGATTAAGACAAATCTCATTACCTCTCCAATACCTTTCCACACGCTTAGTACTCCGTAAAACGAACTAAGCCTAAAAAAACAATATTTCGATCTAAAAGCAATCGGAATTTTTATCAAAGGACTCGTAGCTATTTTGTATAGTAAGAATAAACAGCGATCGACGTATCGGAACAGATCCGCGAATATGACTTGTTTGTTAGCTTTTAACTCGCGCAATCAGAACGGGCCTTTGACTCACATTGGTGTGATATGATTTTTATCCAGAATGTTCCCTCGGGATAAAATACTATCACGCACGTAAATCCGTGGGTAAGCATTCGTAATAATATTTGCTGTATGTTAGTGGAGGCTTAGCCTACGTTAGTGCTATTCCGAAGTAACAAGTAATGAAGTAAGGGGTTATGTACTGGTATTAGTGAATTTTGAGAAGCGGAGTCGTTTTAGAGATTTTTTCACACATTCAATCCATCCAAAATACATAATATTGTGTATTTATTATGAAAAATATACTAAACTTTAACTTCACCATTTAAATTAATTTGTACAGATAGAATACTAGGAAATAGTTAACTTGAGACAACGCCATCTTGATTAATTCCTTTTATACTCAACGCACTTGGTCGCAATCTAGTTTCCTTTTATGAGCATTGTAGAACAGATCCCATATACATTGAAGGTTGAGATGTTTTTAATAAATTAAGCATCATCCATGTTTTGTGAATCTTTGAGAGGGTTTAGATGTTATGAAGGGCCAATGTGGCTAACTTTGATTGGTACAATGGAGACTACATGAGTCGGCCTTCCGTATGTACGGCCAAACCCTTTGATCGAAGTCACTATGACGGATTTTTGGGCCTGTCTACAATGGCGCTTATTCAGTTAGATATGAATAGATGAAACGCACTCTAGTTAGCTTTAAATAGCAGTGTGTTAGATATTCCTGTCTTTTTCCCCAAAAAGGCATATCTTATATGCATACTAGATTATGCCCGCGGCTTCGTCCGCATTTATAAGTTTTTCCGGGTTAAAAGTACATAAAAATCTTCCCGGTGAACCACTCTATCTATTAAAAAAAACGCATCAAAATCCGTTGCGTTTTTTAAGAGCTAAGCATACTGCATAGGGACATAGGGACAGACAGCGGGAATAGACTTTGTTTCATACTATGTAGTGATTTAATATATATTTTTATGTGCTGTTAATGTCACTCCAAGCAACCATAATTATGTAGGTACTAACATTATAATTATACTATGGCATTATAAAATACACACACACCCTATATTCCAGAAGGGGTAGGCAGTGACGCAACTAGTGCACCCACTTTTCGCCGTCCGTATTCCGGCCCATGATGTGATAGGGGAGCGAGCGAGCGAGCCTATCGCCATATCAGGCACAAGTTCCAGACTCCGAATTGATACTGAATATAAAAACCCAATATTACTTTGCCCGACCAGAGATCCAACCCGAGACCTCGGCTTTGCAGTTGTACCGTAATACAACTTCGCCACTGAGGCAAATAAAAACACATCATTAAATGATACACATAATTGCTAAGATTGTTATTTCTGGAAAATAGATAGAGAATAAATATCAGCCGTTGTTTGATAAAATGAACTTCCATTGCAGTAAGTTTTTGCTTAATTTTCTTTGAGATCGTGTTTTGAAATACATTTCACCGTTTATTAGTCTTTCAAAGAAGCCTTTGTACAATTTATTGTTTATTTCAATACGAAGTAAGCTCTCGATGGAAATTTTCCTTTGATGCATTCGATATTGTTTACCACCGACGGAAAAAGAGTAAGGGTAAGTAGTAAGGGTGCTTGTCTATGGCATTGTAGTTCCGTAACGAATGGACCAATTTGTTTGAAAGTTAATTTATTTAAATAGTGAATATGCTCTATCTCTTTTATTTCCAAGACCAGCTTGGTACTAGGTAGATATCAATATCGATTGCTGCTGTCAAACATTATGCATGCACTGTGATGTTCCAGCTTTTTAGGACATCACAACCAGTGTAGTTGGGGCATTATGAAAATTAACATGTAATGTCTTAGGGTGACAATACAGTTTTTCATAACGTGGACCTAACGGCCAGTAGCCTGACGCGAGTCAGCTTTTCTGGCCACACCGAACTTTAGGGTGAACGCAGAAGGTGCTCGCAACCCTTTTTAAGTTAAGTGACCATGCTGGCAACCCACTAACAGGTTACGAACCTCGGCTCAAGACGCGACGGTCACTGAGAGAAGATGAGACATCAGCGATTAGGGAAAGATTGATTTTTAGCCTAATGATAGTACAGTGCAGTCGCGTAATGCTTTGTATTCCAAAGTTCGGATGAAGTAGAGGTACTGCTTATGCGTACTCCTCTATTATCTCATTTATTTGTATGTAAATATATCAATACCAAACTAATTTAGTAAACATTTAATGTAATAACGAAACTTTCACACAATTACTCACGAATTAGCATATTTATTGTGCGACAATGAAATATTTTGTCCCAGCCAGGCAACCGGCGTCAAATGTTGAAAGACCATCTTTAATGTCCGCAACAATAACGTTACGCTCTGTCGACGACACGAACTCACACATACGCACGCACAAACAGGTGTACACAGGTACACACAGGCGTCTGTGTGTGCAGGTGGGTTTTTGTTTATGAATTGCATAAGTGTCATGGCGCATGTTATGTAACAATTAAACTATTCACCTTCTCGTCTGTATTAACAATGGTATTATACAATTCACGTCAAAACCTACCTTTCCAATATGTTACATATATTGCATAAAAGCGATCTGTTTTATTCGGTAATTAGTATTTTGGTAATGCGAATTTATCCGAAGCACCAATTTTAGAACTACTATGTTTTTAGTTTTTCCCGTGAAAATTTCCAAAGAAACGTATCAAAGGAAAAGGTAAATCTTCTGCAAACGGTATTTAGTTATAAATTGGTTATCACCAACGAAGTAGGTTCCACAGAGGTGAATTTCTATGTTCTTACGGCTATCAGCTACTTACAGCACAAATCGGCTTGACTAGGCTGGTACTGCAGCCTCTTAAAAAACGCTTAGCTTCAGTACTGGACTTGGGCAGTCTAAGAACCTTTCCTTTGCTTCAAGTTGGTAACTCATCCACAATTTCCATGGTACTATGAATACCTACCTACTCGCGATTAGTGAATAGAGATGGCATTACTCGTTTGCAGCTGTTTTTTTATGTTTATTACTTATTAGTCATTCATAACCCAATCAACTACTTATAGACCGTGGGCCAGTGCAAAATTTCGTCAGTCATTTTCTCCCGAACGATAATTGGTGAGATGCATCAGAGACGTGTATCATAAAGCCTCGTGAACGTCAGCTTCGGCTCCGTGGGTGCCATGAGCGGTGGTAGCCTCCCAAACATGTTGAAAAAAAAAATATTTTCAGTCATTTTCTCCCAACTCATTTTTATTTTAAATTGTAGTTAACCCAATACCTTGATGAAAAAAAATAATCAGCTGACTGTAGCTCGGGGCATTATGCGTCAGCTGGTCGATCAAACATGAAATTTTTTTTTCTAATTTCAGTGATTTCCTCTCAGCTAAAAATTTACCTGATGATAGTTTATACGCACATATGAATAAATATATATGTCAGCTGGCTGTATGCCGGGGCAAAACCCGTCAGCCGATGCCTTGAAAATTATAACGCAGGTGTTAGGCGAGTGCTTCTATTACATATTTAAATGCATTAGCTGACAATGTTACCCTCGACTTACTGATAGTAGATTATTTTTATTAATTACAGCATTATATTAACAATCAGCTTATACATTTTCATCTGACAGAAAATGATGTATCCTGTTTTTTTCGGCATAACGCTCCGATATGAATTTCCCGATGAAATTAATATTTCATATAATTTCTTCCTAACCGATTTCGTCCACGGCGGTCATCTCAACGGAGATCAGCCAGGTACGCAGGAGATATTATAGTGCACAAGTGTGTGCACTATAATATCTCCACAGGTGCACTCACTATTCCTTCACTCTCATAGTCCAGTGATACGGCAATCCGACACGACTGGAGAGAGATCAGGCGCAAGACCAATGACTTTGCGTACCTTCAGAGGCATAGGGGTGTCACCGCCAACTTCCTGGCTCCGAGGTGCGACTGAGTATTTTTTAAGATAGAAAAACCCAGTCAAAATCTTTTGGCTCGACCGAGGTTCCAACCCAGGCCCTCAGCGCGCTTTAATTGTACTTGTAACGGTTACGCCACAGAGGCAGTGAAATTCCGTAACTCTGTGTAAATACTTTACAACTTATTGGTATATAATTAAATAACTGAATAAAATTTAAAATAAGTAAATTAATCAATTTATATTTTATTATTGTCTACTCTATAAATGATATTAGTTATAAAAAAAGTAATTAAAAATAACAATGTAATTTAATTATTTTCGTTCTCGCTTTGGCTTGTGTCACTCTCATCTCTTTCTGATTCACTGTCAGAGTCGCTGTCAGAGCTGTCTGCTATCATGGTTTTATCATCATCATTCATTGTACAACATAAAATAAATATATATATTATTGTGCATAATTAATACAATATAATCAAGGCGCTGAGGGCCTGGGTTGGAACCTCGGTCGAGCCAAAAGATTTTGACTGGGTTTTTCTATCTTAAAAAATACTCAGTCGCACCTCGGAGCCAGGAAGTTGGCGGTGACACCCCTATGCCTCTGAAGGTACGCAAAGTCATTGGTCTTGCGCCTGATCTCTCTCCAGTCGTGTCGGATTGCCGTATCACTGGACTATGAGAGTGAAGGAATAGTGAGTGCACCTGTGGAGATATTATAGTGCACACACTTGTGCACTATAATATCTCCTGCGTACCTGGCTGATCTCCGTTGAGATGACCGCCGTGGACGAAATCGGTTAGGAAGAAATTATATGAAATATTAATTTCATCGGGAAATTCATATCGGAGCGTTATGCCGAAAAAAACAGGATACATCATTTTCTGTCAGATGAAAATGTATAAGCTGATTGTTAATATAATGCTGTAATTAATAAAAATAATCTACTATCAGTAAGTCGAGGGTAACATTGTCAGCTAATGCATTTAAATATGTAATAGAAGCACTCGCCTAACACCTGCGTTATAATTTTCAAGGCATCGGCTGACGGGTTTTGCCCCGGCATACAGCCAGCTGACATATATATTTATTCATATGTGCGTATAAACTATCATCAGGTAAATTTTTAGCTGAGAGGAAATCACTGAAATTAGAAAAAAAAATTTCATGTTTGATCGACCAGCTGACGCATAATGCCCCGAGCTACAGTCAGCTGATTATTTTTTTTCATCAAGGTATTGGGTTAACTACAATTTAAAATAAAAATGAGTTGGGAGAAAATGACTGAAAATATTTTTTTTTCAACATGTTTGGGAGGCTACCACCGCTCATGGCACCCACGGAGCCGAAGCTGACGTTCACGAGGCTTTATGATACACGTCTCTGATGCGTCTCACCAATTATCGCTTGAGAGGAACTTGGTCATCGAAATCTGTCACTGGCCCACGGACCATTATCATTACCACTTAACACTAAGATGTTCTTACGCTGATATCGATACCAACAAATAAACATCAATATGTTTTGAAAATTGAATTGTGACAATAAACGGTTTAAACGTTCGCATCGTACGTGTGCGTGTGAAGGGTGTGTGGGCTTCACGCACACACACAAGACGAGAGCAAGCACCTGTCTTAAATACGTATGGATACTATCCAATAAGAGTTTACTAGACGCGTTATCTAAGTAAATGTTAGAGATACTTTTGTCCTTTTTATTTGATGTTTCCTTAGTAAATGCAAAATACAATTTCTTTAATTAGTGATTTGTAAAAGCTGTCAAGGGCTCAGGACAGGGTTTCGATAAATTAAATGTAAGTTTTTGAATTTATAGCACATAGATTCATTAACATAAAATCTGTGCTGTATATAGCAGAAGACTCGCAATGACATCGTGAGTTTTCAAAATATTTTGCCAAGACTGAATACATTATCTTCGGGGATAATGTATGTTTATAGTTTGTATGTATGATTTCAGAACCTAAAGAGTTGAAATTTGGCAGTAAAATCCTTTTAAGGTCACACCAAGTTAATCTTTTACGAAATATAACCCCCAATTTTTTGATAATTCCTTTGTCTATTTCTACAGCCAAACTGTGTGCTGTTTGTGCAAGCACTCTCGTGGTTCCGGCTTAAAGGGCATGTAGCCATTGTAATTACTGTTCGTCATGACCTTTAATGATGACTCAGGGTGACGAGTGAAGTGAAATTCCATGAAGCCTTGCTACTGTTTATGGTATTACTAGCTTTTGCCCGCGGCTTCGCCCGCGTTAACAAGTTTTTCCAGGCTAAAAGTACATAAAAACCTTGCCGTTGAATCACTCTATCTATTAAAAAAAACCGCATCAAAATCCGTTGCGTAGTTTTAAAGATCTAAGCATACATAGGGACAGACAGCGGGAACCGACTTTGTTTTATACTACGTAGTGATACTGCCGGCAAACAACTTGAACCATTCCACGTGTGGGGGATTTTTATTGTACAGTCGACCACATAAATAGCTGAACAATTTTATAATTTCAAATCGCCTCTACACTTTTGTGTTCTTACCAATTATGGTTTTCTCTTCAAAAAAATAAAATAAAATGGATTTACCATGCTTCACATAAAGAAAAACAAATCGCACCTTTAGAACAAAAACGACACAACTCAAAAAATAGAAAATTAAGTTATCATTTTTAAATGACTAAAAACTAGTTCCTTATTTATAAAAATATTATAAAAATTGGACCGATATAACAGTTTTGTTATTTTCCTGCTTGAACATGGCTCTGTTTGAACTATTATTGTATTGAGAACTTCGTTTTAAGTAATTTTATGACGATAACTCACTTTTCTATCTTTTTGAATTGTGTCGTTTTCATCCTAAAGATGTGAAATGTTTCATATAAATTTAACACGTAGAGGCGATTTGAAATTTTGAATTAGTTCAGCTATTTATGTGGCTGACTGTATATATAGTAACACGAATAAAAATTAACAATTGTTACTAATGTAATAGTTCCACTATCATGACATAGTATTGTTATAAGAATTACATCTGCTATTTTAACCAAAATATACCAACAAGAGGATAAATGAATGTGGTAATAGACCATACCAGCACTGTATTATATACTGCCCACTGCTGAGCACGGGCCTCCTTTAACTGAAAGGCTTTTAGGCCTTAATCCACCACGCTGGCCTAGTGCGGGTTCGTAAACTTCACATACCTTCGAAATTATTAAATGATAAAGATATTTATTTTGTAAAATCATGAGTGTGACAATAAAATTGTGCAAGATCTTCAGTTTTTTTGAAATAGCTACATGTTTTGCCTTTTATGGCGCACAAAATTTATATTTACTGTATAGGCGCATAGCTTACGATTACCATTTTTTATCGAAGGTTCGACAAAGTGGCTTCACTGCATCTGATGGTAAATGAAGTGAAGCCCGAAAAATAATGTCGACCGGCAAGAGATGAACATCCGTGGTCGGTCGGTACAGTTATGCCGGCCTGCATAATTGCTCCCTCACGCTCCGCTTGAAGGACCCTAAGTCGCAGGAAGGAGGGAAATCGTATGCTGGCAAACTGTTATACCATATAAATGCTAATAGAATCTAGATATTAAAAGTTCTCAAAAACATTTTGTAGATGTTATGATTAGGAGAAACATCCTGATTGTAATTAATTTAAATATAATTTTATACAGAATTGTGTATATGGGGTTTAATTCTCATCATTTAAAAATTCTTTCTTCTTACGGAGAGCTTTTGAGGTATGCAGGTTTCCTCAAGACGTTTTCTTTCATAGATAAAGCGAGCGATAATTCACAGAGAATAATAACTTTTTAGAAAAGTCAGAGGTGCGTGCCCTTGTATTTTGATTCTGCGGACATTCGTCTCGGCATGGCAGTCCGTTCCACTTCCAACTAGACTATCTCCGCTAATGTGGTAATGCATAATGCTAATTAAGTTTCGTTCATATTGTAACAAATTATTATGTCACTACCTGATACGGACCAATAATTAATAGTTTCGGTTAAAATTGAAATTACTGAAACAATAACAACCCAATTTAACGTTAATGCTTTTGAACTAATGCCTTCCAGGAATCTTTTAATACCCGACTTTAGCATGTACCTTATGTCTCAAGGTAAAACACTGACAGTGCTTTGTAATACATTATATACCACGTTCTATTATTGTTGCTGCTTGTGGACGGTCGTATCGTTTACCATCAGGCGAACTGCATGCTCGCCTCGTCATTTAATTTGCAATAAAAAAAGATTAATGAGACTCGGGTTGTACTACTTTCTCAAAGTGGCACTAATGATTTTGCACGACTTATCCCTAACCTTCCCCAATCTCTATTACTTTAAGTTTGGCAGTGTACTTAACCCCAATAAAGTACGTTCTCTTTTACGATTTTGTACAATATTTTATTTGTCAAAGTAAATATAACAAAAAAGACTGTGAAATCAACTTTAAAATAAGTTAAAAAATAAAGCAGATATTCATATTTAAAACAATCTTGCGAGCAAAATTGGGGCGTGGTTGAGTTGTCACGCTATCTCTTTCTAATGTATGCAACGTCGATGGCCGGAGACATTCGGTGACGTCACAGTCTGTAATTTCTCTTTTGACAGTTACCCCGCCCATAAATTTTGGATAACTAATGAAGGTATTAAAAAAAAGTAGCCAATTGCCTAATTGTGTGGGTAAGCGATGGATTACTTAAGCAAGTAGCCCACCAACTCGTTTTACTTGTAGCTTACACAGTTTTATTTCTGATCTACAAAGTGCTACCACCACCGATTTCGCCAAGCTTAATCTGCGTCATATGTCAAAGGACGAGCGATTTGCCATATATAAAGTATGGCGTTATTTATATACTTTTTTTCTATTTCAGGTTACCTTCTGGATTTGAGATATCTCCGCAGATCAGAAACATCCCCACCTCAGAATGACATGAGCAGTAAGTGAAAAACTTATTAGTAAATATTTAACTACTTTAAATAATGCCAGACTGCCTCGGTGGCGTAGTTGTATTACAGTACGACTACAAAGTCGAGGTCTCGGGTTCGATCCCCGGGTCGGGCAAAGTGATATTGAGTTTATCTATTCAGTATCAGCCCGGAGTCTGAAATTTGTGCCCGATATGGCGATAGGTTCGCCCCCTATCACATCATGGGACGGAATAACGGCGAAAAGTGGGTGCACTGGTTGCGCCTCTGCCTACCCTTCGGGGATAAAAGGCGTGAGTGTGTGTGTGTTTAAATAATTACGGTTTTTAATAACACATGTTTGTGTATTGCAATGCGATTGCTTTGCGAATGTGTTTTAGCGTATTTAATTTTATTGGAAAGCGATGAGGTGTTTACAAAGAATTTGCGCCTAATCAAAAGGCAGCAATGTTAAATCCTACTAATATTATAAACGCGAAAGTTTTTAAGAATGTATGAATGTCTGGATGTATGGATGTTTGTTTCTCTTTCACGCAAAAACTATTGATCGGATTTTAATGAAATTTGGCACACGGGTAGATCGTGTCCTGGATTAACACACAGGCTACATTTTGTCCCAGGAAAATATGAACCGGGACGTTTATCCCGGAAAAACATTTAATGCGGGTAAAGCCGCGGGCAATAGCTAGTTAGTAATAATTTTGAAACCTAAAATATTACATAAACTCGTGGTAAATTAATATAAATACGAATGTATTTAATGGTAAGTTAGAATTTTGACGCCTAAATAACTATAAGAACAAACCCACAAATATGGATATTTTTGATTACATCAAAATGTAAATAGTCACATGATTATTTTTGAGGATTATTAATCTAACCCATCAAATCTATATTCATGGTATTCGCAGCGTCGACGCTCTTCGTAATTATCCCGAACTTATTTACGAAACTAAGTTCAATAATATTATTGTGAGTTGTGACTCAGGTAATAGTTAAGACTAGCAGTTAGAAGTGTCTTATCGGTTTAAACAAAACACGCTAACGGGGGCATACTGATAAGAGTTAATATATTTTTATCTACCAAACGTGTGAATGGTCGTCATCAAGGATATCTTACTGGGACGATTTAAGCTATGCATACAGAATTTGATGACATGTGAACACTCTGCTTTAAGCTGTTGTCATGAAAATATATCTATACTAATATTATAAAGCTGAAGAGTTTGTTTGTTTGTTTGTTTGAACGCGCTAATCTCAGGAACTACTGGTTCGAATTGAAAAATTCTTTTTGTGTTGAATAGACCATTTATCGAGGAAGGCTTTAGGCTATATAACATCACGATGCAACTATTAGGAACAAGGAAAATGTGAAAAAAACGGGGAAAATTATTCATCCTTGAGGGCTTCCATTGCGTGCGCTGCGAAAAGGTCCAAGATACCAAAAATATTTGTATGAATGAATTATTCCTCATGAAATGATCTAAAAAAATGTCCGCGACAATATATGTCTATCTTTTAAGATTAACTCACTAGAACCGTTTTTATGGTAATCAAATTTGGTCGATATTAATGCATTATTTGTTAAGAGTTGTATCAACGTCAAAATATTAATATTTATCCAAATAAATGTGTTGGATAGAGTAATTCAACAGGAAGGTTTTTATGTACTTTTAGCCCGGAAAAACTTATTAACGCGGGCGAAGCCGTGGGCAAAAGCTAGTGTTAAATATACCGGCCTTAGGCATGCAGTTTCATAATTTTCAATAATTATAGTGCATTTAATTTCCGCCATGACAATTATTAAATATTAGTATGTAAGTGTCGGTAAGCGCAGAATTATACATGCGGTGTACAACCGAGGGAATAAACTATGGTAATAACTAATGATTTGCAAGCGAGAGTATCTACTTGTTATTATTTTGAAATTAGATTGTTTTGTACTTTTTTTGTAAAAATATTTTTTATGCTGCGGGATTTTCCAGGCCAAATTATATCACTTGGATTAAAAATTGCGATATAAATTGATGTCTGATTTTTATATGAAAATGTCCCGTCAAACTGAGTTTGTGCTATTTTTACTGACTTTCAATAAAGGAGGAGGTTCTCAGTGTTTTTTTTTATTTATTGAATATTAGAATTGCATGATATTTTTGTGTCGCTGTACGCTCTCTTATAAAAAATATTTTTCACAATCCATTCTGCTTTTTTATGTACCTACATTTAATTTTAATGCGTAAGCGAAGTATATTAATAAAACGAATAAAAGCTATGATGGCTTGGCTCTTATACGCGAAATAAAATATTGTATGCTAGTAAATACTTATATTTTCTATGTTAATGTCGCTATTTATTTCTATTTGTGACTATGTAGCGACTTTGCATACATATAATTTTATTACAATTATTCAAATGTAGGTAGGTATTATACTCAAGGGAGTTTTGCTTAGCATAATAAAATGAGCATCGAAATACGTTCAGTAACGCATTTAATGCGTAAAAATAAATGTTAAATTGATGATTTTTTTATACGCGCACAGCCCAGTTATCCCCTGTACCTGATGGCAAGCTCGAGAGGTATCATAATAATATAATCATTCTCTCTTCTCCATCAATGATATTACCTTCGAATTTCATAAACGCTAATAACAAATAGCTATTTAAATTCTGAATTAAAAACAAAAAAATACACAAAATAAATAATACTTAACAAAATTAACTTTATTTCCCAAACTCACCAGAAACTATAAAAATCAATATCTCATGTTGTATATATTTTTTTTACAAAGGCGTGCAACGTCAAGCGCAGACTGCCCTGATAGTGAGCGGAGTTGCGCTGGCTGTTCTGGTGCTCGGCATCATCATCCTGTGCCGCGGGAAGGTCTCCTGGCAGTTCTTGAAGCAGAAGTTTCAGCCGAGCAAGGTGCGGTATCAACGACGTCTGTATGATAACGATTGTGTAAGTAAGTCGGTGGGCAGAAAGGCAACTAGTGGGACTGCACTGGACTGACCGACTTGTCAAAAAGTGGTTTCGCAGTTTACATTGAAAGCGGAGACTATTATGAAGAAATATAGAAAATTTTTGATTTCTAGCTACACAGCGAAGATGTTTTCAAAATAACAGCTAAGTTGACATTGTTATTGGTTTCAACATCGTGGATCGTCATAACAGAAAATTATTTACTAAACAGTCATCATTATTGTCCTTCTATATGTTTTTCCAATAAATATGTATAACTTCGATTTCTCTTGCAGCCGATTCGACTATGTTTAATACGATTTACTTTTTTTAATTTGTTATCACGTTCTCCTTGGGTTTTGACCCACATTTTACGTTGACTGGAAATCTAAGCTTGGGTCACTTATTATCCACAAAGGATAAGTGACATCTCCAAAGTGGCTAAGTATATTTACTTATTCGATTAAATATATTTACTTAAACGATTCAAATAACAGTATCACCATTTAGAAGATAGAATTGTAAAGTGTTGTGAGCCACTGCACTCTTTATCCTGAACTTAGGCGTGGGCCTATGTCACAAGTTTTAAGTAAAGTCAATTCCACAATTGTCGTATGTAATATCTAAATTATCTAATGTATATAGAACTCATTTTTTGACCATTTATTTGGAAGCATAGATTAGAGTGTAACTTTCGTATTTAGTTGGATTATACATTCATGTGACGATTAGTATTGAGTCAGGAGTTGTAAAACAGACCCGTAGTCTCATAATTGCACTCCAATTTTAGTATTTGTGAGTGTCCCATCATATTTATCAATATTGCTAGACATTTTAGATCACTTTGTCAAACACTTCCTGCATATACTTTAGTATATATGTTAATTATAAATCTACGATCTAAATGGGCATAGCGTTGGTACCCGGACTGGTTTGAGACCCATCACCTCTTAATCATACTCAAATGTGACTCAAACTTGACGTATCACGTGTAAAGATGAAGTCATCATATTTACTTTAACTTAATTACGATTAAGATTATTAACGGTAGTTACACTGGAGTGAGAAGGAATTTAACAACCGAAGTCATAGATAAACACAGGATATACATAGATAATTAATATATTTTTGCTATATTCGTCTCTAAGCTTTATCCATGGTCAAGTAAAGTTAATATGTATTATTGCATAGAGCTTCCCCTCGCAGTGAATTCGTTCGCAATTCGCCAGTGTGAGAAGAGCCTTAACTTTACCTGAACACGGATGTAATAAAACTAGCCTTAGTATCACATAAGTCAGCGTGATGGAACTGACTTACTAAGAGCGAGACGAGTACGCAAACTTGGTGCTGACTCTCCATAAACGCTACAGCCTTTGAATTATATAGCATTGCGTGTCATGCTCTCGTCATCCTGAGACAGTTATAATATGAAGACTCATAATTAAGTAGACATAAGGTCTTTAGTAAAATGAGCTTCAAGC
The DNA here is from genome assembly GCA_949316025.1 of Lapara coniferarum. Classification (NCBI taxonomy): domain Eukaryota; kingdom Metazoa; phylum Arthropoda; class Insecta; order Lepidoptera; family Sphingidae; genus Lapara; species Lapara coniferarum. The sequence goes on from OX438933.1 coordinate 2,918,757, forward strand.
AACTCCAGCAGTGATATGAAGAATCGTGCCCAGCAATTTATTAAGAATACAGGACTTATAGTTTAATTTTTGTTTCCAGAACCGGGTGAAGCAATATCCAGCGGAGCTGACACACCACAATCCTCATGCCGAATCGAACTCGAAACGAGAATTCAAATTGCAAATCCGCGATCCCGCTCCATCCCGAATAACTGGTCAGCCGCTGAACGCGAAGGACTTGGAGACGAGATCTTCGCAGACGGAAAAAAGTCAGGGAGCACTGACTCCGAAGACTATAAGCACCGCTATTAGCAACCGGCATCCAGCCGAAGACACCACGTTAGATTTTTCGTACGATAACATGGGAATGAACGTCACACCTCCGGAACAGCCGGCCGCTAGCCATAAGTTCTGAGGGCGCGCCAACTTGAACGAATAATTTGTAAGGATAGTCACCTTAAATTCTATCAATGTATATGATGATATACTAGTTTCTAGAAAATGGCTTATTTATATTCTTGATGTATGCTCGATTTCGCCAATGATTCCTAACACTTAAATGTGCGAGGATAATTATGGTGTCAACTGATGAAGTGTTACTTACATTTTTAGTGGTTTCCTAAGTTTAAGCAACTATGGCGATAACGGACATATAAATTATAGGTGCGGTAAGAATTTTATATTTGACATTAAATTCAGTCATTGGCGTGTACTTCAATATTTTCAGAAGGGACATGTTCAAAAATGGGCCTGAAAATCTAAACAAGACAGTTTATATATATTTGGATAGAACTCCTGAAAACTTTGACAATTATCGTTTAATCTTAAAGACCTCCGATTTTGAGATGCATGTAATTTTGTTTGGCTTGAAAACTACACTTGATATAAATGTTATCAAAAAGTTGGTAATGAACGGAGAGGTCTAAAAATATTTTTTTAATGGATCTAAGTTCCATATGTTGCCCCCTTTAATATCCCTAAAGTTTGAGCCTGTTTAGATTTTGAAGCCCAACATCCATACAAAAAACAGAGATCTCCTTTGTACGTACTGGTCAACAAGTGACGCGCGATATGCACCGCGCAACGTGTTTGGCGACACCGTGTCATGTTGATTGTATCTCACGGGTACATCTCATTATATAGCTCGGCCTTCAGACTCGTTGCTCGTCTTGTTGTATGCTTGTTGTTCAGATTACGAGGCTTTATTACAATGGAGAGTATAATAGAGAGCACACCTGTGGCTTATGACCACTTATGCTAGAATGCACTTACGTTAAGTAACTGTTAAGGACTGATGCTCAGTAAAAACGGTGGACAACAAAGCAGTCTCTATTTAATGTCAATCTTATATTAATAACCTTAGCTTTCGTATTTCAATACCATCTTATTGTAAAGCGGAATTTTTATAATACGAACGTTAAGTTTATCACAATAAAGTTTTAAATAGTTTAGCGTAAATTGCTTTGTCATGATACGACGTGATTGGTCTATAGAGTTAGTTTTAAAGAGATTATTGATTAGAATGAGTAGATCTAGAATCTATATAGATCTAGTCCGCAGTTACTTAGTGCTCAATAGGTGAAGCGGAATGGAATTACGAACGATCTTGTTTCTTGAAAAAGCGATATTAAGAGCGACATTTACAGTATTGAAAGATTCTGTAATAATACGGAATATGAATAGTATTATCACAAATTTCATCACAATGAAGTAGTTCTGATCAATGTACTTAAATCTGCAAATAAAATATATACATATTTAATCTATCTTACTCTTATATTGTCTATATAATCGGTGCAACATCGGCCTATTTCACGTTGAAGTGTTCGCCTTTTGATAAATTTCTAGACAGCTAGCAAAATCTTGAGTTATGTCTAAAGAATTAGGCTAAGCGAGATTTCTAATGAATAATAATTTATTAGAATACACTTCAGATTAATTATTAAATTTATGTAAACCTTTATTATTTAGAGTTCACTTGGCACTTATAATTTGGGCGCTACTGAAGGGGTTAATCACTGTTTAAAAGTGCCCGTCCGCGTTAGTAAGGTAGGTAGGTTAAATTAGGCATTAGATTTGAAACGTTGTTAGACGTATGACTATGTGAGATGCAACGTGTATTCATATAGCAATAAATAATAGAAATTAACATATCATAAAGAAGTTGTGTATTAAGATTCGACTTTAATGTTGTTGTGCTGAACTTCAAAATCTATTGGTAGCGTACTTATGCATACTTGGCAAGGCCCTGGATTCAAAACCGGGCATGTAATACGTCTATAAACTTATTGATTGGATCCCAGATTGTATTAAATGAAAGCATTATTTTACTTACCTTTAGCATAAGGTCATATTTTTAGCATTAATAAACTCACATAAAATACACGTGTAGTGTCGTATTTATATAAAAATCATTCCAATGAGTTCAGTTTGCATGTATTTGTTAATATAATGTGTTATATTTATGTAAGTTGAGTTAGACTCGTTTAAAAATAAATATAGCAGCTTGGCTGAGGTAGTTTCTTTTTTTGTCAATGTATGTTGTGTCGTGTCACGGCTGCCAAATGAAAAGACTTATTGTTGAACGAAAAATAGAAAGTTCATTTGGTATTTCGTAACATATCGATTATGTGTTTGTTATGTACGTATCGGATGGGTATCGCGGTCGGTTTCAGGAACAGTTCCGATTTATTATTTATTGCAGTATTTTTTGTACCAATTTACTTTTGCGTTTATATACAATCGTTTTGCAACCAGTTTTAAACGAAAACCCTGTATTGCAATACGAATATCTTCTGTCTCTTACGCACATAATAATTTATATTTTGTATAATGTTGTGTCTCAAAACGTACTAGAAGTAAGTGTCCTATGTATTGTTTGCCCTTCCACGCATCTATTAGGTTACTTTTGTAGTTTTATTAACAATGTATACTTACTGTAATTTTGAGAACAATTACCTACTTTACTAATTACCGTGCTAACTACATGACAGTAATTCACAGTGTACTTTAACTACATATTACTCAAGTAGCCATTTAACGCTTTAATCACATAGGCCATAATAACAGCTCAGAAATCCGTTGTATCATCGCTTTACCCTGTGTGTGTCTGGCAGATATATAAGGCATAAGAACGGCCTAATATCATTTTAAATGACATATTTTCATTGCATATTCAAAGAAAGACGTAAAAAAACAAAAGCGTAGGTATAAACGGCAGAAGATTTGTAAGAATGCAATGAAACATCGGCCGTCCATTGACTCGCATCAGTTTAAATGCGCGATTATATTAACGTACATACGTCGTTCTCGCACTCAGCATTGCCCCTGATAATGTTGGTTTAATAAAAACCTACAGTCGTGTTGAACAACACTCGAAGCGAATTCCTTTTATTTTTTATTTTTTATTATTTCGGCGTGTTTTCATTGAACGACGCTGTGATCAAGTCCCAGTATGCAGATAATTATTTTCGACGATTGCGCCCGGTGCGATTGCATCCAAATACCGGTTTAATTTATTTGATCGCTGTTGAAGTGCCATCTGGATTTTGATCGGAGTTTATCCTGTAATCAGCGTTTTAACTTTTTGTTACGTAAATAATTTCAGAAGAAAAATACAAAGCTACTCTGCTGTATGAACTGAAACACTTATAAGGATTATTATTTGTTTAAAGCTTGGCTAAAACAAGTTAGGAAGGCGAATTATAATCGGTGCATATGACCTAGTAAAATAATTGACCACTACTAGAACTAAGTCAGTGCATCTCATTGAGACCGATCACTGGGGAGGGAATAATACATCCACGGAAAATGATCTTTGCGAAACTGGCCAAAGTGTTAGGTATTTCAATCTGTATTCATGATTTATCATAAAGGCGTTATTGGCAAGTCGGGTAGGTATTCTATCACGTCCGCGTAATTTAAACTTCAGTCACAATTTCCCCCTGTCTCAAGTTCGTAGACACCGCATTCACACCTCACTTTAGTTTAGCAAAAATGTCAGTGACATTTATATTCGCATTTCGCAGCTGTTCGTGCCTATATTATACACCGGAATCTGCTTATACTGACATTGATGAAATTAATATAACGCCATTCTAAATGAACGTCCTGTAAAATATAAAGATTTTTTTCGTAATTTAGTGTGCAAATCATTTATAAACAATGCCATAAAGTCGAAACAAAGCCAGTTATTATGCGAATCGAACGTAGCAGATGATGAGTAAAAATGTAACAGTATAGGGTACTTTCCTATGTTTGATTTTGTACATTATTTTATATATAACAAAAAATAATAGGAGAAATAAATTATTCCGCGAAATCAGCATCAAAATTGGTTAAAAAATGAAACAGTTATTCATATATGAAATACCGTTGTGAGCAAAACTGGGGGAATGGCGGTGATATCGCGCCATCTCTTTTGCACGCACGCAGTGTTATGGCCGGTGACACGCAGTGACGTCACAGTGTAATACTGTTGTTATTTCACAACTACCTCTTCCTACAAATTTCAAAGCTTTACAACTTAATTATTAATGCGCTAATTTTGAAAATTCTACTTCCGTATTTGATAAATGTATTGAAAAAAGTATTCTATTGGTAATTATAACCGGCCATATTTCCTTGAATGGTTATTGTAGGCCATATGCTACTATATGCAGCTGTGAAAATTCATTGTATCCGTTTTAATTTTCATACAAGCTGAGTGACCGAACTAATTCTACAGCTTCGTCATGTTCAGCGGTTGGTCAATATATGCGGAGATGTACTCAACGGATTCTACAAGATAGTAAGCAGATCCTCATTATTTTAGTGGTTGAGGCGAGTCGCTGTGTGAGTTAATGACATTGTCATAAAAGTAGCACGCACAATGTAACCAAGCCAGACAAGCAGGAATATATTATTTTCAGGGTAATATTTAAGTTAGTTACGGTGTTATTTTTAAACACAGAGCATGATCCTTAAGTGCCTTTATTAGTAGTTTTAGTTTCTCAAAGAGATATTTATAAGGGTAATATCAATATGGAGAATAACAGATTACATTTTTAACAGTTTATGTGCAATGAACTGTAGGCTTACATATTTTTTTTATCAATACGAACGTTTCTACAGAAAGTTTTCACATCCTAAGCCCCCAGAGCGTAAAATATCGTGACTTATTTTTTCTAAAATTTATACAAGCTTAGTAATTTTACAATAAGCTTTCGTACTACAGCAATATAGGTTTCATAAATGTAAATTTCAATTCTTCATATTTTTTCACGCATGTCCAGTTACCAGGTTTTATAGCCTGCTTGTGAAAGTCGATAAAAAACTGCAATAAGCGTGATAATAGAACTTGTTATTAAAATGATTAATATAGCGATGATGTCGCACCATCAGGCTATGGAATAGCTTGCCGTCACATGTTTCCTCCTTCCTTTAATCTTGGGTGCTTACGCCGTAGCGTCAAGAAGTACCTGGTCAGGCCGGCATGATTGTGTCCAATGACCTGGGATAATCGTCCAATGCCATTCGATTCACTATGTGGACTGCTTACCATCAAGTGCAGTGTAGTTCTATGCCGTGCTTATAAAAAAAATGTAAAACTTTGATAAAATACAAAATTATCTGCGATTTTTTTAATGTCATCATAGATTGACTCGCAGTTTTAAACACGTTTATAGGTATCAAATTAACTGTAGTATAAATTCCATTCGTTATTTTTCCCCAAAAAAGAAAAATGGATCTTGGGATGGCGGATCCGTGGGAAATAAGAAAAACATACCTAGTGGAAATTTTTGCAGTAAAATTTCGCGAGCGGTATTTTCGCTTTCATAGTCTTTGAAATCAGTAGCTTCTAGCCATACTTTGCCATAGGTATAACATGGTTTAGAAATTACAACTAAAAGCCACTGCTCATATTGTTAAATATGCGTAGAGCTTAACTACATTGCTTAGTTTTTCATTGTTAATTGAACGGCATGTACCTCTCGTCATACGATGCATTAAAAAAAACCGTTTATAGTTTGTACTTCGTCAACGGGTCATTCGAAGAGTTTAAAGCATTTTATAGAATGCTGTAGTTTTGTTCTTATTCAGTACAAAACTGTAGTTTGTAAGAAGTGAATAATAGTTCTCATTGACATTTAGATTTGCATCTGTACAGAAAAATATGGTCTGCTTCTATCTGCTTTAACATCTTATAGTGATATGTTGAGTAAAATGATTGTCTACAAATACCCAAACAATACGCCCTATGCATTTTATATTATTTTTATTTTACAACTTATTCTGCCCAAAAAATCAATAAAAGGTATCAGTGGAATTAGAATGTGAAAAAAAGAACACGATAAGTCTCCGCTTCGTTTTATTGTGATTGGTTGAGAGACTGACGTATCGGTATTTTGATGTTTGTGATTGAATGAGAGACTGACAAGACGAAGGGGAGACGCATCGTGTTTTTTTTACATATCTGAGTAGGGACTTGATTAAAATTCAATGATTTTATCAGCTGTCATTTTCTGAATTCCGGTCAAGTTAACTTCGCTTCAGTCACCCAAATCTGTGCTACTTGAAATACTTGTGATATAATGGTGACGTTAGACATTACACGCTGATGCCTGTTTGACGTCTGACGTCAAGTAGTGTTACTAACTTTCACTATGAAACTCTAAGCAACTTAATACTAGTATTATTTCGTAGTTATTTTAAATAATTATATTAATGTTTATGTGTAAATATCATTTCCGTCCATACGAAACATTCCATAGAGTTTAGATATAGTTACGTGCAATTAGGTTACTTAGATATATAGTGATGAATTTATCTGATTTTTTTAACTCTCTTTTATTGTAGCATTTCTATATAAGTTTTGGAGAAGGCGGACCAATATAAATGCATGCTTTTGGATTTTATAATCTGCTAATTTGGATATAAACCCAAGAGTCTTTTAAAAGAAATATTGTTATTGACTCAGAACAATTATAAGAAAAGGGTTTCGAACGTCAGAAACGGAAATTGTTTTTGAGACTTTTGGATGTATTTAGTTTGAGAATATATAAAGTAGCTTTAAATAGAGATCTGAATAAAAAAAATTGATTGTTACTTACTAAGTTTTGGTAGTACCCATCGACATTCATAGAATAAATAGCGTGTAAAAAATTATACACTTTTACCGACTTTTTTGAATAATCATTTTTTTTTTCACATAAATAAAGATGCACTTTTCTTCTCTGATTCTGTATGAATTGGGTGCTTAGTTTTAAATGTAGTTGTAGGAAATCTCTAGCGGCAAATTTACTTACTGTATAGCGTTAACTTAGGATAATTGTATGTATATGTGGCCCTCAGGCATTCCGTCCATAATTAAGAGAAACGTACTTCGATGAAGTATTTAGTTAGTAGTATTAGTTTAGAGTGATGCACATGTACGTTTTCACTAACCATATCGAATATTTAGAGAGTGGAAGATTTAAAAATTAAGCCCTGACATATAGAATAGGTGGTTCGTAAGGTAACTCTTAAACTGACAGATCAATCCACATTGCATTAAGAAAATTTTAGTAAAAAGACCAATAATAATCCAGCGTAAAATAAACGATTCTATAGTTGACAAAACTAGGTTCCTACGATTTGGCTTCACTGTGTTGGTTGGTGAAAACGTGCATGTGATTTTTATTGTTATCTGTCACAGGAATCATGTATTGTTTGTCACAGGTTTTCAGATATCCGGGGTATTTCTGGTTGCATCGATATAAGTTTGGCAATCGGTAAGAGATGGCCAGAATACGATGAAAATCCTAGTTCAGGTGTTAGAGCTGTGTTCTGGACACAACAGGATTATATCCATAGGGAACCCCATATATTGGAAACCGTGGAGGTCTCTCGTTGCCTAACCAATATTTAAACTGCACTGTAGAACATCAGATGTTGTTTAAAGGATTAAATATGCTTCCTTTAATGACGATGATCTGTGGTCTATTTAAATCAAGGGTAGTCATTGGTGTTTTAGACAATTGTTATTCGGCAAAGCACCAATCGAGCCGGTCAGTGTAAAACAAATTGCAGCGGAGTGCTGTAGATAAAGACGTGGTATGTTCTGGAATATTTATCCTGTGACATGATTATCGTAGGTTTTAACACATGAAAACTAGTGACATGGTTTAAAATGGTTAGCACTTTTTGACATAAATATGTTTAGATATCTAATGATAGTATAGACTATAGATTCTATAAGACTATTTAATGGATCTGTATTTTATTTATATGGTGTTGTGGGTGGACTCGAAATTTTATAAACTTTATAGGTATTATGTTTAAAACTGTTCGCACCTTCGAACTTTATTTTGCGAATGTTCGCCATTAATCAATCCGCACGGACATTGAAAGATTTGCTAAATAAGTAACGTTTAGTATAGAATTCAGAGGGAGGGCGGGCGTTGCTATGGCTTCAGACAGATGCGCCCGCCTATCTTCTGATCTACGCTTTAATAGACAACTGATTGAATATTCTCAAACATGGCGGATATTTAAAAAAACATTTTTGAAAATAGAAACTGCGGTGCGCGAGTTTACTCGTATTTTTAATGGTCATACTATTTCATGGTCGCAGTTCGCAATGTTCGGTGGTGTGTACACAGCTTTATTATTGGATTTACTGTATTATAAGAGCTCACGTGATCTAACGTTACTTGTTATTAGTGTAGATATAATTTGTTTCATATTAGTGTTTGTGAATGAGATTTTAATTTACGAATGTTTAAGTAGCTTTGGTTTTAAATAAAACACCATGTATTCTAGAATATTCTTTTTACTTAAAAGTGTACAAATAATAATCACATAACTATTATGAACTGAACACCGCATAAGAATTAGCGGACTCATCCTTTGGCGCAGAAACTCTCTTTGTCCCTAATAATTATTTGCCTTCGTATACGTTTATACCAAAACATCATTGATCAACATCATGGGATGGAATACGCACGGCGAATGGTGGGTGCACTAGTTGCGCCTTTGCCTTCTCCTTTGGGGATAAAGGGCGTGAGTATGTGTGTGTATTATCTATCAATTCATTTCTTTTATACATTATAGGAACCCACATTTCATGAGTGTTACAAGGTACTTTTATTTCCGTAAAAAGAAATAAGCGAACGCAACGGCGCGGCGTGCAAAATCTAGTTTTAGATGAAGCAGGTGCGTCAAGTCACAACTTCTCGATAAAAAATAAAATAAAATACTTTATTCATCACGTAGGCGAACATAGTTGCACTTATGATATGTCAAGGTACATTCAATTAATAATAATTATTAAAAATAGTAACTTATATAACATTTAACAATAGAAGAAAAACAAGAGAAAAGCTATTTGTATAAAAATATTAACAGAATTATTAAAAATGAATATCAAGAGCATAGAATAAAAATAATTGAAAATCATTTGAACAAATCAGGGAGTATAAAAAAAGGTTTGAAAGAATTAACAACATCTAAAAAATGGATTTCCTGCTTAAAAGAGAGCTCTACAAGTAATAAAAAAACCTATTCAAGATTAGACATCATATCAGCAGCAACTGAATTTTATAAAAAACTCTACGCCTGCGAAACTCTATCGTATGAAGATATTGCACCAATAAAGAAAAACTTCACTACCTTACAAAGATTCTCAGTCCATGATATTTCTACAAAAATAAAAAGTTTAAAAAAAGAAAAAAGCAGTGGACCTGATGGCATACCAAACGAGGCCATTTTAGTAGGAAAGTCTCTGCTAGTACCTCATTTAGTTACCTTATTCAACAAAATACTAGACGACAGAAAAATTCCTGCCGAGTGGGCAAAATCAGACATAGTCCTGCTTTATAAAAAAGGAAATCCTGCTGACATAAGCAATTATCGGCCAATTAGCTTACAATCAAGCCTCTACAAGCTCTTAGCCTCATGCGTTGAAGAACGCCTCACGAAATACACCGAAAAGTACCAACCGGTAGAGCAGGCGGGTTTTAGAAAAAACTATTCAACTATAGACCACATCCACTCACTAGAGTTGGTGATAGAAAAATACAATGAAACGAACCGTCCACTCTATGTCGCGTTTATTGACTACGCCAAGGCTTTCGATTCTATATCCCATACAAGCATGTGGAGAGCCTTGCAGGAATGCGAAGTACCATCAGAAACTATAGAACTCATACAAGACATATACAGGAAAAGCGTAAGTAGAGTGGTCTTGGACAAAACAGGCTCTGAAATAAACATATGTAGAGGCGTGCGCCAAGGAGACCCTCTATCCCCTAGAATTTTCATTACCGTTCTACAAAATATCATGAAGACACTAAAATGGGAAAACAAAGGTATAAACATAAATGGTCAATTACTAAGTAATCTCAGATTCGCCGACGATATTGTACTCTTCGCAGAAAGTGCATTGCAATTAGAAAAAATGGTAAAGGAAATACATGCTAATAGCACTGAAATCGGTTTGCAACTAAATATAACAAAAACAAAAATTATGACAAATAGTAAAAAGTATCCAGTACACATTAATAACATCCCACTAGAATACGTTGAAGAGTATGTTTATCTAGGCAAACAAATGTCGTTCAAAAAATGCAGACACAAAGATGAATTGACTAGACGTGTAAACATGGCATGGAATAAATTTTGGAGCTTCAAAGAAATCCTAAAATCAAATATTCCCATGAAACTCAAGAAAAAAGTATTAGATTCATATATTTTACCATCTCTGTCCTATGCATCCCAGACGTGGATATTTAACAAGAAAACGAAAAATAAAATTTTAGTAACGCAAAGAGCCATGGAACGGAGCATTCTAAATTTAAAATTAAAAGATAAAAATAGAAGTGTTGATATTAGGAAGGCAACAGAAGTTATCGATGCTCTACAACACTGCAAAGCTTTAAAATGGAAATGGGCCGGCCATATTGCACGTATGAGTGATGAAAGATGGGCAAAAAAGATAACTAAATGGAGCGGACCAACGGGCAAAAGATTAAGAGGTAGACCAGCTGAAAGGTGGCTCGATGAAATTCTAAAAAATGCTGGGGACAATTGGATAGAAAAAGCAAAAGACAGAGAGATGTGGAGAAAAATGGAGGAGGCCTTTACTCTTTCGGGAGGTCCTTAATTAAAAAAAAAAAAATGCATGCAATTTAAATAAATTTAACTAAACATATTAATTTATTCAATTATAATATTTGAAATCAGATTTTTTTTTATTATAACTATGCAATTTTTTTTTTAACTAATATTATTTGAAATACATTATGTAACTAAAAATAACTTAAAATGGTCTAATAATTATCAATGAATTTATTATATGTAAAATATTAAGGAATAAAATAAAGGCTTTATTATTATTATTATTATTATTAACTTATATAACTAAAGACATATTTAAAGGGAGCAAAATCAATGTAAACTAAATATAAAGAAGCCAAGCTCGGGCTGGCAGGAAAGAGATAAAAAAAGAATATTTTTTATTAAAATTAATGGGAGGCACGCGTCGCGATCCTCACCGGTGAGGACACTACAGGCCCTAGCCTAGCTAACCTACCAGCCTTTCACTAGCTACCTAAGCGATGACTACCCGAAGAAGAAAGGCAATCATTAATTCATTTCACTCTGATATTTTTTAAATTAAAATTTCGTTTATAATATTAGCTGGACCCGTAGCTAATAAAGAATTGCGTCAAGTATTCCTATCGAGTAAGTGAACGTTTAATTATTTCTCTACAGTCGCTAGATGATACCATACGTCATAAAGTGGTTGATGCTGCCGATTCCCATACAATTTAACGCAAACTTATATGACAACATGATTTGTTAAAAAATCGAAGTTTACACGATTTTATTGCCAATTACGCTCACGGGGCGGTGTCCAAATTACCATACATAATTTAATCGAAAATATAAGTTAACATATTACAGTCATTTTGACATTTCGTTACTTAATGAAACCACATAGGTACTTGTCTCCTTGAATAGCATTTGCCAGTTATTTTAAAAATAGAAATCATTTAAAAACTTTTAAGATTCGAATAAATTAAATATCAATAAAAAAAAACTTTAAGTTGACATGTCCTAATTCAAATCTAGTTACTTCTCCAAATCCGTCGCAGCGGCAACATTACATCAGGCAGAAAAACACTCAAACACACGCCATGTTCGCACTAAACTAAAAAATGATAACAAAATCAGGACAGTAAAATGGATACTTTTTGTGAAAATATTAGTTTTGATTTTTGTCATAATAATATAGCAGAGGCAAAGACGAGTGCATGGTTTCATTTAAAATGTCAAAATAACCTTGTAGGTATACTGTAACGTTAATATTCGTATATGAGTTAATACCATCGCCATCTCTGCTGTCACCATCTACCTTCGTACTCAGCAAGAATCCGGCGAAGTTTCTTATTCAATCGTTTTCGTTTACGTTTCTCTATTACATCTGCATACACGTCCGAGAAAGGCAGAATATTGATCCCTCCATCTGGAGAAACTAGTCCTGGAATACCGGGAACCATGCCCGCTTGTCTATAGTAGGGATACGTCGGATAGGAGAAACCTGGGACGGGAACCATAGGGTTCGTTGGAGCTAAAGGGACACCGAAAGGCAAAGGCGGATTCGGGATTGGAATTGGTTGTGGCACTGGGATTGGAATAGGTAAGGGTTTGGACGATTTTGATTTTATAGTGGTAGTATCGTAGCAGAAGTCTGGCAGATGTCGTGGATACCAGTATAAAGGGTTACAGGGATTTTCCGTGGGGCTTTGCGGGTGAGGACGAAAACTAAACATGTCCATGTAGCTTAACCCGCCTATTGTGCAGTCGGCGAACTTCAATGTCAATATTAATATCTAAAATAAAAAAAATAATTAAAATGTATACGATGTAAATACAAATATCTATGCATAACAATACGAAAATCAAGAATAGATTTGCGTTAAACAAACACTGTTCAAAAAGTCACTGGTTCGGACCCAGTTTACAGGAAAAAAATCTGTATTGATTTCTTAATCACAGATGGTAATAAAAATCTACTGACGGTGAGACAATAATCAAAAAATTTTAACTATGTCTACTAAAGCCTGTAGGTTTATATACTGCAAATCGTAAATTACCTTGAATATAACAAGCATTTTTTTACTCCAATAAAATGAATAAAAAATATGAACCAAAAGAAGTATTTCGGTATGGACTGCTCTATTGACTCGCGTGGGAAACAATGAGAAATTTCAGCAACGAAGCCTATTCACCTTCAATCCATTACGTCGTAAATGGAACAAAGGAATCAACGTCATCAGCCTATTTTTACAGAGTAGGTATATTGAAAAAAAAAATACCTAAAAAATAATTGATTGCATTGATTTGTATCAACGATATTTGAAAAAAAAATGAGAGACGATGTTTACTTTAGTATTAGTTTGATGTTATGTCTCATAATACCCAATTATACATTCCTTCGAAAACATGATACAATAGTACTGCTTGGTGGCAGATTAGACAATGCTATTCAGATGGGATCTACATAAATGGTTTCATGTAGTAAAGCTGTTAGAAATGTATCAAAGCGTCGAATTGACGATAGCATAAAATAAATTTTACAAAACATAGACTGAGTAAAAATGCATCTATGATGAGATTTAAACCACAACTTAGTCCAAAATTGTAAGTTATTGATTAATCTTTTTAATCGTAACAATGTGACCATTCTTTAATTTCTTCGTAAACTTTATCGGTTTGTTTTTGCTCGAATTGGTGGTTACATCGTGTATTCTATCACTATTTACTTTGTTACCAGATTTAACATCGATATGTCCGTAAAATTCATCGGATTCTGGACCAGGCTGCACATCAGCGTAGGCTTGCGCTATCTTCTTAATCATAACTTCACTTTTCTTTGATATCGGTTGCCTATATACAGCAACAGGTCCAAAATTGGGCATGATTTCTATCGTTGGCGCTTTAGGATGTTTCGTTATATCCTTTTTTAGATAAGCAAACATCTTCTCATATGGTGAGAGTCTAGAATATGGTGTTTGATATGGTATTAGACTAAAATGTTCTGGTACAATTTCAGCATTTATGAACGGATAATTTAGTGTGTAAATAACATCTCTTTCCTTGACGATCCTGACAGGTGCTCGCGATGCTATTTTGGTTCTTATTAAATTCTCGTACATTTCGGCGCAGTGGTCGGGCAGATGCAGTGGATGCCAGTAAAATGGATCACATTCGTAAACGTCACGATATCGCTCCTCGAAATCGAAATGGTCCATATATGTGACGCCGGAAATCGATTGTGCGGTCATTTTTATGAGTTGCACTTGCAGCAGAGTCACCAATTGCAATTCCTGGAAGATTTTTATTGTATTTAATTTTTTGCTGATATTTTTATTTCATACAAATGAGACGAGCATGCCGCTCGCCTGATCGTAAGCAACACGACCACCCATAAACTGTAGCCACGCCGCGCAGAACTCTGAATTAAGTATAACAAAGTACTGTGTGGCGCATAATATCCAGTAATACGACAATGTACTTTGGATTTGGGGAGTATAGTAATCCAAACAATATAATATTCAAAGTGAGAAAATTTTGTCGTCTTGTCCACGTTGGCATATTATCACAAATATAATATTTTAAAAAACTTTGGGAAATTGGGTCTACTTTAGAAATGAAATTAACGGAATAGTTTATTTGAACCCACACGATATCAACCATTATTTTGACCCCTCAATTTCACTCTACTGCCAATGGGAAAGCAGTTTCCACCAGAGAAAACTGGGCAAGAAAATGTAGTGTTGCACTTTTTTAAACTAATACAAAGTTTACTTTAAAAAATACTACTTTTGTTTTCCGTATGAGTGTACAACTCTGGCAGGAATCGTGAAATAATAATTGGATTACCGCAAATTTCGCCATCATACAATTAGTACTTAGATTTTGTAAGAATAATGGTTAGACCTGATGGGTATTACTTGACAATTTTATATGGATAAGCAACACCCGTTGTCGAGTAATACGAATGTGCCAGACATCACCATCCTTATCTATGTTCCAGAGAAGTCCCAACCCGGCACACAACACCGCAGGCACGACATTTAATAGCGAGTATGCCTTACCTAAGCTTGCAATGTGAGCATTTAGTGCCGGTACCACTTGTTCATCAACATTTGGGAACAGTCAACATTCCATTTTAATTTAATTACTATCAAAGATGCTTAAAATTTATTGCCAAACTAATCAACACTTGATAATTCCCAGTTACTTTAATTAAACTGATAAGCAATTTTCCGCTATTTGGCGCAACAAGTTGACATCGTCAGCGCGGAGCCTTACGTGGTAAGACTTAGTCGCGAACTCAACCAGCAGTTTGATAAGCCAAATTGACATTGCAACACGTATAATCCTCTTAAGTGAGGTACGCATAAATTTTAAATCCAACCACGTTCAAAGCTGCCACTTTTAACAGCAAAGTTTAGATGAGGCTTACAAATAATTTGTGTGACTGTTTGCATGTGTATCAAATGGCTTTTGATTCAATGGATAAGTCGAGAATACCTTTAATGGTTTCTCTAAATGCGGTATTAGGTTTGGGGCACACATGATTCTGCTTACTTACAAGTTCGGAGAGAAATTCATATAATATTAATGAATATTTTGAATATAACTGTATAGGATATACTGAAAAAACTGTCACAGTGGCTCGTTCCGGCTGGCTGGGTTCTGGGATCAGCAAATGTAATGCAAAAAACAGTCTACATAATAGGATAGTTTCCTATGTTTGCTTTTGTACATTATTTTATACGTAACAGAAAATAATACGAAAACTAAATTCTTCTGTAAAATCAGAATCAAAATTGGTTGACAACTAAAGCAGATATTCATATTTGCAATATCGTTGTGAGTAAAAGTGGGGGCGTAGTAGGGATATCGCTTCATCTGTTTTCATCTGTTGCAGCGTTATGGCTGGCTACACTTGGTGACGTCACATTCTGCTGTGTCCGTTATGTGACAGATGCCCCTTCCACCAAACTTCAAAGCTTTATAACTTATTTATTATTGCTTGTAATTTAAAAAATATTTTTCCTCTTAATTTTAGAAGACATTCATTTTTGATAAATGTATTTAAAAAAAAGTACTCAACTACCCTGTTCTGCGGCTGAGAGACTACCATGCTGATTTCTTTGACAACATGGAACTTTATTTTATCCACTGATAAAACAAATGCACACAGGGTTGTGTTGTGTACCACGGCGTTTTAAAAATGTGTTTCTCGGTACACTGTGTATTTATTTCGTCGAAAGCTCTTTCAAAGGATCTAGTACCTTTAAAAACTGTTTGGCAACTTTTTCAATGTGACAGATGCATAATTCCGGATATTACTAATTGCTCTTCCATTTACGGTAGACTCGTTTTCTGTCAAAACAACGCGACATTTCAATGTCTAAAATAATTTAATCTAGTTCCATTCATAATTGAACGAGTAATAAACCTTCAGTGTCCAATAAAAGGCAAAGGAAACACGATGTGAGTAATAACGTCATCACGTTTATGATGCTAGTGTGTGAGTGAGATAGCACGATGTTCCAAGCATCTCCTTTTGTTTTTTTATGTAATATTATTGATTGTTTAACTCATTGTTTGATGTATCGAGGAAAGATATCTGTAACTTATCATAGCTTTGTCTTAATTATAATTATGTGCAGAAATAATATAATAATTTAAACTCACCGTCATATTACTTCGCTTTACAATGTTTGAATGTCAACATCTTTCATTCGCTTATTATTGGCACCTAATTATCGCATTTGTAAATTTTTTATTGTTTCTTGTGACAAGGTTGATTAGCCTTTGTTCGCCACCTGGTCTGTTATGCAATTGGATCGAGAATTGTTTGCGTAGTTCATAAAAAAAGGAAATATTTTTGTCGTTACTATCCGTCTGACTTTTTTGAGTTGTATGTGTTACAAAGTGACTCTGGATTTGATTCTTGAGTCAGACAAGAATACTGTACCTGTGACGAGTCTATCGCCATATCGGGCACCATTCCAGACTCTCCGGGCGGAAACTGAATATAACAAAATTCAATATCATTTTGCACGATCCGGGGATCGAACCCGACACATCGGCATTGCAATTGAACCGTAATACAACTACGCCACCGAGGCAGAACAATAACAGAGGCAATTACAGAGCGTTTTATAAATTTTACAGTCACATACAAAGGCTGGTGCTTGGTGAGATACTATCACTGCCGTCCATTAGCATAGCATTAGTCAGTTTCACGGACATTGATGTTAATTACTCGTTGCTACAACACTGGACATATAATTTCTCAAGGAGATAATGGCTGTAAGCATGCACTTCGTAATTAAATATATGGGCAGTGATGCCATTGTTTATGGTCGGGTCATGCAGGGCCGCTCGACATTCAGTTGCATAACAAAGTTTATTTCAAATAAATAAATAAAGAAAATAAAAAGTGCTTCAATCACCCTTTTTGTATTGTACAGGCCGTGGTACTATTTTGGGACTAGGCAAGCAAGTCTCATCATCCATCACAAAAAGCTATTTTCGTAATTCATTTGAGTTGTGAATAGGGCTGCTATCACTTAAATTGCCGACGCCAGATATACACGACAAAAATCCCGGACATTTGGGCGAAATATGGGTTTTTCCCCGGACACCTCTGAAAAAATATTTTGCCGTGGCTTCTTGAATACGGCTTATTATGAATGAATTTTATTTAATTAACTAAGATTTATTTAAATTTATCGCTTATCTATAAAAAAATGATTTCCCCTGACAACAAGTGTCCGGGTTTCCCCCGGATTTAAAGCCCCTGCCGGACGGCCCCCAGACGCCCTTCAAACTAGGACAAATCCGGGGAAATCCGGGTGGATGGCAGCCCTAGTTGTGAATGACATAAAACTGTTTCGTTCGTAAATTTTTATTTTTAGATTCCATATTTACTATATTGTAACAGAATAAAACAGATCTATAATATAACTATTTCATATCGCGCAACTCTACATCGCCTGTTGTGAGTTTCGGGTATCTGAATAATTTTATGATGACAGGTAATATGACGAGTGGCGTGCGTTCGGCGCTGTCTGAAATAAATGTATGGGGTAAACTTGCATCTGCGATGTTTCACCAATTTACGTGAATTGTTTAGTCTGTTGTGCTTAGAATGGATTCATGTTTACTAAACTGCATAGCCGTTAAAAATTATAGTGTTACAACGATGCGCAGAAGCAGGATTTATATTATCGTTTTACTTGTCAAGACTACACTGCATTATACATGCTATGATATACAGTGTTGGCAGAACTAAAAATACAGCAAAGGTCAACAATAACATGTAAAGAATTTGAGTTTGAAACCAAAACATCCTTTGTGGAAAATAAATTATATTATTAAAAAGTTTGTGGAAAATGAATTATATTATTATTATTATCCTTTATTTTATAATTTAGAAGCCATTAGCATAGTTAATCATTCTTTTTTATCGACATGGCAATGAAAATGTATCAATTTGACGCCGTTAAATGCACTTCATGAAAACCTGTAAATAGCTTCAAAAACAGATACATAAAACATTCTGCTAAGCCTAAGCCCACAGGCGTGTTTTAATTTAATGTACGTACCCACAGTTTGAGCCAATTATAATTATATAACGAAAATTTTGGACCTACACGACAATAGTTTACTTCACCGGATAAGTTATTGAAGTATAACGAACTAATGAATATCAACAGATCCAACACAGTGCAAATCGCAACACCGCGCTGTTGTATAATGATTCCTTACGTTTACGCGAATGTTAGACATTGAAATTAAACTATAACCGATTTTATTGCGTCTTTTTTTTTCCGCGACGCGACGACGCGACGTTTCGAGCTTTGCTTATATTCCAGCAGTTCGTGGTCACGGTAAGGTGTTGTGGTCCGATAAGTTAGTGTTACAAATCAACCTTCAATTAAATTAAAGTAGTGTAATTTCAATGCCTTGAGCCCAAAATAAAATCAATCCTTTGAATCCGTTTCCTCAAAATAGATTCCTGGAAACACCATTAGGTCACCTGTTCGGAATCATTTACCATCATCATTTACTCATTTCTCTCCTATTTAAAAATATTCTCGTAAGTGGAAACCCGAGATATTGTCACTGACCATGCCAACTTTAAATTCAAAGTTGCGTCAATGCTCTAAAAAGTGGAATCACGTCAGTGCATCATTTCAATAAACATTAACGCATCACTATCGCACAAAATAGTTCTAGAATGAATGAAATATTTAAAATCATATATTTTATCTAACACTCACATTTACAACTTCCATTGATATTTGCTGGTTTATCATAACTTTCGCAAGAAAAATATTGAAAACTTGCCAAACAGAGCAGAAAAGACAAATACATTTTCTGTTACGCGTTGTATTTATTACCGTACAGTGAAATGTAATAAAAAAACCGCAATTCACTCATTTTATTGCCGCTGTTAAACAAGGAGATTTTAATAATACATTTTATTTTGTTTTTGTATAGTGTTGCAGTCTATTTACATCCTTATCTGGGCTCGGTTTTGTAGTTGCGGTAATTCTGTCACGAATGTGGCTCGACCGGGTTGTGGCCACGATCTTACAAACCGACGTAAAATTTACAAGATTTCTAGGGGCTCTAAGAACATGCCCTAGTTGACCTTTTGACGCACCCTTTGCACTAAAAGGAATAGTTTCATTAAAAGTTTACATACGTTTACAGTTCATTAAGAGTTACGTTTTGAAGTTAGTCAATTCTGTTACTTTTACGCCTTCTGACATCCGTGACATGTAGACGCTGTCAGTTTGTTTCTGAAAAATACGACTCTTTTATGAGGCTACCAGATGCTTTGCAATTCGAAAACGACTGCACGCTGTTTTAGTCGTCGAAATATTAACTACGACGTTGCTAACTTCAAAACTGTTACTAATTTTGCTATTATTTATTAAAAAAACCGCTTCGAATAAAAATTATTTACTTTTATTCTTCCGAAAGCAATTTTTTCTTCAGTCGGTCTGCTACTTCATCAAATTTTTTATCAGTTATAAATGTGGGCATCAACATACTTCTGGGCGGACAACAGCACTCTTGTTCATCGTTCTGCCTCCTGCTTCTAATGTTTTCTTTCTTACGTCCTTCCGTTATATTTATTTGTGCATCCTTAATATATTTCTTTAATTCCTTAACTTTATCATCGTTTAAAACACCTTGAATTTTTAAAAAATCTAGCATGTCCTCGTTGATTTTATATTCTACGACGCATTCTGGAAATAAAATAAAGTTTGGTTTGGTTGTTAGAAGTAAATACGCAAACCTTTGGACAAATATGGATAGAAGGTACAATGATTCTCAAGTTTCGAATTATATAGCACACTTTTATCCAGGAAAAGTTCCTATTGCCATTGTTATTTCGGCAATGAATATTAATTCAGGTGGGGCTGCGATAAAAAGAAAGATCTGTCAACATCGTGCAGCGATTCGTCAATCGACATCGTTTATGAAATACGATGAAGTGCCAACAGCGTGGTAATACTTGCTTTAATTATTATTCTGAGGGTAATACGCTGCTGCTGTAAACGATTCTAATCGTCGATTTACTTAATCAGTGTTTTGTGGATGAGGGCTTATAATTTAGAGTCCTCTAGATGTCGCTTGGCGAAGAGTGGGTGGCTAAACAGCTGATCTCATCAGGGATTTCATTTGTGTTAATGTTCAAAATAAAGGCGGCCAGAAATAAATTTATTTAATTGATTGAAGAACGGAAAAGATAGAATCAAGATTTTAATTTGAATATTTATTTTATAATATAATATATAATAATACCAGCCCTGTATTATTATACTGCCCACTGCTGAGCACGGGCCTCCTCTACTGAGGGGGTTTAGGCCTTAGTCCACCACGCTGGCCTAGTGCGGGTTGGTAGACGTCACATACCTTCGAAATTCTTATAAGAAACTTCTCAGATATGCAGGTTTCCTCATGATGTTTTCCTTCACCGTTAAAGCGAACGATAATTAAAAAACAATTCACACGTAACTTCAATAAGTCAGAGGTGTGTGCCTTGGGTTTTGAACCTCCGGACATTGTATCGGCAGACCGTTCCATTCCCAACTAGGCTATCGTCCACTTTATTTTGGTTTTGAATAATCCTAGTCGACAGTGTTCACAAACGCAGTCGGAGGCACCTGGTCACTCCAAAATTTTGTTGCTCTACCTATATCATACATACGTATGTATGTTCATACATACACATACTAGAAAAAAACATAATCCTCCTTTTTTCGCAGTCGGGTAACGATGAAGGCTATTTTTACCCAACTGCGAAAGAGGGAGGCATAACACGCTCACTTCTCATAAATTGGTTGGTGATATAGGTAGAGCCGCAAAATCTCGGAGTGAGCAGATTCCTTCGACTGCGTTTGTGCACACTGTCAACTTAGATTATTCAAAACCAAAACAAAATATTGAAATTAAAATATTTTTTTTTATTTTTTTAGTTTTTCATTGAATTTAATAAAGATGGCAGATATTGACGCAGTCGGGTTTTTGTTTTGTTTTTAATAACATTTCTAATTGTCAATATAAACTGATACTCTGATAAGTAAGATAAAAATCGTGTAAAAGCAACAAAGGAAATTGGTTCCACGCAAAATTGCGACAAACATTAAGCCTTTGAACAACAAACAAGTGAAAACCGGAATACGAGAATATTATTGCATTTAATTTTAATGTCTGGTGTAGTTTACACCATTTGAGGGAAGGTAGAAGTTTTAACAATACCGGACTGTCTAGAATGTTTAATTAGTAGGTAGGTTTCTGAACGATGAAAAATAGTTCGCAGTTTTGAGGTTCTGATATGTGGTGGTTATTGCTAACGCACACGACTGATGTCAGTTACAGATATCGTATTAATGGTTTGGTTTGTTACTTTGGATGTGAAACACTTGATTATGTAATCTTTTATGGTTTCGGTTATAGAGCCGCCTGCGATTGGAAGCAAAGCCCGATTTTCCAAATAAGATATACTAAGATTACAAATAATCTAGTGTCTAAGTTGGTTCGTTGGGAATTATGTACGTAACTAAAAAATTGACACTAACAATAATTTCATAAAATATAGACATACTAGCTTACCCCCGCGGCTCCGCCCACGTTCAAAAGGTTTTACGGATTAAAGTTCAGCTTTATATTTTCCCGCATAAAAAGTAACCTATGTATTAATACAGTACATGACCTGCCCGTGTGCCATATTTATCGAAATCCGTTTAGTAGTTTTTGCGCGCAAGAGTAACAAACATCCATACATTCTTATAAACTTTCGCCTAATAATATTAGTAGGATTAAGCAGGATACTATTCCCCTAAATAGGATGGACAATATTTTTTTTTTATTTAAGCAATCGAAGCTGGGAAAAAATGCAATCTCTTGGAAATCATATATTTTAAGCCGTCTCATCGTCTTCTACGAGTGAAATTATCCGAATGCAGATCCAGTGTTAAATTGGGATCAAATGGGTTACCGACAAAAAACGCCCGTCTGCGTTCGCCGTTATCGGTACAAAAGGCTTTCAATATGTATGGCGTCTGCGGTTAACATGAGTTTCGCATATGAAGTATTAAATACCCGCAGCACAAAGTTTTTTAATGTTTAACAAATGAATGAACATGTACAGTCGGGTGGTGGTGGTATTGTGAATGTAAATTAATTTCGGTTGCATTCGGTTTTATTTTTGGTTGTATTTTTATGCAAATTATACACAGGCATTTCTAGAGAGACTAGCGGCTGTTTCATAAAGTGCGTCTGGGGGCTTAGAATGTAAAAAAAAACACGATGCGTCTCCGCTTCGTTTTATTTTGATTGGTTGAGAGACTGACGTATCGGTATTTTTATATTTGTGATTGATCGAGAGACCAATACGTCAGTCTCTCAACCAATCACAATAAAACGAAGCGGAGACGCATCGCGTTTTTTTTACATTCTAAGCCCCCTGTTCTTGTCTTCGTATTATCGGTGTTGGGCCGAATCGCTATTCGTGCTAGTTGCGTTTCAGAATATTATCAACCTTGCTATTGGTTCTTTGTTGTATTTATTGAGTGGAAGAGAATTTTATCCGCTTCTCGAAAATAGCTGATTGATCGTGAATGCAACTTTACGATATTTTGTTGAAATAGTATGTCGAGAACTATGCTGTACTCATTAAAAATGGTATAAAAATGTATAAAGGCATACCTACATTTTACTTTGTTCAAAGACTATCAAAGGCATAAAAAATCCAGAATAGGGCCTCTTGAGTGGAAATTTTTGACTTGGAATGTTTAATATTTTCTAGAATTTTTATTAGTTAATAGAATGAGAGAAAATATTTGGGATTTTTTAACTAGCTGAAATGTTTTACACGAGAAAGCTCTTTGTATAAAGAAAAGTGTCGGTACTGTGACCACATATCTCGTACTTTAGGGAATATTCTGCTTTCCAGCTATGAATTTACAGTCCTCTAATTTACCAAAATCAATACTGGACAGCTAACTCGTATTTTTAAAACAACAACAAAAGAAATATAAATATCATTTCACATGTGTCCGAAAATACGAGATGAGCGTATCCTAGGTCTTAGTATACATACACCCACGCAGGGTAGACAGAGGTGCAACTAGTGCACCCTAATTTTCGCCGTAAGCAGTGGTCTCGAACCTACCGATTTTTCGGTATTTATACCGATATTGGGTCTGTCCTACCGAAATGATTTGATTTTTAGAGAGCTAGAAGATTCTTCCGATTTTCAGCAAATCAAAGTTAATATCCCCATTATGGGGGGGTGTGACCCTTGTGAAATTATCTTTTTTTGGCAGAATAATACACTGGCCGTGCGTATTCCATCCCATGATGCAAGCATATCGCCATATCGGGCACAAATTACAGACTCCGGGCTGATATTGAATAGAAAAACCCAATGTCACTTTGCCCGACCGGGGGATCGAACCCGAGACCTAAGCATTGCAGGCGTACCGTAATACAACTACGCCACCGAGGTCTTGATATAATAATCCTAGATCTACGCTTTAAACGGTTTTTTAAAACGACTCTACTAACCGCTTCTTGTTAATAAACGACCCCAATAGGTTGTTCGATTGCATCGTGTTTTTGAACATCCTAACAAATGACGTGTTATTCTTAGAGTATTTATTCAATGGAGACGATAGGGCAATAATGCGCAAACATTTTTTTCTGTCAATGGGGCGAGGTAGCCACGGATAGCACACATTTAACAACACATCACACGTGCAGGGCTTAATATAAGGTCGATTTTTAAACAATAACACAGTTAAAATTACAATTTCCGTGGAGCATTGCATAATGTCATTATCGTAGAATGTAATGACAGCGATCGCAAGTCACATAGTATTTAATAAAAGTTTATGACCAGCTGCGCATGTATGACCAACGTAGGTTTCGCCTGGTCATTCCATCTCTTTGTTAAATGCTGTAAGATTTTGATTGGTTTATCCTCGGGATTGAATCGATAATTCAGAGTGGAATCGATTTTTGAAAACGGCCTTTAGATATGTGGAAAAAGTAAAGAGTGTTATTTTTACGAAGAAGTTTCTTTTTAATGTTGTATTCGTATAGTTTAAAATGAGAAGATCTAGCTACCCTAGGCGTTTACTACTTCCTACTCTAACGATAACACGAAGCTACTTACAGTAATAGTTGTGCAGTACCTACAAACATACTTGTGTTCCATTTTGAAGGGTGCCAGAGCAGAATTACGTGCCATTAGGGGACTTAACCCAAAAATGGTCATATTTAATTAATGTAATTAACCAATTTTAACATTAGTGTTTATGTTTAATACAATTATGCCAAGAGTAGTGAGGGTTTAAAGTAATAAGGAGGTGGATATGTCTTGAAAAACTCTATTAAACATGATAGATAATTTAACATTAACTTTTTCGACGACCAACACCCCAATGCATTCAGTGACTAATGAAAAATTAAACAAAAACTGGCGAAGAAAATACTTAAACTAGGTTTACTTAAATGTCTAAATACTTAAATCAAGTTTATTTAAATGTGTAACAGATATTCTCGTTAATACAATAAACAAATTTTTTTTGTGGCGTGGAATGACGAGACGATCATACCATTCGTCCGATGGTAAACGATACGACCGCCCATAAGCAGCAGCATCACCATCCAGCACCTTGAGTTACAAAGCACTGTGTGGTATTCCACTACGTTCGTCATCCTAAGACATAAGATGTTCAGTTTCATTATGTCCAGTAGTTACACTGATTACAATGTCCTTCAAAGCGAAACACAACAGTGCATGCACACTGCTACTTGGCGGTAGATTTAGACATTGCGGTGGTACCCACCCAGACGGACTCTTACATATGAGAGACCTGCCACCAGTAATATATGGTGTACCTATATAGTTCAGTGCTGTACAAAACTATACTATTAATGCCGTATTGTTATTGAAAATGTAGATGACATCTGACCAGAAAATTTAAAATATAGACGACCAAGCCCCGATACTACACCTTTGTGAGGCGGACACAGGCACTGCAAATCAGGCGACTTCACCAGCACATCCTGATATCTCCTGAAGAAGTACTCGATCGGCGCTTGAGGCACAGGCCAAGACCAGCGCTCCCACGGCATGCTGGCCAGATCACTATGAAGGAGTGCCAACAATACTGTAAGCATCTGCCAAAAAGGTCTTCTATGTCATAATTATAATTTATTAGCGGGAAGTACACGCTTCGTTTCTCAGGCAGCTATTGTTTGCTCAGCTTATTGTTATAAATGTAACGTATTACGACGCCAACTGCTTCGGCATTGATTAATTTTGTTTTTCATACTGCAAAGTCAAGGCGAGAGATAGAGCCAATGTAGAAAATAAAGTATTTTGTAGTTTTCGTTTTGAGAATGTATCCTATAAATTTCGGCTTACAGCAAAGATGTAACTTTGAATCGCGTTGAGGCTTAAATGGAGATACGATAGCAACCAAAAAATTTATTTGGTCTAGCTAGCCAGCTCAGTACTGCTGTCAGGCTTTGGATGTGATTCTCTGGCGATAGGCACAGTAGTTCAAAACTATTGTTGTACTAGCTGGCCCGGCAAATTTTGTATCACTTCATAATCAGTGTATGTTGTATTAACTTATTAGTTTTTTTCAGAAAAAATCGTGTGAAGAGAATTAATTAAAACGAATTCAAATACTAACACGGTGGAAAACTGATTAAAATTTTTTGAAAACTCAAGAAAGATGCCAATTAATCGCATAACGGCTAAGCGCAACGATATGTAATGAAAGGTAATATAATATGACATTATAATATACTCTTTGCGATCGCCACAGGGACTGCGCAACTGAAGCAGCTGTCAAAAAGAAAAAAATAACGCCATGTTAATTTTTAAAAATTACATATAAAATGTACAGGAAAATAAATTTTCTTCAAAATGTCGTTGAAAATGAACTTTTCAGATATTTTTGTAGTTGTTCTGCCATTCGGAAGGAATACAATTAACAAATCCAAAAACAAAGAACATTTTAATCGGTTCGGCCGTTCTCGAGTTATAAATGATGTAACTAACACAACTTTCTTTCATATATATATAGATTTTAGACTGCCTCGGTGGCGTAGTTGTACTATGGTACGACGGCAATGCTGAGGTCTCGGGTTCGATTCCCGGGTCGGGCAAAGTGATATTGAGTTTTTCAATTCAGTATCAGCTCGGAGTCTGGAATTTGTGCCCGATATGGCGATAGGCTCGCCCCCTATCACATCATGGGACGGAATAACGGCGAAAAGTGGGTGCACTAGTTGCGCCTCTGCCTACCCCTTCGGGGATCAAAGGCGTGAGTGTGTGTGTGTGTGTATATATATAGATTTTAGTGCCAAGGACAATGTAGCCATTAGTAGTGACCCGTATGACATCTGGATTGTCATGTGTCCCGTTGCAATGTCATGATTGTCAAACCCTTGAATCTGATACTCAATGTTAACTAGTTAGTATTCTGAGATGTTACAATCTATCTTTAAATATTGTTATGTAGTGAACATTGCCGTCTAATTAAGATTATTGCATTAACCAAGATAGCGAAGGTAGCAAAGAATGACAATAATTTGACTACGGCATCACGCGTTTAATATTGATAACGTATTTTCATTCCTTGATTTTTGCGTTAATACTGACATTAGCCATATTCAGTATTTAATATTTATATACTGTTTGCATTGATGTATTAAAAACCCATGCCTGTGTATATTACAATCATTACTAAATCAATGATACATATTCAGTGCTACGCAGTACTTCGTAATTTAAAGAGTGGTGGTAGTTTGCATGATATACTTGCCTACTACTGTTGCGCAGTAGTTAAGTGTACTACCAGGCGAACAGCTTGCTCGTTTTCTAATAATTTAGGCCTTACTGGTGGTAGGACTCTCATATGTAAGAGTCCGTCTGGGTGGGTACCACCGCAATATCTATTTCTACCGCCAAGCAGCCGTGTGAGTGCACTGTTGTGTTTCGGTTTGAAAGACATTGTAGCCAGTGTAACTACAGGACATAATGAGACTTAACATCTTATGTCTCAGGATGACGAGCACAGTAGAATGCTACACAGAACTCTGTAACTCAAGGTGCTGGATGGTGTTTCTACTGTTTATGGGTGGTCGTATCGCTTACTATCAGGCGAACAGCATGCTCGTCTCGTCATTCGATATCATAAAAAAAAATATAATAACCTATAGTGTTTGGTTTATTCCTTGTCTGCCACCCCGGCTATCCCATTCGGTAAAAAAAACCAATCCATGGAATATTTGGTTATATTTTCAATGTTTACTCCATCAGCCCACATTGATTTGAATCTAAGCCGGGATATGCTATTAAAAAGCTCCACTATTTAGCTTAGAGCGATCTAGACACACGTGTGTTGGGAATAAAGTGTTCGTTACATACCAGGATTTATTTTGATGAAATAAAAATGTGAAGTTGAAATTTTTGGATTAATTTCTGGAACTGCTTTGGCTTTATTTATTTTTTTATGAATAGGAGGCTACGCACAGAAGAATATTCTGTGTTATAAGTTTCTTTTCAAGCCAGTGGTTTTACGTGAAGCCGAGAACAGAAAATATTTCTTAGGAAAGACTAGTTATTTGAAGATTTCAGGTTTAGGTTTATTGTAGTTGTATTAAGTGATTAAAAATAATATTGATAGGAAAAAGGGTTACTAAAAAACCTAAAATAATTTAAAATATAAAAATAAATAAATACAATATTTTAAAGTTATTTTTATTGAATATATTTATTTTAAGATACAAGGATATACACCTACGTATGACCTTGTTAAACCAAATCTAGATATTCTATATCTTGGGGCATCGTAGTAGTTTTCTTTTTACAGTTCCTAGGAACTACTTCAGGGCATCTAGTGATTATAGTAAAATCTGGTGTCAACATTTTTTCTGTCATTGCATTATTTTTGGTTTCGCAAAGGGTGAAGGGAAATTTCGTTGTTTTGCGTTTGAAAGGCGCATTTGGTCTCATAGAATGGACTTTGCTAAAGTCCCTTGGATATAAACTCTTGTAACTCTGCCTGCCCTTCATGCCAATGTACAGAGGGAACGCCATAGCGAAGTTGCTTGTATCGTCTTTGCAACCACCTTCACATAATCTGTAAGGAGCGGTGAATATCAAGTACTCTGGTCTCGGCGTGACCTCTAAAACAAGAAATTAGTGTCCAAATGAAGGTTAATTTCTGACCGAAGCTGAAGCTGATTAGTCGGCTAAAGTCACTTTTTCAGCCAAACTCGAAGCAGGGATTAAAAATCCCAAGAAATTTGGTTCAAGATTGGCTACAAGCTACTATTATATTTATCTTTTGCTCGCGAAGAAGAGTTTATCCGGGACAAAACTTTCAGCTATATCTTATTCTCCCGGGATAAAAAGTAGCCTATGTTCTTCTCAAACGATATTCATACTTTTTATAGAAATCCGTTAGGTAGTTTTAGAGTTTATTGCGTTGAAATAGACAGTCGCAGCGATGGGATTTATTATATTAGGATAAAAAAATATGTCAAATTGAAGGCATTAAGTTTTAAATTCGCTTAAAATATGTAGCTGATTTAAATATTTTAAACTTGAGGCTTTATATATAAATAATTTATAATTTACTGTATAATATAGAAAGGTAGTGTTAACATTAGACAAGATAGCAGTCGCAAGTGACTCCCCTGAACTTTCAATAGCGAAGCAATTTGCGTTTGTCACACCAACATGTTTACATAGATTTCTTATAATACGTAGTGCGTACTAAACAGAAACATAACAGTGCTTGTACGTATAGATAAGAATTGCGATGGCCTACATACCCAATCGGAAACTTGTATACGAGGTCTACCCAGAGAGAGAAAATAAAATTGTTTGTCACTAAGCCAGCTGATTTTGAAAAATTTATGTATAGGCAATAAACTTTCGAAGAAGGGAACAACGCGGAACAATTAATTATAAAGCATTAAATCGCGTGGTCTTCAATCGTTTGTACTGATGTTCGGTTAGTGGTAACGCACATTACACACAGCATTATATGAAAATTCATGTAAATAAAATGTTCTTTATGAGTAGGAGTTGATGAATGGTTTTTATTAGTAGTAGTAATTTTGCATGACCAGGTCGCTTTTACAGTGAAGGAGGTGGAGGCCAAGAGGGCCGCCTTACGGCGAGCCGCCGTGGAGGAGTGGCGTCTCAGGCTGGAGGCCCCGTCGTGGGGGCACCGGGTCGTAGAGGCAGTGCGTCCTGTCTTTGCCGAATGGCTGGACAGGCGCCACGGAGCGGCAACATACCGCCTGATACAGGTGCTCACCGGGCATGGCTGCTTCGGTAAGTTCCTGTTTCGGGTGGTAGGTGTAGAGGAGTTGGCCGTGTGTCACTATTGTGACAACTGCCCAATGGACACGGCCCAACATACGTTGGAGTGTTGTCCAGCCTGGGATGAGGAGCGCAGCGCTCTCAGAACAGTCGTCGGAGAAGACCTCTCGCTGCCGGCCGTGGTCGCTTCCATGGTCGGCGGCCGGGAGGCCTGGCAGGCGGTGGCCCACTTCTGCGAGGCGGTCCTCTCGCGGAAGGAGAGTGCCGAGAGGGATCGCCAGCGCAGTGGTGATCCCTCCCGCCGCCAGACGAGACGTAGGAGGCGTCGGGTGGACGACTGACCGACGTCTCCCGCCCTGTGGATTGGGGGCGTTTGGAGAATTCCACCACGGTACCCCCTGCCTGTCGTAAAAGGCGACTAATAGGGGTCTCCGGGGGTCACGGGTGGGCGGGACGTGCCGCCCACCCATTAGTCTAGCCAACTTCTGTGGCCCCCGTGATGGACATGTCCGAGGCAGCGTGTCTCACGCTGCCTCGGACACAAAAAGGCGGACACGGTACGGTGTTTCGGGGGCTTCTGAGCCCCCGCAACAGGAAAAG
Source organism: Lapara coniferarum (assembly GCA_949316025.1). NCBI lineage: Eukaryota > Metazoa > Arthropoda > Insecta > Lepidoptera > Sphingidae > Lapara > Lapara coniferarum. The sequence continues at coordinate 2,949,262 of OX438933.1, forward strand.
GACCGCAAAAAGCGGTACGCGCAGGGGCGGTTGCGGACGACAACTTAGACGTGAGTCGGAGGAAGCCCGCAGCCGTCCCTAATGAGCCGAAGATGGCAATATAAAAAAAAAAAAAAAAGGTCGCTTTTACAGTCGTAAACAATGATATTTTATAACTAACAAAAAAAGACGTAAAAGGTAGAGTAGCCTTGCTGATGTATTTTATAGTCTGGAAAATTATTTTCGCCCCTATGTTCAGTTCCCATTTTATCTCCTTAACGGATAGTCATGAACTCACTATTCCTCTGAAGTCTGGAGTATTTAAATGAATGCCTGTCTACATTTTATTTTATATTTTTTTTTATTATACCAGCCCTGTATTATACTGTCCCACTGCTGGGCACGGGCCTCCTCTATAACTGAGAGGTTTTAGGCCTTAGTCTACCACGCTGGCCTAGTGCGGGTTGGTAGACTTCACATACCTTCGAAATTCTTATAAAGAACTTCTTAGGTATGCAGGTTTCCTCACGATTTTTTCCTTCACCGTTAAAGCGAACGATAATTGATGAACAATACACACGTAACTTTGAAAAAATCAGAGGTGTGTGCATTGGGTTTTGAATCTACGGACATTGTCCCGGCAGACCGTTCCATTCCCAACTAGGCTATAGTCACTCATCACTTTATTAATTTCTGCAAAATAATATGTTTCCTTCCTTATACGCCGGAATATAATTTAAATTTTCTTGATGTGCGCTAGCCCTTAGTCCCGTTTATTAATAAATATACTCACTGTCCCCGCGAACGATTTTTTTAACAAACTCTTCTCCGTCTGTAATTCCGTGATCGATATCAACAGCTGTTGAGTTATATTGTTTAGTGTTCGCTAATACAAATGGAAATGAACTGAAAACAATGAATATATTTAAATGCACAAACTTTACCATTGTTATGTGCTCCGTGAACATTTTTAATTCACTTTTTAACATTAAACGGGCGCTGGCTTGAACAAGTTTTTGATTTATTCGCGCCGAGTAGATTTTACGCTTTGTTTTACTTTATATGCTTTCGAAACAATTACTTTATATAGAAAATGTCATAAAAAAGCCATTGGAAACGCATTTTGATTTGTGTTTCGGAACGGATCCATCATGCGGCAAGAATGCCGTCGAAAGCCTTGCGGACATTGTGAAATATTTATGCTCATTAATTTACAAAGTTGGAGACCAAACCGTTTCCAATGAAAGAGATCCACAATTGTTTCACAATGTATTAATAGCGACACTGGGTCCGGGGGTTAATAATATATCTTTGCCTGGGGCACTCGTGTTCTCTTTTTGTACAAAAGATCGTGCATTTCCAAGAATCGTTAGCTACTGTTTATTTGCACGAACTGGCAATGTTTCATACAGAATTCATCAGTTTATGTAATTAGTCAGGATTTTGATGTAGTGCAGCTGCTATGTGTAACAGATCATAAGTGTTGTATGTGGAAAGTTTCTGGAAATATGATAAAATTCTAGTTGCGTTGCGTCTATTTAGGGATAGATGCACGTCCCCCTTTTACCTTCCACCTGTCCTTATAATTGGATTAATTTCCTGTATCGTGATTAAGGAACCGATTTAAAACGTTTAAGATTACGTGGATGCTGTTTAGCGAAAGATTAATACTTATCACTTGGTTTTATATATTTACTAGCTTTTGCCCGCGGCTCCGCCCGCGTTAAAAAGTTTTTCCGGGATTAAAGTCCCGCTTTATGTTTTCCCGGGATAAAAAATAGCCTATGTGTTAATCCAGAACATGATCTACCCGTGTGACAAATTTCATCGAAATCCGTTCCGTATTTTTTGCGGGAAAGAGGAACAAACATCCATACATCCAAACATCCAAACATCCATACATTTTTACAAACTTTCGCCTTTATAATATTAGTAGGATTTGGTTAACAGTTCAATACCTAAAACTGATCGGTATGCTACAGCAGGAAATGAGGATTGTGAATGATAATATTTTGATGACTATCAATTTAACGAGTTCGCTTCGTTTGGATTTTTTGAAACTACATTCAAACCTTTTATTCGGTTCTTGTGGCAAGGTAAACTTTCTTATGGCAGGAGCAAAAGCTAGTACTAATATTTTATTATGTCGTATATGTTTTTGACAGTACTCTTGTGCCATTAACCATCTAAGCCAAGAACCTTATTAGATACATATAAACTTCTTGCTCTAAGCGCTTACTGAAACAACGACAAGCCGTCTTGGTTGCGTTCACGGAGGAAAAGGTTGCGTTACAGGTTTTATTATTAATCCGGGACTATTTAGATATAAGCGTTGACAACAACATTGTTTTTGAAACACTACACCAATTATTAGGATCGCGGAGACAATATTTTGAATTACACGATATCCATTTGCTGAGTTTTGTTACTGTGTAGGAGTCATATCTCGGAATTCAAGTAAATTATGGTATTTTTTTGTCCTTCACATATGTTATATAATATACAATATTAATATACAATATTGTAGATAATATGTAGCTGTTAGTATCACGCATTTCTCTTTTTCGGGGTAAGCAGATATCACACTCACATTTCACCAGTAATAAGGTGAGATTATTTCTATTGACCGGGCACAAGTCCTGGACGCACTGATAATTATTTATGATCAGAAAATTTTCCAGGACGCACTGATAACTTATTACAAAAAAATCGTCACTATTCCACTCCCGGGCTTGGAACCCGAGACCACGACCGTCGTGTAATACAACTACCTTAGCTCTGATATCACATTCCCATGCTTTTTTTGGCATGTGTATTGCAGGATCGATTTCAGCTTTTTTGGGGACCGGCCGCGGCTGACTGCCTCTCATCATGTTCTAAGAACTCTATTATATATAATTATTTCCAATTCTGAGAAATTCTAATAACTTGTCTAACACAGGAATTAAACTCCGAATCTACCTCTAAATTATTAATATGAAGATGTTATGCGTGAAATATTGCAGAAATGCTGTAAAATATGAAATGTTTATGTCAAAATAATCTACGTGCATTATAATTTATAAATTAATTGATGTAAACAAAGCTCACTAGAAAATATCGTATCGTTGTGTCGTTAACGACCGTATTCTTTCCGATCGGCTTGATCCTTTGGCTTCCCGTAGAGATGTAGCGTCGCTCTGCATTCTCTAACGCATTTATCACGGGGAGTAATCTGAAGAATTGTTCGGACTTATTCCTGCTGCGTTCCATCACCGTACAACGCGGCAAAACTCCAAATTCATGACATATTTTACCACGTAATACAAAACAACGTAATATAATTGCCGCCAGCAGCATTTACAGACATACTCGACCTGGCGACCTTCAAAAAAAGAGCGTATTCCTACCTAAAAACCGGCAACGCATCTCTATGCCCCTTGGTATTGCAGATTTGACTGGTGGTAGGACTCTCATATGTAAGAGTCTGGGTGGGTACCAACGCAATGTTTATTTCTACCGCTAAGCAGCAGTGTGCATGCACTATTGTGTTTCGGTTTGAAGGGCATTGTAGCCAGTGTAACTACAGGACATAATGAGACTTAACATCTTATGTCGTAGGATGACGAGCGGAGTGGAATGCCACACAGTACTTTCTAAATCAAGGTTCTGGATGGTATTTCTACTGTTTATGGGTGTCTCGTATCGCTTACCATCAGGCGAACGGCATGCTCGTCTCGACTTTAAATGCTATAAAAAGAAAAAAAAGATGTTTATGGGCGGCGGTGAACCGTATGCCCTTTTCTGCCCTTTACATCATAAAAAAATGTAGTATAATTGTTTGCTTTATACAAAAAATACCAGACATCCCGAGAAGTTTTAGTCTTGACGCTGTGGCGTGTATGGACGTATCCAGCTATGAACCGAGAGGGGCATATTCGGTTGAAGGGAGGAGAGGGAGAAAATTGGAAATTAGACAATTGAAATTAATTGATATAGGCAGTCCCAACAATACAAAATGTACAAAATTATTTTTTTGTTTTTATAATCCAGTTGGCCATTTGCCCTCTCCTCCTGCCAACTGAATACGCCCATATCTACGATTATCAGACGTGGCTCATACGTCTACTACGGGCTCGTGTAAAACTGAAATGCCTAAAGCGATGTGCGGTGCTAGTTAGGGGCCATCTATAAAATACGTTAGGTACCTAAGAGGTGGGTTTAGGATGACATGTGACGACAGAGGACAGGACGACACATAAGCCATGAGGAATAAGGTAATAAAATTGCGTTTCGAATGTAATGAGAGTAGTAAGTCTTTCATGATTGTGCTGCTTGTAGCTCTCAGTTCAACCAAGGTACTTTCTCGGGATAATAGTCCCCCTGTGTCCTTTGCCGAGATAAAAAAGAACCTATAATATTATTTTAATCCATTTAATATTTTCTGTGTTTTCTTGTAAAAAATATTAAAACAACTTTTGCATTTATATCAACATGAAAAATAAGATTGTTATCCAAAATCATGAAACTCATATAATAGCTGATGTATGGCCCCTTACGAATTCTGACCCGTTGCGACACCGCCATCGCACAGTTTATTCTTGTCAACGAATGCCTAATCAACGTACGAGGTGTCTTGGTCATTGTAACATTTAATTATGTACAATTTGGCCGATTGCCTGCCTTACCTGCTAGGTAGTCTAAAGCTTGGCTATCGCCCAAGCGATTACATTCACTGTACTGTCAAACATAAGTTATTTTAGATATCTCGACATTGAAACTATGAGCCCCGACCACTGAGTGGATGTGTCATGCAAATATGACATTGAGCAACTCGGCTTTTGTCTCATTGCATCTTAAATTTTACATAAGCAATTGTGAATAATCACCGGAACGTATTTTCAAATCTATTTACTCCCAATTTATCATTCGAAATTAATCGCTCTTTTGCAGTATCAGTTTGATAAAGTAACGAGCGCTATTAATCATTGTAGCTAATTGCTGCAATTTTCTATCAATTAGTTGGATATACAATATTGGATGTTGGTGTTATGATGGACGAGAGGTGTAATTTTGGACTAATTGTTCAGTTTGAGTTTAATCGATAAAACGTGTTTAATTATAGTCCACTTTTAATTCCATCAGCGTTCGGAGACACATTAAACGCTAAGGTAAACAAACTCTCTTAAAAGCTTTTTAATGTTTGTGTCACCGTGAATACTTTTAATGCGTACCGTTTCTCAGACACCTGATTTAAAAAAAAATCGTTACTAGAGTTAGAGCCAAGGCTAATGTTTATAGTAAATTAATGTTCAGTGTGATTTTAGTTAAAGTTTACTCTAAATTGCTATTTCGATATCTAAATTTAAAGTGACATTAATTTCCTCAATTTCTTATTAAGCCTAAGTTCTCATTTAATAGGTTAGGTTTTAATAGACATAATATCATTTCCTAAGTAAATCGCATTGCTGTGTGTCTCTCGCATGGCATTCAATAACATGCATCAAGGATAATTCTCTTTATAAGAAATCATGATACATTAGATGTCTCACGGCTATCTCAACTTACTTACGCGTAGTCTCCATTTAGACGGCATTAAGTCGCAAGAGCACAGAAATAAAACACATCGTAACTTAAATAGAATTTATTGTCTTACCCAAATAAGACATTAAAATAGGAATGCGGACGGCTTCCGATCTATGGGCAAATGTTCGGGCGGCGAACACCATCACGCCAACGTAATCCTGTAACATTGACAAAAAGGTCACGCCGGAGGATCGGAGCAGGGCCCACAAAGCGATGGTAAGCGGTGGTGTTAGTGCAAAGCTAAAGGGAAACCGCGGTAAATCCTAAGCGGGAATACTTCCTCGAGATGAGAGACTTTGTGTGGAAGCGCTGGAACCTGGCGCCTACGGAGATATGGCGGAGGAGGACTTTGTCCTGGTTGTTGATCTTCGCGGTGTAGTTGACGGGCGTGTTGGCGAGGTAGGTGCGCAGCGCACGCTCGGCCCAGGTCTGCGCGCGCGGTATCTCCACCCGCAGGCCCTGGTTTCGCCTATCCAAGTAACTGATCAAGTCGTCATAGTAACTCTTCTGGTAGTCGTACAGGTAGTTGTACTGCAGGAACTTTGGCCTGGAATGAAAGCGCGATTCGTTGTTAATTTATGGACGCTAAAATAACAAAGTTGTTATTATTTGAAATTTAACGCGTGTCTGTTAACCTGCAACCGTGTGGAAATATTATGCTCTTGTGTTTTGATATATGCGCTAAAATCACATATGTTATGTGTGTTGTTTTTGTTGAAGAGTGATTCATTGCGAGAAAATTGTACCTGATCCAGTGTTTAAACACGAGCCTCCTTGGCATATCGGACGCATTTTCTGGTAGTGGAGGCTCGGCTTCTTCTGGTTTGGCTTCTCCTTTATCCGGCGCGCCTTCCGCAGGAGAAGCACCCCCGCCCTCAGCGGGTGCGGCGGCTTCCTGAGCCGGAGCCTCGGGCTGCGCGGGTGTTTCTTCCTCTACATCATCCCACATCTCGCAAAGGGGTACTCTGCGATCAGAAACCACTGGTTACAAATAATCACTAAGCATGAGCACAAGTTCACGACACACCACAGACCTAACTAAGATTGGAGAAGCGTGCGGAGCGGATGATCGTTCGTCTACGACTGGCCGGCAGGTACGTCCCCTGATGGCGGCAGCAGCCTCCCGATTTATCTCCCTTCGACCCCACCTAACACCAGACGCGCTGCCAATGATGTTCTGTCAATACGTTGACCGTGCATTGTATCGAAAAAATTCCTCATCGTTTTTATTTGTGTGCCAAAATTTTCTTTTGATGTAAAGTACTACGATGATTGAACCGACGTATACGGACATAATCGTTTGTTATGACGGTATTTGTGTAATGCAAGTATGTCCGAGACGCGGTATCGCGGAAGCTATTATGATTATGCACGCGTTTCAATTTAAATCCACACGCACTAGTTTGTTACAACTGTCAGATGAAAAGACTAAACAAAATTATAAATTTACTGCGCGTCGAGTGGAGACGAGCCAGATTGTCATTAACTCCCGTGAATTCTGTAATGTTAGTTTTGTTTTATTATTGATTTATTTTTGTGACATAAAATTGTGACTTACTGCTAGCGTTTGCATTACATAAGAGGATGATGTAAAATATTTACGTAGTTTTAAAGCTGTGCATATAGTACATACATTATTCATCGCCGGTCATCAGTTGAAACATCTGCAATTTCCGTAGTATTATAATGCTCTTTGATCTGCAATCAACGATATTGTAAAGCATAGTAATGTCATGTATATGCATGGCAATTAAAATTCGATCGCGCATCATAATTTGACAGCTGTTTAATGAACTCAACAACAGAACAAATGAATGTATCATTTGTTTCAAAATGTCAGTAAATTATTTCGGAATAAATGCTTTTCTTGAACTATCTCTTTATTCGTATGTTACCAAATTGTAAACTCGCGCTATTTTCCACTATCTATTATTAATTCGAGCTGATCTCCTAATTGTCTGAATTGATTTTAATGGGACTTACATGAATGGACACAATACGGTATCAAAAGTAAATCTATGCTTTTAAAAATTACTCTACCTTTTGTTTCCTAAAAAGGGTTCAAAGCATCAATGAAACCTACCACAATTATTACGTGAATGTCGCTTTCTACTCAGGTTACAAAAATATCCGAGACGAAAAATATACCAATGGATACCCCTAATTATAAGACCGATGCATCTTTATATGCAAGATTTATAGCACTATAAATCGTACAATAATCATAACGCATGTGACTTCATCTCCTAGACGCGATATCAATGAAGTAAGAGTCGCCAAGTTTATCCGATTGGCTGTAATTCGGTATCACCAACGTAGATTCCCCGGGACTTTAAAAAAGAAATCTCCAGGCCTTGTGCGGAAGAATGTTTGGATGGCTATAATAAAAGCGGTAGGACGATTTTTCTATTTCTGTTTCTTTGTCCGGGTTTGAAGGAGCGTTATATTTACTATCTTTGTGTCAATTGTTGTTGTACACTAACTTTGGCTCGCAGCTCCGTCCCTGTGAAAAAGATTCTCCGTGATAAAACCCCCGCTTTATATCTTTCCGGGATAACAAGTAGCTTCTGTTTGTGTCGAGACTGTGACCAATAAATGGTTTTTCTTTCTTTCTTTCTTTCTTTCTATACCCTTGCTAGGTTCTTATGCCATCTCTGTTGTATTTAAATGTGTTGCCTTTCCAATCTATGTGTATTATGGTCTATGGATATGCAGTAGTTTTACTTCTTAGTTTATATTGTTTATGAAAATTTATTCGTCTTATGTTTTCTGGGTAAAACGAGCGCAGTATTTTATTTCATTCTATTTCTGTAAATTTAATAATTTACGGTGAAATACATTTAACTTATCAATCTCTACATAATTTTATCGAAATCGGTAGGTAGCAATAGTTCCCACAAACAAACTTTAACTCTTTATACTATTGGTTTAGATAGGTAACGTAATGCCATGCAATGACTGGATTCAATGTTCCAAGTGGCTGTTTTTTTAGTCAGTTGGCAAGAATGGTAAGTGAATTGATCGTTTCGTCATTTACTTTTCGAGAAATAATACATAAATTAAGGTTGTTTTTTTTTCAGCATTGTCGAGCAATATAGTTCTTTCCCCGGGGCCGTCCCGTAGGCGCCAAAGAAGGCCACCGCGGGTTTTGGTTGGTGTGCCGGTGTAGGGTGTACATAGTGTTAGGGACTCGGTCCAATGCTCGCTCGGATGATGCTATACTCCCGAGTGTCGGCATTGGACCGTAAGACTGTGTGAAACCAACATAACCGTTCCACTCACCCCCCAGTGGTGGTAGGGACAACGCGTTTTTCCCCGGTATAAAAAAACCATTGCCAAATCATATGGTTCTGATATTATTAGGTAGTGAAAGAAAGGAAAATGGGTGCACTTAGTTCCACCGCTGCGTACCCCTTCGGAGATAAAAAGACGTGAGTGTGTGTGTATTATTAAGTACCAGCTTTTGCCCGCGGCTACGCCCGCGTTAAAAAGTTTTCCAGGATAAAAGTCCCACTTTATATTTTCCCGAGACAACAAGCAGCGCATGTGTTAATCCAGGACATGATCTACCCGTGTGCCAAATTTCATCTAAATTCATTCAGTAGTTTTTGCGCGAAAGGGTAACAAACATCCATACATTCTTAGAAACTTTCGCGTTTAGGATAGTGTTGACTAACGAGAGTCATTGAGTCTTTAATGATCGCCTATACAGAATATACTTGATAATTCAATAATTATGTGATGTTATGTGTTAGTAACAAGATTCCGCGCGGAATCTACATCGTATACGGGACAGTGACCATGATATCGGTCACTATGATTCGCGCCGGGTATATAAATAAAATCAGCTCTTGGATGGCCACAAATTTTCGCGCTAATTATAGTAAATGATATTGACATGCAATTCAAAAACTTCTAAGGTGACAGATCTATAAATAATTGTCATTCGTCTTTATGAATCATGATTGTAGTGCCGGATATGAATACATAATAAAGAGAATACCTACATTAGATTTTTTGTATATTTGTTTGTAACGGATACTCAAAAACTATTGAATTATTTTAATAATATGAAGCTGCATTGCTTTTGAGTGCTATACTTTGTATTCTGGGAGTATGTGTTAACGCGGGCGGGAACGCGAACAAAGCGAGTGTTAAATACAAAGTAGAGTCATGTGACGCAAGAGAGTGCAATTTCTATTCAAACCTCTGGAAAGTAGAAAACAACAACATAAATGGAATAAATATAAGTCAAATTGGTAAATTATTTATTGTTTAACTATTTCAGCAGGTTTTATTTAGTACCAATGTCATACATTTCTTACAATAACTAATAATATAGTACAACCCAAATGCGTACACTTAACCCAAGGTAGGAGAAAATGTTCGTAGTGGTGTGGGTAAAAGTACGCAACAATATTCTTATGCTAATTTGTATCACATAAAGTAGGCATTTTTACTACTAAGTAATTAGTACTTCTAGGAAAATCCACATTTATCAAATTCTTAGAAAGAAACAAACCTTAGGCAGCTTTACATGTATCACATAAAAAACCGTTGCACTGTTCGTGCCACCAGCTGTTGCCAGTGCTGCATTTAATCCAATCCTCTGCAGGTCATTTTCGACGCATCACATCAATCTCGAGCTTTTGTTTTATATTTTCGAGTCATTTTCAAAGAACCTCCATAAAAAACACATAGACATTACATATTTAACTATACTTATTATAGACAATGCCGCAAATGATCTATTCATAATTTACATACAAGTCATATTTCATCATCATCATCATCATCATCATCATCATCAGCCTTTATCAGTCCACTGCTGGACATAGGCCTCCCCTAATGAGTGCCATAGCGCCCTGTTTTCAGCTTGCTGCATCCAGCATCTGCCTGCAGTCTTTTGCAGATCGTCATCCCACCTGGCCGGAGGGCGTCCTACACTACGTTTGCCCAATCGCGGTCTCCAAGTCATATTTACTCACTATAATTAGGTATACAAGATTTAAGAAAATATATAATTTTTAATTAGATATAATCACGCAAACCAGTGGGGCAAGTGTACACTTTACTCAAGGTACCAATTTTGGGTAGAATAAAAATTGCTAATTATTGCGTCATCCCTAGACAAATATCATGTTCTATGAAATACAACTCATGTGGTAAACTGTAATCATTATAGTAAACATGGATTGTTGTAATTTGCAAAATACTCTAATATTTATTTATTCATACCGTCTTGGTGGGTACCATCGCTATGTCTATTTCTACCGCCAAGCAGCAGTGTGCATGCAATGTTGTGTTTCGGTTTGAAGGACATTGTAGCCAGTGTAACTACAGGACATAATGAGACTTAACATCTTATGTCTCAGGATGACGAGCGCAGTGGAATGCCACACAGTACTTGGTAACTCAAGGTGCTGGATGATGTTGCTACTGTTTAGTAGTGGTCGTATCGCTTACCATCAAGCAAACGGCATGCTCATCTCGTCATTCGATGTCATAAAAAAAAAAAAAATTAAAAAAATTTACTTACCGATTGTTGCGTGCGCGGCAACCGACACCCAGGCGTCGCGTCCTGTGTCCGATGGGGTATTGAGGCGTGGGGTTGGCGCTCCGGTGTTTTAAACCGTTCAAGAACTACTAGCACTGCGAACACTTTACCTACATGATTTTAAGGCTACGTAGTACAATTCTGTGTTCTAAGGCACACAATAAAGCTTCGCTTGACTGATCAATCATTGCTAGCAATTATAGTACGCAAATATTGCACGCCGCCTGAACATGCAGAATAGGGAGCCCTTGCACGCATTAACGTATGCACGAGTCTTTAGACAGATATTCAAAAAACAAATATTGCTAGCAATCACTGCATGCGATTATTTCTAGAAATGATCAATTCCTCTAAATGAAGCTTAACTGTACGATAGCTACAAGGTCAATGTATAAGGAAAGCGAACGTCGTCCTTTGAATGTCTTTACCACCAAATAATAATCAGTAACCCCTTTTTTACTATATAAAATCTTTGATAATGGTGTTGATAATTTTTTTATCATATTATAAATGAGATTTTAAAGCATGAAATGATGTTTTTAATACACTCAGTGCGGAACCCTAAAAATGGTTAAAAATATTCCTCTAGCTCTGATAGTATGAAAGTCCCATAAAATGCACTAACTCTCTGGATTTAATATAATGGTTTAACGTCAAGCCATTAGTTCTCAAATTACATTTTTATAACTAGAAAAGGTTTATAGCTAGTCTTAAAAACTTGAAGTATTATCTCGAGTTGAGTTTTAATATCGTAATGCTTTATTTTTTAAATGAGAATTACGAGACAATTTGTTCTGCTGACGGTAAGCGCTGCTTGAAAACAATACCACATAAAGGATTACAAATCTATGTTATTACACTGAGATTGCCGTCTTGAGACGGTTTAGACGTTAAGTATCATAATGTCTAATTGGGTCTCAATTCCTTCCAACAATAACAGTAGGTACAAGGAGTCTTGTTAATTGTTAATCCTCATAATGAACTGTCTGAAAACCCTGTCAATCAGGAACACAACTTGGGCAAAATCTTTAACGCAAATTTAACAAACAAAAAATGTATGTGGTGTACATATAGGCTATCGCCGCTTATCAATCTCGTATACTCTTGCGTAAGTACAGACAATAGAAAACCCAGATTTTTACTCACATTCAGCTGAACGTAAGGATTTGACTTTTTGAGATGAGAGGTAATCGGAATGACAGAACAATATTGCGAAGACGATTTTCCCATACTAAGAAATATTGCTAAACCCAGAGCCATTTTAAGACTATGGTATTGAAATGGAAAAATAAAATTTAGATTTCCTGTTTTGCTTTCAAACTTACTTAATCCTAGAGGACTATGATAGTCTGGATTGCCAAGATGATCTTTTTATTGATTTAGACAACGTTTTTTGATAAAACTTAAAACGCCGATATCTATACTAATATTATAAAGCTGAAGAGTTTGTTTGTTTGTTTGTTTGAACGCGCTAATCTCAGGAACTACTGGTTCGAATTGAAAAATTCTTTTTGTGTTGAATAGACCATTTATCGAGGAAGGCTTTACGCTATATAACATCACGATGCAACTATTAGGAGCGAAGAAATAAAGGAAAATGTGAAAAAAACGGAGAAAATTAATCATCCTTGAGGACTTCCATTGCGTGCGCTGCGAAAACCGTCCAAGATACCAAAAATATATGTATGAAAGAGTTATTCCTCTTGAAATGATCTTAAAAAATGTCCGCAACAGTATATGTCTATCTTTTAAGATTAACTCACTAGAACCGTTTTTATGGTAATCAAATTTGGTCGAAATTAATGCATCATTTGTTAAGAGATGTATCAACGTCATAATATTAATCTTTATCCAAATAAATGTGTTGGATAGAGTGATTTAGCCCGGAAAAACTTATTAACGCGGGCGAAGCCGTGGGCAAAAGCTAGTATAGAATAAAATATCTTGGATTAGCATTATAATCTACCTACTTTTATTCCTCGAAAGTGCACAGTGAAAACTACGTTCACATGAGCAAATCCGTGAGTAAAGCTTAGTTTGTAATAGGCTTTATTAGGCTTATTAATAGGCTTATTAGTATAATTAGGCTTTGTAAAATCCCGGAATCGGTAAGCTACTTACAATCCATCACAATGAATGGCTTATAATTTCCCAGAAACTGGGATTTCGGATTTCACAGGAATCTCTATTTAGATGGCTTAGTATCAAATATTTTACCGATAAATTGCAACAGCTAAGTTCACGCGCAGCTTAGGTGCTATCTGTGACTAATCAATAGTGAACAGTTTGTTGAAACTTGAAACAAAAGTTTATAACGTTTGTATGACAACGAACTAGTTAGAAATAAAAAGCATTGCGCACATGCTGCCGAATTATTGCCAAGAAACCTTAAGAAACAAAGTATAAAAGACACCTAAAACTGTACAAGAAATTCCCAATAGAAAATTATATATAATACCGTCTCTATTTCTACATTATTCCTGTAACAATATTGTGATAGAATGTGGAGCTAGTATTCCCTATATTAGTACAGGGTTTCAGGAACAAAGGACCTTGTAAGCTACTTCAGGAGCATAACAATGGGTAAGACGCATCGGTTATTATGCAACTTCTATGTCATGATATTACCTAGAGTTCTTTGTGATAAGGACTCATTAAATGTATGAACATTCTTATAGCTTCGTCGATAAGAAGATTGTCATTTCACAAAAGTAATTGCTCCACTGCAGACTTGTGCCTTCATCGTCGATTTCACGAGGGCTTTCATTTTTGTAGTAGCTCATTTGTGTGAGCCACGAAACGAGCAACCTGCTTTTTAGAATATGTTTTTCTCGAGTAAAGGCAAAGTAAATGTAATAGTAACAAATAAGTAGAAACTTAAGGTCACTCAAAAAATGTGCGTCACTCCAATAATAAACTCTCAATTTTACAAAATGCGTTTGGGATGTAGCATGGGAGTGTTTGGTTCGAATCTGGAAATGCTTTTCCTAACACTTGTTGCCTAGACTGGATCTAAATATGAGGTATACTTCTTAAAAACTTATTTGTAACATGTTTTAGAAGTGTATTGTGCTGATCCCATGTTAAAGTGGGATAGGGAACATGCACAACGAAGGCTCTTCCAGTTGGTGGCATAATCCGAACCTTTTACCCTATCAATAGTTGGTACTGACACTTCACATTCATAAAACACTAGACTTTTGTTGAATTTTTTCTTCACTTTATATTTTCCCGGCAATAAAAGTAGTTACTTGCAGTACTTTGTGACTGCAGGTGCTGTATGGTGTTACTACTGTTTATGGGTGGTCATATCGCTTACCATCAGGTATACGGCATGCTCGTCTCGTCATTCAATGCCATAAAACACTTTTCAACATTTCAACGATTTTAAACTTCTAGTGTCTTATTGTATTGTATTCTATCTATAAATACACATCACGCTTAATTTCTCGAAGGGGTAGGCACGAAGCAGAGGTGAAAACTGGATACCCACTTTTCGGTATGTGTGTTTCCATGATGTTTTAGGTGGCTAGCGTACCGCCGACATCTATTATTAATATATTTTTTTATTTTTTTATATAGGTTTGCTTATAGTTGTAACAATTTTACAAAAAATAAATTACGTTTTTTTTATAGCATCGAATGACGAGACGAAATTGCCGTTCGCCTGATGGTAAGCGATACGACCACCCATAAACAGTAGAAATACCATCCAGCACCTTGAATTACCAAGTACTGTGTGGCATTCCACTGCGCTCGTCATCCTGAGACATAAGTTGTTAAGTCTCATTATGTCCTGTAGTTACACTGGCTACAATGCCCTTCAAACCGAAACACAACAGTGCATGCACACTGCTGCTTGGCGGTAGAAATACTCATTGCGGTGGTAACCACCAAGACGGACTCTTACACATAAGAGTCCTACCACCAGTAATAATGCCTGGACAAAACAGTACGTACGTAAAACGATAATAAAATTAAAATAATTTTTAACGTTATACCATCGATTCTCATATCTTGACTTAGGTATCGGTAGTTAATTTAAATAATCTGGCTTCAATCACTGAACTGTTTCAATACTTGCGATCATGCCAAACTACAGTATGTTCCATAGAGTAATTTTAATTGTTCACCCTTAAAGCGAGTTGTAACGAAGAATACACAAGTAACCCTAATTAACAAAAAATAAAATCGACTTCAAAACCTGTACAAACCGAAAATAATTTAGCTTTATGTACGTAATACGTATATTTGGAGTCGATGCCTAATTTAACTTGAACATTGTCTTCGTATATGTGTCAATGTATTTGCGTAGCTTAACTGGTAATTTAAATTAGGCACCGACTGCAACTATAGGTACGTACTTGTATAAAGGTAAATTATTTTTTCGTTTGAAGTGGTTTTGAAGTCAGTTTTATTTTTTCGTTAAAAAGTTTATATTTATTGGTTTTTTGTTAGTTCATTATAGAATGGTGTAAACGATACATAATAGATATACGATTGCAGCATTCGCGGGTCATCTGCTGTTAGTTATTAAAGAGTTCCATTGTCTGTCTCCGAAGATCTTCATCAGATCCTTATAAATTATAATCAAAGACCTTCCGCGAAAAATATACATTTGAATAACGAAAATCCCATCCAAATCGGATCAGTGCTTTTTAAGAAAATCGCGGCTATACAAACTTACATACATACGAGTCAGAACCTCCTTTTGTGAAGTTTGTTAAAGATCAATAGTGTGCCTTGGGTTTTAAACCTGCATCATTGGTCGGATATAGCCTCGGAAATGTGGGTCTTCACCCCTGCCTACCTCCACAGAGGTAAATGAGCTTGCATTCACAATATTTTAAAAATTCATTAGTGTTTCGGTCGGAATCTATTTGTTTCGCTTGTTTTCTGGTTTAAAATTATTTACGTCTTTTGGTGCTCTGGTTTTATGGCAGAGATCTTTTATTTGCAATCACAATCACGTTTTCATTAGTCAACACGTTCGAGCCACAACATTTAACGTCAATTTTTGCAAATTAAATCAACACCACGTCTAATCATGTCTACTGGATATCTGATTAGTACGCATGGGGAGATATTGTGTCACATGCATCTGACTTGGGCGGCGCAAGGTTTTTATTATGGCATTGAATGACGAGACGCGCATGCCGTTCGCCTGATGGTAAGCGATACGACCAACCATAAACAGTATCTACACCATACAGCACCTAGAGTTATAAAGTACTGTGTTGCATTCCACTGCGCTCGTCATTCTGAGACATAAGATGTCAAGTCTCATTATGTCCCGTAGTTACGCTGGCTACAATCCCCTCAAACCGAAACACAACAGTGTATGCACACTGCTGGTTGGCGGTAGAAATAGACATTGCGGTGGTACCCACCCAGACGGACTCTTACATATAAGAGGCCTACCACCAGTAAACGGTGCTGTGTGCGGTCGTCGCTCTCCAGCTGGGCACGAAGGTCCTACCACAAACAAAATGTCTGTTGTATGTGTTATTACATATGTCATGTCAAACTCTTCAGCCACAGAGAACAAAGAACTATCCGGATAATAAAGATCCATGCTAGTCGAAATTACCCCATTCATGCATTCAAACTTAGAATTCAGTCAACGACTATCAAATAGTTTGTATACGAAGCATCAACGCTACAGAAGGAACACCAAATACAATAACTTAATCCTACATGTGTTAATGGTTGGGAATTTCTAAAGTCTATCCTGTATTCCGAAGAGGCTCCATTAAAGGATTACCTGCTTCACTACGCGGCACTCATGGCTCTGTTCTATTCGCAATATTCTGTGTTTTGTTATCGTAGACATGAACATGTGTCGGATATGTAATTGGTGTCCAGTTTACTGTCAGGATAATGACACGATACTGTTTTATAAAATTGAAGAATTTGTTTTGTGTCAACTAAATTGCTATATAGCTGTGAACGAGATTTTTTATTAGGTCTTCGCTAATGTCACCAAATGGAACAAGCTAGGAAGCACCCTGTTAATTCATGCAGATTTTAGGTGACATTACGCTTGTCGAGCCATTGATACTATTGAGGTAGACTATAACTGTTCAACGATACCAAATTTTAGGTCAGATTCTTTCATTCTAACTTTTTGCCCTGCAAAGAACATCTTTCTATTCTACTATTCTACTACGCCTCGATGACGTACTTTTTTTAAATTTAATGTATAATCTTAATCTTATAGGTCTTCTTAAATATTTCACTTATACGCTTTGGTATTGTGACGTGGGGCTTCCAACTAAATCCCATAGGATTTCAACTTAAAGACAATGTCAACAGACAACAGCCCTATACTATTGAGATCTAGGAGCAGATATGTTGTACTCGCTTCTAGTTAGGCAGGAGGGGATCCACGCAGGGGCTTGGCTGGCATGCCGTTAGAACTATGCGAGTGATGCTGCGCGACGTCATTGATCGGAATTATCGAGAAAGAAATAACAGGAATGACTGAGGACATAAATTGGACTTTGGAGGAAATGGATTTGGATTTCTATTTAGGTCTATTAAAGATATATTAAAATCCTAGATTTTTCGTGTTTAAAGTATATTTTTAATAGAGCCTGAAAGACGCGAGGAATAGGTAGAACGTCGAACATAAATAATAAGGTTTGTAATATTTGTCTGATTGTATGTATGTAATTCTTTTACGTCTGCTTTAATTTTCGTTCTCGTATCACGACAAAAAATCATTACATTCAAAATCTAACAACCGAAAATATTAACCATTATTAAGACATCATAACCGAGGACTGTATGTCCAAAGAAATAAATAAAAGAATAGCCAGCGGATGGAAAAAATACTGATCCCTAGCAGAAATAATGAAGAACAAGCATGTATATTAAGAAAAAGACTTTCAACACTTGCATTCTTCCGTGTATGATACAAGGTTGCGAAACATGGGCATTAACAGACAAACATAGAGAACGACTAGCATACACACAAAGAGCAATGGAAAGAAGCATGTTGGGCGTCAGACTCATTGACAAAGTAAGAAATTTGGAAATAATAAGAAAAACCAAAGTAACAGATATAATATCTCGTATAGAGCATTTGAAATGAGGATGGACAGGTCATATGCTGTGCTGCAAATCAAACAAATGGAGCAAACAAGTAACCTTATGGTACCCAAGACAGGAAACTAGAAGACAGGGGCGTCCGAAAACAAGATGGAAAGACGATATCCAATAGACCTTAGGGTCGTACCTATTGGACCAGAGTTGCAAAGGATAGAGTTCAGTGGAGAGAGCTGGAGGAGGCCTATGTCAAGAGGCACGCCGATTTGCGAGATATAATATGAATTTTGAAATTATAAATATGTCATTGCAAAAAAATTGGAATAAAAGGGCTTTATTATTATTATTAAGACATCATAAGTATACTTATAATACAATATTGTAGAGTAAGTCAGGGACAGATGGACACACAGAAAGGACGGCCCACACGCGTCTAGCGTCTTCTATGTATCGGGTGATGTATCAGGAAGTATATAACAAGTTGATTATATATCTAAATTCACGCAGATAAACATGTGGGCGCAACAAACCAGAATAAAAATATTAATAAAGTCTCGTCAAATTTGGATTTAAATAGGTAAAAGAGCGACTCAGGTCTTTGTAATGTGCAAACAAACATGAATGTAAAGAAATATTTCGAAATAACAGACCAATATTTCGTTTTATTTATTTGTAGAGCGGCATACGGACTTCGCGGAATGTTTTTTTTTTATTTAATAGGAAAACAAACAGTACAATTATACATATAAAAATTAATGTAGTAAAACTAGTACATTGACCAGTAAAGTTACCACAAATAAATGTTAGAAAAAACCGCAATGATACACGCAGACAACGCATTTCTGTAAAGCATTGTTTGAATATTATTTTTCACTATAATTAAATTTTGTATTTATAATAAACATACCTGCGGCTTACACAGATGGTTTTACCCGCCATGAAACGTGTAACTCCTACCTTGCAATGTTAATTAAAACACAAAAGTTTGCTTTTTTATTGCGATAAAATGAGACGATAATGCTGGTTGGTCTCTCGACTATCGTATGTGAGGGATTTACCTATTTTTACCACCAGGCAGCAGTGTGCGTGAGGGGCGGTTGCGGACGACAACTTAGACATGAGTCGGAGGAAGCCCGCAGCCGTCCCTAATGCGCCGAAGATGGCTACCGCGGAGTTTTGGTTGGTATGCCGTGCGGTGTACATAGGTTAGGGACTCGGTGGCGGGCGCCCGACGTTTTCCATCTCTCCGGGCGGCTCAACGTCGGGTCGTAAGGCACGGTGAACCCAACATACCCGCCCAGTCGTTCCCCTTGAACACTGGGCGGTATAAATAATTCACTTTCTCCGCGTAAACAAAAAAAAAGCAGTGTGCATGGACTATTGCGTTTCGGTAGACGGACATTGTAGCCCGCTGGATACAATGTCCCTTGAACCTTTACCTTTATGTCTCATAATGCCCAGTAATTACGCTTAATTGATGAGCATTATGAGACTTAAGATCTAATGTTTAAGGGTGTCTCAGCATGCTAGTCCTTTTTTTCCTTCCGAATGAAGAGATAATCATACTGCTAGCGTACACCATACCAGGGGCGGATTTGATAATTTGGCTGCCTTAGGACTACGAAATATTGCCGCCACCCTATGTGCTGTAAAGCATGAAAAATTAAATAAACTATAAAAAAATAATAAAAACGAAGAAAAAAAAACGAGTCAGTAAATAATTTAAATATCTCAATCAGTGTATTTCAGATACTGATTCTTACCATTTCTATTTGTGAGTAACGATGAATCGTTATCTACTAATAAATTTGTCTTTCACAAAAAGGCTGTCACAAAAGAAAACGACCAAAATTTTGCCGCCCTAGGCCCAGGTCTACTCGGCCTATAGGGAAATCCGTCCCTGCATCATACAGACCTTTAAAATACAAAGTAGTGCGAGGTACTCCACTGCGCTCATCACTCTTTGACCGTAAGTATGGGCAGAAAAAGATATTGTGGTGGTATCTACCCAGACATACCCTCCCGGTACTATTATACATAAAATTGATTAGACGGTAAATTTATTGAGGGATGAATATTGTATAATTAGATACAGTTTATGACTTTTTTATGTTGTATTTTATTGTTTTGATATTGAATTATAATCTGTCTTAAATATACAACATTAATGATCACCTGTGTGCATTTGCGCTTGTTTTCGACGCTGTTGCTCCATTTATGTATGTTTCAACCTTGATGCGCAGGCACAAAATTGTTGCATGACTCTACTCAGGGAATTTTCATTACAATAAGCTGCAAATACCAATGGACATTGAAACGCTTGAGCGGTATTTCAGTTACTGTCTGCGATTTAGGAATCTGCAATGCAGCGAAATCTAGTGGTAAAGTCTGATATTAGTTGTCTGGTGGTGTAGACCAAGAAGTTTATAATTGTAGACGAATCGATTTTTGTTGTCTTTTACGATAGATGGCGCTTAATACAAAAAGATTACCTACCATAATTATTGATGATTAAAATGTTTTTTTATGATTCTTTTTAAGGTAGTGTGACTGAACATGGCCCGGTTTCTAATATAGCCCAGTTCGAATAAGATTAGACAAGCCACAAATCCTTGCCAAAGAATACTGATTCCTGTCTTGGATGATTCGCAAGGCTATTGAAATCAAAAAAACATCCCAATTTCAATAGAGAAGATGGTTGGATACTTGCACAAGCCTGGGACCCGGTAATACATCTAATTAAATCGGGCCCCAAAAGACCTACTGCCAGACCTCAAGACATTGTCAGCTAGTCCTGCGTAGACCAGACCGTAAACAATGACTAACACCTTAAAATATCTAATCGTGAATTGAAGGTAGTTTTGTAACACTACCTTTTCGGACCACCTACAGCTCAGTCCGCCCCGTGACCACGAAGTGCTGCAAAGCCTTCGAAACATCGGGAAAAAGTATGATAAAGAACCGCGATAAAATTCGTAACAATAGTTTAATTTCAAAAGCACAGTTATTAAAAATCCTTTATAATTTTTTACCTAAGCATTTCAATTTATGACGGTTTATGCGTCTGCGATTACAAACGGAATCCCATTTGCGAATGGTACCAAAGGCACAGCCATTTTTAAAATGGCTGATAAGTATTTTTTTCTGCCGTGGGTCGTGACATGGGCACGTTATTACGTCAATGGCGTAACTTTAACGGCCTATTTCACTGGTTCCTAATAAATTTCTAGATAACTATCTAGCATATAACGCTATCTAACAAATAACTCTGGACACATTACTAGTGACTGTTTATGCCAGATATTGGTATTCGAGACCTGTGAAATCTACATTTTAGTTTATATGGCAGATAAGTTTCGAGTAGGCTGTCAAGGACTTTACCAGCATGTCGTGAAACCGGCTCTGATATTTTTTAAAACACTAATTCGATTTTTACTGTAATAGCGTATGAGCTTAAATATGATTTGAATAAATGTTCATTATAATGCATTATTGTCAGACTTAACTAGGTTTCACATTAATGAATGAACATCACAATACATAATATCCAAATAAGCCAGTCAAGTAAAATATCAAGTTAACAAGGCATACCGCTGTTGCATAGACAAATAGACCGATGGGCAAATGAAAGGGGATATCTCTGTATTAATTAATCTGATACCTATCCAGTTAGAGCCTGCAGCGTCTTTGCCTGCTCCCCCATTATCGATTTTGCAGTCGCATCGGCATAATGTTGTTGTGCATTTTATTAATTCTAAATTAGAGGAGGATTCGCCCGTGTTTCTGTCTGTAATTTTGTTTCCGGATGTTTTTATATACTTACTTTTTATTGTACTTTATTTTCATCTTAGTCGTTTCTGTGGTCATGCGTTGAATTGTAAAGAAGTTGTGTTGCCATTGTCGAACTAAATTCAAATGGACGGTACAAAAGTTTTCATAAAGCAGACTAAGCAATACTTAACAAAGAGACTGTGCCGCCAAAACTTTTCTGACTGTTTCATCTCTCTCACACTTGCGACCATATTCACTTGAAAGGTGTGGATCAGTTCATCTGATTTTTTACCAAGCTTTCTGATTTTAAACTATGGTAATCAGTCAATAACTACAGTCATATCAACTTACAACATACAACATACCAACATTTTTATATATCAATATTTATCAGGTCACTCAGATTATTAATACGTGGAATATCTGCCTAACAACAACACAGATTTCCTGAAATGGGGATTAACGTGTAGGGATAATTAACGTGGTACTGCGGTGAGCATAGTTAGGTACAGGACTCAGCGCAATTCGTTCTACCCAAAGGCTTCAATCATTAAAATTAAAATTATTATTTTTGAAAATTGTATTTGACAGTTATCGTATGAAACAGCTATAATAGTAGTTAGCTGTCGTTTAATTTCAACGGTGATGTGCGTGCATTGGTTTATATATAACTAATCTGACTTTAATATACAGCACGAAAATATGGAAAAAAATAAATAAAAGAAAAGAAACAAAGAACTATTGATGACAAAAAAGTAAGCCCGGAGTTTCTTTCTGCCTTTCTTCTTCGGGTCGTCATCGCTTAGGTAGCTAGTGAAAGGCTGGTAGGTTATCTAGGCTAGGGCCTGTAGTGTCCTCACTGGTGAGGATCGCGATGCGTTGCTCCCATTATTATTATTTTTATAAAAATGATTTCTTTTGTATATTGATTTTCCTGCCAGCCCGGGCAGGAAAATCAACTTTTTTAACTGAACTCAACTTCTTACTTTTTATTTTTCATCATTAATTTTACTTCTAATAAACTTAGCTTTATTCAATGTATCTTATCTTAAGCGCAACCTATGAGCGCAACTATGTTCGCCTATGTGATGAATAAAGTATTTAAGTAAATTTTTTATTTTAAGATGCTCATTCAGCGACTGATTAAGAGTTCTGACCGCCCTAGGCTAATTATGAGAACGCGCCCCCGCCAGGTGTAAGTGATACGGTCGGCCTAAAAAGTAGTATAATAGTTTGATTTTGTTTACTAGAGAGAAAATTTTAACATGGTTCACCTATAAACGTATAAACGTTTTCACATCGATCTGAAAGTGAAACTGACGTTGTCCATTCATCTACACGACATTCAGCCTTAGCGTGGCAAACCATTTTTTTAGCTGACCGTACATAAAGGCGCCTTACGCTTGCGGCACACGTTCGGTTTCCTAATTAGGAATTCAGATTCGGAATTCCGAGTGACTAGCGCAAACATCCGGTTTTTTGTACCAACACGTTCGGTTTCCTAATCAGGTTTCCTGATCAGGAATTCAGATTCAGGAACGTGTGCGCGTTGTTGAACATTTTCTATGTAAGCGGAGCATTCAGGTTTCCGAATCTGAATGCCTGATCAGGAAACCTAATTAGGAAACCGAACGTGTGCGGCAAGCGTTATACGACCTCGCGCATTATACGACCAAAATCATGACAAGTGACTGCAGGCTACCAAGTAGAAAACCAAATCCATGTCGTGTTTGGCCAGTGTGTGAAGTTGCATTTATCCTTTAGGCGACTTTTATACCAATAAATAGTAATTTTTATTAATTAGTTTCAAGCACGATTTTGATTGAAAAGGACAACAAGTTTGAGTCTCCGTACGACAAAATTTCTGAAACAGACGTTGGAACTTGGTGGCTAGATTGAAATTAAAGAAAGATATGAAAAATCTCGCTCGTTTTTTTTTAAAACTAGCTTTTGCCCACGGCTTCGCCCGCGTTAATAAGTTTTTCCGGGCTAAAAGTACATAAAAACCTTCCCGTTGAATCACTCTATGACTATGACGTTGATACAACTCTTAACAAATAATGCATTCATTTCGACCAAATTTGATTACCATAAAAACGGTTCTAGTGAGTTAATCTTAAAAGATAGACATATACTGTAGCGGACATTTTTTTAGATCATTTCAAGAGGAATAATTCTTGCATACATATATTTTTGGTATCTTGAACCGTTTTCGCAGCGCACGCAATGGAAGCCCTCAAGGATGAATAATTTTCCCTGTATTTTTCACATTTTCCATTATTTCTTCGATCCTAATAGTTGCATCGTGATGTTATATAGCCTAAAGCCTTCCTCGATAAATGGTCTATTCAACACAAAAAAAAATTTTCAATTCCGACCAGTAGTTCCTGAGATTAGCGCGTTCAAACAAACAAACTCTTCAGCTTTATAATATTAAGTATAGATAATCACGATGACGAGGTAACTGAAACAGTCGAAATTTTGATACGGCCTCTTAATTCTTGACTGAAGACTTTTTTATTGACCTGACATGTTGCTAGCATTATCATAGCTTTGGCTACGACAGTCTTTAATATCAAGTTCCAAAGTTTTATCAATTGTCGCAAGAACAGCCTTCTCCAGGTCTTCACCTTTATGACAGTAATCGGGTAAAAAGGTGACAAAACGTTCGATAGTTTCTCCGTCAGGCAAAACATAACGAATTATAAATGTAAGCTGATCGGTGTGTGAAATATCTGCAGTAGAATCAATGCTAATCGAATAATATTTTGCCTTTTTTATTTCTCCAATAATCGAAAGTCGAACTTCATCAGCGAGAAGTAAAATAAATTCATCGATTATAGAGGATGACAAGTGCGATGGAGCACCTCTGCCTTTTTGTCCAAATCTCACCAAATTCTCAGCCATGAAAGGATCAAATTTGGATATAAGCTCTATACAGCCAAGAAAAATTCCGTTTAGTGCAGATCCAATAATTTCATTTTGACCGTGAAATGGAAGGCCACGAGAAGCTAAAAACTTAATTGTTTCTATTACACGTAGTAATACGTTTCGCCAATAAGTTATTTCTTCATTATATTGTTTGATTATATGGGTATCCAATAGTTGTAAAAGATTCCTCTACATACATATTGTCCCAAACATTTACGATGATCCGGAGAATTGTCATGATCAGTTATTAAGTTAGAATTTTTCCAGTCATTAATTCCACTTTTGGCAAATATGGATGTTCCTTCATATAATTTACAAGGACCACAAAACACGTGACCTGTGGATTCTGAGTATACTAACCAGCTTCTCTTCACAATTTCGCCATTAACAAGCTTTATCACAAACATATATGTAGATAGAAATCTTTTTGATTTTTATATTGCCTTTCTGATCTAGAAAAGTCTAATTCTTCGTTTTGTTGCAGTCCTTTTTTAACAATATAATCTCGAAATTCATTGTTTACATGCCACAGTGCAGGGTCACTTGACGGAATAGACGGCTTTTCTTCTATTAGAATTTCGTCTTCATTGTAGGTCGTCGGCGTCGTCGCTACTATAGGACTAGTATTGGACGGAGAAACGTAAGAACAGTCCGCGATAGAAGGACCAGGGCAAGAAATCGCTGGCGATAGTTCAGCATTCGTCACCGTTTTGTTCCTTTCTGCAGAGCTCGTAAAAATGTTTCGAGTTTACGAGTATGTTTGAAAATGTTTTCTTTCTTTTTTTTCTGTATTCTGCTCCTCTTAGCTTTTTACTATCGAATTACTCTCATTACTACTCATAGTCTTAATAAAATACTGAAATATGAAGGAAAGGACAATAAATATCAATCACCAAAAAACGAATATATTCGAGCGCGTGATAATATGACGGACGAACGACGATGAACGAAAGAGAATGAAGCGCGGCAAAGTATACTAACTATTAACCACCAGGGAGTCCCCGCGCGTCGTTGTCGTGTTTCATCGCGCGCGGCAAGCCGCGCTGTTGCTAACTCACTCACTCGCTCCAAGCGAGTGAGTGAGATGAGTGAGTTGGCAAAATCGCAGTCGAGCGAGTCGCTCGACCACCGACCGATTCGAGTGATAAATCAGTGTTTGTTTTGCGCGCGCTTTTTAAAGTAACAAATCAGGGAGTCCCAGGCTTTTTCAGTTCACAGCGCATTTAGTTTTAGTATTTTGGCTCGGTCTAGTTGAAATATGTAGGGTAGATGCAATGATGCTAGATTAATAGTGTATGCGATGACACGATTTCAGCGCGCCCCCCCGATCCTCGCGCCCTAGGCTGCAGCCTAATTAGCCTAAGGGTTAATCAGGCCTTGTGCTCATTACCATTTATTAGGGAGGAAAAATTACATCAAATTTGGTATTTGGTAGGCTTTATCATTTGTGAGGAGCATTTCTCCAGAAGTTGTGAAACAGGCCACAAATCTCTTACTAATAGGGGGGTAAAAATATATTGGTGCACCGCACAGGAGGTATAGATGAATGCACTCACGAATTTCAAATGTTCCTATCAAATATCACTCGTGATGAAGGAGCATGTGGAAGAACCTGAGATTCAGTTCTGCGGTTAGCACTTCGCCGAATATTAACCAAAATTTCGAGATATAAATTCAGATGTTAAAATGAAATTTAAATCTAATTACAGTTTGTGATGGGGTGTTTGTCATGCATGAACTGTTGCTGGTGGTAGGACTCTCATAGAGTCCATCTGGCTGGGTACCACCGCAATGTCTATTTCTACCGCAAAGCAGCAGTGTGCATGCACTATTGTGTTTCGGTTTGAAGGACATTGTAGCCAGTGTAATCACAGGACATAATGAGACTTAACATCTTATGTCTCAGCATGACGAGCGCAGTGGAATGCCAAACAGTACTTTGTAACTCAAGGTGCTGGATGGTATTTCTACTGTTTATGGGTGGTCGTATCGCTTACAATCGGGCAAACGGCATGCTCGTCTCGTCATTCAGTGCTATAAAAAAAATAAACTGATAAAGATGAAAGGGATCTTCTTACACAGACGACTTCTTAACTGTTGCCTTATTTTATGCTTTGTTTAGTATCAAGTATGATACTTTTATTGAAATAAAATATAATTTTATGACAAAGCTTGGAGTCGTTTTAATATAATTACGCTCATGCCAACTTTAAAAGTATAGTCCTACGGTATCGAATATGTTTCTTAATTTTTAGTATTACAAAAGAATCTAGGATACCCTTTTCGTTATCTTCTCTTATTCCATCCAATGGTTGTCTGTAAGTGATTGCCTCGGCCTGCCTGCATTGTTTTTTCATATGTATTTTGTTTTTTGTGTACAATAAAGCTTTAAATCTATACTAATACTAACATTATAAAGCTGAAGAGTTTGTTTGTTTGTTTGTTTGAACGCGCTAATCTCAGGAACTACTGGTTCGAATTGAAAAAATATGTTTGTGTTGAATAGACCATTTATCGAGGACGGTTTTAGGCTATATAACATCACGATGCAACTATTAGGAGCGCAGAAATAATGGAAAATGCGTGCGCTGCGAAAACGGTTCAAGATACCAAAAATATATGTACGAAAGAAGATCTTGAAATGATCTAAAAAATGTCCGCGACAGTATATGTCTATCTTTTAAGATTAACTCACTAGAACCGTTTTTATGGTAATCAAATTTGGTCGAAGTTAATGCATTATTTGTTAAGAGTTGTATCAACGTCATAATATTAATCTTTATCCAAATAAATGTGTTGGATAGAGTGATTCAACGGGAAGGTTTTTATGTACTTTTAGCCCGGAAAAACTTATTAACGCGGGCGAAGCCGTGGGCAAAAGCAAGTAAATAAATAAAAGAAAACAACTGTACTTTATAATTTACTAGCAGCCCGCCCTGGCTTCGCACAGGTAGCAAAGCATAATATTATATGCCGACCAGTGGCGTGCCTAGTGTTTTGGATGAGGGCAAGCCCAAGCAGACCTAAAAAAAATCGCATTTCCGATTCATATAAAATGTGCACCTATAAAGAAAATCAATATCTAAAAATAAAATAAAAAACCACAATCCCTACCGGGATTCGAACCAGGGCCTCGAGAGCTATATTCATACCGCGCATACAATACAACTATGCCATGGAAGCGTTAAGTTACTTTGCAAAATTAGGTACGATTTCAAAAACGATTTTGGGCCATTGCAACTTCTGAAAAGTTTTTGTCCTAAAGATAAACTACGTACTTATTATACCTGTATCGTCTAATGTAAGAAGAAGTAATACTACAATAATAATTAAATAATTTTACCAGATTGTACCTACCTATTCCAAACACTTGTTTCGTTCGAAAAAAATATGCAAGACTAACAATACAACTTGATACATAGTCGTATTTTACGTATTAGAGCTTCCAATAAGACAATTAATTATTAGTTTTGTATACTCATCTACATACCTTTTATGTTTCTTCAAATACATTTCGCGCCTTTCGCAAACTTGTTGAAAGTTGTTGTTTTCCATCATAACCTAACAAATTTACCTTATTCTTGCCGATCAAACCTTTCACACACTACAAACTATTACGTGGAATAATTTCACTAATATTTTAATATCTCAAAAACCACGTAATAAAGACAAATACTTAAAAATGTATCATTCACACTCATTTACCTTAATCACAACAAATAACTGGTGTTGCCAGGTCCGCGTCAAAATTATACCGTGATATTAATGCTGAAAATGTGACGAAAACTTATTGATAAATAAAATTATAGTGTATTATATTACCTTAAAAATTGTAAATAGATATGTAATTATAATTATATTAATAATAAAATCCTTACATAGTCATGATAAATAAAAAATACGCATTTACATTAGGAATATAATGCAGAACAAAAGAAACCATATTAGAGGTAACTCTTTCAATTGGCAACCCGACGCATTAAGCCTGGATTAATTTCCAGTACTGATTGCTATAGAAACTTACTATAGCTATACATTTGTGGTAGCAGTTGGTGCGTATTCTATCCATAAGTGTGAATGAGGCAGAAATATAGCGGCAAAAAGCCAGGTAAAACCCAACGAGAGAGAGAGTGATGAGTATATTTTGTTCGCACTTAGCTGTTTTGTACTAATAATATTAAATGCATGTACGGCGCGGGTGTGGTGGTGTGTGTGTGGGTATATTGGTGTGTTCGATTGTGCGCTCAAGGCGAACTGGTTCAGCGAACCGTAGCGCGGGAATTTTAAGATTGTAAAGAAAATTATTTCGAAGAGTTTTGACCGTAAAATGTTGGTTATTTTTCCACATTTGATTTTAAGTACTTAGGTAAATTATTTTAGGGCAAGCCGGGCTTTTCGGCTTCTATGGAAGGAACGCCACTGATGCCGACATTTATTTTTTCTGGCAAAAAGTTATGAATTATACACATAAACCTTCCTCTTGAATCAGTCCGTCCATTGGCGAAAGACGTATGAAAATCCTTTCGGTGGTATTTGAGTTTATCGTGTTCAGACAATCAGATGCGATAAGGGGACTTCATTTTATAATATGTAATGATGGAAAGACATATCCTTATAAATTAAAAAGGTAAAAAATAGCCTGTCCTTCCATGGATCTCAAACTATCTCCATATTTATTCTCTCGCAGTTCCACCAGCAAGAAAATATTTACCGGGATAAATGGCCCGGGTTATGTTTTTCCGAGATAAAAAGTAGCCTATGTCCTTCCCAGGGTCACAAACTACCTTCATACTTATTTGTTTGCGGTTCCACCTGCAAGAAAATATTTTTCTGGATAAAGTCCCGGCTTATTTTTCCCGGGAAAGGAAGTAGTAGCCTTTGTCCTTACTAGGGTCTTAAACTATGTGACTGTTCCGCTCGCGAGAAAATAAAATCCGGGATAAAATTCCTGATTTATGTTCTTTCGGGTTAAAAATAGCCTATGTCCTCCTCTGGATCTCAAACTGTCTCCATACTTATTTTCTTGCGGTTCCACTGGAAGATAACGATTTTGCGAGATAAAAGTCCCGCTTAATGTTTTCCCGGGATAAGATATAGCCTAGGTGCTTTCCAGATCATTAAAATATTTCCCTACCAAATTTCATCGACATCGGTTCAGTGGTTTGGTCATGACGACTCCACTCGCGAGAAATTAAAGCCAGGATAAAGTCGCGGTTTGAACTTTTGAAATCGGTCCAGTATTTTCGGAGCCTACCCATTGCAAAAAAGCAATAAATTGTATCCTCTTTATATTATTAGTATATATTATTAAATTAAACCAATAATTTATTTCCAATAATAAACGTGGAGAACGATAGTACTAATTGATAGGAATGCAGATCTACAAAATTGAATACGAATTATTCGAAATAAACTATTTAATATTTTAATAAATAAAAACAGGGAAAGCGCTTTATTCTATACAAGTATAAAATAAATACCACTCGATCATTGTACATTGACAAGAGCACTCTTACTAGCAACTTTATCTATCGTAACAGAAACTCACTGTGCTCTTAAACGACTGAGAGCAGGGAGTGGGCACAGGCTTAGAAGGAAACTTGCTTCTTCTCCTTCTCGGACCGAATGGAGATCTTCGTGGAAGCGATGGTGGTGTCTGCGCTGTCGCTGTCGGCGACAAGGGCTCGGAGCCGGGCGGCGCGTTTCTCCCTCGCAGCGCTTCGTTCGTTCAGTTCAGTCATCTCGTCCTCAAGGTCGGTCAGACGCGCCCTCGACGCCTTGGCGCGCTGGGCGGCTGCGCTCTCCTCCTCGCTCTTTAGAGCGGACCATTTAGTGAGCGACGACTCATCGTTGAGTCTGCGAGCGATGCGCTTCTCTGTGCGTTCCTCGTTCTCCTGCAGGGCCCGCCTGGCACCGCTGACCTCGGACTGCCCGATGCCGACCGTCTCTAAGATTTTATCGGAGATCCTCATGCGATTTTCCAGGTTAGCGACGCTGCTGTCGAAGTCAATGTCTTCAGCGAAGCGGGAGGACTTCTTGCTTGCGCGCAGGCGCTTGAGAGATTCTGAGATCTGAAATATCGAAAAAAAACGTAGTTAGGTTTGTTGTTTCTGTTGTCTATTACACAAAAGTGGTCAATAGGTAAAGTGAACACATGAAAATCCGAAATTTTCTTTGATAAATTATTTTCCGCGCACCCCTGATCTCGGGCTTAAAGGCTAATCGAGATTCGTCTGCGTCAGTATGAATGTTTTTAATTTTCTCTGCACAAAGAGCTTTTATAATATTATCTGTTTTCGCAAAACATAAATCGTCCTGCCTATGACAATAAAAATTCTATTTGGTTTGGAGTAGTTCACGTCAGGCGGACATTCGGACAGGTCCCTATTGTATCTAGTGGTTGGCGGTTATTACGGACTGGATTCGTTCTGCTGACGCGTGGTTAGAGGTATCTCGTGTTCTAGCTAATATAAATGGGATGTTTAAGAACCTGCGGCCACGTTTGTTAGATTTTTAAATGATATTTCATTTCCAACGGCGCGGCCGCTCGTGAATTTGATGGCGGTTTTAGTAGTTTTTCTATTTAGGACTGATCGATTAAACATTATATTCAGCTAATTTAGTAATTACTTTATTATTTAAATTTGATGTAATTAGACAAAATAAACCGTTATTGATATGCCAATAAGTTTTCTTTGCAAATTTTGAACTTTTCAAGTGACATTTGACACATAAAGGTCATTGATGTTCCTATTCTTATTTCAATCGCATCGTAAAGGCAAATATTTACTCTATACATTAACAGACATACAAATATTTTTTTAAAATATACACCAGCCATATGTGTAAGAAATTTGTCTAAAACTTATATGGCTAACTACATATTACTAGTAGAATGTAGTTTGTATAGAGTTTACTTGCTCTTTATTGCTACTTAAGTTGCGTTTGTTCGATGTATTTGTTGATATATATTATACAAGAGAGATGATTATTATAAATCACTTCCCTATTTCTCATTAGAAGTAAGAGCGAACATAAGTGGGCTTATAATTATTTAGATTTTCATTAAATAAATACTTAAAATGTACACTCCTGCATAAAAATTATGGTAGTTACAAGTTCAAGTTAGTCAAAGTTGTTTGCAGCTACATAAACATAGCATTTCTGTAGTTATTGTTAGTCAACAACTAACTTCCTTAATATTTGCTAATTCATTTATACTTAAAGCAAATGGAACCTGGTAGTTGGGAATGTCAAAGTTGCCGAGACTCGGTATGATTTGCTGCAAGAGAAGTTTGTCTTCAAGTTTTAGAATTGTTGAGCTCGTATCGATATGGACTGGTTTATGGTATGGACAGACTTAGGAAGATGACAAACTAGGCTAATTAGTACTGTGAATAGGTACTTAGTTAAATATATGTCGACGAGGATTTCACAGATGCTAATAAAACGTAGCGAATACTTCGCAATAGGCATAACTGGTCTTGATTTCTTTAACTCATGATTTGTTTGTCACTCATCACTTTGTCAGGACTAGCATAGTAACCACTAAGTTACCATAGCGAATATTGATATCTAGTTGAACACTGAACGACGACCAAACTAAGACTGTGCTCCTCAAATGCCGAGGGCCTTATTTATACTCGCAACTGTCAACCCTACAAATACTTTGACATCGCGACCTGTGTTGCACGACTACTATTTCAAAAGTACCCGACGCTCCGACTTATATATTTTTTAGTTCTACTTTGCTATTACATAAAAACTACTATTACAAGGAGTAAAATGTACGAATATTATCAGCCCTGTATTATTTACTGCTCACTGCTGAGCACGGGCTTCTTCTACTACTGAGAGGGTTTTAGGGATTAGTCCACCACGTTGGCCTAGTGCGGGTTGGCAGAATTCACATACCTACAAAATTTCTCAACAAAATAAATGTTTTCCTTCATCAAAGCGCACGATAATTGGTAAGCAATCAAAAAGTCAGAGGTGTGCCTTGGGTTTCGAACCTGCTGACATCAGACTCGGCAGACCGTTTCATTACCAACTAAGCTATCATGTATTACTAACTGTTCCATTGTCTGGCAAACAATAACAGGCTCTCGAATACCTGGGAATCGACACAGCTGGCAAAGTTTGGGTAAAACACCTATACCCCCTTTGAGAGAAAACTGCATGATGCTGTGTATAGGAACCTAATGTGCATTATTATGTTTGTAACATTTTCGCCTCCAGACACAGTGTTTGTGGTTAAACTGCTATAATGCATGAGAGAGAGGAAATTATTTCCACTCACGAATGTATAAGAAGCTTACGCGGTGTGTTTTGTAAAATAAGCAGATCATGAGTAGTCTGGAATAATATGTTCCCGTATTCCTTGTACTCTATTTGATATACGGTTAAATTATTACCGAGTTGTAAGTAGATTATCCCACTGCTAGACTATGTTCTCATAGGACAGAGAAATAGAGAGAGTTAGCTTACTTTAGATTATTCAAAGTATTCCTTTCTATTAATATTTCATCGGCCGTCTCATCCTGTCTGTATACCATTGTCTATGTCTTCTGTACTTGCCAGCCCGAGCTGGTTCCTATATCTAATATTTTATTGTAAGTTATAATTCTTTATTCGTTAAATGTCTTGACCTATCATCAGATCTTCATAATATGTGAATAATAATATTCTTCTTTTTTATTTTTTTATAATTTACTTGCGATTGTTTATTTTAAGTACATCAATTTGTAAGCCTCAATTATATTTTATGACCTATCGGAAACTATTTTTATATCCCTAAATAAATATCAACTTTACCAATTACGTGATAAAGTTCTTTTATGTTTACATATCGATTTATCGATGCCACTGGCTTCAGAATAAAATTCCATACATAGCGTTATACTTAATATTCCATTTTTAAATTTTTACTCTCTGATATGCGCCGGTCAGGAATGAACGGAACGAAGTGTACGGAATTATGCGAGCAATGTTGCGCGACGTGTATCACGTTCAAACGTAGTATGACGAGCTATGTACTGAAATATGTATCTATTTATACGGCCTTATAAATGATAAATATTTCATGCTAAAATGTAGCCGACAACGGCAACATTGTCAATATTCAGCTACATTGTCTAATATTTTGCTTTGATCTCATTACTCGTTACTAGATATTATGTAGAAAATAAATATCATCTATTAAATCCTCCTAGCCAGTTTCGGCCACGGCGGCCAATCTCTACGGAGATCAGCCAGGTACACAGGAGATATTGTAGTGCACAAGTGTGTGTTCTTTTTTTTTTATAGCATTGTATGACGAGACGAGCATGCCGTTCGCCTGATGGTAAGCGATAGGACCACCCATAAACAGTAGAAATACCATCCACAACCTTGATTTACAAAGTACTGTGTGGCATTCCACTGCGCTCGTCATCCTGAGACATAAGATGTTAAGTCTCATTATGTCCTGTAGTTACACTGGCTACAATGCCCTTTAAACCGAAACGCAACAGTGCATGCACACTGCTACTTGGGGGTACAAATAAACATTGCGGTGGTACCTGGATTAATACATAGGTTTGAATTGAATAAATGTGATTTACTTTAATTGACATTAAATATTGACTGCCTCGGTGGCGTAGTTGTACTATGGTACGACTGTAATGCTGAGGTCTCGGGTTCGATTCCTGGGTCTGGCAATGTGATATTGAGTTTTTCTATTCAGTACCAGCTCGGAGCCTGGAATTTGTGCCCGATATGGCGATAGGCTCGCCCCCATCACATCATGGGACGGAATAACGGCGAAAAGTGGGTGCACTATCTGCGCCTCTGCCTACCCCTTCGGGAATAAAAGGCGTGAGTGTGTGTGTGTGTGTGTATGACATTAAATATGACGAGCTGTAAACCTTGTAATTTTTAAAACATTGACCATATTCCCAAGCAATACATCCAGGCAATATATTGCCGTGAAATTGTCAACCACACACCCTTTAAGAGATATAGCGTACTGAGATATAAATGCTATGTGTTTACAAATATTGTTTAAGAAAAAAAACATGGGCATGGCCTAAATCGAACCCATGCTCTCTCAACTCATGTCTATATGCGGCGCTATAGATGTGTTATGTATTCTCATAATAGAAGATGTATTATGTACTTTAGTTGAGTATAATTAAGTAAATAAGGATTGCGTGACGGGGTCAATTAGCGAACAAAATTCACTCCCTTGTGTAACGTTAGTTTTCACGAATGCTCTAGTTTCTCCAACTTCTTTATTGCTGATTTATGTTCCTCGCATTGGTATGTGTAGTCTACAAATAAGATTAGAATATAATCTACCTATACATATATTAAATCGTATATTGACCATGTGTGTTTAAGTATTTTTGAATAATAAATAAAGACGTGAGGTATATGTGACAGTATGTAAAATAACTAATTGTTCAAATGATCGTTGCCGTATCACGCTAAAACCAACTATTGGATTCAAAATTGAATATCTGGAAAACATACATTTTTATTTAATAAGGTCAGTCGGGGGCAGACGGGCCCCACACGTCTCACGTGTACTGTGTTACAGGTAAGTGTACTGGTAGAACAATAACAAACTGAGATAGGATGGAATAATAACTACTATAAACAAAAAATATTTTGCCGTGTCCTTTGACCGGCCTTGGGCGGGCAGCGACGAGTGTACAATACGTCGTATAATATAAACAAAGATATGTTTTCAAGCCTCAGGGAGCCTAGGCTAGACAAACTGAGGTAGTTAGATAAATAACGGTGTTTTTACTAAACGTTGAAACTGAGGTTCCTCTGGCACGATAATTTAACTAAAAGTAGGTCGTCGTAAGGCAGCGGCTGTCTTGTACCGCACGTTGAGTTCAAGCTCAAGTAAACCTTATTGTTCTGTCTTCAATATATCATCTCTCACTACATTACTATTTGGGTAATAAATTAATACCAGGTCTGTTTTTCAAATCATAAGATGATTTTTGAGTAACGAATGGCTTTTTTTGTACTACACACACACACACAGACACACACACACACAAACACACATTTGCAAGTCTATTATCCCCGAAGGGGTAGGCAGAGGTGCAACTAGTGCACCCATTTTTCACCGTGCGTATTCCATCCCATGATGTGATAGGGGGCGAGCCTATCGCCATATCGGGGTCAAATTCCCGCTGATACTGAGTAGAAAAATCGAATATCGTTTTACCCGACCTTGGAATCGAACCCGAGACCTCAGCTTTGCAGTCGTACCGTAATACAACTACGCCACCGAGGCAGTCATTTGTACGAAATTGTCGAAATATATCTACCAGTGAAATATACACTGCCTCTGCCCAAACCTTAATAGATTAAGATGCCTTTAGTTACATTTTATCTACTAATACAATTGTTTCATCGTTCAGAAAATTTAAATTTTTTGTTTACCCTGCGTTAGAATAGAACTGAACAAACATGATAATTTATTATGTAATTCGCATTGATGTATTAAAAACCCATACATCAATGGAAATACGCTAATAACTTTCTGTGTTTATGCATTAAGACGTAATTATACGTTCCTACAAAGCTTAATGACTCATAGCGACTAAAAAGACTGCTCAACCCACTCATAGACAGAATTCGTTATGTGTATTCCATATCGGATGGATATTGCAGCATGTTATAGATCTGTCAGAACTTCGATGTGTCTCAAATATACGTTTACACGAACCAATAATTAATAAGCCTCTTAACAATAAATGTAGTTAGTGTTATAAACAATCAGTTTTGCTCAAAATCACCCATTATGTTAATCAAGTCGTCAATACTTAAATATCTAATTACCAATATTTACTGGTAATAACTCTTAAGAGGTATTAATATTAACAAGTAATTATTACAACCTTTGAAAATAATAATTGATGAAGCTCTTGCATCTTTTTATGGTAAGGTAAATGAAATAAAACATGTGAAAATATATTTTCAGGCACTTATGCTTCTTACATTTTAGTAACTGAAAATTATAGACGAAATTGCTTTTTTTTTTAATTTTATAAAGCTCAAGAGATCAACGCTGTTTTTCTTTGTTTCGGTGACATTTACAAGGCATTTATAACTACAAACATGTATTTTATTCTTATTCGGGCGTAGGTACACATGCTAACATAGTGTTAGAGAGATGGAACTGATTAGTGCATGCATCTCTGACTAATCTACTTACGAATTCAATACGTACAATGCCAGAGAAATTAATCACGAGCAAATGAAACAGTGGATGATAGCCTAGTTGGGAATGGAACGGACTGCCGAGACAATGTCCAGAGGTTCAAACCCAAGGCACACACCTCTGACTTTTCGAAGTTATGTGTGTATAGTTTATCAATTATTATCGTTCGCTTTAACGGTGAAGGAAAACATCGTGAGGAAACCTACATGCCAGAGAATTCTCTATAAGAATTTGGAAGGTATGTGAAGTCTGCCAACCCGTACTAGGCCAGCGTGGTTGATTAAGGCCTAAAACCCTCTCAGTAGTAGAGGAGGCCCGTGCTCAACAGTGGGCAGTATATAATACAGGGCTGGTATTATTATTATTTATAAATGAAACAGTAGTAATTGTTACTAACTATATTAAACCATACCTTGTTACAATCACACATTAATTCATCAAGAGCTTTGAAACGTCGAGAGGAGGAGAGGATTAAGATAGAAAAGAGGAATGCAATATAATTCCTCTCGTTGTTGAGAACGGCTATCGAGGCATTAATTAATTTACATTAGGATTAAGGGCTGCATTAACAAATGCAACTCAATTTCGCTCTAAAGTGCGAAATCAGCTAAGACATTGTCATGTTAAGGTCAGCATCTTAAGATTGTCGCTTTTTAATGAATTCATATAAACATCAACTCAAATGACATCTCAAGTTACAATATGTGACGGATTTAAATTACAGTTAAGTTTTGATTTTGTAACGGCACTTACTCAGTTGAGAACAGGCTCTTAAATGACAACTTAAGCTGTGATTCCGCAGGACTCGCCAGACCGCAGACGGCAACAGCATGTGCTGCGACGGCAGACGGAACTACTACGCGCGACAGGTGACGTCCTGCCGGGCGTCATTTGCCGTCGTGTGCCGAATCGGTCTCATACAATTTAATACTGTATAGTAGTGCCGTAGCTCAATACTTTTAATGTCTACTTGAGATTTGCCTCAAACTTGAGATTGATTTATTAATACCAGCTTAAGTGTCGAGTGTGATTCACATGCATGTGGGGTGGGGAAGATGTGTTTTGATTTTAGCGGAATATTTATTTTAGTCAAATATAAATGTAATATTAAAAAGTGATTATTTGATTTTATTTACTGTAAAAAAATGTTTAACCATTAGAAAACTAATAATATTTAGTTTTTTTTAGATAGCCCAGTGACACTGGATCAATTAAAATAAACTTTGGTTTGCAACCCAATACACACGCCTTTTATCCACGAAGGGGTAGGCAAAAGCGCAACTAGTGCACCCACTTTTCGACGTAATTCCGTCCCTTGATGTGATAGGGGGCGAGACTATCGCCATATCGGGCATAAATTCCAGACTCCAGGCTAATACTGAATAGAAAAACTGAATATCACCCGGGGATTAAATCCAAGACCTCAACATGTAACAACTACGCCGCCGACGCAGTCCCAATATTACCGCCTAAAAATGCCCGCTAGACGTATTATAACGTTTTAATCTATGATTCAAGCAGACGTGTGTAAAGGGCCGAGTTAATTAAAAAGCAGCTCATTGTGTCTATCTATAACGTCCTGTAACGTGCGCCGATTGTTTTCGCTAATTATTAACCGTCGGCTTTGTTGTTTGCACACTTAGCCCGGCTTTGTACGTTTTTTTATATCCTTGGGGGGGTTGATATTTACCGACGTGGTTTGGCTTGATTGTTATTTGTTCCTGGGAGTTTCAAATATTGTGAATTTGTGCAGCGTCTGTAATTCATTATTTTTACTGTGACATCTATACAAATGCTCGGTGGACTGCCTTGGTGGCGTAGTTGTATTATGGTACGACTGCAATGCTGAGGTCTCGGGTTCGATTCCCGGGTCTGGCAAAGTGATATTGAATGTTTCTATTCAGCATCAGCTCGGAGTGTGGAATTTGTGCCCGATATGGCCATAGGCTCGCCCCCTATCACATCATGGGATGGAATAATGGCGAAAAGTGGGTGCACTAGTTGCGCCTCTGCCCACCCCTTCGGGGATAACAGGCGTGAGTGTATATGTATGTATGTATGTATCTATACAAATTTACTACCTAATAAAATTATTATTAATAGGGTCCTTTTTACTTGTAAATATATAATTGCGTCTAAGACGATTAAGTGATTGTACACCATGGTAACGATTGAGCCTTCTCAAAGTGTGTCGACGATTCTGCGATATAGTATCATCATTAGGGAAATTATATTGATTATGCGAAAAATATCAAGGCTTTGGACAGGCGATGTTAGCTTTAGTCTTTTTGTACCAGAATCAGTGTCTTGGTTCAGTGAGCTTTAGTTTTTATCTAATTACTATTAAATTAATAGGGGATTTAAGAGTAATGCGACTACTGAAGCATGCGACAAAAATTTCCTGTGCTCGAAATAAAGTATGTCAATATTATTATACGTCCTGTCTGATTCTGGCACTAGTCATAAAATTATTATATACATAGATTATATTGACCTTTTATTACAATCTTGTGTGATATAGCAATGGGCCAAAACGAAAAGTTTGGTGGACTGAGAAACAAAATCATAATTTTGACTAATATACTATCATAATATCATATATAATCATAATATTAATTTTGACACAATTTTGGTTTGACTGTCCCTGCCAAAATTATTGGATGAAAGTAGTTCTGGGAAATGTAATAATATAATAAATGTAGTAGCTATAAGTAATTGATTGTGATTTTAATTTATATGGATTATGTGATCTGACTTAAATAAATAATAATAATAATTTAATATCTTTTATTTAGATTTCGTATTCCTAAAACAACTGATTCCCGGTAGACAGATGAAACGATATGTATGCAATTCAAAACCGAGCGGTTATTGACAGCTGTTTAATAGCTTGCGATTGCCAAAGAGATGTTTCAGATACTGCCTTTGTGAGCGAATGGTTTATACAATACGTCTGTCCTGGTGCTTGATTTCATGCCTATAACGTGCCCACGACGTTCGTTGT
The DNA here is from genome assembly GCA_949316025.1 of Lapara coniferarum. Lineage (NCBI taxonomy): Eukaryota > Metazoa > Arthropoda > Insecta > Lepidoptera > Sphingidae > Lapara > Lapara coniferarum. The sequence continues at coordinate 2,989,342 of OX438933.1, forward strand.
TTTGATTTTTTTACATATCAATGTTATTTTAACTTGTAGTGCAGTGCGCAAACAGATTACTTAAAGCTGAACTTATTATTGGTCATATTTGTAAAAAGATGAAATTAGAATATAGATTGTAATGTCTCTGCATAAATAATTCATCAAAGACATTATGTTTCTGCCGATTATATTTTTTTATGCTTCAAACGCAAGGCTACAAGTTTCATAGCTGGAAAATTGGCAAATTAAAAAATGTGGTGATTTTAAAGAAATAATATTATATGGTACCTAAAATGAGATACATATTAGGTACAACATAAAATATATTTTTACTCATTTAAGAAAAATGTGTGGGAAGAGAGCTGTAGAAAAACGTAATATAATATTTAAAATTACATGTGTTTCTTACAAATCATTGCACCAATGTTGGTTGGCATAATCGGCCATTATGTACCAACTAATACAGATATTCAGCGCCCCTACAAGCAAATGTTTGCAACAGACAGTTATTTGTATGGGGCAAACTTAGTCTCGAATATCGGGCTATGTTACGATTTGCGTAAGCTCAAGAGTTGGAATCAGGAGTTGGTGTGTACACTAACTATCCGACATTAACGCTTGTACAATGAACAGGTAGTTACAATTAATTTCACAGTACTTATATCTTTAATGTTATTTATTTTAAGCCATTCATAGTTATTTTTTACATTTATTTTATTTATTTACATATAAAAGGCATAACACAGAATTCAATCAAACCTAAATAATACACAAGCATTTTACAAATTATAATCTGGATTGATTTCCTTAATATATGCCCTAATTGAGTTTACTGCGGTAACTGAAATAAAACTTGTACTTACTGATAACTTTGTTTGGTTTTTACTAAAGGCGATTGTTTTTTTTTTCTTTTTTTTTTTTATTTGTTTGAAGGATGCAGTCAGTGTGATAATTTTCTTTGAATCGTGCACGTCTAGGAGCCCCAGTAAACCTGATGGTAAGCGGAGTAGTGTCCAAATCGTGTTTACTATCGAGAGATAAAGACACGAGGCAGCGCGTCAGCCAACCAAAAAAGAAGACGAGACGTAGCTTAGTGTAATTTTACAAGGACTAACGCCTCAATTAATCAAAATATCCTACTAATATTATAAAGGCGAAAGTTTGTAAGAATGTATGGATGTTTGGATGTGTGGATGTTTGTTACTCTTTCACGCAAAAACTACTAAACGGATTTCGATGAAATTTGGCACACGGTTAGATTATGTCCTGGATTAACACATAGGGTACTTTTTATCCCGGGAAAATATAAAGCGGGACTTTTATCCCGGAAAAACTTATTAAAGCGGGCGGAGCCGTGGGCAAAAGCTAGTATTTAATATAAACAGATGAAACTTGGTTCATGTATTCAAGTCCTATGTATTAACTAGAATCCAAAATTACATAAATACAGTTCAAATGTTCATTGAGATATTAACGTCTAAAAATCGGCTTTTACTGACTGACATATTATGGATTTCAAACCTAATTCCTTTCCAGATGACCCAAAAAATTTAAAAGATGCCCAGCTGCTTAATTATCGGTATCCAAAGGAAACAGTCTACAAACAGTACGTTTTTTACAATTTAAAACATTTTTTGGACAATCGATTTTTATTAACATCAAGCGCCTATCGAAAATATAATAGGTATAAGAATGTTTTCTTGGGCTGGATAATAGATCCCATGATGAAATGTTACTATGTATTATCGTTTTGTATACACCTCTGACTTTTCGAAGTTACGTGTGTATTGTTTATCAGGTATCGTTCACTTTAACGTTGAAGGAAAATATCGTGAGGAAACCTGCATACCCGAGAATTCGCCATAAGAATTTCGAGGGTATGTGAATTCTGCCAACCCGCACTAGGCCAGCGTGGTGGACTAAGGCCTAACTCCTCTCAATAGTAGAGGAGGCCCGTGCTCAGCAGTGGGCAGTATATAATACAGGGCTGCATTGCATTGATTGCATACCAATTATTTATAAATCCTACTAATATTATAAAGGCGAAAGTTTGTAAGAATGTATGGATGTTTGGATGTTTGGATGTTTGGATGTATGGATGTTTGTTACTCTTTCACGCAAAAACTACTGAACGGATTTCGATGAAATTTGGCACACGGGTAGATCGTGTCCTGGATTAACACATAGGCTACTTTTTATCCCGGGAAAACATAAAGCGGGACTTTTATCCCGGAAAAACTTTTTAAAGCGGGCGGAGCCGCGGGCAAAAGCTAGTAATAATAATATTACCAATAATAACTGCAACTGGCATTTATAATCAATAATAACTGCAACTAGCAGCGCTAGCAATAGTTATCAAAATTCTTGCTACGTACTTATACTGGAAAATAGTAAACGTCTCAGATTCAATTTCTGAAGTCTATAAACGTTTCATAGACATTATCATTAATTGAAAACGTATCATCATTTATTCATAAAAAGATCCACCATACAAATTTCAGGATTTTTTAAAAAGCTTGGCACCCATTTAGATCTCTATTCTTTTGTCGGCGGAGTCGACAACCACGCAGGTCTATACCAAAGTATAGCTATCTTTATACTGAGTCTATACTATAATAGATCCGGTGTGTCTGTACAATTGAAAGGAATGTGATAAAAAAGAAAGGCGGTGACTAGAAAGAATAATGGAAAACATATCAGCTAGGATGTGAAAAAAAAACACGATCAAACATCAAAATACCGATACGTCAGTCACTCAACCAATCACAATAAAACGAAGCGAAGACGCATCGTGTTTTTTTTTCACATCCTAGCCCCACAGTGATTTTTATAACTATTTTATGTCTGTGTCTGTTTATTTGTTTGTCACTACTACACTACTCCGAAACTACTGAACGGATTTCGATGAAATTTGATATGGAGATAGTTTGAGACACTCGAAATGGCTATTTTTTATTCCGGAAAAATATAAAGCGGCACTATTATACCGGAAAAGTAATTCAAGTTAGTTCTTAACATTGGAATTGGCTTCCTTATTTCATTTTTATTTTTTTGATGGGATTATATTAATTATCCCTCGCCGGCAAATTATTAAATATTAATAGTGAATACTGAGGATGAGTGCTGTGTTCAGATTTTAATTCGAATTTCGAATGGTGTTGCTCGTTGCTAAATTGTATACTTATTATTATACAATTTTTATAAAACTTTGTATATTTTTATCAGCGTCCGTAAATCGGTTTAACTTTTTTATATTTAGGCATGTTTAAGTGCTCATTAGCCTCCTCAATTCGAAGCAATAAAAATATTCCATTAAATAATATCCAAGCTTATTGTGTAGCCGTAAGTTTAATCTCTTTTATGATGAAATAAGAGTTTTACGACTTAAAATTTGCATGTGCATGTAATCTTTGGAATATTTTATGAATAGTACATAGTTAATATTGTAAAATGGTTTCTGTTCAGCTGTTCTAACTAGAACTTCTGTCGCAGAATAATGAGTAGACTAAGCCCTCAGGAATAATGCAGCTTGCTATTCAAAGATTTTTTACAATCCCATAATTAATTTGCAGAAGTTTATAAATGCATTCAACTGAATAAAAGTTTATTTTATTTATTTTATCTTGTTACTAATAAAAATGCGAAGGATTACGAACATATTTTGACGTTTAACAAGTAGCAGTATCATCTGAATTTATTTGAATAAAGGCATACAGATATACCATGTTGTGTATCACCTTATATGGTATAATAATAATACCAGCCTTATTATTATTTTACTGCCCACTGCTGAGCACGGGCCTCCTCTACTGAGGGGGTTTAGGCCTTAGTCCACCACGCTGGCCTAGTGCGGGTTGGTAGACTTCACATACTTTCGAAATTCTTATAAGGAACTTCTCAGGTATGCAGGTTTCCTCACGATGTTTTCCTTCACCCTTATATGGTACCTTATATGGTATAGGCCACTGTTTATCCCGGTTTCATGGACGTATCTACCAACAATATCTAGAAATATATATTAAAAGCTATGAATGCCTCGGTGGCGTAGTTGTATTACGATACGACTGCAGTGCTGAGAGTCTAGGGTTCAATGTCCGGTTCGGGCAAAGTGCCTCAGGATAAACCCGAAGTCTAGATTGTTCCCGATATGGCGATAGGCTTGCCCCCTATCACATCATCTTACGGACGGAAGACGCACGGCGAAGAGTGGGTGCACTAGTTGCGCCTCTGCCTACCTCTTCGGAGATAAAAGGTCTGTGCGTGTATGTACCTTAAAGTGTATTAACTGTACCGCAGCAATAACTCCTATACATCTGGAGTTTAAGGAATATTTTATCTGAGAAGTGTGCTGCCGTTCTTTTTAGTATTTACAAAGACGCAGATTTTACAAAAACTCTCAATAAGCGCTTTCGCTCGGGGCTTGAGTGGCCCTTAACAAATCTCAACTCGATTATACTGAACACTGCTTCAGATAAATTTAAATGTTTCGTAACAAAGAGCTAGCGAATATGATCAACTGTAATAAAAAAAAATTAAAATACCCAAAAAAGTAACAACACAAAATTCGGGTTTTTAGTACATACACAGTTAAAATATCGTTGTTTGTCTAAAACTGTCTGAAAATGTTTTTTCTGTATGGTGTCATTTTTGCCGATGCAATGGTGCGAATTGTATTTGTGTTCTTACGATGTTAGAAGCTGCTAATTTATGTCGTTATGTAAAAGTGTTTCTAATTATTTGACGCAAAAGAACTTGCTATAAAAAAATGGACAAGTGCTTATAAATGGAAGATTTATATGTAAAATTACAAATACACCATGGTTTTGTCTGCAACTATTTACCAATACAATCAACGTAATTTTACTAAAAGCATGGGTTTTAATCCATCTGTTTTTTTTAAAGAAAAGTATTACACATATTCGATGGATATATCTTTATCAATTACTATCAAACACTTTCTCTTCTCAGTCGGACATTCTTAGCAGAGTGGTCGTGGATGCCGCGAGGGTAATACATGGTAAGATATCAGCGTTATCAGTCTTCTCGGAGATGTTCTTAAGTCTACTAAGGCTTATCCATTTTGTCAGTTAGTAGCGTTGCGTGTACACTCCGTCATGGAAGACTGTGTTGCCGTTTTAATCAAGCCATAATGCACAATAATTGACGTAACAATTTGCCGGCATGATGTGGTTTTTGCTTAATTAATTTAAAAGAGTACGGCTCATTAGATCCATATTTTCCATTGGAACGTTATTGTAAATAAACAGTGTAAGGGTTAAAATATGCTTTTATCACTTAATTGGACGCGACGCGAGTGTGGTTACTTTATAAATCCATACGGCGATAAATTTTAATTGAATTTTATCGGTACCTAGTGTTTTTGATCTCGTCTGAACAACATATGCGCAGAGAATGTGTAGATGTTGCGTCTTTGTAAAAATGTCTACTGAAAAAAGAAAATATTTTTTTTTGTCATAATTTATACTAATATTATAAAGTTGAAGAGTTCAGGTACCTCATATGTAAGAGTCTGTCTGGGTGGATACCACCGCAATGTCTATATCTACCGCCAAGCAGCAGTGTGCATGCACTGTTGTGCTTCGGTTTTAAGGACATTGTAGCCAGTGTACTTAACTACTGGAGGTAATGAGACTTAGCATCTTATGTCTCAAGATGACGAGAGCAGTGGAATGCCACACAGTACTGGCACATAGTACCGGATGGCAGTGGATGGTGTTGCTACTGTTTATGGGTGGTCGTATCGCTTACCATGAGGCGAACGGCATGCTCGTCTCGTCATTCAATGCAATAAAAAAAAGTTTTTTTGCATGTTTGTTTGGTTAAACGCGCTAATCTCAGGAACTACTGGACTGATTTTGAAAATTGATTTATTAGTAGGAAGCTACATTATTCCTGAGTGCTATGAGCCACTTTTTATCCCGGAAAAATATTTTATCCCGGACAAAATTTCTTGCGGACGGATCCGCGAGCATCAACTAGTATTTTATTTTTATTTATTTCATTTTTAATTTTATTTATTAAGGAAACAAATAAAATATTATACAAATTACACAAACATTTATAACTAACACTTAATCCAATTAAGTTTCCACAAAATAATCATACTTAGATAGTGGATATATACGACAAACTGAAAAAAAAAACGTTAAAACTAATGAATTAAAAATGTAAATGTACAACAAACGTCTAAAACTTTTAGTAAGCAATGAATCATACGGTTATTTCATTAAGTTGCTCACGAGTCCTTTTTTAAAAGCAGTAATAAACTCATGAAACAGGTCTAGGTATGTTGAAGAATCTATTAAACTTGCATAAAATTGTATTCTAATAAACTTGCATTTATTTACTAATTTAACTTTTCTTTAATGTTTCAAGAATTTCAGCATTATAGGCGTCTGTCTAAGAGTTGAAAGTATTAATTAATTTAACCATTCCTCACAAAATATCATTTTGTTAATGACGACCGGCCGATCATTATGTTGCGCTTGCGTTCAAATTTATAAATTAATTATATTGTGCATGATAATCGCTTCCTTTACTTATTTTTCATCGATTTTACCCCATATAAAAATGTCTGTAGTTTTGTAATAGTTAATAATTTCATGAATCTTAACTTATCATACGTGCAACTTTGTTCGCATACGTGATGAATAGAGTATTTTCTTTTATTTGTACATAGGATTATACCTTTTTGATGATTTTTTTTAATCATCCATATAATGAACTTTATTTAGGCAAAACAAAGTTTTTTACAATTTTTTTGCGAAGACGTGATCACAAGACATAAACACAATATTACCTATCTATAAAAGATTAAAAACATAAGAAAAATAATTGCTCTACCCGTCTAGCTTAAGATTAAAATAACTTTAATCCTAGATACCGCCCTTCGGTTTTATCTCCTAGGCACCGATGAGTAGGCAATTTTTTTTTATTCTAGCCGTCGATATCGATCGGTAGCGGTTAGTCTGTATTGACTAAAAGCTATCAGAGATGAGAGGCCATTCGAAAAAAATAGCTTAGTGCGAATTGGAGTCCCGAGCCAAGGGTTCACCAAATTTTTTATTATAGAATAGCAGGCAAACTAGCAAGTGGTATAAAATATAATGTTTAATGTATAAAGCCAAAAATAATACTTTTCTTAGTATAATTACGATTCTGTCGTAGAGTTATTTATCTAAAGTATCAAAACTAATGTTGCTTGATGGCCGCACTTTAAGTATAGAGTTTAAGATCGGATAGAAAAACAGTTGTCTTCGTATCAGATGCCGTTTCAAATTTTGAATGTGGAACCATAAAAACGTGTTCCCTGAAACCGCAACCTTTTAGCTTGGACACTGGGACGCATGAAATCGATAATGTTTTTATTATTGCCGAAACTACTAAGTTTATGGCATGATGGTAAGTGTCATGACTCATAACTGTTATGAACAGTACCTACTCTTAGTATAGAATTATCTTATAGAATTTGTATCGAGTAAGTTAATGTTTACGAGCACGCCTTTTGCTTGATGGTAAGCGATGCCATCGCCCATAAAAAGTAGCATCACGACGCAAAACTTTGAACAACAAAGTTATGTGTGACATTCCACAGCGCCCGTCATCCTGAGACAAGATGTTAAGTCTCATGATGTCCAGTAATTACTCTAGCTACAATGTCTTGAATCGAAACAACAGTGCATACACATTGCTGCTTGGTGGTACATAACCAAACGGCCCCGGCCTCGCTTACGAAAGTAGTAACATATAAAGCACTAAAATCAAATACAATAATTCGCCAGGGTGAATGAAATAGTCGCCCTTCGGCTTCTTTCCAATAATATCATGCATACTATAGTTAGTATGTTTGCAAATATGTATTATTCATTGACTATTTATAAAATGCAACACGTTTTGGCAGTGAATTTTAGATGTGATTAACGAACTATATTTTGGACTGAGTTTTGTCCATGGTTTATGAAATCATGGGCGATTTATAGACACGAATGGTGTGTTGTTAATTTGTTCATGAAAATTAGTTGGCAACACTTTACGTTCTTTAAAAATATGTCTAGATCATTCGTAGTAACACGTATAAATAACACGTAGCTTATACGAAAACAAATTTATAAAAAATATTTATACTTTCAAAAACGCAGGAACATTGGTTTGTAACAGACAATTTTTCAAAAATTTTCTTGTATTATTTTTACTTCTTAAAAATGCAATAGACAATATCCATATACCCGGTAAGTTTAGTCTTTAACTAAGAGACCAACAAGTTTTCACTGTCCTCCAGGCACTAGTCCTAAAATGTGTATTATGGACTTAGTTTATTTAACCAATGGACACGATATGGCAATTTTTTTCCGCCAATCCTGACGGGGGGCGAGGTAGACACGGATGGCACACATTTAACAAAAAAAAATCCACACGTGCAGGGCTATAAGGTCGCTTTTTACACAATAACACAACAAAAATCACAATTTCTATGAATCACCGCTTAATGTCATTATCGTAGAATGTAATGACAGCGATCGCAAGTCACATAGGTTTTAATAAAAGCTTATGACCAGCTGCGCATGTATGACCAACGAAGGGCCCGCCTGGTCATCCCGCCTCCTTGTTAAACGAATGCTCTAAGATTTTTTATGAACTAACAATAATAAACCCGTAAAACCATCGAACAATCGAGAGCGTAACAAAGAGTTTTTAACAAATCCATTTTTATCGCCACAAAGTAACATTGGTTTTACAATAGTACCGAGGTTTATAAGCCTTTTTGAGTAAAGAGGATTCCCCGTGAAAGGAGTTTTTTTATTGATAGAACGCCATTTTAAATGAAACGTTGGCATACATTTAACAAAAAAAAAATCCACACGTGCAGGGCTGAATATAAGGTCGCTTTTTATACAATAAGACAACTAAAGTCACAGTTTCTGTGGAGCACTGCTTAATGTCATTATCGTAAAATGTAATGACAGTGATCGCAAGTCACAGGTTTTAATACAAGTTTATGACCAGCTGCACATGTATGTCCAACGAAGGGCCCGCCTGGTCATCCCGCCTCCTTGTTAAATGAATGCTCTAAGATTTTTTATGAACTAACAATAATAAACCCGTAAAACCATCGAACAATCGAGAGCGTAACAAAGAGTTTTTAACAAATCCATTTTTATCACCACAAAGTAATATTGGTTTTACAATAGTACGGAGGTTTATAAGCCTTTTTAAGTAAAGAGGATTCCCCGTGAATGGAGTTTTTTTTATTGATAGAACGCCATTTTAAATGAAACGTCGGTATACATTTAACAAAAAAATAAGGTCGCTTTTTACACAATAAGACAACTAAAGTCACAGTTTCTGTGGAGCACTGCTTAATGTCATTATCGTAAAATGTAATGACAGTGATCGCAAGTCACAGGTTTTAATACAAGTTTATGACCAGCTGCACATGTATGTCCAACGAAGGGTTCGCCTTGTCATCCCATCTCCTTTGCATTGCTAAATACTCAAAGACTTTTTTACACTATTTTGTCCTGACGTAAAAGGACAATATTTATTTCTTTGCACTTTAAATAGTATAAAGGCCGACTTAATGGCGAAGGCGTTTTCTACCCGTCAACCTTTAGGCGGTGCAGAGAATAAACTAAAATAAAATATTGAAAATATTCATACACTATTAATATTTTATTGAAGACAGATTTAGAGTTTCCCACAGACTTTCTGAGCTTTATTGGTTTGATGCTTTCTGTCCTGGCTCAGATAAGTTAAGCTGTGGGCGGGGTAACCTCTCACCTTTATGTCAACGCTTTCACAGAGTAACTCTTTTGATCTATTTATGGTACAGGATGTACACGTTAATATCATAAATGTAGTAGATAGTCGAACGAGGAAACCACTGAATTTAATATTAGGTACATATATAATTAGGTAAACGAATTGTGGGACGCCCTGCTCCACGATGGACCGACGACTTGAAAAAGGCGGCGGGTAGCGGATGGATGCGGGCTGCTCAAGACCGGACGGACCGGACTGCTTCAGTGGACGGCGACAGGCTAATTGATTGACTGATTGACATAGATAATACACCAAATCCCAGATGACTTTTAGGCTACATTTTATGTTAGCATTAAAAGGGGCTTTTATACATAGTAGCACGGGGCGCTTGCTGAAAAACCCCTTGCAGATAAACATTATTCGATCGAATAAAAAAATCACTCTAATCATTTCTTAATTAGGGTTTGGCTTTTGTGTTTGGTACGGCTTATACGTGACAAATAGTGTTTATCAGCTAGCGATGTAATCGGCCACAAGTATGGGCATGTAGGCCATGTGTGACTAATAAGATTTTATATTTCTGTACATGGCGGGAATGTAATATCGAGAAAAGTACGTAGTGGTATATATAGGAAACGGTGGGATCCAAGGCGAGGTTTCGACATAATCTAACATGGGTTAGCCTCCTTCCTACGACTTAGGGTCCTTCAAGCAGAGCGTGAAGAAGCAATTAAGCAGGCCGGCATAACTGTGCCGACCGACCTTATCACTTGCCAGTCGACATTATTTTTGGGCTTCACTTCATTTACCATCAGATGCAGTGAAGCCACTTGTTAATTTATTTATATCCGGTTTTTTTTTAATTAGTAGCCTTAAAGCACCAAGGAAGTTATTTGTTATTCCTTGTCTATCTCTAATCTCGTCATGAATGTCCAACTCCACTGTACCTATGAGCCCATGCCGGTTGTTCGTTCTTTTATTATAGGGATTTCAAAATATTTAATTAGATTTGTACCTCTGTAAATGATTAATATGCTTCGTACTTTGTCATGACTTTTCATAAGTGCTCTTTATATGCCTACATAACTAATAAATGCTATCTTTTATTTTCGTATCATCAATTACTCTACTGCATCTTCTATCATAAAATATAAATGCTTACAACTTCTTGCAGTTAGCGCAGCGAAATAGTTCAACTAATTTTTTATTTCTAAAAACTTAATTACTGAGAAGTGTTATTCCCTTATTAATTATGTTTGCAAACAGTTGTGAATGGCATCTTTGCTTTGCTATTAATTAAGTTTTTTACCAACTTGAAACTAAATGTTTACACCACCGCATGCCACGACGCTTTTCAGACGACTTAATGGACGGAAATGTAAGATTTTTATGATTTTTTTGTGTGGTGTTGAAGGGAATTAATTATTTCTTGAAAGGCGTCGGATTGGCTTATAGTTTATGTAAATGCACGTCTGCATTTTCAGAGGTCAGGCACTCTTGACTCGTCAAGCCCCGCGACGGACGCCGGCGTCTATATATAGGGTTTCCCCATAAATATATATATTATATATAAGCGGGGCTTGACGGGTTAATAAAACAATGACCTAATCCAAAAATTTTGGCTAGATAACGCTAGCAAAATATAGACGCTAAAGGGCAAGCTGAATCGACTAAGAAAAAAATGCGTCTTTTCAACATTGGGAATAGGGTCAAAATTGTCTATTTATGTTTGTTTCCCGCCCAACTTAAAAAAAGGTCCTTATACAGTTAGTTTTTGTGACGATTCTCACAAGTGAACGATTTTGGATTAGGTCATTGTGTTATTAAGAGTGCGATTTATTATTTGTCAAGAATTGTATATTTTACACGAATGTTCAAAGGATACGTACTAATTGTTGAAACTTTGTGCGGTACCGGGGCTTTACATACACATGTACTGATTAATCGAAAGAACGTTTTGAGTCACAGTGTAGACTCAATCTGTAAATATAATTCGCTAGAGAGTTTTAATATTTTCCGTAAACTTGTTTCTAGTTTATACAAGACTCAGTAGAATAAAGTAGAAAATAAGGTTAAACTGAAACCTCCGCTAGGTCGAGTTTCAGTATAAGTTTATTAAGAACAAGCTTCTTTCACTGTCTAATATTATAATTAGTTGGTTACGCTCTATTTTAGTGGTTTACTCGGCCGATTAAAGGTTGAGATCGTTTAATCAAGCACCAAATTTGAACTTCTGATAGTTCAACGGTATCCTGGTACCTAATGGAGGAGCTATTGAAGAGTTCAAAGGGAGGCATAAGCATCTAGGCATGTTCTGAGCGAACATTTTAGACCGTGGGCCAGTGCAAAATTTCGTCAGTCATTTTCTCCCGAACGATAATTGGTGAGATGCATCAGAGACGTGTATCATAAAGCCTCGTGAACGTCAGCTTCGGCTCCGTGGGTGCCATGAGCGGTGGTAGCCTCCCAAACATGTTGAAAAAAAAAATATTTTCAGTCATTTTCTCCCAACTCATTTTTATTTTAAATTGTAGTTAACCCAATACCTTGATGAAAAAAAATAATCAGCTGACTGTAGCTCGGGGCATTATGCGTCAGCTGGTCGATCAAACATGAAATTTTTTTTTCTAATTTCAGTGATTTCCTCTCAGCTAAAAATTTACCTGATGATAGTTTATACGCACATATGAATAAATATATATGTCAGCTGGCTGTATGCCGGGGCAAAACCCGTCAGCCGATGCCTTGAAAATTATAACGCAGGTGTTAGGCGAGTGCTTCTATTACATACACTTACACATACACTTACGCCTGTTATCCCCGAAGGGGTAGGCAGAGGCGCAACTAGTGCACCCACTTTTCGCCATTATTCCGTCCCATGATGTGATAGGGGGCGAGCCTATCGCCATATCGGGCACAAATTCCAGACTCCGGGCTGATACTGAATAGAAAAACTCAATATCACTTTGCCCGACCCGGGGATCGAACCCGAGACCACAGCTTTGCAGTCGTACCATAATACAACTACGCCACCGAGGCAGGTTCCAACCCAGGCCCTCAGCGCGCTTTAATTGTACTTGTAACGGTTACGCCACAGAGGCAGTGAAATTCCGTAACTCTGTGTAAATACTTTACAACTAATTGGTATATAATTAAATAACTGAATAAAATCCTACTAATATTATAAAGGCGAAAGTTTGTAAGAATGTATGGATGTTTGGATGTTTGGATGTTTGGATGTTTGGATGTTTGGATGTTTGGATGTTTGGATGTTTGGATGTATGGATGTAAGGATGTTTGTTCCTCTTTCACGCAAAAACTACTGAACGGATTTCGATGAAATTTGGCACACGGGTAGATCATGTCCTGGATTAACACATAGGCTACTTTTTATCCCGGGAAAATATAAACCGGGACTTTTATCCCGGAAAAACTTTTTAATGCGGGCGGAGCCGCGGGCAAAAGCTAGTTTAAAATAAGTAAATTAATCAATTTATATTTTATTATTGTCTACTCTATAAATGATATTAGTCATAAAAAAAGTAATTAAAAATAACAATGTAATTTAATTATTTTCGTTCTCGCTTTGGCTTGTGTCACTCTCATCTCTTTCTGATTCACTGTCAGAGTCGCTGTCAGAGCTGTCTGCTATCATGTTTTTATCATCATCATTCATTGTACAACATAAAATAAATATATATATTATTGTGCATAATTAATACAATATAATCAAGGCGCTGAGGGCCTGGGTTGGAACCTCGGTCGAGCCAAAAGATTTTGACTGGGTTTTTCTATCTTAAAAAATACTCAGTCGCACCTCGGAGCCAGGAAGTTGGCGGTGACACCCCTATGCCTCTGAAGGTACGTAAAGTCATTGGTCTTGCGCCTGATCTCTCTCCAGTCGTGTCGGATTGCCGTCTCACTGGACTATGAGAGTGAAGGAATAGTGAGTGCACCTGTGTATTGCGCACACACTTGTGCACTATAATATCTCCTGCGTACCTGTCTGATCTCCGTTGAGATGACCGCCGTGGACGAAATCGGTTAGGAAGAAATTATATGAAATATTAATTTCATCGGGAAATTCATATTGGAGCGTTATGTCGAAAAAAACAGGATACATCATTTTCTGTCAAATGAAAATGTATAAGCTGATTGTTAATATAATGCTGTAATTAATAAAAATAATCTACTATCAGTAAGTCGAGGGTAACATTGTCAGCTAATGCATTTAAATATGTAATAGAAGCACTCGCCTAACACCTGCGTTATAATTTTCAAGGCATCGGCTGACGGGTTTTGCCCCGGCATACAGCCAGCTGACATATATATTTATTCATATGTGCGTATAAACTATCATCAGGTAAATTTTTAGCTGAGAGGAAATCACTGAAATTAGAAAAAAAAATTTCATGTTTGATCGACCAGCTGACGCATAATGCCCCGAGCTACAGTCAGCTGATTATTTTTTTTCATCAAGGTATTGGGTTAACTACAATTTAAAATAAAAATGAGTTGGGAGAAAATGACTGAAAATATTTTTTCTTTCAACATGTTTGGGAGGCTACCACCGCTCATGGCACCCACGGAGCCGAAGCTGACGTTCACGAGGCTTTATGATACACGTCTCTGATGCGTCTCACCAATTATCGCTTGAGAGGAACTTGGTCATCGAAATCTGTCACTGGCCCACGGACCATTTCGCGTTATTGACAGCGGTAGGAATATAATGAACATTGTGACACATGTCTATTATAATTCAAAAACCAATTGAATATACATAGATGGTCTGTCACTTCATATTTTATTAGCAAATTAAATAATATCGAATCGGTATGAATAGCAGAGAATATTTCACGGAATGTACCGGTGCAAGTACAATAAGCCGATTGTACATACTTTAACAATAAAAAGCTACACTGGCGTAAATTATCAAACCTCAGTTGTTTTAGTTTAGCTAATTATTTTGTATACTATATAATGTAATATACTTCACACAATATTACAGGTTTAAAAACTAATAAAGCAACCAATACTCACATCTTCGGAGAAGTCATCACTCTCCAAAGCGGAGGAAAGCGGCCTGCCTCTCTGCGCACGCGCACCTCTGAAGTCGAACAGATCGTCGGCGGGCGCCTCGACATCGTCAAGGGCGCTCTTGATTCGGTTCTCGACGTCGCTGCGAATCCTCTCGCGGTCTGGCTCTACGGAGACGGGTACTTTGCCGTCCAAACGGTCCAGGACTGGGCGGTAGTAGCTCTCGCCTTTGTTGTAGTTGCAGTCGTAAACGCGCGTGCGCCGTGTTCGTCCTACGCGACTCATGATTAGTCTGTGGAGTTGGAAGTTCAATTTAAATTTCGAATAATTTTTGATTATGCGAATAAAAATCACGTTTTCTTAATGATACTTATACTTATTCTAATGACACAAATTTGTATTATTAACGTTTTTATAAGCTTTTGTGAACAATGGGGAGTAAGCTGACTTTTATGAAAGACGTTATGGGTTTTGGCCGTATTCCAACTTGGATCTGGTTTTTAAGTGACGAATTCTGAAACATTTTCTTATGTCGGATATAACTTTTAAAAAGGAATCTAGTTGTAAGAATGAAATTTGGGAAAATTGTTACAACTCCCAAATCTATCCCCCTATTCTTAAGCACTCTACTGAAGATTTTCTATCGTAGGTATAAATAACGATGAAGTATATCGACGGAATGTACGTTACCGACTATCATTGCGCACGGAATTGTTCACGTAATTCAACACTCAAAATTAATGTCTGACAAAGATGCATCTACCGTGCATCTCCGTTGCATCTACACTAAGCGCGACGGACTATCGAATATGCGTTTTTAGTATCATGCTTGACACCATTGATTTAAAAAACACACATAATGTATGAACAAATGAAAATGAAAAAAGAAATGAAATCTATACTTAATAATATTATAAGGCTGAAGATTTTGTTTGTTTGGTTGAACGCGCTAATCTCAGGAACTACAGAACCGATTTTGAATTTTCTTTCACTAATAGGAAGACATTACTTCTGAGTGCTAGGCTATTATTCTGGGAAAATATTTTTGTCCCGGAAAATCTTTTACACGCGTGTGGAGCTGCGAGCAATACTAGGAACGTATACAATTTTGCAACCAATGAAGTTCTTGCATTTAAAACTAACCTTTATTGAAATGTCGAAGCACTTTCAACGTCGAAATACAGTATTTGACTGGCGTTTTCAGAATGCTACTGTCTTTATAAAGCGTCTGTTGTGATTGCATTGCTTATTTATAATGCGACGTGTAGTGACGTCAGCAGGTCATTCTATGGTATTCGAGAAAAATAATAAACAATGCTAAAAATATACACATTTCGTCGATGCAGTGATGCGCTACTGATGGAAATAGGACAAGAGTCACTAACTGAGTACGCGAATTACGTTGCGGTGTTCTGAAGTTGGAAAACGATCCGTATTGTCCGGCCAATGCCTTCGTTTCTTCTCATATTTAAAGCATTTATTTATTCTACACATAGAAGAATATTATATAAAAAGCGCGGTTTAAAATCAAACTATATGCAACTAGCTCTAGCCCGCGGATCCGCCGGGTGAATTAGTTTTTTCAGGATAAAGGTCCTGCTTATTACTATTAAAACTATAGAAGTTTCATATAAACTTTACTACCCCTTATTAGCCCCTTAGGGGTGAAATTAAGAAAATCCCATCTTAATGAGCACCTACGTCCTAAAAAGAATACCCATGTAAAATTAGAGAATCCTAGCACTTGTAGTTTCCGAGATATCGTGATGAGTGAGTGAGTAAGTACTTTGGCTTTTACTTATGATATATGTAGATATGTGATATATTTCATTTTTTTGCCGTCATGGTTATTAACGCTTCTACAATCCTTCTGATATGTGTTCACGACAATATCAGTTACCTTTAATGCTATAAAAACATTTACAAAGGCAGGGTCTTGATTCTTGGCAGCGGGGCACGTAGGCCTCACGCTGCCGTTGACGCTGAAAGCGTCCTTCGGTGCGCGGGGGCTTCTTAGCCCCCCCATAATAGGAGAGGGGTCGCACCGCGCATGGGCGGTTGCGGACGCCAACTTACGACACTTTTCGTCTGAGGAAGCCCGCAGCTGTTCCTAATGCGCCGAAGTTGGCCACCGCGGAGTTTTAGTTGATATGCCGTGCGTTGTACATAGGTTAGGGACTCGTGGTCGCCCGACGTTTTCCATCTCTCCGGGCGGCTCAACGACGAGCAAGACACGGTGAACCCAACATAACCGCTCGGTCACCCACATGAAGTCCGGGCAACGCACTTTCTCCGCGAGACGATTCTAGAACTAAATACGACATTCCTCGTACATCAGGTACATGAGGTCTAAAGAATATTGTAAAGGACATATCCAAAAACGGGTCTATTCTAACCAACATACTTTATTTTATTATTATTAGGATAGTACTTCCAAAAACTAGGCCTTTTCAATAAATTTTATAATTTTGAAGTCCTCAGAATTTAAGATTTATGTAATTTTATATTGCTTAAAAACTTCACCTAAATTGAACGTTTTGGAAAGTTAGTTATAGATGGAGGGGTCTAAATGTATTTTTTAAATGAATCTAATGTATAGGCCTTGCCCAAAGATTTCCAGACGGACCTGTCTGTCCGCCTTGCAGGTGGACGGCCGATGCTGCGCTTGCCAGTACATGGTCTCCACTCGAGAACTTTTTTCCCCACCTGCCGTCAGTTTTTCAATATTTACAATACTATGTTTTTTTTATAGTCAATGTTTACAGTAGTATATTTAGAGATGACATCGAATTCAAAATCGGTGATAGCCCATGGTGACACAACCCCTTGTGTGAACCCACTCCAGTTCGAAGTTATATCTGTTTCGACTATTATTGATCACTATGTATGATTGAAGTAAAATTGCAGCGACATCCTGACACTCCCAAGAATGTTCAAGGTATAAATATTTTTAATTAATTTGTCTTTTGAAGTCTTTATATGACGTTTCTAAAACCCATGGCAGTTGCTTTGTATATTTATATTCTGAGTATCATCCTTCCTACTAATATTATAAAGGCGAAAGTTTGTAAGAATGTATGGATGTATGGATGTTTGTTCCTCTTTCACGCAAAAACTACTGAACAGATTTCGATGAAATTTAGCACACGAGTAGATCATATCCTGGATTAACACATAGGCTACTTTTTATCCCGGGAAAATATAAACTGGGACTTTTATCCCGGAAAAACTTTTTAATGCGGGCGGAGCCGCGGGCATTAGCTAGTATTGACATAATGCCTCAGCTGCTGGCCAATGTCTGGCAGTCCACCTGATCACAACAGGTTTAAGCCTCAATGAATGGCTCAACTATCTGATCTGGCAAGTTCGGCCGCTTTTGATATACTCATATCAACGCAAATAGATTGGTTGTTTTTCCATTACTAATGCGTGTATGGCGTACGCGCGTCGTGTTTGGTTCTGGCAGACGTTGCTGACGAATTCGCGTCATTCTATGTGATGTGAACATTGATGTACAAAAAGCCCTTCTATATCAATGGATGTGAAGCAACATATTGCGCGTCATTTACGTATGTTAAATGTGTTAAAGGTACAGGTTGTATCTCGTTTATAGCGTTTGAAGCGCGCCGGGAGCTAGTTTATAAATACGTCGTGTGGCATATGCACTCAGTAACTGAGTTAGCTCGGAGGTACGGTCACCAGCATAAGTAGAAGAAATTCAAAATTTCAAATTGCCTACATATTTTTGTGTTCTCCACTAATCTTTTTTTTCTCTTCACAAACATAAAATAAAATATATTTGCTTTACTTCATACGAAGAATTTTTTTTTCAGCTTAACTTAACGCGTGTATAGGCGATTTGAAATTTTGATTTTGTAAAGATATTTATGCCTGTACACGATTTATACACAACTACTAAAGAAACTTATCAGTCAAGCATAAAAAAAAGCAAAAACACAAAGTCTTTACTGATATTTTCCATGGAACACGAATAAGAAAATGTAATAAACGAATTAAAACTACCCGTATGTTATAACGCAATTTAAATACATAAATGAAATACTCAAAACTGAATATTAAACATCAAAATTTATTTCGAATTTCATCACAATTTTTAAATTAAAATTATAAGCCCTGTTGGCATACGCTGATGTGTAAAATATAAATATGAGAAATTGGAATAATAAATGACTTTATAATAAAACATGGGTTCCTGAAAGCAAATGGTTTTATGTCCAATAATATTAAAATGATAACGGCTTGTCTGGTTCTGAGAAAATTAATTCGCTGTGAAGGTATAGTATATTATATGATTTTTTGGCTCATAGGTTCTTTATTTGTAAATGTCTGAATTCATATATGACATTGAAATATATATAAATATGTATATTATATGTATATGTATATTATGTAGTTGATAAGGTGAAAAGATCATCGTTGTAAGCGACATGTTTAAACTACTTTATCTTAGTTCAATGCTTAGTCTCACAGTGCGCATATTAGATCTGACTCAGAATAGATACTAATTATACTAGATATAATCTCTTTCTAACTAGTTCAAGAGCGATAATGCGCGAAAGGGATGAATCAAATTATCTACTGAGCCAAAATACAATCATTATATAATCTTAATCATAATAATTGTTTTCTTTTTACAACTGAACTAGAAAAGCTATTCGCTCTCCTGATGGTTACCGATACTACAATCATTCAGCATTGCAAAGGTCTATGTGGTACTGCGTAACCCTAAGACACGTTATTTGAACATTCCTAATACTCAGAATTATAATCTATACTAATACTAGCGGCCCGCCCTGGCTTAGCACAGGTAGCAAAGCATAATACTGTAGACCTACATTTATTTTTCTGTCGTACAAAATATTTATGAATTATTCCTCTTGAATCACAACATCCATTGATGAAAAACTTATTAAAATCCGTTAAGCAGTGTTTGAGTTTATCGCGTTCAAGAGACAGACAGATGCGATAGCGGACTTTGTTTTATAATAAATAGCTTTTGCCCGCGGCTCCGCCCGCTTTAAATAGTTTTTCCGGTATAAAAGTCCCGGTTTATATTTTTCCGGGATAAGAAGTAGCCTATGTGTTAATTCAGGACATGATCTACCCGTGTGCCAAATTTTATCGAAATCCGTTCAGTAGTTTTCGCGTGAAAGAAGAACAAACATCCATACATCCAGACATCCATACATACTTTCAAACTTTCGCCTTTATAATATTAGTAGGAGTAGGATAGTAGGATAGAGATGTAGGGTCATATCCCTAAAAATAAAAAATAAACCGCGAGAAAAAAATCCGCAATAAAATTCCCGGTGTCTGTTTTCCGGGATAATAGTAGCCTATGTCCTCCTTTGGATCACAAACTATCTCCATACCTATTTTAATACGGTTGCACTGGCAAAAAACTATTTTCCGAGATTAAGGTCCCGGTTTATATTTTTCCGGGATATGAAGTAGCCTAGATTCTTCCCAGGGTTTAAAACTATCTCCCTGCCAAATTGCATCGCTATCGGTTCAGTGGTTTAGTCGTGGCGGCTCCACTCGCGAGAAATTAAAATCCGGGATATAATTCCCGGTTTATCTTTTTCCGGGATAAGAGTAATTATGTCCTCAACTGGATCTCGAAATATCTCTATACTTGTTTTCTTGCTGTTCCACTGGCAGAAAACGATTATCCAGGATAAAAGTCCCGGTTCATATTATCCCGGGATAAAAAGTATCCTATGTCCGTCTCCTGGTTCTAAGCTACCTCTCCACCAATTTTCAGGTAAATCCGTTCAGCCATTCTTGAGTTATAAGTGGTGTAACTAACACCACTTTCTTTTATATATATAGATTATAAAGCTGAAGAGTTTGTTTGTTTGAACGCGCTAATCTCAGGAACTACTGAACCGATTTTGAAAATTCTTTCACTAATAGGAAGCTACTTTACTCCTGAGTGCTATAGGCTATTTATCCCGGGAAAATATTTTTATCCCGGAAAAAGTTTTTCACGCGGGCGGAGCCGCGAGCACTACTAGTAGAATATAATAGTTCATGCAAACTGGGAACAAAAATACAATTTGTGTGTGTTTAATTGTATACAAAATTTTATATATACCACCACAATAGTAGGAAATAAAAAAATAATACACATGATTACGGCAGGCAAGGCAGGCAAGTCAACAATCGCCTTGTATACGAGACGTATATTTGTAGCGGCAATTGGGAACTTTTAATTCAGTTTACTCGTTTTCTAAGAGAATTATGTCAAAGGGTAGTTGTGCTAGGTTAAAAGGCTTTTTTAATGCCTTTAGTTAGACTAGATTTTCATACCAGTCGGTACGCTTGGGTTTGGCTTTTATTTTTAGTATCATATCAGTGGTGGGGTAGTGTGTGTGAGGCTTGAGTGTACTGCCTTTCTAGGGAAAAAAGTAACCATAAACATCATTGTATTATTATTCTTGTAAATACTGGCTATTATTTAGTGTGAGATCTTCCAACCTATCCTCTTTTTGAATCAATATTAAGAATTGAGATAATAAGATTAAGTCTCTGCGAGTCTATATTTTTGCGCCGAAAGAAATATATTTTATCTTAGAGTCTAATAAAAAATTGCTTATTCTATGGTTCAAAATACGATAATCATAACATCTGTCAATTATAACAAATAACAAAAACAAAAAATGATCATTTTTATGTTTTCCAGAATGTTAAACGATTAAGTATTTTAAAATTACAAAAAATGTAAATGAAAAAATCTTTACTCGTACATATAATTCAAGATGTAATACACCAGGACCATGTCTCGTTAGGATTCGGGTGACCTCTTGC
This sequence comes from Lapara coniferarum, assembly GCA_949316025.1. NCBI lineage: Eukaryota > Metazoa > Arthropoda > Insecta > Lepidoptera > Sphingidae > Lapara > Lapara coniferarum. The sequence continues at coordinate 3,010,972 of OX438933.1, forward strand.
AACCCCAATAGAGGCTTCAGGACCACCCAGGGGATCGCGAGTCACGCCCCATACGTTGAAAAACACTTGGCCTACATCCACAGAATAGATAATAGCGTGTACCGCAAAAACCGTGTCAATAATCTCTACTAAAAATCCTACTAATATTATAAAGGCGAAAGTTTGTAAGAATGTATGGATGTTTGGATGTTTGGATGTTTGGATGTATGGATGTAAGGATGTTTGTTCCTCTTTCACGCAAAAACTACTGAACGGATTTCGATGAAATTTGGCACACGGGTAGATCATGTCCTGGATTAACACATAGGCTACTTTTTATCCCGGGAAAATATAAACCGGGACTTTTATCCCGGAAAAACTTTTTAATGCGGGCGGAGCCGCGGGCAAAAGCTAGTAATCTATAAAAATCAGTTAGCATTTTGAGCCAAGGAAAAGTGACAAGTGACAACCCACTGACAAGCGTGGTGACAGACGTGTATTGTATGTTGTTCTAAAATATAATGCAAAGCGTCGAAGAGAATCGAGTTGCATTAATACGTATACTCTCTTAGAAACTGCGTTTGTTTCATTTATTTATTTTATACTAGCTTTTGCCCGCGGCTCCGCCCGCGTTAAAAAGTTTTTCCGGGATAAAAGTCCCGCTTTATATTTTCCCGGGATAAAAAGTAGCCTATGTGTTAATCCAGGACATGATGTACCCGTGTGCCAAATTTCATCGAAATCCCTTCAGTAGTTTTTGCGTGAAATAGGAACAAACATCCATACATCCAAACATCCATACATTCTTACAAACTTTCGCCTTTATAATATTAATAGGATTAATAGACCTGTTTGATTTCCAAAGATAAATAAATGTTTTAGCATACCTACTCGATTAGTAGCAATGTAACCACTGACATCATTTTTTTTGCAACGTTTACATAAGGCAAGTTTTCACACCGTCGACGATAATATAGACATGTCGTGTATATTATTATCCACGTAACACCTTATATTAACTTGAATTACATAAACGAAACGTACCTAACATTTTACATTTATACCACTCATCGTCAATCTAATCTCTAAATTACATAACATCATTAAATACGACACTGACACGAAACTCTACGTGCCCTATCGACAATTTGTAATAGATGTCAGAAGATTACTAACGCGCACGCGAATTTGAACTTTATGCAGCGGTAATAAATTACACCATTTTATTTAGAAAACGTTTGTATGGGAAATAGAAAAATGCTGTTTTGAGGATTTTCCCGGCAATTATTTGAATTTTTCCCACCTTTTAAACCTTCCCTAGACCTTCACGAATAATTCAAGACCAAGATAAGATAAATCCGTTCAGCCGTTCTCGAGTTTTAGCGAGACTAACGAACAGCAATTGATTTTTATATATATAGATGACATACAATACAAGTTGCTGCAAATGAGGTTTTTTTACATATTTCTTTTTTATTTGTTTTATTCCATAGAATGACGAGACGAGCATACGAGCACCCATAAACAGTAACAACACCATCCAGCACATTGAGTTACAAAGTACTGTGTGGCATTCTACTGCGCTCGTCATCCTGAGACATAAGATGTTAAATCTCATTATGTTCAGTAGTTACACTGGCTGCAATGCCCTTCAAACCGGAACACAACAGTAAATGCACACTGCTGCTTGGCGGTAGAAATAGACATTGCTGTGGTACCCGCCCAAACGGACCCCTACATATTATGAGAGACCTACCACCAGTAATATCCACCAGTAATCTACCATAAAACATGTTTTATAAAATTTAATATTAACTGTTTACGAGATAACATATTATTATTAACCTAAATAGAAATATTAAGTATTATGGTACGACTGCAATGCTGAGGTCTCGGGTTCGATCCCCGGGTCGGGCAAAGTGATATTGAATTTTTCTATTCAGTATCAGCCCGGAGTCTGGAATTTGTGCCCGATATGGCGCTAGGCTCGCCCCCTATCACATCATGGGACGGAAAAATGGCGAAAAGTGGGTGCACTAGTTGCGCCTCTGCCTACCCCTTCGGGTATAAAAGGCGTGAGTGTAAATATGTATATGTAAATAGAAATAGTTCAATTACAATACCAACAGCAATGAGTAGCCATAATTGAATTTAGAAAAGAGATCTTCAAAAATGCGCACCGGGGCTCTGTGTCACATTGCTGCGCATACAATATAAATGTGTTTCCATTTCACGTTCATCAATTCTACTTAAATCGGCGCCGGATTTTAAACACAAGCACCCAGGAGTAAAGTAGCTTGCTAATGTGAAAGAATTTTCAAAATTGATTCAGTAGTTCCAAAGATTAGTCCCTACCAATAGATACAAACTTATAAACTTTTCCCGTTTATATTATTAGCATAGATTTAATTAAATTATGCAAGTGTTGAAAAAAACAAGCCATCAATTTTCACATAGCGTTCAAATGGTCATTTAAAATGACGCACAGATGAAACTTCATCGATAATATGTACCGATATTTGTAATATCGCCGGACCCGAGGCTATTTGGCTTGCTTCGGTCGAAATTTTCATTTAGATACCGAATATAGCAAGTCAATATCATTTAAATGAACTAGTCCCTCCTTTAGCAAATAATACCAAAATAGCAACTATATTCCATGTAATAGGATCTTCGTATACATATACGATATGATATGTAATTTAACATAAATAAATTCATGCTAATGCGTCAAAAGGAAATCTGAATTGGCTCCACAATATTACTATTGACTTCACCTATTATAAATTGGGCGACTTTAATTTTTTAAAGCCATCCGATTTAGATCCCCTGACATTATTTTGTAGTTTAGCTACACAGCAAAGCTACACAAGTTGTACTCTTCACTGGTATTGTTATTATAGATGTCAATATTAAACATCCAAATCTTTGATCCAAACGTTCTATTTTTAGTCGAGAAAATAATTGTCGTCTATGTTGACGACAGAATAAGTATAATATTTGTGCCAGCTACTCATTTATAAACACAAATACACATAATTATTACCGGTAGTTTTCATTCTGAGTAAAAAATCCTGTCCATATTTTTTATTTAGAAGTCGTTGTTTGAATTTGAAAATAGAACGTACTCGAATTTAGATATTTCCGATTGCTTTTAAATATTGCATTTCTAACATAAAATTGTTGTTACCTACTGTTCGGTATTGATAATTATTTATTAATTATTGCCTAATATATTATAAGTCAACAAATGTATGTAGTCAGTCACATAAGTAGCTGAACGCTGATACTTCAAATCGCCTCTACACTTTTGTGGTCTTACCAATTTTCGTTTTCTGTTCACAATAATAAAATAAAAGAGATTAATTTTACTTTGCGCAAAAAAAAATATCTTTTAATTGAATTGAACGCGTATAGGTGATTTGAAATATTGAATTTGTTCAGATATTTATGTGACTGACTGTACTTTCCTACTCTACAATTCGATTAAAAAAAAAACAGAAAATCAAATTGTAATGTAAATGTGAGACTTCTCAAAATTTCTTCAATTTTACTGGCTTCATTGTGTATACTATAATATCTCCCGCGTACCTGGCTGATCTTCGTTGAGATTGGCCGCCGTGGCGAAAATTGGCTAGGTTTTTTATTTTACTGAACCGATTTCGATGAATTTTTGTACAACATAGGATACTTTTTAAAATATTTGTCGCAAATCAAGTCATAAGCAAGCAAAATCACAATCAAGAGCTCCATGAGTATTAACAAAGTATAATTCATTAAATATATTTCATATTAATATGTTGAACGTACTCAAAAAGCAATTTGGTTCTACACATTATTATTGTGTCTATTTATAAATAAAGTTTTCCATGGGCTGATGGTCCAATGGTTACTCTTGCCCATGAATAGACGCCTTGTTGATGAAAATAATTTTCATATTTCGACCAAAATTTTGATTAATACTATATTTCTACAAAATAATCATAATATCAACAACCGTAATTATTGAACACACAATGAGCGTATACATATTTTTGGTTGTAAATGGCAGAATCAATCACTACGGTATTAAATGTAAAGGAAGGGTATGTTTTTTTTAAGCAGACACGGTATACCCCACTGCGCATGATGATAAGTGAAGTACGGTCCAGACAGTGACGAGATAAGGCCCAGTGGACACAATTACACAGGCCTGGTCTAAAACGAATAATAAATTGCCGATCCGATACACTTACGCGGGTCGCTACGGCGGGATTTACACCTGTTTTTATGGGATTGAATGACGAGACGAGCATGCCGTTCGCCTGATGGTCAGCGATACCACCACTCCTAAACAGTAGAAACACCATCCAGAACCTTTAGTTGCAAAGTACTGTGTGGCATTCCACTGCGCTCGTCATCCTGATACATAAAATGTTAAGTCTCATTATGTCCTGTTGTTACACTGGCTACAATGTCCTTCCAACCGAAACACAACAGTGCATGCACACTGCTGGTTGGTGGTAGAAATAGACATTGCGGTGGTACCCACCCAGACGGACCCTTACATATAAGAGACCTACCACTAGTAAACGGTGTTGTGTGCGGTCGTCGCTCTCCAGCTGGACACGAAGGTCCTACTACAAGCAAAATGTCTGTTGTATGTGTCATTCTATATCAGTACCACTATATTACAGTGCTGGGTTGAGTTACAGTTTGTGGGTAAAGTTTATGATCAAGCGAAAAATGTACTCGTCTCATCCGATTATATTAAAAACTGATGACTAACTTTTTGATCATCGTAAAAATTAACAAAAATTCACTTTGTAGACACTAGAAATATCTTTAAGAATTTATAAAATCTTTTATTTACCGTAAAATAAACCTATGTAGAAACTTAATAATGGACACATTGAAATGACATTGAAGTTGTCTCAGGCTACGAAACCTAAAACTTTAATTATCTACTTAATACGTTCGTTAATATATTTATAAAGTCATATTTAACATTACACACATAATTTATGGTAGTTTATACTCCAATTGATTAAATCCCATTTCAATGAATAAATATTTTCATTTCTATTAGAGTGAAATTATTTCAATTAAATGTTATAGCTTCCAGTTTAATATTAATTAGCTACGCTCCAGCTTTTTTGTGTAGTTTATATTTAATTCAAATGATAAACATTGCAACTGAAATAATCATGTAATTTAGATTAACCGTTAAAATTTTGGATTATCGAATTTCGTTTAGAATATAATCTTAATGCTTATACGAAACGGCTTCCCACGCGAGTGAAAAAGTTTTACGGCAATAAATATATACACTCACGCCTTTTATCCCCGAAGGGATAGGCAGAGGCGCAACTAGTGCACCCACTTTTCGCCATTATTCCGTCCCATGATATGATAGGGGCGAGCCTATCGACATATAGGGCACAAATTCCAGACTCCGAGCTGATACTGAATAGAAAAACTCAATATCACTTTGCCCGACCCGGGAATCGAACCCGAGACCTCAGCATTGCAGTCGTACCATAATACAACTACGCCACCGAGGCAGTAGTAGAGGAGGCCCGTGCCCAGCAGTGGGACGTATTTAATACAGGGCTAGTATTATTATTATTTATTATTTAAATATTTTGCAGAAATAAAATGCAGCACTTAGGAGTAATGTAGCTTCCTATTAGTGAAAGAATTTTCAAAATCGATTCAGTATTTCTAATGATTAGCTCCCACAAATCTATAAACTCACAAATTTTTCCTTTAATAATATTAGTATTTTACTCTTACTAATTACTGTTACCTTCACTGATATAAATGCGAAAGTTTATGAGAATGTTTTTATGTTTGGATGTTTGTTAGAAGTAAAGGCAGAAACTACTGAACGGATTTGCATGAAATTTGGCACACGGGTAGATGATGTCATGGATTAACTAACACATAGGCTACTTTTTGCCCCGGTAATTTGCTCCCATGGGGTTAAACCCTTTCAGTAATAAAGGAGGCCCGTGCTCAGCAGTGGGCAATATAAAATAATACAGGCCACAGGGCTGATTGCATTGCATTGCATGGGAAATGTTGGATATTTTTTATCTGATTATTTAAGTAAATGGCACTCCTGTCGTACTGTGTTTAATGGGTTTCTGTAAAGGGAAAGGCTCTTCACGCGGGCGAAGCCGCGAGCAACACCGTGAATTTAATAAATTATACTTTTTTAAGTCCCTCAGTCATGTACAGTCAGGAGCAAAAGTAGCTGAACAAATTCAAAATTTCAAATTGCCTACATACTTTTGTGCTCTTACTAATCTTTTTTTTCTGTTCACAAAAGTAAAATAAAAGAGATATACTTTAATTCAAACGAAGAAAAAATGTTTCAGTTTAACTTGACGCGTATATAGGCGATTTGAAATTTTGATTTTGTACAGATACTTATGCTGCTGACTGTACAGATCGCTAAGTTCGCCATAGGTTTTTGTGGGAGAGTAGATCAGTGGTAAAGCTCCGGGTTAACCCCGCGAAGATCTGGGATCGAATCTCGGCTCTCCTCAGTGAGGTAACTCAAGTTGCTCTCATTTCTTTTTTTATTTAGTATAAATTGTTTTACATTGTAAAACTTTTGATTTTCAATTTATGCCTATTATTGTTTGTCAGACTTCTGACAGCCAACGTTTTATATTTCATGGAACCGAATCCCTTTCGCGATTCGCTTCCTGGAAAACCGAAGCTGTAGATAGTATCTACCTACTATATTTTGATAATAAAAAAATAGGATTTGAGTAAGTTGCTTATTAAAGTATAATAATAAGATAGATAACATGGGGCTCTCGCATGACAATTTGAGGCCTCCAGGCCATTAGGTACCTAGCTGTGACGTCGCCTAGCTGTGCGAGCACTGTATTCCCATTTTAAATATGTCATCAGTAGCGCGCGGGCGCTTGTTATTGTTGGACGCGTACGCTCCTTATCGCTAGCAAACCGGTTATTGAGCCGTCGCCTCACACAATACCAGTGAGTTTAAAAACGTGTTTATGCGCGTATGAATAACGACGACCTATCCAAAGATGATGAATATAATATGCGACGACAGTTCACTATTCCGATGAACACAAATGGGAATAACAACTGCGATAGCCCGGTAGACATGGAGGGATATAGAGAAGAAGATATTAATGAAGAGGAGACTAGAAGAGCGATTAAGAGAATTCGAAGACTTGATCAGGAAGAAATCTGGACGACTGTGGGAAGAAAAGGAAAACGTCTTGCTCGTGCACTAAGTAAAGATGAATCTATAAGGGTTCCTGAGGATAAAACGGAAGTTTGCTTGACTTGTTCAGAAAAAATACCTAAACAATTTAGATTAGCTAAAACATTAAAAGCAGAAAATATACAAGATGTTATTAAGATAAAATATATAAACGTATATAAAGTTCTAATCCAGTTCAGTAATGAGGAAAGTGCCGATAAATTGATGAACTCTAAACTATTTAATGAAAACGGCTACAAATGCCAAAAAACTTTTGAAGTGAACCAGTCGTATGGGGTAATAAGGGACATTGATCTCGATCTTTCTGACGAGGAGATAATGGAAGGTCTTAGTTGCAACACGATGATTATTGGGGTTAAAAGACTCAAAAGAAGAAATGGCTCTGGTCGGTGGGAAAACAGCGAATCGGTAAAAATTTGCTTCAAAGGTGCTTCACTACCTACTTATGTGTACTTATTTGACACCAAAGTGAGCATTACACCATATGTTTATCCGGTAACGCAATGTTCCCATTGTTGGAGGTATGGACACACTGTCCGATTTTGCCCTGCTAATAAACCAATTTGTCCGAAGTGTGGAAAAAACCACCCTAACTGTGAAACCACGGACTTCGTGTGCAATAACTGTGGTGGGACACACATGGCTTTGGCTAAGATTTGTCCTATCTTCATTAAAGAAAGAAAGATCCGAGATCTGATGGCCGAGTTCAATTGTACCTATAAAAGAGCTCTTACCCTCTACGTACCTCCGTCTCGCCCTCCCTCACCAGCTTTAGGAGAAAATAGTTTTCCAACTTTACCTTCACGGAATGATCCTAGTCCACAGCAATCTAATCACTCAGAAGAAAATGGTAGAGCTCACATTCAGAATGAGACTTATGCTCATGTGACTCAGGAAAATCCCAAAAAACGGAACAAAGAAAAGACGAAAAAAAGGAATATCAGCGCTTTTTCAGACGACAACAATAATTTGGATGCTTGGGCAGAAGTCATGGAAAGCGATGAAGGTGAGAGTAAGACACAGAAAGATACAACAAAAAAGAAAGACACGATATCATGGTTAACACTACTGAAAAAACTTAAGGAAAAGATTTTCGAGGCAAATTTATCATTAGAAGAGAAGATTAAAAGTTGTTTACATATTATGTGGAGATTTGCAGTTACTTGGATTGTCCAACTATTTTCAGATTCGTCATGTTTACATCTATTGAACCAATATGGATTATAACAACCAACACATTACAGTAAACATACTTCAGTGGAATGCCCAAAGTCTGCGACCCAAAAAGTCTGAGTTCGAATTACTCTTAAATCAAGAAAAGATTCACATTGCGATCATAAGTGAAACTTGGTTTGAACCGGGTAGCAATATCCAGGTAAGTGGCTACAACATATTTAGAACCGATCGCCACGATGGATTTGGTGGTGTTGCAGTACTGACTCACTGGACAATCAAGGCACATAAACTTCACACAATATACACCAATCCGTATATTGAAACACTTCACCTCAAAATTGACAACTGTGAACATTTGGAAAATATCGTCGCCATTTATTGTCCCCCATCTGTTAATACTGCTCTCAGAGACTGGTACGCCTTATTTTCTCAAAGCAGACAGAAGACTCTCATCGCAGGAGATTACAACGGTCACCACTCCAACTGGTCGACTAAAACAGATTCAAGAGGCACTCAAATATTTGATGCTGCTATAGAGAATAATTTTATGTCATTGAACGACGGCAGTCCTACTCGAGTCAAACTTATAAATAACGTAATCCGTAAAACATCTCCTGATGTGTCTTTTGTCTCATCTGACATTGCAATTAAATTTAATTGGAAGGTAATGACTGAGAATCTAGGGAGTGACCACCTAATGATTAAAATCAGTACGGCTATTGTAAAATTCAACTGTCAACGAAAACGGAGAATATTTAAACAAGCAGACTGGTCGGGATACAAAGAAAATATAGAACAACGGCTGAAAAATTTTAATTTTTCGGAGGTTCATCAAACGGCGTATGATGAGTTTATTAATATAATAAATAGTGCCGCAGATAAATTCATTCCAACAAGCAATGTAAACATCAACCCACTGAACCCTAACAAATTTTCACCTAAATCTTATTGGAATCAAACCTTATCACACGCTGTTGCTGAAAGACGTTTGGCGCTCACAAAATTTCGAAGAAATCCTACTCCTGAAAATCTAAACTTATTACAAAGTAAGATCAGCTCTGCCCAATTAATGATACGTCGAGAGAAATTAAAATCATGGCAATCTTTCTGTGATAGTATTGATCATGTGACCTCTTCAACTGAGATGTGGCATCGTATGAAGTGGATGAAAGGTTATAGATCAACTAGACCCAGCATTGAACCACAAAGCCTAGAATCACTTTTGTGTAACCTAGCACCTGACTTTGTTAATTCTAACCAACCTAAATTTAATTCAGATAATCCTCAACTTGGTGCTCCGATTTTGATACAGGAATTAAAAAATTGTATTAAGCGATCAGACACTGCTCCCGGAATAGATAATATATCATATTCTATGATACGCCATTTGCCAGATTCTGGACAACATGTACTAACTTCTCTTTACAACAGATTTTTGGCGAATAGTTTTGTCCCCATACAATGGAAAACTATTCATATAATTCCTATACCGAAACCAAGAGCTGAAAATCGTGGGATCTCTGGCATTAGACCTATTGCTTTGTTATCGTGCCCTTGCAAAATATTTCACACAATCCTAACTCATAGAATTGAATGGTACCTCGAAAAAAATGACTGCTTCTCAAATGAAACAACCGGTTTTAGAAGATCTCATTCTTGTTTGGATAACCTCATGAGACTCGTTACTAGAATTCAGACAGGCTTTGCACAGGGACAATCTACATTAGGGTGCTTTATAGACATCGACAATGCCTATAACAATGTGAATGTTCCAAGCCTTCTCAATATCATGGATATACTTGGGTTGGGATCCAAACTGTGCAGTTATTTATGGTATTTTTTAAGTGAAAGGCATTTATCAATTCAAGCTGATAAAAAAACTATTAGTAGAACTACTAGTATAGGTATTGCACAGGGAGACCCCTTATCTCCCATATTATTCAATATTGCGACGATTAAGCTTTGTAAAAGTATTAAAAATGTTTTTATATCACAATACGCGGATGATTTCGTCATATATAGTACCACCAGGGAATTATCCCATGCAGTGGCCGATACACAGAGAGCACTTAATATATTTTGTTGTCTTTTAGAGGAAATTGGCCTTAAAATATCTTATAGTAAGTCTAAAACGTGTGTATTCAGCAGAGGCAAATCGGTCAACGATATCCGGATGAGATTGAGATACAACAATAGGCATATTCAGCAAGTAGATTCTGTGAAGTATTTAGGCATGTGGCTTGATAAAAATCTTAAATGGGGACAACATATTAACAAAATAAGAGATAATTCTTTAAAATTTTTAAATGTTTTCAAAGTTCTTGCTGGAACAAATTGGGGGATTCACCCAGTTCATCTCAGGCGACTTTATATATCAATTATTCGCAGTAGACTTGATTATTGTAGTTTCCTATACGATAACAGTATAACTAGTCATTTGAGCAAACTTGACAGAGTACAGAACCAAGCCATGCGTGTTATTGGAGGTTACATTAAAAGCACCCCAATACATGTCATGGAGAGCGAATTATGTCTTCCTCCTTTACATATTCGACGAACCTATTTAGCTGGCAAATTTCTGTTTAAATCTAAGTCCTTAAAAGATAATATAACTACCCATGTTATTGGTCAGCTAAGCAGAGTTAATAATGTATACTGGAGAAGGAAGAAAATGCCTCTAATGTTGACCATGCACGAGAAGTACAAAGATCATTATATATACACTGAAAAAAGATTAGGTATTTATTCATTGAATTCATGGTTAAGTAGCTTTGATTTGTCCAATGTTATTAAGGTTGATGTGAAAGGCATCACTGCTTCTAAAAAAACACTCCAAACGAATTTAATGAAAAACAACTGTATCAAAATGCTCAGTCAGGACTACGCATCATTTTATACTCTTTTTACTGATGGATCCAAGGATGATACTTTATGTGGTTCAGCATTTTTCGATCCCCAGGCAAATATACGTGTTAAGTTACAGATCAATGCCAATATCTCTATAATGCATACCGAATTAATAGCCATTTATGAGGCACTGGCCTACGCTTTTCTGGTAGATAAGGATAATGTTGTTATCCTGACTGATTCGAAAAGCGCACTATTACACTTGGCTCGGATAACCTCGAGTTTTCGAGGATATCCGATAGCCTACAACATCCTTGACTCCATTTGTAGACTTGAAAAAGCAAATAAAACGATTATCATGCAGTGGTTACCCTCTCACATTGGAATCGCGGGAAACGAGGAAGCGGATCAAGCTGCAAAACTGGCTATAAGTGAAGGTATCATATACACATGTTTACCATTACACAATGAGGTTTTAGGTATGATCAAGACGACATGTAGACAGATTTGGCAGGAATACTTTGATGAACGCTCGTTATCCAAAGGGATTTGGTACAAAACAATGCAATGTGAACTCCCTCGTTTCCCGTGGTTCGATAAGTCAAAGATGAGTAGAAAACAGACTGTCGCGCTACTCAGACTGCGTTCCGGGCACATACCTTCAAACAAATTTAAGTTTTTAATGAGACTGTCGAATACTCCAAATTGCACTGTTTGTAATATAGTTGAAGACGTTCAACATGTATTGATGGAGTGTTCCCGGAGCGCGGCCTGGCGACGTAACTTATTCTTAATTGATGGTAATAATAACACAGGGGTCTGTAACAGCTTATTGGCTTCACCAACATCTGATGATACCAAAAAATTACTTAACATATATATTTCCTTTATAGAGGATTCAGAGTAGCCATCATTGTATATCATAGTACCCAGTTAGTTGTCAATAATTGTTGTTATTGGTTGGTTATATTGTTATTTATGTTAAAATTAGATTAATAAGATTTTACGGGGGTGGCATAGTCACTGTTTGACTAAACTCCCAGGTTAAATAAAGAGAAAAAAAAAAAAAAAAAAAAAATATGTCATCAATGAAATATGAGTATGTAATCTTTACTAAGCCAGCGTGGTGGTGTAAGACCTGACCCGTCTCAGTAGTAGAGACCCATGTCCAGCTGTGGGACAGTATATAATACATGGCTGGTGTTATTATTACCAGAATATGAGGCTAATTGACAGATCCATGTAAATTTTAGGGGAAATGTTTACCTTCTTTTATATTTGTTTTACCATAACATTAAATCGATAATAATAAATAACTTAAAAAAATTTTAGAAAAAAATCGTAAAAATTTTCCTAGCTATTTCACATCAAACGATTGTTCGGACTTTCGTGACTAAAACCTTAACCGAATACTTGAAACTATAGATAGTGCTAGCAAAGAGATGATGAATACAAATTTGTATTTTCGAACATAAATTCTAAGATTATAATTAAATGAATATGGTAATTTTAGTCCATTAGTAAATTTAAAGGGAATTCAGAGCGTTCCAAAACAAAATGATTTTTTTTAATGTTTCTCGCATCTGAATGAGTACAAGCATACCGAATGTTTGTAATTATATTTTATTCTACAAACCAATGGGTAAACCACTTCAGAGAGTCGGGAGGTGCGTTCAAATATCTCTACTGTATCAATTATGCCAGAATTTAAAATCGTATCAGGGAATTTCATTATATTTCGTTGCATTAATTGTAGATTTTCATTTCATAAATATTCAATTACAAAAACAAAAAAAAATTGTATTACTACGTTTGAGTTTCTGTTTCATTAATTAATTATTGAAAAATACAGACTCTTTTCAGACAACACTCTGCTCAGATATTGGCTTAATATTATTTATGAAGTTTGGATATTGACGATAATGAATGGTGTTTTAATCGAAATTCGTCGTAAATGTTTATAACACTAATAAAACTCGAGACATTGTTTCATGTACTACGTCAGTCTCATGAAATTAGCCGTAAAAACAATATGATGAACATTAAAAACAGACATGGCATATGCGCAAGGGCAATACGTAACATCCTGTTAGCAAAACTGATTTGTTAATGTAAACTAATAACACCAGAAAACGAACGAAAATAGAGCCAGTACATTTTTATTTGAGAAGACAAGTGGCCGGCCGTTAGACCTGACGTAATTAATCTCCACAAAAAAAAAGATATCTTGGCACGTACCAACAGGAAGATATTCAATGAGATTCCACAAACGTTTTATAAACAGCTGGATGTTTACTAATGCGTCGCTCAGGCAACTTGTCTTGCACCAAATAAATTACATAATACGGCGTCCACAAATTCTATGACAAGTAAAACGCTTATCATTCAATACACTTTTAATGGCTTATAATTTTCAGTCTCGTACGCGCGCCGCTCACACTCGTACAAATTCGAAATAGAATTCGCAAACATTCGATATGTGGATATTTTTAGTATCGAAAACCCGGTTTTTGTTCGCCTGACTTGGGGTATTGTAATGTGCACTGGCTGTATGTTGAACGGTAGAGCTAAAAATAATCGCACATTCGATATCCGAACGCACATTACTGGTAAACCATTCTAAAATTTAATTTCGAAAATGGAACGAGTTGACATAAATACCGTAAACAAAACACTGGTTGAACAAAAAAAAAAAGCGTCGCACAGCAATGAGTAGTATAGAAGTGGAATTCGCTTAGGTAAAGTTCACAAAGAGTTACTAGTTTAAAATATTGACTAACCTGGAGCGTGTATAGGCGTCGAGAAAGCAAATTGGACTGGGCAGTCGGGTGGCGGCGGTTCGGCGCGAGAGCAGCGTGGGCGAGACTATGTTTAAACGTGAGCCACACCGAAATATACTGACTTTTGTTCCGAATGATTTCCTTGTAGGAAAATGAAGTACCGTATTTACAGGAACTTGCGCTGCTTGTCGGTCACCCCGAATTTCAAAGATTTCAGTTGCAAAATAAATATTTACTATTTACTAGAAATAAAAAAATGGTACTATGAACTATACTTTATAAAACAATCTCCTATCTATAAAAGTAAGTGCAGTGAATATGCTTCAATGACATGAAAGCTCTTTATGTTGCACTAGTTTTCTATATTCGTTTGGTTACGATACTTTTCTGTCTCAATTTCATGATGTTATTTTTTATTTATGAACAAAATATAATTTGAGTGAATTGTTAAATTTCGACTAAGAGGAAGTCCTTAAAAAATATGATGAATCTAGAATAACAAATTAAATGTTTACCACATAATTTATTTCAGACATCACATTTAATATGTATATTGAGTCATCGTTAATAAATTGTCAACTTCTTAATTAAAATGGTTATCAAATGTTATTTATATGATATTACTCTACGATACGAGACGTAATCACACATTACGGAGTCATTTTATAAATCTTTAATTCTATTTTGGTGCCGAGTTTCATCAGAATCTGTTTAGTTTGGGCAGAAACGAACGAGTCGTTATTTACCAGTATTTTTCATTATTTTGAATAAAGAATTTATAAAATGAAATGAATCCAAACAAGCAGCATCTGATTACCCGATTATTTTTAAATTGAGAATATAAAATATTTAGGTATGTTCTTCATTTAAAAGTATTTTGGAACTAACTTCTTTTGTAAAATATTTTCATCGAATTGTATTTTATACTAGCTTTTGCCCACGGCTTCGCCCGCGTTAATAAGTTTTTCTGGGCTAAAAGTACAGACATAAAAACCTTCCCGTTGAATCACTCTATCCAACACATTTATTTCGATAAAGATTAATATTATGACGTTGATACAACTCTTAACAAATAATGCATTAATTTCGACCAAATTTGATTACCATAAAAACGGTTCTGGAGAGTTTATTTTAAAAAATAGACATATACTGTCGCGGACTTTTTTTTAGATCATTTCAAGAGGAATAATTCTTTCATACATATATTTTTGGTATCTTGAACCGTTTTCGCAGCGCACGCAATGGAAGTCCTCAAGGATGAATAATTTTCCCCGCATTTTTCACATTTTCCATTATTTCTTCGCTCCTAATAGTTGCATCGTGATGTTATATAGCCTATAGCCTTCCTCGATAAATGGTCTATTCAACACAAAAAGAATTTTTCAATTCGCACCAGTAGTTCCTGAGATTAGCGCGTTCAAACAAACAAACAAACAAACAAACAAACAAACAAACAAACAAACAAACTCTTCAGCTTTATAATATTAGTATAGATTTATAATGTTTATTATAACTATTGTTTGTTGGTTATTTTTCATATTACGCCGGTTGCTAAATTATCTTTTATTATATTGCACTGTTATTCTTCGTTCCGATACAATTGGTTTTTTCATTCATGTAATGTAACAATATTTTCTTCGTAGCATCCGTCAGCTGTAATTTAAATAAATGTATAAATACCATTAGAATAATAAATAATAATACCAGCCTTGTATTATATACTGTCACACTGCTGGGCACGGGCCTCCTCTACTACTGAGAGGGTTTAGGCCTTAGTCCACCACGCTGGCCTAGTGTGGGTTGGTAGACTTCACATACCTTCGAAATTGTTAGAAAGAACTTCTTAGGTATGCAGGTTTCCTCACGATGTTTTTCGTCACCGTTAAAGCGAACTATAATTGATAAACAATACGCACGTAACATTGAAAAGTCAGAGGTGTGCGCCTTGGGTTTTGAACCTTCGGACATTGTCTTGGCAGACCGTTCCATTCCCAACACGGCTTCCACTTGATGATTTTCGGCACAATGTTAGCAGAGGCAAAGACGAGTAAGTGGTTTCATTTAGTAACGCAATGTCAAAATTACCCTGTATAGAGTTTCATCTGCATTACCCGTAGTAATCGTTTTGGAAGTTTTCTTACTATGCAAGATATCTTAACAAATATTAACGGCCAGTTTAACATATTTCAAGAAAATTTTATTTGGCAGTATTAAATAACTTATGCAGAAGCTACCTACCTATTTTATTAGCAATTAGCATAGATTGTGACTTTTGTATTTAGTCGCCTTATACATATATATATTACAAGTAGCATTTATGGGCGGTGAATTCGACCCTAAGGAAAATATAGGGAGTAGTCGCGTCGGTGGGCAAGTCCGACTTACACTTTACCTGTTTTTACCAAGCACACAGCATTCAGCGTGTATATTAAAGCAAGGTCGCAGTTTACAACAGTTATTCCATTGTGAGTAGTGGGAGGAAATCTGGTATGCCGTTAAAGATGGAAATAGCTCTTTATATTGATGGCAGTAGCTCACTACTATGTCATTAGTCTTAGATCTAAATATATCAAATAACAGCTTTTGCTCGTGACTCCACCTTCGTGGAAACGATTTTCCGGGATAAATTCTCATTTTAATTTTTCGCGGGATAAAAATCTATTGTCCTTACCAGGATCCCAAAATATCCCCATTACGAATTTCACCGAAATCAATACAGTAGTTCCAGAGATTACTTTAAACAAACTAACAAACTTTACCTCTTCATATCAGTGTAGAACATCAGAACACCTAATTTACATTGTAGGTTTCTTGGCAGATTTTAACATTAGATATATAGGAAATATTATTACGTAGTGAATTAGTGATGGGTACAGGTGTTTGAAACAGTTGGGTAATGTTATATCCAACCACGGATGTGTGACTAAGTGTTCGAATACAATGTTTGTTAACGAGACATTTTATGTGAAAGACTAAAATTTTAGCGATCTTATGTAGAGCAAATGTTTGACTAAAATTTTAAAATTTTGGAAGACTATTATTTGACAGAGAACTGACGATAGAGCATTTACACTTTTATGATTAATTGGAAATTGCTGGAAATTGATTTGCACGGAGTCTGTTTTTGTAATGACGATGGATTTTTACCCAATCATGAAACGGAAATAAGTTCAAAGGAGTATGGGTGCAAAAATATACTTTCCTGCACAAATAATAATATGCACTTAGATATTTATTTTAATTTTGTACTAGAGTAATTTTAAAAATTATCGGAAGTATATATAGAATTTAAACAAGTATACGTAGTTATGTATTGGCCAAATGAATTTTGAACGCATTCTCTACTAGTCAAATCAGTACATATTAACTTATTGGTATGTTTTTAGAAAAAATATAACATTGCACTAGTCATGATGTAAAAACCACACCAACACGATGTTTTTATTTTAGGAACACCATTCACTTTTAATTTCATATACCTATTATTGTTATACGAATTCTGTTCTCGTAAATGTCTATCGAATGATGTGGTATCCTATTTTAAATCGTTATAAAAAATAATAATATCAGCTATTATTACACAATTATTATATTGATAAAGGCTGCAGAGACTACCGAATACACGCCTATTTTAACAGGTCTATCTGGATATATTTAGTGGGAGTTTTAGTGTTTGTTATGAAAGACTATGGACTATGACTATGGACCAAGTTGGAAGACAAAGGTGTGCCAAAGGATGTACTGAACATCTTGCGCTATTGGTATGTAAACCAAACAAACAACGTAAGATGGGCAGGAACTCTCTCAGGGACATATGCGTTGGAGTGCGGGGTGAGACAGGGGGACTTCGCCTCGTCTTTTCAACCTATATGTTGACGATCTCGTGGCTGGGCTCAGCAGCGTGCGTGTCGGATGGCACGGTGGCATCAGGGTAAATAGTATTACTTATGCAGATGACATGGTGTTATTGGCCCCGACTGCGGGGGCGATAAGGGAAATGCTGAAGATCTGCGAAAGTTATGCAGTAGAAAATGGGCTATCGCATAATGTAAAAAAAATGGGAATACATTGTCTTTGGGGGCGCAAAGAAGTTACCTGATTATGTACACAATACCACCTTAAATTGATTGAACATTAAAAAAGTAAACAGTTTTAAATATCTTGGGCACTGCCTAACTGACAACCTTAGGGACAGTATGAATATAGAGAGAGAACGTAGAGCACTAGCAATTAGAGGCAACATGTTGGTACGTAGATTCTCTCGCTGTAGGTAGTAAGCAAGTAAAAATAATCCTTTTTAAATCTTTCTGTCAGAACTTCTAGACGGGAATCTTTGGACTAATTACACCAAAAGGTCGCCAGATGCCCTACGCATCCAATACAATAGCGTATTGCGAATTATGTTGGGACTTCCAAGTTTCTGTAGTGCCTCTGAAATGTTTGTGCATAATAGGATTGATGGATTTCAGGCCATTATGCGCAAAAAATCTGTGTCTTTGCTGCGCCGAGTGGGGGACAGTGACAATAGCGTTCTCCAGGCAGTAGCGGATTCTATCATGAAGCGTCTTTTGGAGAGGGTGATTAACTAAACGAGGCCATTGTTTGGTTGTTTACTTTCACACTTGTTTTTTTTTAGCATAAATCAACACCTAAAAATGTTAATAACTAATTTAGTAATATAACTTGAGTCACCAAAGTTCCCTCTACTATTATTTCGACTACAAAATTATAAAACTCCAATTGTGAAATTTGTCAAAAAATCGGATGAAAACGTTAAAAAAGAGATCACAAAGTATGTTAGTAGCTAGTCATTTATATCATATTTCGAAAAAAAAATTCCCAAATGCTTTAACATCAAAGAATTTTTGTAAACCAGTTTCGCTATCGGTTCGACCATAACCTCCGTTAATTTACTGTTCGCCGTGCGAAGCGAACTCTTTCCCTGGAGGCATGTTTTCAATTAATGTTTCAAGTTTGGGGAGACGCGCTTTATTTAAAACACCTGCGGGAGTTGATCATTTTAGTTCTGGAATGCTATTTTATGCATAGTATTGCTTCGTTACTAGCAAATGTTACACTTGTGTATTAAAAAGATTGTTCACTTCCCGATAGGTAATGGCTTGGCTGTGCCTCTTCTGCTTAAGTACGTGGGCGGCGGATACCGCTAACCATGTGGACAGCTTGCTTGTTTGCCTACAAAACCTATAAACAAAACTTGTGTGTACAGACTTGTATTTCCTGAACCAGAACAAACGAATTGGTTTTGTATGGAAATTATTTAGGTGAGGAAGTTTTTCACTGATTGTAAGTTTTTCCCTTTGGGAGCTAAAGGCCATTTTTAAACCCAAGAACGGACTTATAGATATAGACCAGGAAGCAGAAGGTATGAAGATGAGTACAATATACCCTATAGATATGAATTGATCATAGCATCAAGCGTTCAAACAGTCATGCTCTTTTTCGAACTGACTTTCACACACATACATACTCTCACGCCTGTTATCCCCGAAGTAGTAGGCAGAGGCGCAACTAGTGCACCCACTTTTCGCCATCATTCTGTCCCATGATGTGATAGAGGGCGAGCCTATCGCCATATCGGGCATATATTCCAGACTCCGGGCTGATACTGAATATAAAAACTCAATAGGTATCACTTTGCCCTTTGTAATACAACTACGCCACTGAGGCAGTCCTTGAACTGACTTTCCCTCGCATTTTAGCAAGTCGACGGCTAATTTGCAATTAAAATTGATCCAGTCAGCGATATACGCGCTAACTGATTCTGATACATTCGCGACCGCCAAATAATTTGCATTTATGTGGTTCACCAGTTTGTTCGATTGTTAATATTGTTCAGACTGTTCAGTGATGCACCATTTTGTGATGGATAGGCCAATGGTAGTCAAATTTCAGGGGCTGTAAAATTCCCAAAACTCCCGGGAACCCTTGAAAAAATGATGGTTAAACAAAACAGTATAAGGGGCTAATGACTTATCTTGGTTATGGTTAAGTCTATCGAAAGGATACGTCATTCCCATTCATTATTTTCGATTATATTGCCATTAACGTTTGTAGAAAATCATCTTCACTACAGCTGCAGGTGTTCATTAATTGTTGTTCCATCGTGATGTCCTAAAATTATTAAACTTCAATATAAAACCACTGTATCTCGTTTTTAATTTATGTCGCGAAGGTGAGTGGTAGTGTCGGACGGGGACGTCCTAGACGTAGCTTCATGGACCAAATTGACGACCTCTTGAGAAAGGGTCTAATAAAGAGTTCTCATAACCGACGAGCATGTATGAAGAGACTGATAACTATGGAAGAGGCGAAAGAGGTATGCTTGGATCGTAGCACTTGGCACTCCATAGTCTCTGCCTACCACAATGGGAGAAAGGCGTGAGTTTATGCATGTATCTCGTTTTTATTCATGGGTAAATTTCTATTTTCTATTTGTCTACCATTGGAAATGATACAATATTATATTATTGACGGTTAAACGTCATACCCACTGTATACGCCATTTTGAGAAACCCTGCTATAGAGCAAAGGGTGCCTGCGGTTTACGGGCAGGGAGCGAAGTAGCGTTTGTGACTGTCAAAGGCGGCTTCCTCGCATCGCGCTGTGCGCCATCCCCTGTCTCCTTAATATAAATACATTTATACGATACTACTCCTTTGACGTGGGTACATAGGTACCGTCAGCCTCAAATGAATGGACGTCGATAGGAAGACATTCCATATTAATTATTTTGTAATGCATACATTTGTTTTTATGCCCGTATAAATGCATATAAGGCTGATTGTACATTATTATTTCAATTATGGTTTGTATGATGTGGTTATGATCTAGTGTCATTGTAAATTAATTTTTAGATTTTTTTTTAACTATAGAAACGATTTATAGAATTCTGCGACATGTGTTTATGTTCATATTATGTTCTTTTCTTCCATATTCGTGTATCTCTACCCATACGCAAAAATTTCAAGCAACACGGACATGATTTGGCAGGCTCTTTGACTAGCCTCAGAGCAAGTTAGGTAAAAATATCCTACTAATATTATAAAGGCGAAAGTTTGTAAGAATGTATGGATGTATGGATGTATGGATGTTTGTTCCTCTTTCACGCAAAAACTACTGAATGGATTTCGATGAAATTTGGCACACGGGTAGATCATGTCTTTGATTAACACATAGGCTACATTTTATCCCGGAAAAACTCATTCACGCGGGCGGTGCCGCGGGCAAAAGCTAGTTACTAAATAAATTAATAGAACAACAAATAAGACGATATACATTCAGAACCCGAAAAGATCGTGCTATACGAATCAAATGTGAATAGGAACGTCAATGACGTTTATTTGTTGAATCTCACTTGTAAATTACAAAATTACCATTTTGTTTATTGCATGGAATTTCGAGACGAGAATGCCATTCACCTGATTGTAAACGATACGACCACCCATAAACAGTAGCAACACCATCCAGGACCTTGAGTTACAAAGTACTGTGTGACAATTCACTGCGCTCGTCATCCTGAGACATAAGATGTTAAGTCTCATTATGTCCAGTAGTTACACTGGCTACAATGTCCTTCAAACGGAAACACAACAGTCCATGCACAATGCTGCTTGGCGGTAGAAATAGACATTGCGGTGGTACCCACCCAGACGGACTCTTACATATGAGAGACCTACCGCCAGAACCTTAGTGGCTTATCAATAACGGTTTATTTTATTTTGTTTAATTTACTCTTACATTAAATTCAAATAAAAACGTTATTGCTAAATTAGCTTAATAGTTAATAATTTAAATTAGCTTGTACCACGCTTTTCCATTCGATCTCCAAACCAAAATTGATGGATTTCATATTTGACAATGAAATACTGAATTAGCAGTCACTGGCAGCCGATACCTGAACGTGCCGAGTCTGGACATCGATACCCGATACGCGCCCGATGATTGATCATTGAAAGCCCTTCAAGCCGTCTGGTTGATGCATACATCGCTGCAGTCTGTTATTATCATATGCAATCCTAGTACTAGGAACAAATAAATAATAAAGAAGAAATAAAGGTATAATATACAATGTTTATGCCTTTGGCGCCCGTGACATCATAAAACGGCCCAACGGAAGATCAGCGCTGGTTTTTTACCAGCTTATGGTGAGTTGGGGTCGTTTTTGTAACGAGCAAATTTTAATATAAGTATGTGATTAACTTGTAATATTACTGGTTATAAATAAATATTTTTCTTTCTTTCTTCTTTCTCTCTAAATACTGATGAGAAAGGATATGTCCAAAAACGGGCTTAAAATATTAACCAAGATACTTTATAGGTATATTTGAATAGTACTCCCAAAAACTAGGACTTAGCAATAAATCGTATAAGTATAAAGTCTATTTTGAGATCTATGTAATTTTATTTGCTTAAAAAACTACGCTTATATTGAACGTTTTTAAAAAAGTTTGTAGTAAATGGAGGTGTCTAATTGTAAATAATTGTTTTTTTTAATAGATCCAATATCCATATTTTTGGCCCTTTAATATCATTAAAGTTTGAACCTGGTTAGATTTTGAGGCCCAACACTCATAAAAAAGCGGACACATACTTTGTTGTAAATAAAACATTCTAAAACAATGAGCAATCATTGTTGCCACCGATGATCAACATCCATAATACCGGTCATGACTTATAGACCAACAGTAGTTACTAAACCAATAAGAAAAGCAATGAAAACAATCTTTATTATACCACAAGGGAAAATAGCACTAGATTTTTTTTGTAATTGTAGGCTAAGAAATATTTGGTTAGTACATGAATGGAAAGCTCTATCCAATCATGTAACTTATAAAAGTATCTCGCTTTGTCACAATTCCTGTAAGAAGCATAAACGAGCAGTCCTTCCGTCTGCGACACAAAATACCATTCGACCTAATCATTAACTCGAATACTATTCAAATATGAAATGCGTCGTTCCCAAACGCAAATTAATTTGGCATTGCTGTGGCGCGTGTGGCATACAAAATTCAATTCAGTCGTCTAGCTTTTACGTGGTGTTTTGAAACTGGCAAATCACATGGCAAACTTCATTAACTCATACACAATAAATGTTCCCTCATACTTGTATATTTTCCAGTCCATAAATTTTTATTTGTTATACAAAATCAAATGCCCATTGGAGTTGCATTTCCTACAAAATTGATCTTATTACTCCAACCCCGATGGTCCTATAGCGTCTTTTGATCGTTATAAGAAACAGGATCGATTAGCATGAAAAAAGTTTTAGTGTAAATTGTCCATTTTATTGTCGACAGTACGTTTTCATAATCTGCAGATGCATATTTCTTAAAATAGTGGATAGTTCACTAAGACAATTTTCTTGTAAATTATTTATATTCATCGGCTAAGGTAGCGGCCATTAACTCTTCAAGCCCCGCTTATATGCTTATATATATAGATGTATGAGAAAACCCTATACCTATAAATAAATAAATAAATAAAATATATGGACACCGGTGTCCGTCGCGGGGCTTGAGGAGTCAATACCCATCTTAAAAAATTATCCTGTATTTGAAGGACTTTTTTGATGACTGAGAAATGAGTACAAAACTTTATTTAAATACTAGATTTTGCCCGCGGCTCCGCCCGCGTTAAAAAGTTTTTCCGGGATAAAAGTCCCGCTTTATGTTTTCCCGGGATAAAAAGTAGCCTATGTGTTAATCCAAGACATGATCTATCCGTGTGCCAAATTTCATCGAAATCCGTTCAGTAGTTTTTGCGTGAAAGAGGAACAAACATCCATACATCCAAACATCCATACATTCTTACAAACTTTCGCCTTTATAATATTAGTAGGATAACATCTAAAATCACAGTAACGGATAGAATGTCGTCCACTCATTTCAGTCAATCGTTTTCACTATTTCTCGAGTGAAATATAGCACTTTACAGCGCAGAAGATACATAAGTACCTACTTCCGCAAGAAGGTTCCTTCACAGCCAATTGTTATCTTTTACAGTATACATCGATACATTTTTGTTATCAAATGAATACAATGGTATCGCTTATTATGGTATCTAATAAAAAAAGGTTCTGTTGTGTATTGAAAATTGCCAAAAAGAAAATTCAGAATATTTTTTGAGAGGTTGAAAGGGTATTAAAGAAATTGGTTAGTTGTAATGAGTGTATTATAGTTATAGTTTTTACGAAACAAGATGTAATTGTAAGTATGGGCGATCTTAAGGCTTTAGGCTATTTAGGTAGTGTCTGCCAATCTTTGGGTGATGCAAATATCTATGAATACACGTTAACTCATACATCAGTTAGTGGAGAAAGACAAAATTAAAGGAAATAATAATAAAAATGGGTACAGTTTTTCCATATTTTCACCAATAAATATAGTTTAACATGAGAACTCTATTACTTTTTTCTGTTTGTGTACTCATAAAATTAAAAAGCTTTTTATGCTAACCCACTCGCTACTTCCTCTTTTTGTCGAATGCGCCAAAAGTGGCAAATAGCTACCACAATTTTTCACAACTTTAGGTTAGGTAGAGACGTATGATTCAGATCATAAAACTCATTATCCAAATAACTTAGTATTTTGAAGACCTCGCAAGACTAACAGAAACGTAAAATCCATTTTCCCTTACATTCAAAGTAATGCTAGCAATTGGCTATAATGTTCGTAGAGAAAATAGGCTAGAGCCCCAAAGGAGCGACGGGCCCACCTCAAAACTTTGTTGGAAAACAGTAAATTATTCCGCTGCCTGCGAGACCCTGGGGACTCGAAGAATAACAGAAGAAGGTAGCATAAGCAAGTAGGTGATCGATTGATTTATGTTCATACATTCGTGTTTCACTTGCATAGATGCATCAATCCAATTGCGTTACTATAATGTTCGAATTATATAGGGTTGTAACTTGGATGGGGTTTGAACCTCCTCGACGGACGTCTAGTCGGATTATTATTAGCTGTGTAGGAGTTTCGTGTTAGGGTTTATTTAAGCCGATATTTGGGATTAAGCTGCTAGTCTACCATGAAACGTCCATCCGAAATTGCGGACCCGAACGAAATTCATACGGTACAAGTTGGTTACGTCAGATGCTTTTCTTTCGTTCGGGTTCATAGCGTTTGTTTCGTGAACGAACCAAAGATGTTAAGTGCGTTTTCGCATACTGCGCTGTGATAAATGCAGATATATAAACCAGCTCATTGTTAAGTTCATTCTTTGTTCTTTAAGCCTATAGTAAAACGTGTACTACTAAAATAAGTCAAATTATAATGTCAAATATTTATGTCATTGTCACAATGTTATGTCATTTTTTTGCAAAATACAATTACTGTTATTATACGTTTATCTACAAATTGTTTAATTATAATTACTTTGTATCATTCTATATCCACGCAGAGACATTTTTTTAGGAAAAAGAACATGGTTGCTTCTCATGGTAAGTATTTTTTATTGAATATTGTTTAATTACTTTTAAGTATAGTATAAGTATTATTTTGTAGACTCAATGAAGAACTTATCGTTTATGAAGTGTATTATTTGGTAATTTAATACGTACGTATTCACACTAACGCCTTTTATCCCCGAAGGGGTAGGTAGAGGCGCAACTAGTGCACCCACTTTTCGCCGTGCGTATTCCGTCCCATGGTGTGATAGGGGGCGAGCCTATTACTATAATGTTAGGTATTTTTGAGCATATAGTATTAGCGATTAATTATATTTATAGAATCACTCTCAATCCTCATTGTTACTAATATCAACTTATTATATTGTTAACTATGTAGACTTTTTCATAAAGTTCGATTATTATATTTACAGCTAATTAGTGGCAGCATATCCACAGAAATAACTATGATGGAGGGACTTGCATGTTTGGTGTAAGCAAGACGTAGATCAACGTTTGTTCCTCATAAAGAGAGAAAAGGTGGTTGCAGAAATATAATACGACAAAGACCAAGAGAATAGTTTAAATTTTTATACATAATATGTTTTACACATTTATTGACGTAGCTCTTATAACTTAATATTATAATAAAAAAAATATTTCAACATCTTTTACTCCACAATATTCTTCTAGTCTAGATTTTTTTATGACATTAAATGACGAGACAGCCTGCCGTTAGCCTGATCGTACCTAAGTGCTACTACCACCCATAAACAGTAGCAGCACCATCCAGCACCTTGAGTTACAGAGTACTGTGTGGCATTCCACTGCGCTCGTCATCCTGAGGCATAAGATGTTAAGTCTTATTATGTCCATTAGTTACACTGGCAATATCCTTCAAACCGAAACACAACAGTGCATGCACCCAGTGAAATAACCCAGATGGACATGTAAGAACATATGAGAGATTTACCACTAGATTTCCAACAAAAATAAATCTATAGAAGCACCAAAAGTATCGAGTTTATTTATGCAATAAAATGATGCCTGCCTCCGTAGCGTTGTTGTATGGCGTGTGCGGCATGACTATCGATATAAGGGACTTGCCTCACGGCCGCGCCGCGCCAGCGAGGAAGCGACGTACTATTATTTACCTCAAAACACTTAAAATAAATGTAGATTTCATTTTTTTCTTGTTTTCCTTTTCTTTTCCTTATTTTATAAGTAAAATAAAGATACATAGACCAACTCAACGTTGGTATATGTGTGTTTGTAAAATGATAATGGATGGGTTTCTGGGTAAACGTATCGCATACCATCTGGCAAGCGGTTTGCTCTTGTCCGAAGATATTTTATTTTAATCAAAAATTCGCAGGCACCCAGTCAATACGCACTAAAAAGATTTCGGTTATCTCATATACGTAGTCCCAACAATTTTAAGTGTTGAATGTATGAAAACTTCCATCCGAAATTACGGGCCGACCGATACGCGTCCGAAATACGAAATGAATAGCTACCATGAAATTACTTCAGATTTATTTCTTTCGTTCGGGTACCATAGAGTTTGTTTCGTGAATGAACCAAAGATGACAAGTGTGTTTTCTTACAATACCGCTGGATTAATAAATGAAGTGGTATAAACCAACATGTTATAAATGACTTTTTTTGTAGTTTTAGACTATAGTGAATCGTATACTATGACAATAAGTCGAATAAAAATGTCAAGTATATAAATACTTGACATTGTCATAAGACAATGTCGCAATGTAACGTCAATTTTAGACAAATATTAAGGCTGCGGTTAGACAGTCGCATCGGCAATGCGGGACCCGGGACGCGAAGCCAGAGATTATGTCGCCTTGCACTCTTACGGGACCAATGCACGGTAACCGCGTCCACTGAAGCAGCATGCATGCATCTATACTTTGTAAAATATAGATTAAACCAAATGACAGTTGTCATTGAAATCACGCCTATAAATGAGGGTCTTGCGACGCACTGTAGTCGTGTTGCTCTGTACGACTAAATTCGCATTGTAGACTAACCCGTTCCGTAACCCGCGTCCCGCGAGGCCAGCACGTCGGTGTGGCCGCAGCTTAATTACATATTAATTTTCTACAAAGTCGTTTTATTGCTAAGTAGAATAAAATTTTATTAGCAAGTTTTATGATTTATCAATCTTTATTCTATATATTTATTTATCCTTATTATAATATCGTATATAATATTGTATATTTATTAATTTAATACTTATAGGTATTTCTTATTGAATACATTAATAATAATTACTAGCAATTTATCTTGTGAATTGTCATTGTTAGTAATATCAACATATTTTATTGTTCACCGAGTAGCAATTATACGAATATTGAATACGGTAATTTAAAATACAGCTTTTCAAGGGCAGCGCGTGGTCGACGTGGTCTACTATGACGAAAGGACTTGCATGTTTGGCGTGAACAAGACGTCCGATAGCGTATATCCATAGTTCCTTAGAGGAAAGGAGTGGCCGCTGAAGCTCAACGTGATTACAAATTAACACGTATAAGAGAAGGTGTACCATGATTTAGCAAAGCAAAAAATAAAATTAAGAGCATTGCAAGAATAGCTGTTTGTACTTGTAGGAAGATATCGGCTATAAATTGCTGCTCCTCTTGTAACTCATCGTGTGTTAATTATATATTATAATAAAAAATGTATTTCAATATCTCCTTTATTTAATTTAAGTTTTACTTCAGTCTTTAGTGACTTCCTCGGTGGTGTAGTAGTATTGCATGCGCGGTGCGAATACCATTCTGAGGTCGCGGCAGGAATTCCGGGTCGGGCAAAGTGATATTGGGTATTCTGCTAGTTATGAGTTCAATGTTGGCTTCTCATAAAATCTCACTCATCATGAGTACGAAATGCAAGAACAACGGGTCACGTCTCGTTTCTTTTTGGTCAGATAGTAATACCCTGTCGTTACAGCCTATTCAAACCGTATGTAATAAAATACGCGGGCGTTTATGTATCCAGTCCAGCTTTACGGAGAGACCACCACAGAATTTTCTACTGATATCTTGAGAAATTGTTGAGAAATTGTGTTAGCGTTTGTAGTGTTTTACCCTTACGTGATATATAATTATAAAGAAATGCGATAATACTGTGCTGCGATGATTGACTGCCTCGGTGGCGTAGTTGATTTACGCTACGATTAAAATGCTGAGGTCTTGGGTTCGATCCCCGGGTCGGGCAAAGTGATACTGAGTTTTTCTATTCAGTGTCAGCCCGGAGTCTGGAATTTGTGCCCGATATGGCGATAGGCTCGCCTCCTATCACATCATGGGACGGAATAAAGGCGAAAAGTGGGTGCACTGGTTGCGCCTCTGCCTACCCCTTCGGGGATAACCGGCGTGAGTGTCTGTGTGTGTGCGATAATAACGACCTAGATAATAAATAACTTTTTTTTTATACAAATGATGCGCTAGAAGATGCTCCTAGAATCAAGATGAATATTGAATAAGTATAATATTGTTGTCTGTGTTAGTTATGTAGGTACGCAACGTATGTTATAATTAGCGAAAAGTCATCCGATGCGACCATAAAAACACTTTTAACTATGATAATTTACATTTCCGAAAGTAAAAAGTTACCTTTTGAGTTTCGCGTCATTTGCGGCGAAAATCCGAAAGAAGTGTTGTCAAAATGCCGATATTTCGTTCGGACGGACCACTTCATGGTACCGTTTAGCACGAAGAAAACGTCAATTACGCGTTTTCGGAATGAACGTATATCATAATGCGAGTGAATTCATTCATTCAATCCGAAACTTTATAATTAAGTAGCATAGTAATGTGTATTATTATTTCTTATTTGGTTTATTAACATTTGTGGTTGTAATATATCAACATAATTGCGATAAAGTAATTTTAATGACCTTTTAACCTCTTGCGTACAGAGCGCTGGCCACACTGGCGCAAGCGCAATTTTTCGCGTGTCTGTCAACACGCGAAAATCGACCTACACGCACACACATAAGGCGCGTCAACACGCACACATATCGAGTTTGACAGCTGTCAGACCGGCCCGATTGGGCCGGTCGGGGCTCGAGAGGTTAAGCATAAAAAAAGTATCGATATTTCGTTCGTACGAAACACTTCATGGTAGCCTCTAAATGTCACTTGCCCGTTTGCGGGACCGATTTCGGATAATACGTGTTTCATGGTAGGAATTGAACGAAATTTCGATCCGAAATTTCGTGAAGTCGTTTCATGGTAGACCTGCTGGTTTCACAAAACACGTGCGTAGGGATTTCAATCATACCGTGAATCTATGGTGTATATCGATATTAAGTTTTAACCATAGATTATAGAAGGTTTTAAACATGTCTTAATTTAGAGAATTGAGCCACTGCTCTAAGTGTTTTAATCAAGAAGATTATAATATATCTTTAATTCAGTTTTTAGTTTTATCTTTGTAATGTCATACAGTTTTTGTAATAAATACCTCCTTTCACAGTCACAGATAGAGGTGCCACCTATTTTTAAAAACATAAAGTTCAGTGGACATTTAAAAGTAGTAAACAACGTGCACGGTGTGAAAATAAAGTGCGATTTTCTTACTTATTATTTGCTTCAAAACGTATTTTATAACATCAAGCAACTTTGAACAAATAAATTAATCACTGCTAAACAGCTACACAGCACCTTTATTTACTATTACTGACATTATTAATACGAAAGTTTGGGAAAATGTCTATATGTCTGTTAAGAGTAAACGCAGAAACAACTAAACGGATTTGAATGAAGTTTGGCACGCGGTAGGTCATGAATTAACACATAGGCTACACATATAAAGGTGTTATTTTTAATAAAATCCAATTTCCTTTATTTCTGCAAACATTGTTCAACTGGTAGGCCTGTTCCTAATACAAGTGCACAATCTGTGGCGTAATTATTTTCTAGTAATTTCAAGAAATACTACTTTTTGTCTGCTTATCTGCATGAATTATTCCTAGAATTAATTCGTTGCGTGTAGTTTTCATGAGCTCGAGACATAAAAATCTAAAAGTATAGGGAATTGCCATTTAAGCTCCTTGTAAAAATTATAAGCGATTTTTTAATAAAAAATGCACAAAATGTAATAATAGATTTAATAGTCGTATAAAATTTTCATCGCGTGACAACCCTCATATGAATATAGCTAATATTATAAGGATATCCGCACTTTACTTTTTAATTATTGGTAGGCAGTGTGTCAAAACCATAACAAGCTTAGACTATTCAACAAATGGACACGATATGGCAATAATGCGCAAACAATTTCTTCTGCCAATCCTGATGGGGGGCGAGGTAGACACGGATAGCACACATTTAACAAAAAAAAAATCACACGTGCAGGTCTGAATATAAGGTCATTTTTTACACAATAACATACAATTTCTGTGGAATACCGCTTCATGTCATTATCGTAGAATGTAATGACCGCTATAGCAAGTCACATAGGTTTTAATAAAAGTTATGACCAGCTGCGCATGTATAGCCAACCGAGGGGTTCGCCCAGTCATCGCATCTCCATTGGTAGATACTCAAAGTTGGATGTTCGCTAATTTGTTACTACGAGATCATATTAAATCTCGAAAAAATCCTCAAATTACTTACCGAAACTAAACTCTATGGTTGTTGTAAAAGAAAACTTGACAAAACCCACATCCGACAACCAAAAATTTGAAAGTAAAATAAGCTGTCAAGAATTTAAAGAATGAAGCTGAAGTAAGTAAATAATGGATATTTATTGTTTTGTATCTGCTATTATTACTTGACATTGGCGAAATCACCGATAGATAATCGGTGGAAGCCATAATTTAAAAGAAGAAGAAGAAGTAAATAATGCTTAGTTTAAAAATATTTCTGTGCTCGTAAATGACTTGGACTGCCTCGGTGGCGTAATTGTATTACTGTACGACTGCAATGCTGAGGTCGCGGGTTCCATTCCTGGGTCGAGCAGTGATATTGGATTTTTATAATCACCCCGAAGTCTGGAATTTGTACCCGGTATGGCGATAGCCTAGTTGGGAATGGAACGGTCTGCCGAGACAATGTCCGGAGGTTCAAAACCCAAAGCACACCTCTGACTTTTCGAAGTTACGAGTGCATTGTTTATCAATTATTATCGTTAGCTTTAACGGTGAAGGAAAACATCGTGAGGAAACCTACATACCTAAGAAGTTCTTTAAAAAAAAAATCGAAGGTATGTGAAGTCTACCAACTCGCACTAGGGCAGCGTGGTGGACTAAGTACGGGCCTCCTCTACTACCCTCTCAGTAGTAGAGGAGGCCCGTATCCAGCAGTGGGACAGTATATAATACAGGGCTGGTATTATTATATATGGAAATAGGCTCGCCCCCTATCACATCATGGGACGGAATACACACGGCGGAAAGTGGGAGCACTAGTTGCGTCTCTGCATATTCCTCCGGGTATAAAAGGCACGAGCATGCATGCGTATGCGTTGTAAATAACATGTTTTTTTTATACATTTGACTGAAAGGAGAAAGATATTCTGTGGCCAAAGACTTATAAATAGTCGCAACAGAATAAAATTCTGAAAAACAAACTGCGTGCAGCCTTTGCTTATCAAAGTTTCACAACCGGCAATTTCAGTAGCTTCAATGTCTCCAAATACAACGTGAGCATCACTGCTGGCGGAAATATAGACAAAGCAATTACTACGTCGCCCCAAGATATCGCTTTTAATTAAAATATTGATGGTGATCTTATTATGCTTTCCGTTTTTAGAATTTAAGAGATTCTCGGAAATAAGGAACATCTATCAATATCTATCTGCCATTATTCCTTAGCCCTTATGCCACTAGACGCAGATGTTAAACTATCACAATCAATAATTATTGTAGAGTAACGTAAGTGCGATGCTCAGAAGCGATCGCATGACGTTCTGCGAGATGTATCTACAACCGGAAGCTGCGTATGAGATACTGTCACAACTCGGCGAGATGAGCTGCGTGGAGTTCTTAGATGTAAGTGATGTTTGTATCATAGATGTCGGAGAGTTTAGAGGTTTTGCCTGACTTGATAAAAATTGCGAAAACTCGCCTGCATCCAGCAGGCCATTGTTTACACGTTCGTCTAAAAATTTTTAGGGAAGCCTATGTACAACAGTAGATTCCATGTGCATGATGATTATTGAGTAAGGAATTTAACAACTCCTTTTGGTCAATGCTTTCCGAGGGCTACATTCCGAGGGCTATTCATTTTACATTACGTGTAGTGAATTCACATTGCCGTGCTATTTGAATAAAAAAAACGATATCCACTCGTATCTGTTTCTGTACAGCACTTTTGTGAATCGATAGGTATTTATATGTTTTATTCTATTTTCATACGTAGTTGCGATTAATCACCATTTTCAGCTGAACACTGACATGCAACCATTTCAAAGGAAGTACGTCGCGGAAGTGTGCCGCTGTGCTGAAATGGAACGCAAGCTGCGGTACATGGAAACTGAAATGACTAAAGATGCCATTGATGTAGCTGAATACACTGAGGAACCGAGAGCCATGCAGCCAAACGAAATGATGATATATGAGGTGAGGAATTGAATGAGACTTTCACAAAGGCAGAGTAAAAATCAAAGGAGACATTTTAAAGGTTAAGTATATTCCTTTTCTCAATCAATTGCTGGGATAAAATCAATTGGTAATACAATAAAAAGTGCTTGATATGATTCTACGACATGACACTCAAACTAAGATTCCCAATAGCCTGAGTGACATTTAAAAAAAAAAAGTTATATAAAGCCCACGTTGACCCAGCTCGTGATCGAAACGTCTGTCCCCACTCTCGAGAAAGTCCGTACGAAGAAACCCGCACTCAGGCATTGGATAAATAATAGAGATAATTTCTATACTGGTCCTTTCAGAATTTGCTAGAAAAATGGGAGGAGGATATTTCTGAAATGTCAACCAACATGTCCAATCTGATGAAGAACTTTTTAGAAATCACAGAGATGTACTACATGCTGAGTAGTGTCGGACCTTTGTTAGGGGATGCAGACATGAAAAAAGAATCTATGAAATCCCGGTATCTATTATATTGCCTCTATCTTATATCTTACATATAGTAATCAAATCGAAATAAAAAGAGTATCAATTAACTGTTACCAAGAAACAATTAAGTTTTATATTATAATCCTATTAGCGAAAATATTCCTCGAAACTATATTCAGTCTCGGATTACAAACTGGATAAACAAACTCGACTTTTTATTTGAAGCAATCTATTAGTTCGTAAGTTTAATAAACAGCGTAGAAAATTCTCGCATAATTCTAGGAAAATATTGATGAGCTGTTCGCTATCATTCTGTTTTGAAATGAGGATAATTTTATTATTTACTTAACACAGTTATCTCGTTTTTTCATGCCACTTTATGCAATTTTTCGTTACAAAATTTTTATGAATGAAGGAAGGCAAACGATGTGAAGTCTTTTACTGATCGACGCCATATTTAAACACGCAAAATTTTGAATATTTGTTGGTCTGACGCCTCCTGGAATATCGAACACCAAATATAGTATATTTTCTTTGTAGTTTACCACATTCACCAATGTGGTTTAAGGTTAAAACTCAATGAAATAAATAGATGGAAAAATATCGTTTATTTACTTTGGTACTTTAGTAAAAAAGGTGGCGACATAGGACCTGGTGGTCGTTTGGTGGTCCTCACAGGAGTTGTGAAGAGAAAGAGGTGTTTCCCACTTGAGATGATGCTATGGAGGATTTCCCGAGGGAACATTTACTATCGGCAAGCCACGAAAGATAAAATCTTACAGGACCCTTTCACAGTAATAATATTATTAATATTGTTTTTATTCTGCTCACACACTCGTGCCTTAATTATATCAACACCATCCAAACTTTCAATTACAATACACTGCTGCACTACACTCGTCAAATGGAACAGTAGCAATATAATTTAAAAAATAAAACTGTGGTTGAAAAATTATAATAATATGATTTATGTTGTTTGACCTGAATGTCACACACGCCTATTATCCTTGACGGGGTAGGCAGAACCGCAGCTTTGGCATCCACTTTTTGCCATTTATATTCCGTCTAAATATGTGATATGGGGCGATCGAGCGTAATGTCGGGTATTTATTTTAAACTCCAGGCTGATAGAGCCGAATAATCCCACATCCCTACCCGACGTAGGATTCGAACCCGAGACCTCAGAGCAGAAGTCGTTCAATCGTAATTCAGTTAACTTAAATGTTATTTAAACTTTTATGCATAGAAGCAATTAGTAACATAATGATTAAAAAATTGCCAGGGCAAAGAAATTAGGAAAGTGGCCTTCCTAGCAATTTGTCAAGGAGAACAACTAGAGAATCGAATGCATAAGGTGTTCAATGGATTCCGAGTCAACACATACCCTTGCCCGAAGACAGCGAGCGAGAGAGATGACATGATGTACAATTTGGACACACGACTATCAGATTTAGAACAGGTATTGTGTTTCTTTTATAAGGACAGACGACCTATTAAAGATCGCAGGAAGATGATGGTCGCAGCTCGCTTCTAATGTGTTAGCAATGTGATTAAGCAATAAATTTTTCTACGTTGGAAGGTAATTTTTATAGGTAATAGGGATTTATGCCTAAAAAGTATACCTATTCTATATTATACATATTATATGAACAGTCACAGCATGTAAGGCTAAAATGGGGATCGAAATGTAATAAATCCATATTAAATTTTTCTGGCATAGCACTATGTGACTCAAAAGGTTTCTTGCAAAACAAAGACTAACTAATAAATTACAGCATCTATACTAATATTATAAAGCTGAAGAGTTTGTTTGTTTGTTTGAACGCGCTAATCTCAGGAGCTACTGAATCGATTTTGAAAATTCTTTCACTAATAGGAAGCTACATAACTCCTGAGTACTATAGGCTACTTTTTATCCCAGGAAAATATTTTTGTCCCGGAAAAACTTTTTCACGTGGGCGGAGAGCGCTACTAGTAATTAATAAACGTTTAGAGTCATCTACTATAGTTAGTGATAAACACAAGGCAATGCTTGATATATTCCTGATCGCTCCATGGTCATTCATGATTACACACAGTTTGATTCCACCCTGATCAACATTTGTGTAACACCTATGCTCTATTGTTGCGTTGTTTTGTTCTAGCCGATATATGATTACCTATGTCATACCAGCGGAGAATACAGACAATGTCGGGTGGGCCGGCGGCAAGATCGCATCACCGATTTATCTGACTGCACTTCCCTTAATTATGTTGTCAAATACTGATGTATAAAAACAAAGGGATTATAGGGTGTATGTTAAAGTAGGTCATGCAAGTTGCTAGATGGGATTCGTAATAGACCTCCGCTATACCAAAGGTATTGAGAAAAGAGCGGGAATTTCATAATTATTGGGTCATACAATTCAAGTACCTGTTTTGTGTCTTGTTATAATATGTGATACAAAAGGGCACAATAAATTATTGCCATACATCAATCCTGGAACCCGCTGGATGTAGGCCGCTTCTGACAGTTTGGTTTGGAAATCTTTGGGGGAGGCCTCTGTTCAGCAGTGGACTTCTAGAAGCTGAAGCAGAAGAAGATACATCAAACTCTCGAAATACTTTACTTTACTTATTATATTATGCTTTTTTGTTATGTACAGGAAAGCTTCTTAGAAACCTTCATGCTAAATGACATTTTAAGCATCCACAAATCGATACGAAGAAATTATCTCTCTTCAGTTTGCTTTACTCGATTTAGGGATGACTTCTCAATCGCTAGGTATTTCGTGGAAAACAATACGCAATGAACAAGTAAAACTGGTATAGGTACGAATCATATTTCCATCAAACTTTATTCAGATTCTAATTTGTTTGATGGATTTATTGATAAAATATTACATGCCGGTAAATGAAATGCAAGTAGATCACTTGTAGACATCCACCGTCCATAAACACCTATATTATTAAACGAAATATGTATACGCTCTTGACCTTAAAGAATATGGATTACGCGGAACACCCCCTTGTTTAAGCGTTCGGAAATCTCACTTACCATGCGTAACAGCAATCTATCATTTGACCCTGGGTTTCTGTGAGGCAATGATTTTACTTGGGATAGTAAAATTACCCAACCTACAATCATAACCTACCCTCAATGCTGTTACCCTACGCCTCCCATTTGCTTGTTTAGCGCGACCGCATTATTCCCGCTACGCTGTCCACATTACGGGCACGAGGGATTAAACATAAAACGGACTCGCTCTGCGTTTGCTTTTCAATGTACCTAGTGATTGTTCAAATAATTTGCAAGCGGAAATTGTCACGTTCCGTGTTGAGTAGTGTAAATTGTAAATTGTAGCTGTGAACGCTTATTCCCTTGCAATTCATCAGTGTTTGAATCATCGTTTCGTGCCTGCAGGTACGGAATACTGAATAGTACTACGTACAGAAGTGGCAATGCCTTTTTTTAGGAATGCTTCTATTTTACTATGTATAGTAAGAAAAGCTTTTATTGTATATCACACCTCACCGTCAAGCGCGCTAGAACGCAATTCCTTTGTATTCAGAACCAAATCAACAATCGTCATACAATCGTATGAGCGTCAGCGCTGTGCATCAAACTAAATTAAATAGAATTTATTGATTGTAAAATTGTATCATTCTGATGTAATGTTGTAGGTACATATTGTTTGGTCTACCGAAAGTACCTATTGTTCAATTTCAATGCTGTAAAATTCAAAACTTTTATTGGTGAATCGGAAATCATGGACATAGTAGGTACTGTAAAATCATAAGCATTTACTCGTACTAAGATTCTCCTCTAATTTAAACAAATTACATACACTAATAATCATAAAAATATGTGTACTAATATCGTTTCCAACTATCAAGTATTATTTATTAGCTAGCGCGCGCGACATCCCTACTGGGGCATAGCATTTGCAGGGCGTGCTCAACGCATATTTGGACGAGTGACATAGAACTGCTGAAGATTAGAATTTGGGTCGGTTTTAGGTTTTTGGTCTTTAACTTATTTGATACTAGATTTTGCTCGCGGCTTCACCCGCGTGAACTGCCTTTCCCGCTACATAAGTACCTAAAACACAATACGACGCCATTTACTTAAAGAATCAGATTAAAAATATCCATTATTTCTTATAGAAGAAAATTACCGGGATAAAAAGTACCCTATGTGTTAATCCAAGACAATATGATGTACCAAATTTGAATTGTTTTGTTGAGTTGCTTCTGCGATCACAAACTTTCGCATTTATAATATTAGTAACATATTGTGCGTAAGGTTGTTTCAGGTTGTGTGGTAAACCTTGTATGTTTGGTTATTTATTCCGTCAATACATGTATTAATACACTTGAAAGGAGATGCCCCCTTCTTGTATGGGTGCTGGGCCTCGAAATCTAACCAGGCTCAAACTTTTGGGATATTAAAGGGACAAAATATGGATCTTGAATACATTAAAAAAAATATTTTTAGACCTCTCCATTCATAACAAAGTTTTTTTAAAACGTACATATCAGGTTTTTAAGGAAAATAAAATTACATACATGGTCTTTAAAATTAAACGATTTATTGTAAAAGGGTAGTTTTTAGGAGTTCTATCCAAATACATATAAACTGTTTTGGTTAGAAGTTTGGATATTATGACCTTTTACTTCTCCTCATCTGTGTTTATCACATTCAAATTAAAGTATAGAACATTTTTTTGCGTCTTGTTGAATCGATTTGGATTACTTTTTCCAAGCAGTACAGTAACAGTAGTAGGCTGCCTAACGTAAAATTTTTAAATATCAAAACCTTCCCAAATGTTGCATGATATTTGCATCGAACCACCAACATGTACCTAACATTGTTTATAGGTAATGAAGAAAACCAAAAATCACCGGTACAAAGCGTTGTTGACGGTGAGTGCTCAGTGGCGGCGCTGGATGGTCCAAGTGAAGAAGGCCAAAGCGATATACCATACCATGAACAATTTTAACATCGATATCACAAAGAAATGTCTTATAGGCCAGTGCTGGGTACCGGACAGGGACTTGAGGAAGGTCCAAGATACTTTGGAACAGTGCTCGGTATAATTTATATTTTTTGTGGTAAATGACTATCTCATGGTAAGTTTAGTATGATATCGACCGGCAGTCGTAGCTATCGATGGCTGCAAGAATTACGCCGACTTTCTTGAAAGTACACCAGCTCACCCTAGATATAGCTAATCATTTTCCGACATGTTTACGGCGGGCGCTGTCTAGACTGGTTCACATTTGTTGAAGCAACTGTAAGATTCATAGTACTGTATTAATAATACCAGCCCTGTATTATATGCTGCTCACTGCTGGACATGGGCCTCCTCTACAACTGAGAGGGGTTAGGTTTTAGTCCACCACGCTGGCCTAGTGCGGGTTGGCAGACTTCACACACCCTCGAAATTCTTATGGAGAATTAGGTTTCCTCGCGATGTTTTCCTTCACTGTTAAGTGAACGATAATTGATAAACAATACACACGTAACTTTGAAAAGTCAGAGGTGTGTGCCTTGGGTTTTGAACCTCCGGACATTGTCTCGGCAGACCGTTCCATTACCAACTAGGCTATCGTCCACTTGTACTACACTTATAGTACTGTATTGTTTCTAGACATCATGCCCACAACCTCTGCGCATTGTCTAACGTATTTTATTTTCCAGGAAACTTTAGAGATCAACGTATCATCATTTATGTCAAAGACGGAGTCCTTCTCGGTACCGCCGACGTACCATCGCACAAATAAATTCACCCACGCCTTCCAGGCCCTTATCAAGGCGTACGGGGATTCCGCTTACCGGGAACTAAACCCAGGTAGCATTCAATTATTTTTTTTATGGCAATGAATGACGAGACGAGCATGCCGTTCACCTGATGGTAGGCGATACGACCACCCATAAACAGAAGCATCACCATCCAGCACCTTGAGACACAAAGTATTGTGTGGCAGTCCACTGCGCTCGTCATCCTGAGATATAAGATGTTAAGTCCCATTATGTCCAGTAGTTTCACTAGCTACAATGCCCTTCAAACCAAAACACAACAGTGCATACACTGTTGCTTTGCGGTAGAAATAGAAATTGCGGTGGTACCTACCCAGACGCGCTCTTACATGTGAGAGACCTTGAGATGAGAGAGACAGAGATTGGATTGTCTGACCCGGAAAATCTCATCGTCCCATTCTTATTTCCCAAGTACTCACTACACCAATGAGTTGTAACTTTTTTGTTATTATCATTACCGAGATTTCAAGTAGTTGAAGTATTCGAGGCATTCATTAACCTAGATAGTAAAAATAAAGGATATTTAGCCGCAAACTCGAGTCTAGTACCCATCTAGAGAACGTCTGTATCAAGAGCTCAGTTTTACATTATGATCTCGTAGAGATACCACTTTCGGTTTGAAATTATTTTTTGCTCTTACTTTTTGGTTTGTAAAGGAATCCCTGGCTACGTTTATTTCGTGAGGCATGGGCGTCTATAGCTTTCACACTTCAATTTAGTGGCGTGGGTTCTTGCCTTGGGTTGATATTTTAGAAGCTAAGGGGGGGGTATCCCCAAAATGTCAGCGGTCAGTGGGGAAGCGTAGTTTATTGTAGGCTACGGGGGGGGGGGGGAGTTATCCGGACCCCTGTCACCCCCTTATATACGCCCATGCGTGAAGGTATTATGGGATGAACTGCTATTTACTCACTGATGCATTTTCAAGACGCTCATCATCATAGCATGACCATCGCTGAATATAGGCCACACATAAAGAGTTCATCTTCCTATTTTATAATTAAATTCCATGGCTCTGTTGCTATGTTTGTTCATGGGCGGCAATCGCACATTTTTATACACGGGAATGTGACGTCACTGCACCTGCTATTGAGTGGAGTTGGGTCCAGGTGGATTGGAGTCGAGTGATGAGAGATGATTGCTAGTCGACATAATTATGCTGGCCTGTTTGAAACTGGATGTACAAAGGCTGATTCCGGAACGCGACACACACTACGTATCCATGTAGGCATCTATAGCGTATTGGCACCTTCTATATGGTGGTCCGCCTCGGTGGTGTAGTTGTATTAAAGTGTGAATGCAATGCTGAGCTCTCGAGTTCGATGCCCGGGTCGGGCAAAGGGTTATTGAGTTATAAATTCGGTATTAGCCCAGAGTCTGGAATTTTGTGTAGATCTCGATGTAGCGATAGGCTTCGCCCGCACGGCAAAAAGTGGGTGCACCAGTTGTGTCTCTACCTACCCCTTCGGGGATAAAAGGCGTGAGTGTATGTGTGTGTATGTGTGTATGGTAGTTGCTGTCTGGGTGAACCCAAGTATCCTCCAACCCAAAATACGTTGGCCAAGTAGCTCGCGATCGTTATATTTTACCTACCAATGAAACTAAAAACTTTTCTAGTCTTGTACTCAATAAATGATTATATACTATTGGTGTTGCTCGCGGCTTCGCCCCCGTGAACAGACTTTTCTTCTACAAAACTCCCAAAATCAGTACGACGCCATCTACTAAAGGAATGAGGTTAAAAATACACATTATTTCCCATGTGTTAATCCAGGACATAATCTACCCATGTGCCAAATTTCATCTAAATCCGTTTAGTTTCTGCGTTTTCTTCTAACAAACATCCAAACGTTTTCTCAATTTTTCTAAACTAACTTAATATTAACATCTCGTCATGGTCTGGAATTGTACCAGGTAAAAGACAATACCTAATATCGGTAATAGTGGACGATAGCCTAGTTGCGAATGGAACGGTCTGCCGAGACAATGTCCGGAGGTTCGAAGCCCAGGAGGTTCGAGGCCCGTGCTCAGCAGTGAGCAGTATATAAAACAGGACTGGTATTATAAAAGACAATACATTTTCTACACGGGGCATAATACCATAACCTCTACCGGCCTGAAAAAAAACGCGTGACGTCATCTCTCAATCCCCAGGTTTGTACACGGTAGTGACGTTCCCGTTCCTGTTCGCCGTGATGTTCGGCGACATTGGACACGCTTTAGTCATGATATGTTTCTCTGGATGGATGTTAAAATACGAAAAGAAGTTTATGAATAAAAAATCCACAAACGAAATATGGAACATTATGTTTGGCGGTAAGTATACTGATAACGTTGTAAGTTGTGACTTGCTTAATGACTTGACATCGGATTTTATTATGCAGTATTAAAATACCAAAACATGCACACTAGAATTTACTAGTAATAGTTTTTCTACAGCTATCTTGCGAAATTTGTCACTTAGTATTTATTTATTTATTTTCCTCTCTTACATCTACAGGATAACCTAATACAGTAGAGTGGCATAATATTATTATTATGTGTCTCCAAAAACACACAGCATTGAGATGAAGAACGCAATCATTTGATTCGGTTAATCCAAAGATAATGTCAGTTCAATACATACCAGAATGTCCAATCTTGTTTCCCACCCTGACACCAGAAGGCGCTGCTCTGCTTTCGAGCGCAACTCTAGCTGTCAACTCATAGCGTCGTTTTGATTCGAACAGATCAGTTCGGTAAAGTTATTAATTAAATTAAAACTTTACCAAATATTAATTATAAGTGACAACAAAAGTGTTAAAGTGTGTGTTGTACACAGCATTGTATTTTTGGTAAGTTTTTGGAGCCATTTAGTAAAGACGACACGCGAAATAGAAGCGCAAACAGAATAGGTACCGGTCAAGAATATGTTGCCTCGGATGGGGAACAGATCACGACCCGAAGCTTATGCAAAATAGGTACCTGTAGGTCACCAATTTGTTGCCCCAGAACCTTATGGGGAACAAGTCTCGACCTGAAACTCATGCATATCGGATATCATTGAGTGGGTACTTCCTCATCCTTGAAATAAGACGGCATAGCTTCACCCTTATCTATGAAACGTGCGAGTACTTCTTAGCGCAGGAACAAGCACAAACATGTGCGTAAGGTTCAGATACGCGTGTCAACTCGCTAATGACTCAGTTTTATTTAGCTAATTATTCTTAAACTATTTGCTCCAATTACCAAAATTTTCTTAATATGTCCCTTTAAAATAAACATGTTAGTTACATTTAACAATAATAGGTTTCGTGATAGCTCCACACAACCTGTTATTAGATACACCTATATTGCCTTGGGACAATCTAGAATATAGTTGATATGAAAATAATGACATTCCATTCACATATATAGAATAAACACAAAGTAAACCTACAAATCTGTTGTGAAAAGCTTAGCTCAACCATGTTTTTAGGCTTAAAAACCAGTAATATATTAAGGCTTTTTTATAAAATTATTGGTTATTATTAAATTACCATGACAATACTATGATTATACATGGTATTATGTAGTAAAGTAGAACTGACAATAGTGCACATAGAATTGCAGTCCATAAATGAGCATAATCAATGATTATAGCTCCGAGGCCAACCAAATTTGACTTACATTTTTTATTTCAAATTATTGAATAATAATAAAGATAAAGGAACTGGGACTAATATGTGCCCACATAATCAGATCTTAAACAAACCAATATATCAGGTTTAGAATTACCTTACTTTATGATATACCAGCTTCAAAACTGCCTGTGTATAATATATAGAGACATTACTGTCTATCTTCCAGTAACTTTCTGGATTT
Organism: Lapara coniferarum; assembly: GCA_949316025.1. Lineage (NCBI taxonomy): Eukaryota > Metazoa > Arthropoda > Insecta > Lepidoptera > Sphingidae > Lapara > Lapara coniferarum. Next base: position 3,054,091 of record OX438933.1, read on the forward strand.
GTTGTGTTAAAAGTTTTGTTTCTGATAGTCTTCTTTTGTCACAGTAACATTAATGATAATACCAGGCCTATCAGGGAACTTCAGATGAGAAAGGATTTTTTAAGCCTTCAGGGTGAATTAATAGATATATTAGCCCTCTGCCAATTACTCAAAAAATAAGACAGGTGCTTAATTGCCATTTATTTGCACTCATACATGGACATCTGAATTACCTGCAATACAAATATTCTTTATTGTAACCATTTTAACGTAGAAAAATAATTGAATATTATACAATTTTCTTAAATATATTATGGTGTATAATGGAGCGGCCTTATCAATCCAAGTACAAGTACCTTCCTAAGAATTCTACAAAAAAGAAATTGGTGTGTTGTAAAGTTTGCAAACTAGCGCTAAACCAATATGGTGGTCAAAGGCCTATAACCTCTCAGTTGCAGAGAAGGTCAATTCCTTGCAGTAAGATAATATATTTTTCATAACAGCTATTATCATTATATTAATTGTACCTCTGAGAGAGATGTTAAAGATTTTCTCCTAGGTAAGTACTACTTTATGTTAACGCCACCCTCTTTTTTATCTAAGCATTGCGGAAGTGCACTCCTTCATTGGTTACTTAGAATGGAGAGATTGCCCAATTAACCTACTTTTGATTTGGCCTATCTTGAACTCCATGTACAATTTGCAGTAATTATGAACTGGGTTGTAGAAACCCTACACTAGAGAGGGAACAAATATGTATATGGTAATAAGGTTCACCTGCTTATTAAAAAAAAAAAAAAAAAAAAAAAATCAAGCAGGCTGCAAAGATCTCGGAGATGCTTGCAACCTTGAAATCTTGGGTTTGGTATGTTAATTATCAATTGTAACAACCGAACATTTTACACCTAAATAGCTATATTCTGAATTGACTTCAAAGTATATTGAGCAGGCATCAACCTTGCAAACCATGCAATAGTCCATTGGTGACTGTACTGTAAAACACTGTTGCAAGACACAGTTATTTTCTTGAGAATTCACATTGTGAGACCAAAGAATGATACTGCCTCACGGAGTACCTCAGGAACTTAAATGATGGTTTGATACAGTGGAGAACAGTTAAACTCTACTATGCAAAAAAAAAAAAAAAAAAAAAAGATGTGAGCAGCTGCTCAAGAATTAGCCACATAATGTTCTAATGCTCAGTAGTACCAGCAGTGGTCAGTGCCTTGTAACATAAAATCCCAACCAAGTGGACATTACCAATAGGTTGTGTAAGGTGGAGTTCACTCTATATATAAAATTGACATCATTGTTACTTGATAGGTGCCAAGCAGACTAAACAGTGGTGCAAATCATCTCTGAAGAGATGGACCTACCTACAATGGCACTTATTACCAACAGCCTCGGAGACAACTTTTTATAATAAAAAGGGTGGTTGTCTTAGAAGTTCAGGTCAAGACCGAATATTTGACAGAAAATATACCACTATTGTACAGGTTTACACAAACCCAAAATTTAAATAATTATGTGTTGGCAATATGTACTGTTTACTTTATATACCGTTTTATTACATTGCCAACGGGGTTTGCCTGCCACCCACATGAACCCCAAGGTCCCTGCATATTTAAACTGTGCAGAAGGAATATATAATAGGCAATTAAATTGACACAGTGCTTTTTAGCGCCTTGAACAGTAGGCGTAGTGGTAGTAGTATGTACTTTACTAGTAAGTGAAAGCACTAACTCACCCAATTCAAATAATGAACCTACGGAAGGTTCTTATTGATTAAACCTCACTAGTAAGTGAGAGCATTAACATACATAATTCAAATTATAAACCTGCTAAAGGTTGTTATTGATTGAACCTCACTAGTAGGTGAGAAAATTAACATGCATAATTCTAATAATGAACCTGCAGAAAGTTCTTTTTTATTGAATCTCACTAGTAAACAACATTAATCACTATTATTCAAATAATGAACCTGTGGAAGGTTCTTATTGATTGAACCTGCGGAAGGTTCTTAGTGATTGAACCTGCGGAAGGTTCTTAGTGATTGAACCTGCGGAAGGTCCTTATCTACTGAACCTCTGGAAGGTCCTTATTGATTGAACCTGCGGAAGGTTCTTAGTGATTGAACCTGCGGAAGGTTCTTAGTGATTGAACCTGCGGAAGGTTCTTATTGATTGAACCTGCGGAAGGTTCTTGACAAAATGTCTGTTCAGGCAAAACTGGGGGGGTGGAGCATAGCTATTTGGAGCTAGGAGAAGAGAAATCACTTATTTAAGGAAAATTTGTCTTTCACCACCTTATCCACCTTTAGTGTCCAAATAGAAAATTGTTAGTCTAGTGCAATGATAACAAATCAAAAGACATAAGGTCTAGTCAAGACGCAGCTTGATTTTAATTTGCAGGCAGTACTGTTTTATTACACAAATTAATGGTGTTAGATTCTTGTATAACTACTGTAGAAAAAAGTTATCAAGAGTCATCCAACAAATCCTAGATTTTTTCTATATATAACCTATGATAATTTTCAAACACTTGATTTATTATAAATACCACTAGTACATCATAACTAACTTCAGGTTATGTATTTCATACCCTGATCCCCATTTTGGAACTGTTGGGGAAGAGATTACCACTCTGCTCAGGCTGGTTCATGGGCCAAGATCTGGGTAAAGAACAAACAGCTGTGTCCAGACTATCAGGCAGTTGCTAAATAGGTATCCAGAACCCATATTATAATCTCAGCTACTCAGGTGAAAGAACTAAATTATGTGTCTCAACTCTCAGAGCAGTTAAATGACACAAAAATGTTTTATTTTATTTTTTATACCAGTCATAGAAACTGTTAAATTAGCATCAAATACCAGAGTGGCTGGCTGAATATTTGTATTTTTAAACAAATTACTATTCATGCATTTCTGTGTAGATAGATAAAATAGAAGTAAAAGTTTAATTTGACTACAAATAATACATTGTATATACATAGACAACAGTCAAGTACACATCCATTTATGAAATATTGTAGCCGCAATGAGGCCCCAGCTTAGCAATATACCTAGTATTCTATCAACGGTAGCATCAAAAGGGTAGTATAATATGAATATTATAATGGAAGATATTCTGAAAAGAGCTAACCGGGAATCTGTAAGCACCTTATTAAAGATATCTTGTCAGGAGATTTACAGACTCAGTGTTCATACTGATGTTTTATTGTAGGATAATTTTTAAAGTGTTTCAATGTATAATTTTTTGTTTTTATAAATTTTTGATCTCATTTCTCATGATACTCTTGATTTGAGTGTATAAGATACCACTTAACTATAAAGTGTTTAAAATTGTATTATTATTACTATGATCTCTTAATATGACAAATAACTAATAAGAGTTTTTTAGTTTTTATCCAAGCTTTCTTTTTGTTAAGTTTGTTTTATGGAGTTTTTCATAAACAATTCTAGAAGAAAAAATAGTACATTCACAAATCATGTAAATTATTTCTTTTTATATTCACATAGCGTCGATTGTATTACACCAGCAGATATCAAACAGGTCTTCATCTCAATGCTGTGTGTTTTTGGAGACACATAATATAACTGTTTTGCATTAAAACAAAACAATTATTATGTGTTGAAGAAAACACACAGCATTAGTACAAGGATCTTGCTGGTGATGAAGACTTTATGAGTTGACAGCTAGAGTTGCGCTCGAAAGCAGAGCAGCGCCTTCTGGTGTCAGGGTGGGAAACAAGATTGGACATTCTGGTATGTATTGAACTGACATTATCTTTGGATTAACCGAATCAAATGATTGCGTTCTTCATCTCAATGCTGTGTGTTTTCTTCAACACATAATAATTGTTTTGTTTTAATGCAAAACAGTTATAATTTTTAGGCTGAAAATATCATTTCTACGTCAGGTTGTCGCTTACCATAAGGCAAACGGCATGTTCGTCTCGTCATTCAATGCAAAAAAAAGAAAACGTTTCCTTGCCATTTCTGTAAAAACCCCTTCAATATAAAAACAGTACTTTTGATAAACAAAATCTTGGATTAGCTGATATGTAGGTTACAAACAGAACACATATTATGATGTTGAAAAGCATCCAGACAAGACAAGGCCGTAGGCAGAAGTAACACTGTCACGTAAAAACCTCTAATTTTCAATCTTTTACTGCAATACAAGATCTATTGTAGGAACTATGAGAAACTTTTGATTTTATACCACATCAAAATGCTCATCCCGCATAATTAATAACTAAGGCATTGCGTTTCATAGCCGGCTGCTCTCCTGCGAAATTGTTTACTCTCGATTCCGGTTTATTTCATTACAAAGCATTTCATCTGCATTCAACTATTGAGTTTGTAGTTCAGTCAGAATGTATCGTGCCACTTGGGGAAACAGCGACCCGTGTCGGTAATGTTAGGACATCTCCAATATGGCTCTGAATTTATTGACCCCGGTCAACGTGGAGTAATATCTAAATACTAACAATATTAACAGCTGCACCCAAGTACAAATTTTCCAGGAGACTAAATTATGCATTTTGTGTTTGCTATTCGAATAAGACTTAAGGAGTGAGAAATGAAAGAATTATTAATATTATTAAACAGAAAAAAACTCGAAAAAGCAATGTTTTAGAAATATGATAAACTAGCTTTTGCCCGCGGCTCCGCCCGCTTTAAAAAGTTTTTCCGGGATAAAAGTCCCGCTTTATATTTTCCCGGGATAAAAAGTAGCCTATGTGGTAATCCAGGACATGATCTACCCGTGTGCCAAATTTCATCGAAATCCGTTCAGTAGTTTTTGCGTGAAAGAGTAACAAACACCCATACATCCAAACATCCAAACATCCATACATTCTTACAAACTTTCGCCTTTATAATATTAGTAGGATTTTATAAATCCTTAACAAAGGAATTCTGAGTTTAGATTATAGTTCATTTGGTTTATTTCTGTGAGCTCAACGTTTTATAGTATTTTAATCGAAAAACGTATCTTCACATCTCGAGTCTCCTGCCTTTTTCTGTAGTTGAATAGTGTTTTCGTTTTAAGTTATTTTAATTGAACGATGTTTTTCATTAAAAAATCTTTGAGACCTTAGCGACTTTTACCCACGTGCGTCCAGGTGGTTATTAGATAATGAATCTCTCCAGTCCATATTTCACCACTAGCCGTTGTTTTAAATAGACGATCCAAAATGGCTGTACACGATCCATCGCCAAAAATGTCAAATAAGATGAAGGTTTTTTGACATGCTTGCAAATAACTTATCTAAATTTATCACCGTTTATTGAAAACGTCAGCAGGGTTTTAAAAACCTAATAGAGGAAAAAGCAAAATCAAGATTTCTTAATTATGTATTCACGACCATGGGCTTCGATGAAGAAATATTTAATACCTCAGACAGGAATGAAAATCAGCCAATCTCAAATCAACTATTGACATGGTTCTTTCATCATGGGTCGCAAGTTCTTTATCCTTCGACCTTCCTCAATTACAACGCCATTATTTACTGTTACAGGTCGATATATCATCCTCCTCATGGGTATCTTCAGCTTTTACACCGGTTTTATATACAATGATTTCTTTGGAAAATGTATAGCCGTAACCAAATCCTACTGGCTCAATAATTATAATAAAGACGATCTGATGAAGCAAAGCTATTTGGACGTAAACCCAGCTGGTCCCACAAGAAGGCCTTACATTTTTGGGATGGATCCTATTATAAGTGTAGGTTGCTAATACTAAGGTTCTGATGAGCTTTTGCTTCGTATGGTTTCTGGGCTAGATTTTTAAGAAAAGCTAAATATATGTAACAAAGATTTATAAAATCTAATATGGGCTATTTGATGGTAACGCCACGAAGTGTATATCCACAATGTTGTAAAAGACTGTACTGCACTCGCATCATGCGACGTGACTTGTTAT